>CP141134.1:42802682-43427682 GCA_035236585.1 Warburgia ugandensis
AGAACAAATTAACAAAGAAAAAGGAAAAGGAACGATTTCATTAATTAGAAGGAATTGTTACATAAGCAATGAAAAGAAACATATAAATAAAGCAAGTAAATGTCCTTCAAATTTGGGATTGAATTCCACTGTAGGACCCACGTATTGTGTCACTCAAAAGGAACTTGTACACTTCTCTTCAACCCCAAATACACTAAATTACCACTAAGCATTTTCAACCTCTAAATCCCAAAATGCCACAAACTGGCAAATCCCATCCAATGATCCTTAGCAATGAAGCAATAGTGCAGCGAAGAAAAGAGGACTCTTAGCACTTTTTCCCCAAACAATTACCTTCCAATAAAGAAACAAGAATATAATGGAAAAGGAAATATAAAAAGGTTATTGTATTTTTCCTAAGCCAAAAACTCTTAAAAGAAAGAGAGCAACTTCAGAGAGTTTAGATGAAGTGGTACTAAAGGTCATTCATCTTTAAGGAAGTTGAACCATAGAGGAGATTTCCTTCCTTAAACATGAAATAGAACAAAAGAAACAATTTGGAGACAGTGTCCCTTGCTTTAGGACTCATCCATTCCTAGCATTAGGAGATGAAGCGAGAAATAGGTACATGGTGTATCCCTACACTCCAACACAAAGCCCTTAGCTAGGAACCAAGATGCCTTATGAATGGATTTGCATGTTTCCCTTAACCTTTCTTAAGAAATTAGTAAGTTTCCCTATTTCTAAGAATCCTTTCCTTTTCCTTAGTCCAACTCCATAAAAGGAAATTAGAAAGAAAGAAAGAGGAATGATGCATGAGCACTAACTAACATAGATAATGCATGAACCTAAAATTAGGAAGTGGGTGTGTGAAAATGGAAATAGAAAGTGTATGGAATTAGAATGTGGAAAGATAATAAAACATGAAAAGTGTGTGTGAATGAAGGAAAGAGAGAATAGAATAGGAAATTATATGGGATGCATGCAAATCTAGCATAAAAGGATCCACGTGCAACTTAAAAATGGAAAGTGTGTATATATTTCTAGATGGAAAGTGATAAGCTTACACTACATGCAACTAAGAATTCTTTCTAAATCTAATGAACTAATATGCGTGAAGTTTCTAAACTTTCTAAAGAAAATAAGCATTGAAAAGTAGGAAGTCAAATATGGTTTCTAAATTAGGAAAGTGATACTTCTAAGTTAGGAAAGTGATAGATCTACAATGGATCTACACTATTCCTAAAACATTCCTAAGATGAATGAAAAGAAAATCAAAAAGTTTCTAAAGCTAAAAAGTAAAGGATCTAAGTTCTAACATGAAAATCCAAAATTAGAAACTACCTAATTGTAAAATAGTAAAGTGCTTAAAAATATAGAAACTAAGCTACAATCTAGATCTACATAGTAAACCTAACCTAAGAAAAAAAAAATATCATGAAAATATGACATGAATGGAACATAAAGATGTTACTATAGATGTCATGCAAAAGATCATAAAAAAGACACATACACCAAAAATCAATGGAATGCATTGAAAACCTTATGCTTGCATGCTTATAAACCCTAATGAAATGGGAGGGAGTATGGTAAGCATCTGTTCTACTCTATGATTGAAGGAGTTACCATACAAAACATGAACTACAAAGCAAGTAAAGATGAGAAATTACCACACCAAACTTAAAAAAAAAGAAAAGAAAAAAAGAAAAGAAACAACAACTAATTCATGTGTACAAATCTAGGTAACATGAAAGATGATGCATGCAACTACATTAGTAATCTAAATAAGCAAAACCTAGATGAATGCATGCTTGAAGAAGGTGAACAGGAAAAATAAAAGATGGTAGAGAAAGAAAAAGAGAAATAAGTGATAGGTGCTCTATTTTGTATAAAAAGTACCCAATTAGTAGTCCATGTATTATAAATTATAGGAATTATTCTAGAGTTTTTTGAAATTTCATAACATATGCATTTCTTACCTAATAATTCAAAAGATTGATATTTGGCAAGTTCATAAGCTAATCCAAAGTAAGTATGAGAATCATCATAATTTTCTAAGATTTTTACTCTTTTTGTAAGAAGTGAAAAGATGATCCAACAGCCTATATTGTCATCCACAGATTTTGGCTGGTTGAGCTACGTGGTTAGCTCACTTGAGGGTGGAGGGGGCTGCGCAGCCTTGCTGGGGGATTGAGGGAGAAGCCCTAAGAGGTCATCCTGTTGTGTTGCATCAGCCCTAAAAATTAACCTAGGCTAAGCAAGGAAACAATAGGAAGAAGATAAAGGTGACTAAAAATGGACTCATGCACAAGCCATACATTTCCATTACCTTTGCATGGAAGCCATGTAAACCACCTTAACCATTTAAGCTATGCAAAAGGGTAACAAACTACATAAGTTATTCAAGCCATGAAGCCAAGCATTCAAGCTGCTCAAGCCACTAAGAAATTATCCATCAAAGTAAGCCATTAAGCCACATAGAGCCAACCACTTGGAGTCACATGATTGAAGCATTCTTTTTGTAATAGCCCCAAATTTTGTTAATTGATTGAGAAAATCAATTTAGTTTGAATTTTTAGAAATTCTAAGATAGAATATTAGATTATTGGAAATTATTTTTTTATAGAGATTAAAACATACTTTAAAACTTAGAAATTATGAATGTATTGAAAAACTGATTGAAATGACACTAAGTACGTTCAATTCCGAGTTAAAATGAAAAATCCCCAATTTTCTTCATTTTTATGAATAAAAGTGTAAAATGTAATTTTACCCATAATCAAGACCTAAGACATCAATATTTAGAATATACTCAAAAATACGAATCTAATGCCATTAAGAACGCTTAATTTTGAGTTCGAGAGAATAAAATGGATTTTTCTCCATAAAAGGGCAAGATGGTCCTTCCACACCCCCGTGGGACCACAAGGGGCCCACAAACGAATCCAATGGCTAGAAAACATGTAATGAGTGGTCAAACCACTATCAACTGCTAGTGTATAAGGAGGTGGTAGTGGAGAATCCAATGTTAATTTAATATTTAAAAGAATTAAAACATAATTACTACAAGCAATTATGAAAAATGCAAAACACCTATAAATACCCCTCCAAAAATGTTCATTAAAATTCCCATCAAATCATATTTCTTATTATAAAAAACCAGATCTAGATTCCTTCTCGAAATTCCAAAACTCACAAAAATCTCCCTTCTTGCACTTTCTCTCTCCTTTCCCTAATTGGAACAAGAGACCTAAATTCAATTAGGCACTCTATTCCAAGTTGAATCTCACAAATCCCACAATCCATACAATCCTAGACTACCTTATCTATAAAACTGCCGAATCAATTTCAAGATCCAATGGTGCAATCAACAGTAAACCACAAAACAAGGGACTATTGGGCTATCTTATCATCAAACGATATTTATTTCAAATTGGGCTTCAAATCTATGTTTTTTCTCCAATCAAATAGGTAGAACCACTTCTTATACTTATTTCATGTTGTTTTATGCAATTTTTATTTTTTTGTAATTAGTTTTAGGTTAAAATTTATAAAAATAAAGTAAGGACCAGAACCCTTCAATTATGGATGATGGGCTTAGATGGAAAATCTAAGTCGTCCAATCGATCCAGAAGGGTCCAAAACCCCTAGGGTAGAAATTTTAAGAATTTTTATTAAGTTTTGATCCCTTAATTGTAAAGGGATTGATTGGACAGTCCAAAATGGATTGTCTGATCTCCCAAATCAAGTTGGGATGGTGGGATGCGCTATGAAACGCCGTACAAAGACGCGCCCTACGAGAGTGTCTCCGTGCACTCGCCACATGCGATGCCATAACATTGGTCTTTGGGGAAGAGCATCATGCATGCGTCCTAGTGATGGGCGCGGGCAATTATCGCCCAGACTCGCTCCACCCGACAATCCGGGCCGTCTGTTTTGTTGGGCCCAGATCAAATATGGACCTTAGGAACGACTATGAACTTCACAGTTCAATTGTGGAGTCATCTAAACTCTAAATTGAGATTGGAAAGAAGCTATGTAAAGCTTATAATATCTATTTTCTTCTGAAACCATAAAATTGATAATAATAAAAAATTCCAGAAACTTTCTATTTTTAAGAATTAAGTTTCTAATTTTCATGATCTTTAAGATATGAGATGATCAGATCTTGGGGATCTGATTTACTGATTATATAATGTTGAAATCAAGTGATATCCATGATTTATTTGGACAAATCTAAGATAAATTGAGGGATCTACCCTATGTAGTAGAAAAACCCTAAAAATACAAAGGGACCCACTTGATCAATAAGATCAAGTATGATCAGACCCTTGGGATGGATTGAATGAATGATATTATGATGGAATCCATTGAGATCATAGATTGAATATGACAAAAAAACAAAGGGATATGATCTTTGACCTTAAGGGAGCAAAAGCCCTAAAATTAATTAAAACCCTTGATTAAAAGGAAAAGACCTAAGATCTAATGGTTGGATCATAAGTAAAAGCTTTAATAATGAGAAATAGGTTAGCTTGAGTTATGCATTGATTTCATTTGATTTATTTCATGAATATAGGATCCATGATAGATTATTTTAGTATAACTTCATTTCAAATGTCCATAAAATTATTCATGAATGATGAATTGTAACTTAGAACCATGTTGGTATGATTTCATGCAAATGTAACTTAGGACCATGCTAAGATTTCATGTTAGATTAGACTGTGGTATGAGATGGTACCTTAGGTCCATGATAGTTTAATTTGAGTTTATTAGATAAAGTACATTAGTCAGAAATCATGCTAGTATAATCTTAAGTACCTCGTACAATTTTCATTAGGTTGTTCAATTATGTAGTTTTATGCTTTGAAGTTATAATTCATTTATGGTTAAATTTGATTAATAGATTTAATTGTTAAAGTAGTTATGAGATAAAGAGCATAAAACACCAAAAATGAAATCTAATGAGAAAGTAGTGTTTTATGACACAAATAAGAGTGAATTATTTAACTTGGACTTAATTAGTAAGGGCTATAGTTAGTAGGATAATATAAGTATTATCAAATCCTTGGCCAAAACTAGGAGAATACCCATGAATGACATTTCAAATGTTCATGGAGTTAATTAAAATCAATTAGAAAGAGTACTTAGGGTTAACATGCTCATAGGAACCTTATGAAAGATCGAACTAAGGTCACTCTAGTGAATGGTGAATATAATGGTTAAGGGGGTTTTCTAATAGAGCCTTGATCTTCCTCTACCTTTCGTTGATGTTTGTAAGGTCTAAACGCCCCCTTACATGAGGATTAAAGTAACCACTTTGTGTTCACCTATTCAGCTAGTAAGCCCTAGCCAATTAGAAATAAGAAGAGTAGTCTAAACTTAGGCTGAAATAAGTTATCTTCAACTAGTAAAACATTAACTGGTTGAATAATAATAATAATAATAATAATAATAATAATAATAAGAGCATAAAAGGTTAGTAAATTATCTAACCCTAATAAAAATTGTAAGTAAGACAAGGATGATCAAACAAGATCCATTGGATCTTGAATGATCAAGAACAATAAAAAGAAATAAATACTTCTTGATGATGATATATATATATTGCTTGCAACTTAGATCAAGTAGAATAGAAGATCTTAGATCCAATAGAAGATTTGAACCCTTGATTAATTATGATTCAAGGAAGAGAACCAAGATCATCCTCCTTAGGGATGATCAAACAGCTAAACTTAGATAAAAGAAGAACTAGACGATAGAAGATCTAAGCCCTTGATCTTTATCAACAAGTATAAATTGTTGATCCAAGGATCTATGAAAGATCAAGATCAAAAAAAGGAAGACACAAAGACTTGGAATAGAAAATACTTAGATCTGAAAGATTAGATGATCTTTCTAACATCAGATCTATTGATTAATAAAATAAACAATATTTGAGGAAGATAGATCATGACAGGACACAAGATCTAGATCATTTATATCAAAGGACAAGATTAGACAAAGAATGTAGATAGGATTATTCATATTGTATATATATTGACAGTATGTATGGATTTACAGAGTACATACATCAGTCAGGATCATTGAAGATCTAAAGAGATAGATCACTACTTGAAGGTATGAGAATTTTATGAATGCATCTACATGAGAAGTACATGTTGTGTACATGACCTTATGTTTGGGAAATGTTGACAAGTATAATATAAATACTTGTATTAAACCCATTGAAAACCCTTATGATCCAACCAAAACACATATTAAATGGTTAAGTTAGAAATGAGGAAAGCCCTGAGTAAATAAGGAACTAGAAGGTATTCCAGCCCTAGATAAATAGACAGATTGTCTGATAAGTATAAAATTAGTACATGGGAATCATTCATATAGAATGGTGATCCCTAAACTTGTATGAACGTGGGTATCATTCATTATAAATGATGATCCCTAAGTTTGAAGTGAAATCCTATCCTCAGTATAAGAATACCAAAATACGAGGCTGATTATAGAAACAAACATGACTTCTGATAAGTAAAAAGATTACTGTACATACAAGCATGGAGGCTTGTGGTTTTGTTTTAAATAGGCATAGGAATGGGGATGCTATGCTAGGAGAGTTGTAGGGTTTGGCCACCTGCTCTCCAAAATGTGATATATATGATGATACCATGCCTAAAGAGAGAAAAAATGTCAGGTGGGGCAATATGGGAAGGCCACTACTGTGACAGTATGTCTACCCATATAGACATGATGTAGATGATTTTCTACACTTGGTATTTCTAGAGTATGAAAGTAGTTATCCAAGAGCATTGGTATGGATCAGACTACAACATAGTAGTCCTTTGAGTATTTTTGCATTATGATGCATGGTATAGTGAAATGCCTTATGATATGGCATGATGAGATGCTGGGTAATCATGGATTACCGATACTACCCAAATGAGGGAGTATTTCTAACAAAGTTTGGATGATTTATCAACTCAGCATAAGCTGAATATGATTATGTTTTGAGACATTAACTTTTTTTCATGCTTTTGATAGTATGTATATATCTATACACAATATATCGTATGAATGTGTAAGGATATACATATATGAAAAAATAAAGAGATTGATTCATGAGTATGTTATGAACTATAAGATTATGAAGTATGAGAATTATACTGTGAAATTATTATGCTTCTTGAATCCCCTACCAAGCATACCTTGCTGAGATATTGTAAATATTTCAATGTTTACAATATCTCAGAAACAAAGAAGGAGAATTAAGAGCTCAAGACTTAAGAAGATTTGGAAGAATAATCAATTAGGGTATATCCCTTGAAGACAGGTATTTTTATTTTTATTTAAGAGCATTGTACTATATTGAGAGTTTTTATTGTATGGTGAGGTTTAAATTTTGGATTGTGTAATTTGGACAAGTATTGTACTGATACTCAGGCTGTACTGTGAACCACTGGATGGATTCTGGAATTTAATAAAAGTATATTCCTTCAATGGAATTTTATCTTGTACAAAATTCTACTTATATTATGTATGAAGTGATGACTTGAGTTTTTCAAAACAAGTTTTAAAGAAAAGAATTTTCGCTTCTTTGTTTTGAGAAAAAATTTTACTACTAAGGGTGCCCTTCCTTTGAAAAATGTATTACAAAATGTGTTACAAAAACCCGGGTGGTTACACTTTTAAGGAATTATTCATGGAAAAAAACATGATTTCCATGTGATAGTTAGAAATTTTGAGGGAAATTTGTAATTGGCAAGATGATCATGCATGGGTGGACCAATAAAGAGGGAAAACCCACATACTAAATTTATTTCCCATCCTATTTCATCAACGAACCTAAGTATTCCATGATTTTTAGTTAAGTAGAAAGGCACCTCCTAAAAAAGTGGTGCCTCCCACCTTGCTTAGTTGTCCTTATTAGTTGGAAATCCTAGTTGGCAACTTCTAATTCTACTCACACTCAAATCACCTCAAATTCCTAAATAATTCTCCACCTTCCCTAAATTTTTCTTTCCTTTTTTCTCTCTCTTTCCTGACCACCAAACACCACACAATTAGAAGGGGAGGAGTTTCGCGCCATCTTCCTGAAAAAGTAGTTCCTTCTTCCCCTTCTAATTACACCATTCCACCTCATCCACCTCACTTGCTAAACTTCTATCTCCACTTAGTTTTCTTACCTTCATGTCCTAGATTTAAGTGCATCTTTCATTCCTAGGATAGATTCCCATCAAATTGGAAACCAAAATTTTTTATACAACCACTAAGGTTTTCCACATGAAATTCAAGTAGAGGGTTTTCTTAATATCCTTGAAAGAGGCACAATACATTGGAGATTTTTGGAGCTTTGGAGTTTGGCTATTCTTCCTTGCATTCTTCAAGTATTTTTCATTTGCTTTTGCACTTTAATTCTAGGTTAGTATGTTGCTTTCATTCCTCACTTTCATTGTTAAGTCGTTCTTGTTTTGTTTCTTTAATTCCACACATATAGGACTAGCTTGCATTTCCCTTGAATCTTTGCTTCCATCTCTTTAGTTTTTCTGCTCAATCCTTCAAGATCTAAGTTACTTCTTCTCTGGCAGTGATAGCCAAAGAAAAATTATCTTGAATCTTTTGTTTCCCCTTCATGTTTTAGTTGTTTTGTTTTTAAATCTAGTATTACTTTGAGACGTCTTTTTCATTTATTCGTTCCCATCTTTCAACTCTCTATTCTCTTGATTTCTTATTGGGTTTCACTCGCATGTTATCTAAGTTTAATTTAAGGTTCTTAGGCTGTAATTAATGTTTGATATGAATCAAGTTACAAGCATTGAGAAAGTGCTAAATTGCAAGATTTCATATACATGTTCATGTGTGACGACCCAGGTTTTTATATGATGCAATTTTGATAAAAAGGTGAGATCTCTTGTTTTATAAGTATGAAATGCATGAAAATCTTTTTTTGTTTTGGAAAACAATCTTTCATAAAAACAACGAGTGTCAAAACACATTCTCAAATTATCTAGCCATGGCAAAGTTTTAAATCAACATTATTCCCAAGAAAGTGTTAGTCACAGCCTCAGCTATTAGAGAGTAACTACAATCAAGTAACATTGAAAGATAAGGTAGGGATTTACCTACTTGCACTTAGTCTGGTTGTCTTTTGTCATAAGCGTTCCTTGCCCTTAAGTGTTTACTTTGTGTTTGAAAAATATTGAGGATTGGGTGAGTATATACTATACTCAGTAGGAGCCTATCACTACTAGTTTTATAATGCATGTGATGTTTAAAATCATGTGCTATTTCAAAACATGTGCATGTCTGAACACTCAAGTTCAATATCGAGATTAAAAACCATCATCGAATTGAAATATTGACGACTTAAGGAAATCACATAATCCAAGTCGAAAGTATCATATATATATATCATAATATAATGATATGCATAAGATGCTTCATTGAATCCAACTCATGGATATCTAGTATGGTATGGTCGACCAACCTCATATCATGCCATATGTAATGCACATAAGTCCATGAAACCATAGGGTCCCACTATGCCCACAACCTCACCGCCATGTGGTCCTTAGGTACCTAGGGACACAGGATCATATACCTCCACGGGGCATATGACACTTCGACCCAGTGCCGTGACACCAGTGGTAGCCCCTTGTACCAAATGCAGTCGAAGCAGGGACATGCCCTTTTTGGGCATGGTACCCATTCACCTAATAGTGGTAGAGTTGGGTGGCCACCCCAGACCTCTCGGCATAGCGCCCAAGAGCTTATTAGCCCAAATCATGTACGATCAAATAAGCCAAAAACCACTTTTCAAAACCTGTCCTCTTTGGGTCCCTCACAACTGCCTGGCCCTCGGCACTCCAGCATCTTTTGGTAACCCTCAAGGACATGCAATCTTTCAAAAACTTAATGCTCACAAATCATGCAATATGTGCAATTATTTACAAAGCATGTCTATGCAAAATGTGTTTATCTTATGCATGCCGAATTCATTTAAATGCTAAACAAGCCATCAAATAAGTCATGCTAAATAAGTCATATAATTTATACTTAAATCATGCATTCAAAATAGTCATGGCTCTTTTTAAAAGTCTAGTAGCGATAGAGCACGTACCGGGCTTGGTCGCACTAACCCCTTTGTCTTCGTACACTCCTAAACATGGTTTGGGGAATTAAGGTTAGTTTGGCCTATCTTTTATGGGTTTTAGAGTGATTTGTCTTATTACTTAAGCATTAAGGGTCCATCCCTATGCCTATGGGTGTCCTAAGGTCCTAATTGGGCCTTTGTATCATCAGTTTTCCAAAGGTCTAGCGGCCACACGCCACCATCCTATTCTAAGGGTCATGCCCACCTTTGATTAGGCCTTGATCAGGGATTTTATAGTTTTGGTGTGTCCGCATCGTCGACACGGACACAATGCCTTTTGCGGTGCCTCAATCGGAGCTCTAGATCTCAAGTTATAAGCTTTTTAGTGTCACACGTACATAAGGGCCTTAAGAGTGAAAAGGTAGAATGCTAGCGTGCTGCGCGTCAGTGGCATGCGCCCACCTTTTCTTAAGAAGCAAAAAATCCTAGCTCGCTAGTGCGCTGCACGTCTGTGGCATGCACCTCACCGGGTGCGTCTGCAAACGCGCCGGGTTTCCCACCCGTCTTTCCCTTTTGCGGGCGCGTCCCCGGATTCGCCCGTTTGGTTCTCTCAATCGCGGTTGACGCGTCTCGTCCAAGTGGGACGTTCTGCTCGTTTGGAGGACCGGGGCATCCTCAGGAAACCCTGGTTTTTCAAACCAGTGCAGCCTAGGGAACGTCCCTGGGTCCTTGGTGACTCTCCAAGGCTCTATTTTGCATGATTTTTCATGCAAAAACTTAGGGAAATTGAGCCTAGGACTATTGTTAAGACGGGTTTTGAGGGATCTTGGGCATACATGACTCGTTGCTGGGTTTTTCTCCTCGTTTCCCCTATAGGTTGCTTCTCCAAAACGGGTTTTTTTCAAGCTTTTGGGCTGCCATTAGAGGCGCCCAAAAGCTCTATTTATAGAGCTATAATAGGGTTCTGGAGGGGGCTCTCACCGCCCTTGAATGGCGGTGGAGAAACCTCCAGAATGGCAGTGATTTCTCCTCCAATCACCGCCGTTCTAGAACCCTCTAGGAGGTTGAAGATGAAGGATGCCCGTATCAAAACGGGCCCCTGTGTTTTGCAGGCTAAATCCTTTTTTTGTAAAAATTACATTTTTGCCCCTGAACTTCAAAGGGCCATAACTTGCTCATTTTAACTCCGTTTTGGGTGATTTTGGTCTTATTGGATTAATTTTTCCGAGACGCACCTAATGGCACCATTTTCAGGATCAAATTTCTGGGTTCAGTCAGGGTGAATAGTGAAATGACTAAAATGCCCTTATCTTCAAAAACTGAACTTTTCATTACTAACTTGGATTTTAATGTTACAAAATTGGAGTCATTACATTCTTACCCCCTTAGGGGAATTTCACCCCCAAAATTCTACTATATACAGTCAAAAGATCTCGAGGTATTTTTCTTGCATTTCTGACTCTAGTTCCCAAGTCTCTTCTTTCATGTGCACATTTCTTCACAAAACTTTGACTAAGTGTATGTCCTTGTTCCACAACTTCTTACTCTTACGATTCCAAATCTCAACTGGTCTTGCCTCTAGCTTGAGATCCTCCATCAACTCTATGGGTACCTTCAACTACAACATTTGAAGCCTGGGCTTGACTGGAAGTGAAGGCAAAGACACGTCCTTAGCTTTTTGGAACTTGATCTAATTTACACTCTTCAACTTTCTTTTTAGAACAATCCCTAGCAAAATGTCTTGGTTCTCCACAAAGATAGCAAGTGATGTTGGAAATGGGACATGGTTTGCCTAAATGATACCTGTTACACTTAGGACATGTCTTCCAGTCTGGTCTTCTTTCTTTGTTTTCAAACAGCTTCTTGAAAGGTGGCCTGGGTTCGAAGGACTGAAATGGTCTCTTTCCTTTATTTCCTATGGTGTTAATGTTCTTAGTTTCCTTTATTGCCTGGTTCCTTTGATAATCTTTTTTATATAGGGAGGCCATCTCTACTGCCTTGGCTACGATGGAAGGTTGGAAACCTAGAACTCTGTTTCTGAGTCCTGGTTTAAGCCCATCTACAAATCGTTCTGCCGCATCTTCCTCATCAGCACAAGCACGTGGTGCAAATCTTCGGAGGTTGATGAATCTATTTTCATACTGTTGGACAGTCATATTTCCTTGTTCTAAGTCCATAAATTCTTTTTCCTTCTGTTTTCTTATGTGTTTAAGATAATATTTGTCATTAAAGACCTTTTTAAATTCTTCCCATCCTATTGTTTCTTGCCGATCAAAATAAGTTCTTTCTGCTGTTTCCCACCAAAAGGTAGCCTCTCCCCTAAACACAAATGTGGCCATGGGTACTTTTCTTTCTTTCACTATGTTCATGGCTTTAAATATCTTTTCAATATCAATTAACCATTTTTCAGCTATAGAGGCTTCATCTTCTCCTATGAATGAGGGAGCTAATTTTTGAAACCTTTCTAACTGAACCTCAGTCCTATCTATTGCTTTATCAGGGGAAGGATCTCGGGTGGTAGGAGTTTGGCTTTGACTATTCATGTATTGTCCCATATTCTGTAGGAATTGTTGGAATAACTCAGCCATCCCGTTGCCCTACCCAGTGGAGTCCACTGGTGGGGCTTCAGGTCTTGGAGCATTGCTTCCTTTCTTCTTAGGCATCTGTAATCACAAGGTAAGTCACCAAACCTTAGTTTGTGTTATCCTATTACCCATTACTCTTTCATGGATGAGACTTGATTATAAGTTATTCTCTTCATAACTGGACTATGAGTAACGTGAAACCGTGCTCTGATACCAACTGTGACGACCCGGGTTTTTATATGATGCAATTTTGATAAAAAGGCGGGATCTCTTGTTTTATAAGTATGAAATGCATGAAAATCTTTTTTTGTTTTGGAAAACAATCTTTCATAAAAACCCCGAGTGTCAAAACACATTCTCAAATTATCTAGCCATGGCAAAGTTTTAAATCAACATTATTCCCAAGAAAGTGTTAGTCACAGCCTCAGCTATTAGAGAGTAACTACAATCAAGTAACATTGAAAGATAAGGTAGGGATTTACCTACTTGCACTTAGTCTGGTTGTCTTTTGTCATAAGCGTTCCTTGCCCTTAAGTGTTTACTTTGTGTCTGAAAAATGTTGAAGATTGGGTGAGTATATACTATACTCAGTAGGAGCCTATCACTACTAGTTTTATAATGCATGTGATGTTTAAAATCATGTGCTATTTCAAAACATGTGCATGTCTGAACACTCAAGTTCAATATCGAGATTAAAAACCATCATCGAATTGAAATATTGACGACTTAAGGAAATCACATAATCCAAGTCGAAAGTATCATATATATATATATATATATCATAATATAATGATATGCATAAGATGCTTCATTGAATCCAACTCATGGATATCTAGTATGGTATGGTCGACCAACCTCATATCATGTCATATGTAATGCACATAAGTCCACGAAACCATAGGGTCCCACTATGCCCACGACCTCACCGCCATGTGGTCCTTAGGTACCTAGGGACACAGGATCATATACCTCCACGGGGCATATGACACTTCGACCCAGTGCCATGACACCAGTGGTAGCCCCTTGTACCAAATGCAGTCGAAGCAGGGACATGCCCTTTTTGGGCATGGTACCCATCCACCTAATAGTGGTAGAGGCTGAGTGGCTACCCCAGACCTCTCGGCATAGCGCCCATGAGCTTATTAGCCCAAATCATGTACGATCAAATAAGCCAAAAACCTCTTTTCAAAACCTGTCCTCTTTGGGTCCCTCACAACTGCCTGGCCCTCGGCACTCCAGCGTCTTTTGGTAACCCTCAAGGACATGCAATCTTTCAAAAACTTAATGCTCACAAATCATGCAATATGTGCAATTATTTATAAAGCATGTCTATGCATAATGTGTTTATCCTATGCATGCCGAATTCATTTAAATGCTAAACAAGTCATCAAATAAGTCATATAATTTATACTTAAATCATGCATTCAAAACAGTCATGGCTCTTTTTAAAAGTCTAGTAGCGATAGAGCACCTACCTGGCTAGGTCGCGCTAACCCCTTTGTCCTTGTACACTCCTGAACATGGTTTGGGGAATCAAGGTTAGTTTGGCCTATCTTTTATGGGTTTTAGAGTGGATGGTCTTATTACTTAGGCATTAAGGGTCCATCCCTATGCCTATGGGTGTCCTAAGGTCCTAATTGGGCCTTGGTATCATCAGTTTTCCAAAGATCTAGCGGCCACGCACCACCATCCTATTCTAAGGGTCATGCCCACATTTGATTAGGCCTTGATCAGGGATTTTATAGTTTTGGCGCTAGCATTCCGCCTTTTGTGGTGCCTCAATCGGAGCTCTAGATCTCAAGTTATAAGCTTTTTAGTGTCACACGTACATAAGGGCCTTAAGAGTGAAAAGGCGGAATGCTAGCGCGCTGCGCGTCAATGGCATGCGCCCACCTTTTTTTTAAGAAGCGAAAAATTCAGCTCGCTAGCGCGCTGCTCGTCTACGGTATGTACCTCAGCAGGCGCGTTTGTAGATGCGTCGGGTTTCCTGCCCGTCTTTCCCTTTTGCGTTCTCTCAGACGCGGTCGACGCGTCTCATCCAGGTGGGACGTTCTGCTCGTTTGGGGGACCGGGGCATCCTCAGGACACCCTGGTTCTACCCTGTCGAACCAGTGCGGCCCAAGGAACATCCCTGGGTCCTTGGTGACTCTTCAAAGCTCTATTTTGCATGATTTTTCATGCAAAAACTTAGGGAAATTGAGCCTACGACTACTGTGAAGACGGGTTTTGAGGGATCTTGGGCATACCTGGCTCGTTGCTGGGTTTTTCTCCTCGTTTCCTCTCTAGGTTGCTTCTCCAAAACGATTTTTCTTCAAGCTTTTGGGCTGCCATTAGAGGCGCCCAAGAGCTCTATTTATAGAGCTATAAGAGGGTTCTGGAGGGGGCTCTCACCGACCTTGAATGGCGGTGGAGAAACCTCCAGAATGGCAGTGATTTCTCCTCCAATCACCACCGTTCTAGAACCCTCTAGGAGGTTGAAGATGAAGGGTGCCATATCAAAACGGGCCCCTGTGTTTTGCAGGCTAAATCCTTTTTTTGTAAAAATTACATTTTTGCCCCTGAACTTCAAAGGGCCATAACTTGCTCATTTTAACTCCGTTTTGGGTGATTTTAGTCTTGTTGGATTCCCTTTTCCGAGACACACCTAATGGTACCATTTTTAGGATCAAATGTCTGGGTTTAGTCATGGTGAATAGTGAAATAACTAAAATTCCCTTATCTTCAAAAACTGGACTTTTCATTGCTAACTTAGGATTTTAATGTTACAAAATTGGAGTCATTACATCATGTGCACCATAATTTGGTGTATTTTTCCATTCAATCAGTAAAGTACTTTCATCCTTGAGCATTATCTTACATAAAATGTGATTATTAATTATGTTCATATTTAATTCCTAGCAATCTATACATCTTATTTTCTTGATTCCTTAGGAATTCATTTAGCTTTTTTGGCGATTTAGTTAGTGCCTTGATTAGATTGCATGTTGGAAAGCTTCTAATTCAAGAATTTTATCCATTTTCCAACCCATGAACCATGTGCACAACTCCTAGGTTCATGCATGATAAGTGTTTAATTTTTCATAAAGGCCACCCAATTAGTAACCATGTTTTATACCTTATAGTGTTAAATTAGTATTTTTAGACCAAAATTCATAACATGAGCATTTTTTGACATAGTTATTGAAAATTTTCATATTTTATAGGTTCAAAGGTTAATCCTAGGTAAGTATGTGATTAATATTATTTTTAGTAATTAATTATAATTTTTTAATCTTTTGTAGGAAGAGAGATGATGATCAAACGACCGAGATCGATTTAGATTAAAATTGAAGATCAAGATCAAAATATTGAGTCATAGCCTCAAAATTATCAATATAACATGAGATGAAGGGAAAGATCATCTTATGGACCACTAATGGATGTGATTAAAAGAGCTAATGATGGCCAAAGTAGACCCATGAAGTAAGTCATGCATTTCCTCTACCTTTTGGATGGGAACCATCAAGCCACCTTAGCCATATAAGCCATGAAAGAAGGTGAGAAGCTATGGAATTCAAGCCAAATAATACAAGCCACTCAAGCCAAGGGTTGAAGCCAAGAAAACAAGCCAAGGAAGTTTCCTAGGCTAGCCATGAAGCCTAGCCAATTGAGCCTTCAAAGTTAGCCATCTAAGCCATCAAGCTTAGTTGAATGGATGGCTAGGATTGGAGGAGATTCAAGAGAGTTATCCATGAGTTATTTTGAAGATAATTAAGGAAAAATCTATGAGGATAAGTTGACATATGGATCAATATGATGATATCCTTCAAATTTTGATCTTTTTCCCACCGTTTTTCACCTTTTTATCACTTCCCACCTCATCACCAAAGACCACAACGAGTTTGACTTTCTATTCAAGAGTCCAACCATTCCATAACTCTTCCACCTTCCTAAACTCCCTTCCTAACCATCCAACCAATTCTCACCTAGAAAACCACTTAGACAATCAATTTTCTCCATGTCATCCCACTTTCCTTCTCTAAAAAAGGACACATATGCCCTTTTCAAAATTAGAAACTAGCCAGCCCATGCTTATTATCTCTCACTTACGTCATGTTTATAACATCATCTTGCAAATTCAACTTCCACCCTCATTGAGTATCTTATCCCTAGTGCCACTTTCCTTATGTTTTCTTTCCTTCCTAAGTCAGCAAAGCACTCATCTATAAATAGCCCATAGTCCATACTAATTTTCTTAGTAGAGGTGGGTGACACACCTTGAAATCAAGCTTTCCTTTTGTCTTATTTGCTGCTGGACTTTGGAATATTGTTGGTGCTTTTCTTCCTTTGGTCTTCTTGTTATTCTCTTTCCTATTTGCTCTCCAATTCAGGTCAATAACTTGGTTGTTTTACTTTAGTTCCATTACTTTAAGTTTTCATTGTTTTGCTCCTTAGAATTCATGCTACTTTCCAAGCCTTAATCTCTTTCTTCTCAACTCCATTCCATAAGTTTTTATTTTTTATTCAATCACGATTCAAGTTAGTTATTCTCTAGTAGTGACAACCAAGAGAAGAGCTAGCTTAAATCCATGATTTCCCCACTTGAATTCAATATTTTCTACCCTCTTTTTTTTCTTAGTTTTAAGCTATTTTTCCTTAGTTAGTTCACCCACTTAGCTTCTGTTTTTCTTAAATTGATTTTTGCTTTTTCTTTGCATGTCATTATACATTTTATTTTAAGCATTATATTGGAATTTTTTTGTTGTTTAGATAGGATTTCAAGCTTTGGAGAAGTGTACAAAATCCACAAATTTTGTACAATTTTATGCTCATAAATTTGATGTAAATATCATATCATTCAATAAAGCTCTTGGGGAATTGTTTTATGGATTATTTATTTCATCAAATTACTTGAGATCTTAAATATTTCCATGCATAAAAGTCGTGGTTTCGGTAGCTTTCTAATGCAAGATTTATTGACTATTCTTAAGTACTGAAATCTGGCCAACAAAACATCTTATTTTTCTTGAATCCTTAGGTACCCATTTAGATCTTAATATTTTTTACTAAATCCCATAGTTATTTTTCATAGTAACTCACTGTAAGTATATTAAATTTCACCATCTTTAGGGCTCCAAAATCAAGTGCATAGTCCAAAAACCATGTGCATGGTTCTAAGTCCCATTCTTCTTTGAACTTTAGTTAATTTAGTTATTTTTATGTTGTTTTAGGTTTATCAAGTTACCTTTTTTGAATTTTAGAAAGCACTGTTTTCGTAGGTTTTAGTTTTGGAAAGTTCTAAATTAGGAAAGTTTCTTTTATAGGTAGTTTCCTTAAATTTAGTTTCTTGATTTCAATCTTTCTAATTCTTTGTAGTTTCTTTATTTACTACTATTAATTAGTTAAGTTTCCAATTCCAATTTCTTAGTTGAAGCTTTAGTAAGTTTCCGTCACTTTTAATTCTAGATTAGGAAATTTTCCCATTTAGCATGTTTCTTGTTTTTGCTTAGATTCCATTTGTTGTTTTTTTCTTAGTTTCCAAGTTCATGTTTTAATTTCCATTCTTAGTTTAGAAAAAAAAAAAAAAAAAGATTACTTGAATTGTGGCTAGGTTAAATAGTTTAAAGTAGGGACCACTAACATCACAATAGTTTACTCCTTGTGGGATCAACCTCACTAGCATGCTATATTGTAAACGATTCATGCAATTGCGGGTTTTAATTAAAAAAAACAAGAATGTGCATGTTAATTGCATGAATTCTCTTTTAAAATTTGCTTGTTCGATTATTTAATCTTAGTTTAATATCAGTTACTTAATTGTTTGTATCTTAGTTTAGTTTTAGAAAGCTCTTTTTTTAGAAAGTTTTAGGATTAGGAAAATGTTATTTTAAGAAAGTTTTCTTTTTAGTAAGTTTCCTTAAGTAAAGATTCCTAGTCTCATTCATTCTAGTTTTGCATTAGTTTTTTTCATTTGAATGCATGTAATTAGGAAAGTTTCTAACTCTGTTGCATAGCTTTATTTAAAAAATAAAATAAAAATTCTTTAGTTATAGTTTCTAATTTCATGCATTTTTTCATTCTTATGTCATTTAAGTTCCTAGTTTAAATCAAATAAATCTTCCTTTGCTAAGATTAGAAAATTGAATCAAGTTCTAATCTATTGAAAGTTCATGAGATTACTCGTGGGATCAACCTCTCTCATGTGCAAAATATTACATTTATTCACGCTTTTATGAGTAATTTTAAAGCTACATCAATAAGCAAGAAAAGGAATTGGACTAAGT
Organism: Warburgia ugandensis; assembly: GCA_035236585.1. Lineage (NCBI taxonomy): Eukaryota > Viridiplantae > Streptophyta > Magnoliopsida > Canellales > Canellaceae > Warburgia > Warburgia ugandensis. Next base: position 42,821,600 of record CP141134.1, read on the forward strand.
TGAAATCCTACCTTTATCACGAAGGAATTTGAACTATGAAAACTTGAAGGGGGCTTGGGTGAAGGTCATTTTCCTTCCTCCTTTTCTCCTTTGATTTGGCTATGCACTCAAGGAAATTTGAAAGATGAAAACCCTATTCATAAAAGCTCTATTTATAGATTGCTTAGCATAAGTGTTAAGGGAATTAAAGAGTGGCGATCAAGCCATTGTAATTAGAACCAAACCAAGGGCTAGATAGGGGCATGGGATTCAAATATAGGAATGGGAGATGAGAATGGAAGAAATAAGATGGGAAGGAAAAGAGAAAGAGAAAGGAATAAGAAAGCCTAAGAGAAGAAGGGAATAAGTAGGAAAAAAATGAATTAGAAATGAAAACTAAGGAAGTAGATTAGGAATGAAGGACAGAAGTGAAATCAAATAGAAAGTGGCTATTGGAGGGGGGAGGTGTGATTTTCATCATGGGAAAGAAGAGGTGGGAAATGGGAGAAAATAAAAGCAAAAATAATGGAAAAAGAAGAATAAGATAAGGAATAAGTAGGAAATGAAATTGGTGAGGAGAAAAGTGAAAGAAATGAAAAGTGGATAGAGGAATTTAGGGTTTATCATATTTAAATCATCCTAAGGTAGGTGGGACATGGAGTGCACATGGATGTGTGTGTGAGTTGTTTAGAAACCCTAAGATGCACACACCCCCATATGAGATTGGATGGTTGAGATCTTCCATTCCTTAGGGTTTTGGTTTGACTTTCCAACATACGAAAGGTGGCTAGGGTTTCCTTCTTTGCTTCACTTCAATCCTAGCCCTTAAATCATACCTTCCTTCACTTGAATGGATGGGATACATTTATGACATGTAAACCTTCTTTAAACTTTATTCCTTCTCCACCATTAGATTGGATTTCTATAAGATGAATGACCTTGATAGGGTAGTTATTAGCTTTCCAGTTTGAAGGGAATGCTTGTCTTGAGCTCCCATGGTTAACTCATTGAAAGTGAGTGATTTGATCTCTCTCTAAATCGTAGACAACTCTTCGCACATTGACCATCTAGAGTGGTTTCTTGAAGATCTTCATATGCTCATGTCAATCAATTATGTGTCAATATCTTGTTTGGATAAGACATCTTCTCATTAGTTCATTCTACATTCTTTTAGTTGAGTAGGAGAGAGATTAAGTGAAAAGTCTTCATGTGGTCCCATTCTTCTTTTCCTTCTAAGAAGATTTTATTGTATATGAATTGAGATTCTTCCATAAAATTCTAAAGGTGGTGACATTTGTGCAATTGTGCATTAATTTCAAAATTGCCACCTTTCACCCTCATTTGAGATGGAGTTGAGCATAAGGTTTTTGGTCATTTAGACTTCAACATTGACATCCAATGATCATTTTGAACCTTTAGTAGTTCATTTATGGCATGTGTTACCCTTCGTGGAGCTTGGAATGTGAAATTTCTCTTTCTACAGTAAAAATAGCAATTTTGTACATTTTTACATTTGTACCCTTGACCTATAAAATTGTATAATTAATCCTATTTAGTGAAAATTAAGTGATTTCTAAGGCTAAAATATTCTAAATATAAGCATATGCATGCAATATATATATATATATATACTTTTCAAATACCCATAGACTTAGATTTTGCTAATCTGCAAGAAACTACGGAAAATAGAAAATAAAAAGTCTAAAAACAAATCCTAACCACTTTCAAAGCTGCTGTCATTTGCATTTAGCATATACATACAACCTTTAAACCTCAAGATTATCCCTAGTGGATTAGTTGTATAGTCTCTTAAAGGTTTCAAGAAATGTAACATAAACATATTCAAAAATCTTATGAAAGTCCTACATTTTTCTCAGAGAATCTTCTTGTATTTAGGTTATATTAAAATTTTTATTTTAACATGCTAATAAAAATGATAAATAATTTAGAATCCTACTCTTAGCTAAAGATATTTCATTAATTCATCAAACCTTGAATGGTGAGTATGTGAACAGATAGAAAATATATATACAAATTTAGGCCTCTAAGGAAATTATGACCTAAGTTACCATCCAAATGTATGCTTTGACTTCAAATCTCATAAGAAATACTTTGAAACTCAAAAAAGGGTTAAATCTATCTTTAATATGTGGCTAGAATAATGTTCATGAAGTTCAAAATTCTCACATACGTTCATACAAAAGAACGATAACTTCGAAAGAATTGATAATAGTCTCATGAAAGAATATCAACTACTAGGAATGTTATACTCTACCATTATTCCCTTCTCATTCATAACCATATCCAAGTCATACTTCTCCTAAGATTCAGTTAGAACTTATACTAGGATGAAACATAGGCTTAGGATAGGGTTATTAAAAGAATGGTATAAGGGTAAACAAAGGTTGTTTAGAAGATATGTAAAGGTCTTTTGTATAACTTTATTTTATAGACATAAGAGTGAACATTTCCTTTTTCACTATCCATCCTTTTCTTTTCTCATTTTTCTAACTTTGACTTTTAGTATAGACTTTCTTTGAAATTTTTTTTTTTTTTTTTCCAACTCTTTCTTATGTTCATCTCTTGGCTTGTATTACTTATACTTTTTCCAAGATAATTCTTCACCCATCTCTACATATTTCATAAAAAAAACTAGGTATTGGATATATTATGGATTTTGGATATGGTAAGGGTTAATGGGTTCACAAAGAAAAAAGGCTTATTATAAAGGCTCAAAGGGTTAAATGGTGGAAAATAATTTAGGGAAGGTTGAAGTGTCTTGGTTTACTATGGATGGCCTCTATCATTTCCTAAGTTTTTTTATGACTTAAACATATCCATAGGCTCAAGAGATAATTGGTATAGTCTATTAGATGTTGTCTTAATAGTTGACCAAAACAAGAATAATGAGACCAACTAGGAAATTATTGTCAGCTAAAGAAAATTTCAAATTTATGTATAACCCTCTCAAAGAAAGAATGGCTATAAAGCTCACATGGATTAAAAGTCTCCACTTGTCTTCTTCAAGATCTCTAAGTTATATTTTCTTTTCAACTTTTAATTATATATGTGGCTATTTTGTGCAATGAATATTCCAACTTTAACTTTTCATGGAATACTTTAGAAAAAGAGTAAAAGATGGACTAAAATGCATACAAATCTATGAATAAGCTAAAGTTCAAAAGATAGCTTGAATAGTCAAACAATCTGAATTCTCATCCTTTTAGAGGAACTTTTCATAAGCTTTTATAAAAAAAAAATTCAAAATTTCAAAATTTTTAATGCAAATTTAAAAGACTCAAAAATAATAGTGGACACATCAAAATTTGAATACCCCAACCCCCAGACTAAAATTAAATATTGTCCCCATTGTTTTTAAATAAAACTATGGATGAATGAAATAACTAAGTAAAGAGATAAGAGTTAGAATGGTATTACCAAAATGTGAAAAAATATTCTCTTTTAAAAACTTGACCACAACTCCCATTAGAATGTGTAGATTTTCATGAGAGTTAGGGAAAGGAACCATGAAGTCTATGCCCCAAACATCAAAATTTTCAAAATTTAATATGGCATCATGCCCCTACAACCTATGCTCCCTAAATATTGATAGCAATCACATGCATTATAGTATTCACAAGAATCATTGAAAATCATGGGCCAATAAAATCAACATTGTAGAATTTTTTTAGCAGTCTTTTTAACATTGAAATTGTCCCCACAAACATGGTCATGATGAAAGGAGATGATTTTATTATGTTCACTAACAGGGACACATCTGCTAATGATTTGATTAGGACATTACTTGAATAAGTATGAATCATCCCATATGAAGTACTTGACCTTGGCTAGAAAATTTTATTTATCTTGTTTTGACTAATGTAATGGAAGTTTATGTATAATAAGATAGTTGACAATGTTAGCATACCAAGGTAACTAGGAAACATGCACGAGTTGCTCATCAGGAAAAGTTTCTTTTATTGGCATAGGCTCACTAGAAGACTCAATTATTAACCTGGTTAGGTGATCCACTACAACATTTTGGGAACCTTTCTTATCCCCTTTATCTCTATTTTAAACTATTGTAGCAAGAGAATCCATCAAATAAGTCTAGGTTTAGCAACATTCTTTGATAGAAGGTACTTCAATGCAACATGATTTGAATAGATTATCCCTTTAGACCTTAAGAGGTAGGACCTAAATTTGTCCAAGCCAAAAACTACTACTAATAATTCTTATTCTATGGTAGAGTTGTTGAGTTGGGCATCATTAAGAGTCTTACTAGCATAATATATCACATGGGAAGTTTAGCAATTTGTTGCCTGAAAATAGAACCCATCATATAATTAGAAGCATCACTCATAATCGCAAATGGAGCATTCTAATTTAGTGGTCACATGATGGGTGCTGAGGTGAGCACAGCTTTAAGGAATTCAAAGGATTTCATGTAATTTTTGTCAAAGTTAAAAGTTATCTCCTTCGCAATTAGATTACATAGGGGCCTAGATAGTTTTCTAAAATCCTCAATAAATTTCTTGTAAAATTCAGCCCATGAACAAGCAGACTTCCTTCACCATCCTTGGAGGGGGAAGATTGGAGAGGAGGTCTACTTTTGCCTTGTTAACCTCTAAACCTTTTTGTGATATTATATGCCCTAGTATTATTTCACTTTTCAACATAGAATGACATTTTTCTCAATTTAGAAGTAAATTCTTTGACACCTCCCTAACACTAGGGCTAGGTGTGCCAAGTACTAATCAAAGTGAGAACCAAATACTAAGAAATCATCCATAAGCACTTTAAGGAATCTCTCCACTATATCAAAGAATATACTCATGACACACAATTGAAAAGTCATTAATGCATTGCATAGCCCAAAAGGATGTGTCAATAGACAAATGTTCCAAAAGGACAAGTGAAATTAGTCTTCTCATGATTCTCTAGTACTATTGGAATTTGGTTGTAGAAGGAATATCCATTTAAGAAAAAGTAATATTCCTTACTGGCTATCCTTTCTAGTGCGCGATCTATAAAAGGAAGAGGAAAGTGGTCTTTCCTCTTGATTGAGTTCAACTTACAGTACTTGATACTGACTCTCAACTTGGTCGTTACACAAGTGGGTACTAATTCATTGTCATTATGGCGAACTATTGTTACTCCAAACATTTTAGGGACAACTTGAATAGGACTGACTTTAAGATTTAAATCTCCAAAACCTAGTTTCTTATAGATTGAATAGAGTAACAAGTTAACACTCACCCCTAAATCTAAGAGTTCCTTATCAAATTGATGTTCTCTAATAACATGAGATTGTAGGACACCCAAAATCATTGTATTTTGGAGGGGTCTGGTGTTGTAGAATAGAAATGGCTTGACTAATGAGAAAGGCCCTTTTATGCAAATTAGCCTAACACTTTCATGTACATAGGTTCTTTAAGAGCTAATCATAAGGAGAAAATATTTTAATGGCATTGAGTAATGTGATGTTGATATTAACTTGTTTGAATATGTCCATTATCTCATTGTAAGTGTTCTCCTTCTTAGCAATATTCAGTCTCTATGGAAATGAGCCTTTGGGACACTAGGTGCATCAGGAGGGGGTTTAGATGAAGAGGATGTAGGTTGTACTTTTTTTCCCTTTCTAAGATTGGGTAGGCTTTTCTTTCTATTCAGGTTGTGGGCTATCCCTAATCTAACCTACCTGATTATCTACTTGTTTCCTCTCCCAAGGGTTTTGATGGATTTGGCTTGATTAGACAGTGTGGAACTAATCTCATACTAACCCTTATGGTTTGGTAGTGGTTGAATAGGAAACTTACCTTTTTCCCTTTCATGAAGGGCGATAGGGAGCTAACCCAATTGATACTCCAACTTTGTAATAAGTTATGAGTTAGCTTGAAGGTTTGTTTTGTTTGATTCTAAAATTTCATTGTATTGTTGTGAAACTTAACATTCTCTTGCATGAAGATGTTCAGAGTATCCTCTCCTGACTATTTCCTTGGTTGGGGTGGAAACTATGGAGTTGGTAGCTATAGAGATGCATTGTTCCTTGGAAAAGGTAGTTGAGAAAATTGGGATGCCTAGCCCATCCATGGTTGTAGGTCTCAGAATATGGGTTATTGTTACTACATTTGCCATATACATTCATAGCAATTGCCTACTCTAAAAACAACTCTGGGAAACATGGGCTAGAAGGACATGGAGGAGCAGAATGATTAGGATTAGAAACAATTGAACAAACCTATATTTGAGGTTACATAAATGGTTTGTTCATCATGAAGGCATCAAAATGTTGCGTTGGATGATCTATTTTTCCCACTTTTTGGGTCAACATATCAATTTTTCTATACAAATCTAGACTGACCCCTACATCATATATTCCACCTTTCCTTTGTTCCTGTGAATTTCTTTCCATGTAGGTAGAGTAATCCCATTACAAGGAATTCTCAACAAGTGTTTCAAAAAAAATTCCAGGTTTACACATTGCTTTTAGTCATAAAAGCCCCTCCATTAGTGGCATCTATCATACATTGGTTCTGCATTGTCAAACCTACACAAAAATATTGAACCTACTACTGCTTTTCAAAACCATGGTTGGGACATTTCAAAAGCAAGTTCTTTCAAACTTAAAGCAAGTTCTTTCTTACCAATATTCATAGAAATGCTCTCCCTCTTATTGTTAGAAATTTATAATTTTGCACCTAAGTGCGATGCTTTTATAGATTGGGAAAAATTTATTCAAGAATTTCCTAGATAATTGATTTCATGTGGTGATGGACCTGACTTCTAGAGACTTGTGCCATGCCGTGGCTTTGTCCTTAAGGGAAAATGGGAATAGTCTCAACCTTATAAAGTCATTAGATATGTTATAGATTTTGAAAGACACGCAAATGTCAAGAAATTCCATTACATGATGGTATGGGTCTTCCTTGTCCAACCCATAAAAGTAGGTAGGACTTGAACAATCCCTGGTTTCAACTCAAAGTGATCTACATTTGTTGCTAGGAATGTTATGCATGAAGGTGAGTTGAATTAAATCAATGTAGAGTAATCCTTCAATGGTTTTACTTCTACTTCCTTATTAGTCATTTTTAAGGAAAGGATCTATCGATCTACTAGAATACTTTGGCCTTGCCTCACATATCATTCAATCTCTGTATATGAAGGTACTTGATAAGAATTAAGTGATCGATGACTGTGCATACACTAAGAGATGGGTACTTGTGTATACTAAACTAAATTGTTGTACACAGCTAAAGACCTTTTTCTTTCACTCTAGTATAGGTGAGACCTAAACTAGAATATGCAACCTAAATGTTGAAACAAATAAACCAACAAACAAAGATGACTAATATTCCTAACCCAATGTAATAGCCTAAAAGGCTTGTTTTCTTGAAATTCTTTATGGGAGGTTTTTAGATTATTTCTAACCCTCTCTTTTAGATTAACCCTACTACTTGCTAGTTAGATCCTAATCTTAACCAATCACATCACACTCTAAGTCAATTGTAGTTGATCTTAGTCATAGAATGTGTTGTCACAACTACTCATTTAAATACCAAAATAATCGATTAGATAGGAGCCACTGGAGTGGCAATAGGTCACTTCCTTCCAAGAGGATCCTATGATATCAAAGACTACTAAGGTCTCTTCTATATTGACTGTTAATTAAAAGCTGGATAGTTGGGGTGTGTCAAATGCTATTTAACCTAGGTGGACCAAGGTGTAATGATGAAATCCATCCTTGAGCTTATGGGGGTGAAGTTCTTTTACTAACATTTTAAACAATCCCACGTAGTTTGATCAACATATAAGCACCTTAAAGCAATATGACAATTAAGAAAGTGCTTTCTATATGCTTTACACTACCATTCAAATGCAACTAAGTTAACAATGTAACCTAATCAAGGAATTGGAAAGAAGTTAGAATAGCTCACAGTGGAGTCCTAGAAATAGTCTTTTGGTATAAGAGTGGGTCCATGTTTAGGTCACCTCTTCTTCCAGGTTAGGATGGACCACCGTTGACCTATATTATTACAACCCTAAATTTAAATAATGAATTGCATAAAAACTACAACTTCATCCGCACTACAATTTACTCAAATAAAAATATATTGGAACATATCCTAAGGTCTTCCTCCAACACTTTATTCACATCCAATTCCTTGCATAAAGGAAAAGGAAACAATCGACTTCTTTAAGAATAAGAAAGTATTCTAAAATGGAAACCATTCTAGATGCAATCCTAAATCTACAACTAGTGGAAAAGCATTAGAACCCAAATTTAATTAAACTCTATTGTGAATCCCTAGCAACGACATCAAAAACTTGATGTGTCTTAAATAATAACACAAGTGATCCTATGAAGACTCTTTGATAAATGGAGTTAATTAGAATTTAAAGTAACTTACTTTAACCCAGCCAAACCATTCAAGACAAAGACAATTTCAAACTAAATTAAATTACAAGAAAAAACATAAATTATAAAGGAAGTAATTCAAGAAAATAATAAACTATCTAAATAAGAACAAAACTAGGAAACTTTCTAAAATTACAACTAACTAGAAAAGAGGAAACTTCCTAAAATTACCATTAACTAGAAAAGGAAACTATCTAAAACTACAATTAACTAAGAATTAAGGAAACAACCTAAACTACAACTAACTAAACATTAAAGTAACTTTCTAAAACTGTACCTACCAAAAATTAAAGGAACAAATTACAAAGAAAAAGGAAAAAGAACTATTTCATTAATGGCCAAATTACAAGAAATTGTTCTATAAGCAATGAAAAGAAAGCAAGTAAATTTCCTTCAAATTCAAGCTTGAATTCTATTGTAGAGCTCACACATTGTGTCACTCAATAGAAGCTTATACACTTCTCTTCAACCCAAAACACACCAAATTACCACCAAGTTTATCATCCTCTGTATCTTAACATGCCACAAATGGGTAAATTCCATATAATGGTCCTTAGTAATGAAGCATTAGTGCAACCAAGAAAAGAGGACTCCTAATACTTTTTCCCTAAACAATCACCACCCAAGAAAGAAAGAAGAATATGATGGAAAAGGAAATAACAAAGGTTACTGCATTCTACCTAAGCTAAAAAGTCTTAAAAGAAAGAGGGCAACCTTAGAGAGTTTAGATAAAGAGGTGATTAGAGATCATTCATTTTTAAGGAAGTTGAACCATAGTGGAGGCTTTCTTCCTTAAATATGAAGTAGAAAAAAAGAAAATAAATTGGAGAAAGTAGCCCTTGTTTTAGGACTCACCCATTCCTAGCCTTAGGGGATGAAGCAAGAAATAGGTACATGGTGTATCCCTACGCCCCAACACAAAGCCCTTAGCTAGGAACCTAGGTGGCTTATGAATGGATTGGCATGTTTTTTTCAACTTTAATTAACAAAATTAAAAATTTTCACTATTTATAAGAATCCTTAGTTGAACTCCAGAAAAAGAAATTAGAAAAAAAGAAAGAGGAACGATGTATGAATGCTAACTAACATGGATAATGCATGAACTTAAAATTATAAAGTGAAAACATGAAAATAGAAAGTGGAAAAATAAAGAAACATGAAAAGAGTGTGTGAATGAAGAAAAGTGAGATTGGAATAGGAAATAGCGTGAAATGCATGCAAACTAGCATGGAAGAATCCATGCGTGCAACTTAAAATTTGGAAAGTGTGTGTGTTTCTAAATCGAAAGTGATAGGCTTACACTACATGCAACCAAGATGCCTAATTCTATCATAATATGTATGTAATTTTTTAAACCAAGAATGCTTTCTAAATCTAGAAAACTACAATGCATGAAGCTTCTAAACTTTCCCTAGAAATAGGCAATACAAAATAAGAAGTCAAACATGGTTTCTAAATTAGGAAAGTGTTACTTCTAGGCTAGGGAAGTGCTAGATCTAAGAATCTACCACGTAAATAGTTTCTAGAATGGACCTAAACTAATCTTAAAACATTCCTAAGATGAATGAAAAGAAAATTAGAAAGTTTCTAAATCTAAAAAATAAGCGATCTACATTCTAACATGAAAAATAAGACATCTTCTCATTGGTTGATTCTTTTTAGTTACGTAGGAGAGAGAAAATAAGTAAAAAGTCTCCATGTTGTCCCATTCTTCTTTTTCGTTGAAGAAGCTTTCCTTGTATATGATTCCTATGTATATAAATTAAGCTTATTTCATAAACTTCCAAAGGTGGTGACATGTGTACAATTATGCTTAAATTTAGAAATTGCCACCTTTTCACCCTTATTTGAGTTGGAGTTGAACATAGATTTTTTAGCCATTTTAACTTTAGTAGTGACACCTAATGATCTTTTTGAACCTCTAAAAATTCATTTATGGCATGTGTGAACCTTCATATGGATTGGAATGTGAAATTTCTCTTTCTAGGGTAAAATTGGTAATTTTGTACATTTGTACCCTAGACTTACAAAATAGTAGAATTAACACTAACCAGTGATAAGTAAGTAATTTCTATGGTTAAAACATTCTAAATATAGGGATATGTATGTAAAATATCTATACCCATCAATAGCCCATCTTAACATTCATTTGAATATCTCATGTCCCAACTATGCAATTCCCTGCAATGGAATCATAAGGACTCTAGATTAGCACTCAATGAGAAGGCACTCTTATGATCGATTTTCTTGACTATGAGCACTTCTTTTACCCATTATAGGTCTCTACCTATTTTCTTTAAGTCTTTCTTCCTTTAGCCAATCCTTTTATATCCACTAGGCTTAAAGCTTTGTCATGGATCCATTCAAGTAAAGACTTGATTACTACACCCATAGTCCTTGTCATTTTGCATCTCATACTTTCTATTAGCTATGTCAGTATCCAAAATCAATTTAATTATTGCCAAACTTTTCACACATAAAATGACCATTCATATCAATTTTCATTTGCTACTTCAGTTTTTATGTTGCAACACAAATCATCATGTGTTACTTTTAATTTTGTAGGTTCTTCGTTTAAACATAAAAGGCAATCCTAGAAGATTAAAGACCAAGAAGCAACAAATTGATGCCCATTGGCTAATCCAAGCCAAAGTGCATAATTGGACAAGGAAGTCTTCAAAGGATTTCTAAGATTGTGCTCAAAAGTCTCTATGCTTTAAGCTACTCACAATGTTTCATATGAAAATACAAGAGCTAAAGACATATTATCAGGTAGTCAAAGGTTTTTCAAGAATTACACGAATTCCATTGTGTGACAACCCAAGTTTTTAAATGCTTGAAAATAAAATTTTGTTTTTACAATTCATTTTGAAAGGTGGAGCTCTTATTTTCATGAATACAAATCTAATAAAAATTCTTTAGAATTTCCTTTATTTTTTGGATGTTTGTGCATTTAACCCATGCGATGTGAAAAACCTGATAAACATTCATTGAAATTAGACATCATAATGTGAAAGAATTTAACAAAACATGTACAAGTAAGCGATCATTATCTTTCATACATCTGAGTCTACTACACAACATTTAGGTTTTATAAATGTGTCTCAAAATTGTCAACCATAGCCCAATTTCAATTAAAGCCAAACAATCCAAATAAACTCATAATCAATTAAGCATAAACCTTCAAATTATAATATTTTAATTTCTATCTCCAAATCCAAGCTCTAAAAGTCCTTTACACTTCTTGCTTTTCCCTTCTGAGTTGATTTGTGCTAATATTGATAAGCTGAGTATATGCCATACTCAATTGATAGAACCAAGGCTACATAAACAAAATCTGTAGCATCCAACATACACTTGCTTTTAAAGAATACATCTTTTAATGAAATACATTCATGTATTAAAAAGTATATCAATGTCATTAATTTTAATATTACTATCACATGAGAGATACCATATCTCATCATTTTCAAGAAACTAGACTGAATCATACTTCAAATAACATGCTCATCATATAAAACCAAGTCATGAATAGTTAAAATAAAATATAACACACTATGTCCTTCAACAACACATGCCAGCTTGACAAACCAAATAGGGTGATCACAAAGTCATTCTGCCCACATGCTAGGTGACTAAACAATGCCTTTAGGCCTCATACCAAGTGAGCATAATCAAGTGTCCTTCTGCACGCATACAAGGGGGACTAGCCAAGTCTTTTTGCACTCATGTAAGTGACTAACCAAGTCTTTCTATACTCATGTGAGGGGACTAACCAAGTTGGTAACCGCAACCAAAAGATCATAATCACTCACTATTCATAATGCCATTTACAAATCTTTTAATACAAAACTATTTTCTACGAATAATAATTTAAATCTTGCATCAATATAAACTTTACAAAGAATATTGCATTAATTCTCAAGTCATCATTGGTATTGATCACTTCAAACATTATACAAGCATTTTGTTGCACATATTATGTAAATACATGTATAACCATTATATCAATATTCTTAAAATAGGAAATGATCAAAATTTCATTTTGAAGTAGAAATATGATTCATCAAATAACTCATAAGACAATGCAACATTTTCCAATTATTTTTTAGTTTAATTTAATATATTGAAAACTTAGTACCTTGGAACTACCTACCTCTTTCAATGTCTCTTTAACTAACAATGTGTCTTTTCTTTAACTCATATTATTGATCTATTTCTTAGTTCAAATTAACATTACCTAGACAATCCATCCACATATTCATATCTTAAATTAGCTTTAGAACCCATGCTAGCATTTTGTTTGTACATTATATTCTAGAATTCCTAAGCTTACTCTTTAATTAGAAATTTGCACTCTACAAACTTGTTTAATAAGATCCATTGATTTCTAATCGTTGATTAGATTCAAGAATCATAGATCAAAAGTATTAAATTTGTTGATTCAATGTTTGTCAATACATGTGCAATGATCTAAATTAAATTCAATATGATTCAACAATTAGATAGGCATATCAAGGGATGGAAATCATAATTTGATTAACCAATTTGTTTTTCCCATTATTGATCAGTGATCAAAAGTCAAAAAAAGCTATTAGAGTTCCAACCAATGGCTAATCATCAATGAAATGAAGAAGGATAGGGTCTAATTGCATGTTTCCAAATCACCCAATGAACTAATCAGTGATCAGAACTCAAACAAAGTTGTTAGAGTTCTAATTTTCCATTGATCATCGATGAAATAGAGAGGAACAAGGTCAAATTTGCATTTTAGAGATAATTTGACAGTTAATATTTGTTTTGAGATATATATAAACATCTCTAGAGTGATGGGATCTACATTTTACACATTCATCCAAAAGTTAAGATGTGTTTTAGAGGAAAAATAATGTCAAGACATTGGTCATATTTACATTTCACATATTATCTTATGCTTAATATTTGTTCAAAGGTATAGAAATGTCAAGACATTAGTTGAATCTAAGCTTTTGATAGTTGATCAATCGATTAAGATCATCGGAATCCCAGATCAAATGACCCACAAATACATCGATGGTCAATGGCATGAAAAATATGTCAATCACCAATGTTAACTCCTAGATTATTGATTTCCATACATAATTTCAACATGCGGTGAAGGAAAACTCATGAAAAATCTAGATAGATGCATGTGTAGGTTACAAAGGAAATTTTGAAGAAAACAATGGAAGATTCCTAGCTTGTTGCACAATTCCCCCTTGTCTATGGTCACTAGGGAAGGTGAATTGATTGTCATTTTTTAGAGACAATTTTCCTATTCACTCTATGTTGGTCACTTCTCTAGTCAACCCATTAAAACACTTTGGATTTCCTCTATTATTTGGGGCTATTGTAGTTACAAGGAATAAGAATACAATGATGGAGGCTGATCATCAATCGGTCTTCATTTAGTCACTATCCAAAGTAGTGCAAACTGATAATTTAAGAGTTGTAGGTTACTGTAAAAATGGCACAACAACTTCCTCTCTCTCTCTCTCTCTCTCTCTCTCTCTCTCTCTCTCTCTCTCTCTCTCTCTCTCTCTCTCTCTCTCTCTCTCTCTCTCTCTCTCTCTCTCTCATTTTCTTCTTCTTCCTTGCATCACATAACAAATCAGGTTTAATCTATTTTTGTTTTTCTTCTTCTCTAACTATAAGTTTTAAAATTTTAAATTCTAATAATGTTATTTCATATACTTACTCATCATCATGCAATATTGTAATGAGCCTAATCAGCTTCTGTTTCAAATTCTAAAAGTGAGGCCCATCTAGTGAAATTATTAAAATACCCTTATCATAAATTTTTTTAATGTTTTCATCCAAATTCCGATTCCAATGTTGGCAGGTTCATTAGAATCCTTATTCTAATTAAATTCAATTATTGAGGTTCCCATACTCAACTTGGTGTTGATAACTTTCTAGATTTATTGAAACTCAAAAAGTCTCAAAAATTCTAAAAATTTTATTTGATTTCACAAAAATTTGTAAAATTACACAAAATAAAATACAAAATTTGATGAATTATATACACTATATAAAAACAATATTTTTTATAAGGCCTAAATTTAGAATGTCTTTATTAAACTTTTGAATTTTATCATTAATATGTCATTTTAGAAAAATTTTAAGATTTAATACTAGAGAAATACCTTTGCATTTGAGATTCAAAAATTTTGCCTAACCTTCAAAAATCAAATTTTACAGTAGGATGAAGGAGTTGACCTTTTATATTCTTGGAATTAGTTCTTGGAAGTATTTTATTGAATTCACATGGGAATTGTCTCCTTATTTTTATTATCATGTCTTAGGAAAATAATATAAAATAGAAATAAGAATATTTACTTATGCCTTAAGTAAATAAAATAAGAATAAGAATAATAATATTTACTTATTATAATATAAATAAGTACTTTTCACAATTATGTGTACTTGAAGCATGTCAATTGTCTCAGTTCAGAACATGGCCACACACCCAACTAATACTAGTCACAAGTGGTGTCAAATGGAATGTGTTACCTAGCACTATGCTAGCTTTAGAGTGGCATTGGACACCCTTGAATTTCCTCAAGAAGGAGTCTAGTGCCAATGGCACTAGATGCTCATGAACTACCTCAAGAAGGAGTTTGGCATCAATGGCATCAGACACTCTCAAACTACCTTAAAAAAGAGTCTAACATTAGTGGCATTGGACACTCTTGTATTGTCTCAAGGATTCCAGCAACAATGGCATCTAACACTCTCAAACTACCTCAAGTAGAAGTCTAGCACTAGTAATCTCAAACACTCTCATTTCCTCTTCATGAAGTATCAACAATCTCACTTCAACCTAGATAGGAACCCAACAAATGAGAGCATCTGGTTCCTCTCACCCTTGGTGACAGCTAACTACACTGGACAAGGTTACTAAATTGCTCTTATTTGATATCATCTTATTCCATGAACCAATACATTAGATCATCTACCTGCACCAATCAATGATAAGGATACTTTTGTATGATGATGTAGTTATGGTGGTTACAATTTAGGTGTCCTAGCCTCATTGGTTATCCAAAACAATTAGCATAATACCCAAAATTACAACTAGGGATTCTCCCCTCTAGGGGTAGAGCTAGGATTTTGTGTTGAGAGGACAATAGATTGAAGATAAGGGCTATGCAAGCTTCAACCTTTCATCCAAAAGACATATAGCTCCTTGTCCATAATGATTTTCCTTTCAACTATCTCCAACAACAAATTCCCTTAGTCCACAATAGGTACCTTCTTATGCCTAAACTAAGACAAAAGATACAAGAACCATGTTGATGTCCTAGGGCCTAAAACTAATAAAGCAATCTACAAATTCTAATAAAGAACTTCTTCAAAAGGCATAGTCATAAGTGGATAATTATTTTATTTAAAATAAATAAGGAAAAGAAAATAGATGGACAAAAGATACATATTTTTTATGTTTCAATGTTCAATAGTTTTAGACTGCCTCAACATCAACTTCAATTTTTTTATCATAGTAGTAAACATAAGAGTCTTGATAGGCACGCACATGCTCTTGAGTGCAAAAAGGCATCTATACCCTATTTTCCATGCATGGTGAAACTTTTCTCTAAGATCTAAACCATTCATCATGTTTAAAAATGGCTTAGATAAGTTAGATGCTTCATATTTATTGGATGTTTTTAACGTGTCTTTCACAAGTAAAAAAGCGTGACCTTCCACTTTTATTATTCTTTTAGTGCCCCAAAAGAAGTAGTTAGGATCATTCAAATGCATTAATTTATATCGAGTTACCTAATTTGGTATATAGAACAAGATGAGTGGGTTAGATCTACAAAAATTAAAAAATTAAAAACCATAATTGTGGAAAACAAGGCTTGTAGAAATTATTAGGATTAATTCTTGGTATGTGTAGACACTCTCCAACATCCTAAGGAGTAGATGCTACCTTTTCTTAATCATGTTGATTATGTCCTATATACATAAGCCATTCATCATGTCTGAAATGGTTTAGTAAGGTAGAAATCAAATTTCATAACCATTGACTGCTTTTAGCCTATGTTTATTTGAGTAAAAAATCAAGACCATTAATTTCTATTTCATTTTCAAAGACCAAAAACAAACGGCTAAGATTGTCCAAATGGGATGGATTCTCTTTGCATGTTGTACATGGTGAACAACATTGATCTTTGAAGAAAATGCTCTAGGAATAGCATCCACTCCTTAAGATGCTTTAGAGAGTCTACACATCCTTAGGATGCTTAAGAAAGTCTATTCATTTGGATTTTTAAGGGGACCAATTCTCCCCTTGACCCCATGTTATATCCACCCATGCTACCCTCCATTCCAAGAACTTTAGAATTGATTCCTATTTAAAATACTTGACTTATTGTAGCCATGCATAGTCTAAAATGTATTAACACTTGACCTAATTCAGTCCATTCTATGGTTGAGATCACTTCCATCCCATCAAATCTAAACATTAATTCTTTTAGGTTTTTCCTGAAAAGAAAAGTAAAATCATTCAATTAATGTTTTGAACTCTATGCCTAATGTTATCGCTAAACAAGTCAAATTCACTAGTATAATTACACAAAATATTGTACTTATTGAAGCAAAAATCATGGTATTACACATTGTTCCTTAGATCTATGACCAACACTATGTAACATCTTCTAAGGAATGACACTCAAAGTGATAACTTTATCCATCTTGCTTACACAATGGAAAGAGCCAAGGGTTCATCCTTTCATCAAATCAAATTAGCCAAAGGTGTGTTTTCATGAGCCCATGCTAGGAACTATCACAAGAATATTTCTTTTAGTAGTGTGATAACTCTATAAAGAAAGATTACCCATCTTTTCTTTCATCTTGGGAGGAATATGATCATGCAGAGCTAATTCAAATCCCTTGGGTAAAATAAAAACAACCCTTACATCCAAAGACCCCTTTTTACCATTAGTAAGAACTTGTTTCAATATTTGATGTGAATAGTTGAAGTGGACTCTTTGAAGATATAAGAGTGTGTGACTTGAACTATTGATTAGGCCATACAAATACATAATTTTATTTGCCACATTAAAGTTCACAACCAAATGTATCTCTATTCCAACTACTGTAAGAGTCCCATAGAGAGGAAAGGTTAGTTTAGCTTGAAGAGAATCCTTTTCCCAATAAATAATTGGCTAAAAAATCAAATACTCCTTTTCCTAATAAATAATTTGCTACAAAAGGATTTTTTTTAGTGAATTT
Source organism: Warburgia ugandensis (assembly GCA_035236585.1). NCBI lineage: Eukaryota > Viridiplantae > Streptophyta > Magnoliopsida > Canellales > Canellaceae > Warburgia > Warburgia ugandensis. The sequence continues at coordinate 42,839,253 of CP141134.1, forward strand.
TCCATAGTTATTTACTCCTCTAATCATTCACCCACTTTTTCTTCTTTACAGCAATGGAGAATAAAAATATCACTATATATATACTTTTTCCTACTTTTTCTTCCATGTGTCCCCTCCCATTACTATAGCCATAAGCTATGGCATCTCCAGCTTACACCCACAAAGGTCTACCTTGTGGGCCATAGTAGGTTTAATAGTTAACTCCCATTCGAATTACATTAGGGGGTGTTTCACTTTTGACAAATCTTTTTCCTACCAAATGCTACTCTTCCTTTAGTGAGAGAGTAGTACTAGATGCTAAGGTTGGTTAACCAAACCAGTAAAACATATATTAGATCATGCCTTGGCTCTCCATTTTTAATTGAAAACTTAGATTCAAAAATTTGTATTCACCATCCCTCTCCAACACCATACACAAGAGGGATGCTCTAACACCAAAAGAATATTTGATTCCTAAAAATAACAAAGTAGATTCTTTGCTCCAATGTTTGAAATTACTCCATTCCTTTGTTTCTAATATTTTTTAGAAGTAAATCCCTTGATTGTTATAGTATCCTATAGTCAAAAGAGGAGCTATAGCAGTCTACCTAGATTACCCGAATCCCACAAGTGAATAGAAAGTTAGATCTACATTGGATCTCACCTAAATTGCCCCACCTATACTCCTAAAGAGTAGTTTGGTTTTAAACTCTAGCTTGAACAGGAGGAGTACACCATGCTAATGTGCCTTGGATGATCCACATCTTCGAGTTAGGCGCTGATAGGCACAATGAAAGATCCTGAATTTGAGATTTCCTACACCAAAATTATTCTCTTAGAAAAAGGTATTCATGCTTGGATGGAAGTTCAAGATCAGCCTCATGAAAACCTTATATTCCCTAAGGAAGTTCTACCCCAAGGAAATTCTCTTTAGTGGAATTTTAGCTTTAGCTGATGAGTACTCTCCTACTCTAACTTCCCTAAAGCCTCTAATAACACAACTGAGACAACAATGGGTTCTCTAACCTTGTGGGGATGGAGCGATATAAGTCTTAAGATTTTAGGATAAGGTCACTATGAGACGAGCTACTTGTCATTACAATAGGTGTCAAGTGAAAGTGTAGTAATGCATGCAGCTGAGGCATCCTAATTGACCATGGTATTTAAACCTAGTTCCTATACGACCCAAACAATTCAATCAGGCACTCACCATCTATTTTCATTGTTCAACCATTTCTAAGAAAAGTAGGAAATGCACATTTTCTTGAAATGTTTCCAAAGTAAATATTTAACATCTATAAGTGCACATGGATCCTTTTATTGTATACAAAACAGGGTGGTTTAGATCGATACTAACTAGATGATTATGAATTACTTTCATTTTATAATTTACCAGCTTAAGAGATTATGGCTCATTTAAATTATGGTTTTCAATGACATCATGAATTTATGTGAAATCTCCATCAAAAAGATGCTCTAACAATATTACACAAGAGCGATTGCAAACTTGTTTATTTCACTCAAAAATAGAAAAACTTCTTACCTCTAGTCATGATAATGTGTTTGATTAAATCTTCAATCATGATATTTAAAGAGACAAAAGCTCCTAGTCATATGCTAAATCTTACTAAGGAGGGTATGATGCAGTTGGTTTAATAGGAATCTAACTAATAAGCAATAGGACAAGTCTAAAATAGAGGAGTTGTTTAGATTAGGTTAATCTAAAAGCTACTCCCTCTTCAACTTATTGGTAGTAGGGTTGTTAATTGTGTCCTTTTTTTGTGCATCATCATAACTTGCTTCATTTAGTTTAGCAAACATTGCCAATTCAGTAAATTTCAAGTCATACTAAGCTAATGTCCCATTTCATTGTATTAATTTCATGAACTCTACTTCTTTGTAATCTGTCAAGCTTTTTAGGAAGTATTTCTAATAAAACACTTCAATATTCTTCTCCTAGGTGAATATTGCTCTTTGCGAACTTCTTTTAGGGCCCACCATGTACATAGCTTTTTATTTAAAAACATTATTAAAAATATATAACTTCTAAGACCCACAATGTAAATAGTTTTTTCCTTGAAAATGAATGTGGAGATTAATTTTATTTGTTTGAAGATCTCTTTCAACTAAAATTGATGTTTGAGGTGATTTTCCTCATGCAACTCTAGATTTTTGGCTAATTTTTGTATCAAATCTAATGTTCTAGATGTTTTCTAGTTGAGTTTTTATTTGATGATTTGAGGTCTTTTCCTATAAAAATAAGAATTTTTTTGCTTATTTTCATCTCTAATATTATGTTTCTGCTTGAGAGACCAAATTTGAACATATGCAAATTCTTTTGGAAACTCTACAGACATGGAACTAAGAATCTGAAGGATTGCAATAAAAGGACAATTGCTTCGCACTCTTCTAGGCGAGATTAGCCTAACATAGAGAGGTGGTGCTGCATATTAGTTTCATGCACCTATCTTCCTGTCACACTCACATTTGTACATATACAATCAAGTGCAATAATCGGATGTTACATGTAAAGATGAAAGATGGAAAGGTAGAATGGTGGAAGGTAAGAATGAAATGAGGAAGCATAAAGGGATGTGTGTGAGAGTGTATGGTGCTATACATGCAAATAAGAGGTGGGAGCTGGAGATGATTTAAGGTCCATGAAAAACTAAGGGATGAAAGCAGACGAAAGAGAGGAAGGTAGAAGGAAAGGCAAGGGAAGGGAAGGGAAGGGAAGAAAGGAAAGGAAAGAGAGAAGGAAGAAGGAAATGGAAGGAAATAAAGAAAGGAAGAGAAGGAAGACAGAGAAAGTAGGCAAGGGTAGATGGTAATTCTCTTTAACAAGCTTTAGTACTTCAGTGCGACAATATAGAGGCAATGTGCTTAACTGCAAACCAAATTTCATTCATGCACCAAGCACATTGAAATGGATTTCCTATTGGATGAGAAAGCTAATGTTTTGCTTTCATTTAACATTGGCACAACTAGTGAAAACCTTCATCTTGACAATCCTAGTCTATGGACTGCCCTAGATTTCTACCAATGAAGGTAAGATCAAAGTTTCAATCTGAATCATCCCTCTAATTGACGAATATTTCCAACAACTCCTAACTTCTGAGGAAACTTCCTAGCCAATTACTTTTTTCCACCTCACCTCTCCCTTAGGGTTGCCTTTAGAAAACAGCCACTCTATATAAGCAATTGGAAGGGCTTTCACGTAGAGAACTTTTTGGAGGGGGTGATATGCTACCCCAATTAATATTCTAGATTAATTTAATTGACATGTAACCAGGGGCATATTAGGAGACCCATTTATGTAGGGTAAGTTGCAAATTGGGAGACCTGGGTGATTCGATCTCATAGAAACTCCTTTGCTTTTCTAAGCTATCGAATACTTCATTTGTTAATTGGTGGGTATTATTACAACTCAAATCAATCCCTTGGGCAATAATCATAACCTTATCTATTGTATGCTAAAAAGGTTAAGGTGGGGAGATCTTACCATTGACCCATGTGATAGTGTTACTAAAATCTCCTTCAATAAAGGAGATTTAGGGTTGTTCAATGCTATGCTTGGTAAGATGTCGGGCACATCTCCAATCTCCAAGGTACTAGATTAGGTGGCTCTAGCAGAGTTGAGAGAGTTGAAGAGTTAGCTACAAGAACTTGTCAACAAAAATGTTCTATTACCTCATAGATGCCATTGAAACACCCAACACTCTATACCCCCATGTTGTTTATATTGTAATGGTACTTGATCACACTTCTTAAATCTTCCTCTTCCTTTTCCCAAGCTATTGTAACCAATCCTTTACTCTCTTCCTCTAGAGTTGGCTTCTTCCTCACCTCACTGGCTAGAAGAGGCAATGTAACATCCTCCATCTCAAGAGTTTCTTTTCCATTGAAAGATCTTCTTAATCTCATACTGCCAAGTATCAGCTCGCTCTTATCCAAAAAACTTTAGAACAAACTTCTTGAAATGCTCCAATAGAGTATCTTCTTTCTCTTGGGCCACGACTTCTACTCTCTTAACCTTAGCTACTTCCTGATGCACATCTCTTTGTCCTCATGCCTCTAGCCTTTGTGACACTTTGTGGTCTACCCCTTCACCAGATCCCCACCTAAGTTTAGAGATCCAGGCTGTCCTACTATCTCTTCTATCATGGGAAACCATGTCACTGATAGGACACTACTTCATATAGGGATTAGTGGAAATCTGTTGCCTTATTCTATCTATGAGCAACTAGGGCTAGGTGACTTTAAGCCAAATGGAGGACAAAGATACATTAAGAGCAATGGTCAATGTTATCCCTAAAATTGGTGGAAATAAGGACCATTCATCTCCATATGGTCCAATATACTTTAATTTCATTGAGAAAGGAAACAATCTTAGTCTAATAGGATCATCCAAAACATTTTAGAATTTGAATTTAATACAATATCAAGGAATTTCTTGATATGTAGTTATGGATCCTCTCTCACATTGCATCAAATTTGATACCAGTGCATAACTTCTTCATAGTTGCAAATGGGATAGATTGTATTGCGCATCTAGATCAAGTGCAACATGAGGAGATGCCAAAATTAGTAGGAGGGAAAAATGATGGATGTTGGTTTTCTCCTTTCTTCCAGTGTACCCTCATTTTGTTGTGTTTGAGGTCATCGTCTAATGTGGGACAACTAGGCTGATGCATGATGGATTGACTTGCCACGTGAGGAAAACTAGCTAACCTTAGACAAAATGTTTACATGTATCTCATATGATACCATAATTCCCTTATCTTTGATTATTTAGTAGATTTCTATGGAATTTATTCTATATATGTTTTGTTTATAATAGCATTTAAGAAAATATGCTTCTCTTAAATCTCTCCACCAAGGAGCATAATTTGTAATTTTTAAGTTCTAAGCATGTAATTAAACCATTTTAGCTGTGAAATAAATCTGAAAAAATAAATGGGGCAGTGTTGAAATTGACCTAAGCATTCGCCAATTCTTGTTTCTCTTTGACAAAATATGGCTTGCTCAAGGAATTATATTAAGGACTTTATGGAGTCTATAAATGTTTAGTTTCTGATTTCAAAATCTAACACTAGTTGGAATAAGCTAATTCATTTGATAAATTTTCCTGCAATAAAAAAACTCTTAGGCTAATTAATTACTTATTTATGACTAATCTAATACAATCATGGGTAGGGGATACTCCTAATTTGTCCAATGCATTTGACAAATGGGCCACTATGATGGATAAGATTCGTAGAAAATTGAATAGGTTAAATACTTTTATGGACACTATTAAGTCGTCTCAATAGCCTCAGTGCAAGAATTCCTTTGGTTATTCTAGCCCAATATATCCCCCTACTTCATGGCCATCAAGTTCCACTAACAATATATGTTATCAGGAGCAAGTGGATGCACCGATTACATTCACAGATCCTAGTGATTATTATTAAAGGCAAGTTGTCCTATATTAAATGATTCATAAGTAATTTACTTAGGTGATGCCAACCATTTTCTTGATTGATGAAAAAGAATGCCTCATTTTATGAAAAAATATATATGAGGCTCTTAAGGTCGGTAAAAATCTCAAACTTTTCTCTATACAAATAATGTCTCCACATCTTCAATGCAAATACCACTACAGCTAACTTTAGATATTAGGTGAGATAGTTCACCTCATGAGTTTTCAACTTTTAAGATGCATATGCAATTATCTTATTGTGTCGTATCAAAACACAACCTAAACCCTTCCTAGAAGCATCACTATTGCAATACCCGAGCAATTTACGCTAATTTTTAACAAAAATTGAACATTCTATAGGAAATGAACTGAGTTGAATGTTTCACTTTATTTAAAATAGTAAATAAAGGAATTTGTGAGGAAACTTGGTACCATAAGATTCTACTAAAAAAATGGAATCCAACGCCTCAAAGAACGTTTAAAACGGAGTTCGTATGAAGAAGTTAAGGCCGTTTAAAGATTAGGGGTATTTCTGTAATTTGAATTAAAAACGAAAAAGGCAGAAAACACAGGGGCCGTTTTGATAACGGCACCCCATCGTCTTCTTCCTCTAGATTTCTCCAGAAACCCTAGTTTCCAGAGAAATCTGCCACCGCCATTGGCAGCACTGCCATAGCAGGGCTATAAAAAGCCCTATCTCCCCCTCTCCAAAAACATGATTTTCCCACCATTTTGAGACTGGGGTTTCCAGAAAAAATTAGAAACCCATCTCAAGCCAGTCTCCCCTACGTTTTTCGACAATAGCCAGGCCTGAGGCAGGCCGGCCATTGCCATCTCCCCATTTCCTCCCTTCTCTTTTTCCAGTCTTGGCAATGGGGTTGTTACCTCCATCGAGTTTTCCGATGACAGAGGGTTTCAGAACCAGAACGAGGGTTCTACTACCGGCGATAGGCACTCCAAGGCTACCTAGGTAAGCCGGCTTTCCCTCTCTCTTTGGTTCTTCCACCTTTCAAGCTAGAACCATGCTGGATCTAGCATTTCCAGCAAGTTTTCCAATACCGGTTTTCCTGGCTAGAAAACGTCCCAAGCCAGTTTCATCCGGCCCTACACGTACAAGGTGTCCCAGGGATGCCATGTACCACGTACGCTTGGGACAGGGTCCCTGGGATGGATTCCGGGCGTACGATAGTGTGTACACTGTCCCAGGTGCGGCCTTCGGGTGCGTGCGCGACATGAGGCACAGGTCCTGGCTCGACCAGGATGCACGAGGTGCCTTGGGAGTTGAGACACGCCATGTTACACCAAAGGTGTGTCCATGCGATGCCATCCAGGATGCGCGTCAGAGCGCGTCGCTTGAGCATGCATGTGCGCATGCAAAACGCAATCCCTAGCACGGCCTTTGGGCGTGCACGTAGGTGAGGCGATCACGGTTCAACCAGGATGCACGGGTGTCCTGGGAACTGGGACACGCGAACCTAATGAGACTTTAAAGTTAGGATCAGAAGACAATTTACAGAGTTTAACTATTGAATAGTAGATCCATATCATAAGATCTAGCCTGATAATGAATTAGGCAAGGACCATGGACCCTAAAAGGTAGATCTAGCAATCTAATGTCTAAATAGATTGAAATTGATAAGGACTCCTTGTATCCATTCATACCCAGGAGTTTATAAATGAGACCCAGGGATGGGTTGAGTGATAAAGGACACGACTCCAGGAGACTTTGAGGTAGGTGCTCTATCGCTACTAGACTTTTAACAAAAAGAGAGAGCCCATGATTGTTTTGAATGCATGTTTTAAGTATAAATTATATGACTTGTTTAGCATGACTTATTTTATGACTTGTTTAGCATATAAATGAATTCAGCATGCATATGATAAATACATTATGCATAGACAAGTTTTGCAAACAATTGCATATATTGCATGATTTGTGAGCATTGAGTTCTTGAAAACTTGCATGTCCTTGAGGGTTACCAAAAGACGCTAGAGTGCCCAAAAGACGCTAGGTAGGCAGTTGTGAGGGCCAGGCAGTTGTGAGGGACCCAAAGAGGATAGGTTTTGAAAAAGAGGTTTTTGCCTGTTTGATCGTATATGATTTGGGCTAGTAAGCTCGTGGGAGCTATGCCGAGAGGTTGGAGTGGCCTCCTAGCCTCTACCACTATTAGGTGGAATGGGTACCATGCCCAAAAAGGGCATATCCCTACGTCGACTGCATGTGGTACAGGGGGCTACCACTGGTGTCACGGCACTGGGTCGATGTGTCATATGCCCCATGGAGGCTATGACACTGTGTCCCTAGGTACCCGGGGACCACACGGCGGCGAGGTCGTGGGCATAGTTGGACCCTATGGTTTGAGGATTTACTTGCATTGCATATGGCATGACATGAGGTTGGTCGACCATACCATATATCCATGAGTTGGATTCAGTTGAGCATCTTATGCATATCATTATGTTTATGATATATATATATACTTTCGACTTGGATTATGCTATTCTTTAAGTCGTCAGTATTCCAATTCGACAATGATTTTTAATATCGATATTGAACATGATTGTTCAAACATGCACATGTTTTAAAGAGCATATGATTTTTAAACATAGCATGCATTGTAAAACTAGTAGTGATAGACTCCTACTGAGTGTAGTATATACTCACCCTATCCTTAACATTTTTCAGGATAGTTCCATCCACGAGTAGAGGACACCTGTGTTAGTGCTACAAGCAAGAAAAATCAAAAGGATACAATTATACATGTAAGTAAACACTCTACCCTTTGGACATGTATTTGTATTTATTTACAGTTGGGCTGTGACCTATGACTAGATAGACCTAGGAAAAACATTTATGATTTCTGAAGTTTTTCAAAAACTACTTTGGTTGTTGTGAAAGCAAATGACACTCGGGGTTTTCAAAATGAGTTTAAAACAAAAGATTTTCCGCTGCATTGCATGGTTTTTATAAAATAGTTTTCAAATAAGGATGCATCCCGCCTTAGGAATTAGATATTGCAATTAAAAATGCATGGGAAAACCCGGGTCGTCACAACTATACACAACAAATCCTCCACTTTCCACTAGTAGAGTTAGAACTGATGTTGTGGTGAGTCTCCTACATAACTACTAGGTTATAGAATTAGCTACTATTGAAATGCATTCAAAGGGTAGAACTTCCTAACTTCTCATCAAAATTGCCATTATCTTCTAGGATGACGCTTGAACTCTTGTTCTCAAGTAGCTATTTACTCTTTAAAAGGTCTCAAAAGACTCTATGTAGTTATGTAGAGAGAGAGGCTTAATTTACAAATGTCTTTCTTTTCTGCTATTTTAGTAAGGTAAGGTGGTTCACTTGAAACCCTATTAAGTAGTAATGTAGGGGAGAAGCATCTATCTATGTAATTGTAGTCTTTGTTGGCTGTTGTTATGGTTGAGCACTCTCTTTTGTTTGTCCAATTTTGTCTTACCAACCTCCAAAGGTTTATGAGGCTAGACCAGGTATGAAGAATAAATCTATGTCTGTGTACAAAAATTGCTAGCCAATAGCTGACTCAACTGTTGGAGAGTAGTGCAATGGTGGTCGCATTTATTTCTTCATTCGTAGAGGAGTCTATTAAAATAGGGATCAACCTTATCATGGTGATTAGAGGACACCTCTAATCATTCACCTCTAATGTGATATGTTCCTTGACAGTTATATGCTTAATGGGATCAGTCAACTAAAGAGCAAGGCTAAGCCATCCACTCAATTCGAAGGTCTTTGTTAGCATGTTACGATAGAATAAGGGTCAAGGCCTGTCACCATTACTTGACTTAAAAAGGTGAACAACTAGCCAAGGGAAAGTGTAGTTGTGACGACCCGGGTTTTTCAATACTTTTTTTTCTTTTTTTTTTTTATAAAACTTTTTAAAAGGTGGGGCCCTAATTTTATAAAAACCAAAACAGGGAAAAATAATTTCAATCGAATTTCATTTTTTGAAAAATCCCAAGGTCAACCTTTGAGGCAAACAAGATTTTTTTTTTTTCCAAGTAAACATGTTTAAAATAGATTTACTATTCCAGGACTCATCCAGTCATCATCCCCATTCCCATAACAATATAATCAAGTCTAATAACATATATGTACATACACAGTCCATGTGAAACTAGAACATACCTCTCAATGAGACTTCTCGATCACTATTCTTCTAACTCCTCATATGTCCTGTCTTTCTTTAATATCTGAGGCATTGCAACAATAACGCAATGCCTCAGCAAGCAATGATTGGTAGGTACATGGACATTTAATGTATATCAATGGAACAAAATCAAATAATCATATTATTACATTGAGTAAAGCAATTTTCTACAAGAATATAATTATTTTAAGCAATGCTAATAAAATCTCAAAACATCATATATGATGAAACATGCATCTCATGGATTTAAAACATGATATAATCTCATGTAAATGAGCATACAATCATAACAGGGTACCCCCAACGTACATGGGTCCCACGAGTGTCCCATACACTCGCATCACAGATCATGAGTACTCATATCAAACCTCTAAGTGTCGTCACACCCAGGCATACCATCACATATGCATACTCATCATGCAAGCACACAAAATAAGAGTATGGATCGTCATGCCACAGTGGCAACCCTCCAAGGTCTCAACCACAACCGCTCCCCGTCGACACCATAACGGGAGACTTAGTGTTCGTCCCCACGGAAAGGCCCGGACTGGTAGTGTGGACTATCCATGTTACCAACCCCTACCGAAAGCCATCTACGGGTAGGTGTCTATTATATCACATCACAATCTCAGAGGGTGGGTGATCAGCCCTCTCCCTCCTAGCATGACATCTACCAGGTGAGAGCACCCGTCATAAAATACAAAACACGAAAATCATGTATATCGACAAACCAAGAGCACTCGTGGCTCGCAATCCCTAAGGCACACCCCTTATCCCGAGGTTAGCCTCTAAAAGGACCAGCCACCAAGCCTCCACTTTCCTTTCTCATGAAAACCCATCAGTTTCAGTGATGCAATAAGGAAGATCATTTCTATTTATGCATAATTAGGTAATATCAATCTCATGAAACCATCGGTCACAAATACATTCAATACATGATTAAAATCAAAGAGCAATCATAGCATAAAACTCTAAATCTCACAACATCATTGACTAATAATAAGTGCAATTTAAATCACAATCACTCATAATGCTATGATAATGCAAGGTTTTAAAATCAAAACAAAACATTAAATGTCATCACCTACCTCAATGTGAGATCACCCAACTCAAGCATATAATCTTCTTAGCTTGTACATTCAAATGTACCTATCAGTACCGCAATACTATTTCATGTTATTTATTATATTATAATGGAATCTATGATGATCCAACCATTGGATCATCCTCTAAGATCTCTAATTATGATTTGGTTCCTAATTTAGTGTCATCTCATGTCCATCTATTTCTATTTGTGTGTATCTAACGTGTATACCTTAATCTAATGATTAGATCATCCTTAGATCAATAATTTCCCAAGATCTGGTTCAGACCAATGGTCTAGATCAATTTTTAGAGTAGTCACGCTAATATGCTCCCCGCTTTTGAATCCATAGGCCATCCAATGGTCATTCTGATCAGATCTAGCCCAGATTTGTGAGGGAAAAGTTGAAAAACAAGGTAAATAACAAGTTAAAATGCGTAACTTACCTGATTATAGCAGGAGATGGGCGATCAGAGCCCTCTAGTGCATGCAAACATCAACTTAATTTCGAGGTGTGCACAGGGGAAAACAGGGGTTCTCCTCTGGTTGTTTGGCGTGAGAATGGAAAGGGAAACTTGTATTTAATAGGCTAAGTCCCGATTTTGCCGAATGGAAGGTAGATCAATGCCTTCCTCCATTAGAACTCTAATGGAAGTGGAAAAGGGGTGTCATTATCAAAACGACTCCCTTTAATTAACGTCCCTAGCAATTTACCAATTTACCCTTACACTTAAAATGGTCATAACTCACTCATCTGAACTCCGTTTTTGACGTTCTTTATACCGTTCAATTCCTATCAATGTGTACTTTTTTTTGTTTGAGTTTTTAGGACCAATTTATATACATAAAATTTTTATTTTATTTTATTTTATTTATTATTTAAAATTGAGGATATTACAGTAGTACACCTAATGCAAATTAGTTTTTTTTATTCATGATATACCAATCAGAATGGAGGGTCCTACCCCCTATTATGTAAAGGGGAGGTGGTACCCTCTTTCTTAGAAGACAAGTAGCCTTTGGGGATAAGAGCTTCACCTAGCAAAACCCTATGCTTTGAGAGTTCCATTAGAAAATGCCAACAATTTCTACACCTGGGAGTCACTTCAGTAATTGGTACTGCTGTCCTAGGATGCAAAAGACTAGTACTCCAAGATGAGTGACATTTCTTTCACAGAAAAAGTTCACATATTACATATGAGGATTCCATATACACTTTATTAAAGGAAGAGTGTGTTTTTTATGGGAGAAGTAATAGGTAGGGATGACAGGATTTGAACCGATGATGTTTTGTACCCAGAACAAACGCACTACCAAGCTATGCTATATCCATTTCAATTGTTGTACAGTGTCATTGTAGAGAATCCTTGTCTTTTTTTCAACATCGTTATTTTCTCCATCGATATACAAAAGTAGTTAGGATTGTTCATTTTAGATTTATGTATTGAGATCTGACCAATTGGGTTTCTTGTAGAGTTGGTTGATTTTGGGTTTTGGAGAAAATTTTGGTCATTCTCTGTGAAAATTGCGATTTGATCTAATTGACCTGAAATCAATCTATATATTCATGCTGACACTTGTAATTATTTTGATCCAAACTCATAAACTAAAAATAGATCTAGTATGTGTGTGCATATTCTATACTGTTCAAAGCTTCACCACCGCATACATTAAAAACATTGCATGTTTTAAAGGCACAAATTTTATTCCTTTTATGACTTGTGTAACTAAATGATCATACTATGCATGTCCTCCTCGTGACTTTCACCAATTTCAAGAAATGTAAGGGAGAGGAGGAAAAAATGAATTGAGTACTATGGTCTCTATCATCCATAAATTTGATAAAAGTGGGACAATTCATTTTGCATATCCCTATATTTAGAAGGTTTTAGCCCCAAAAATCTATGAATTTAGTCCTTATTTCCATTAGTAGTGGTGGTAATAAAATAATGCCTCACATGTGTTTAGCAAGTGCATTCAACTAGTAAATGATAAAACACTTTATTTAAATTCCATGCATCCTTCAAGTGAGTGTCTTTGGAATTTGATAGTAATCAAGGTTAATGTCACTAGAAAAAAATGAAGGGAAAAGGGAAGAAGAAAAGAAGAGGGAGAAAAAGGAGGAGAGGAAGAGAGAAAGAGAGACAGGGAGAAGAAATTTCTAAAAATTTATCACCTTATTAGTTTAGCGAGTTTATTAATTTACTATTGTCCTAAGTTGGGAGTGGAACTTTGTATTAATTTAGTGGGATAATTAGTTCATTTGATATAAATTTAGGATAGTTTTCTAGGCAAGGCATCCAATACGAGATTTGGGTCGAATATAAGTAACTCAGTTAGCTCAAGAGCATATTTTGTAGGTCCAGATGATAATCTAAGGTAAGCATGTGACTACTCATATTCTTTTAGGATTTAATTAGAGTTTTTCACTTTTTGTAGGAGACAAGACGATGATCCAACGACCGACACTGAACAAGATGAAATTATAAGATCGCATGGTTATAGACCACATGCAGTCCACCCCAACATAAAGAGCTTGAGTTTTCCAGCTTTTCTTTATGGGTTTTGAGTTTTAGATGAAGAAAATTGCTTCATTTGATGTTATTCATATTTCTAATTGCTTTTATGATAGCTAGAGTGTTAGTGTTTTTCCTTTTATGTTGATTTTAATTAATACTTCGTTGATTATATAAGTAGTTATAGATATTCTTTTAGCTATGCATCATACATCTAATGTGGATCTAGTAATTGCAATTGAGCAAAGGACCAATGAAGATCTTGGAGGATAAGAAGTAAGAATAGAGGAGAAATCAATGGTGTTGACTTTGGTCCATCTTTACAGCAAACAAATAAGAAGGAATTATGAGGGAAAGGTATGTATATGTTATTTTTTTATAGGTTTACATGTTTCTAAAATCCAAACTTAGATATTCGAAATTTAAGAGAGGATAGATAATGGTTTGCATGTTTCTTGAGGGAATCATGAGACAAATAAACCAAATCTCTAACATTACTTACCAAACCCAGTGTTGGATTTGGAAAATTGAATTATTAAAGGTAAACTATCTCATAAGTTTTGTCTAGTGGAGAGTAGAAATAAGGATCAGCAACCCTGTGAGCTGAGAATCACTTCTTAGTAATCGATGCTACCTTCACACATCGGTTTGAAGTGTAGAAACAGCCTCTTGAAAAATATATGGTAAAGTTACACTCTTTGTGGTCTACCCAATAGACTGCCATTTGGTAAAGTCTAGAACTTTTGGTATCAGAGGATATTATTGGTAGAAAATGGGGACAAAGAAGATCTATGGGTCCCACTTGGGTGAAGAGATCCCTTTCCTTCTTCTATCAAGGACTCGTGAACTATCAACAAGTGAAGAAAGGCATCAATACATCGAGGACTAGGCCCTATGGAGTAGCGGCGGTGGTGAAGGAAGTGAAGAGGAAAGTCAACTAGGAATTGTGTATAATAAGATAAGCCTTGCTTATGCCTAGCCGCACTAGTTCTTATGTTTTGTTCTAATTTTGTGTTCTTTGAATGCATTACATGGACTATTTGATTTAATTGTTCTAACATCAATAAAGATGAAAGGTGAATAGCATTACCTACCCAATATACAGATCTGATATGTCTTTCCCTACTAGCTTTTCCCTTATGTCTCAAATCTTTTTTACTATCATGAGAGGGGGGAGCATCTCCTCCTTCCTTTCTCTTCTCTTCTCCTTCTTTCTTCCTATTTCTCATCTCAAACAAGCAATAATAAGTGATGTCTGATGCATGGAATACAAGAGAGCCTATGGCTCACCATCCTAGAGCACTGGCCTTACCACAAGGTTAGTTTTTATTTGAATGAATCGTAACAAATATATTCACACACACACACACACACACACACACACACAAAATCATGTCTCACTACAATTAACTAAGAATAAAAAATATGTGATCTATCCTAAAATCTGCATCAAGTCCTTTGCCAAGTTCCTACAAAAATAAAAATAATAGTAACTTACCAAAAATCGAGGTTGTCTCACTCAACCTTTACTTAGTTAAAAATATGGGAAACATTGGAAATTTATAGATGGCTGGGTTTCTAACTTGGAAAAGGATAAATCATCAAGGAAAGGAGATCTACATCTAGACACACCTTGTTATCCTAAGAGCAATTGATGCTATAGTTGGGGTGAGGTAGGCTATTTTGCTAGGAACTGTCTGAAGAAGAAGACCGAGGAGAAGGTTACCCAGAATCTCATACCTCATAACCAAGAATGCTAAAAATTTGAGGAATGGAATGTATCAAAGTCAAGGATGACATCAGACCACAATTCCTGGAGTTGTTTTGACAAATATTAAGATGGAAAATAGCCTTAATGAGTACATAAATAGAAACGAATTAAGGAACATACAACTCAATTATTTCACTACTAAGAAAGAGTTGCTAGAAATTGTATTTTCCTTAGACAAATTTAGATGCTACCTATTAAGGTCTAGATTTATCATCAATGGATAATAAAACCCTAAACTTTCATTCCTTCTACTAGTCTAGAAGTTTTTATCTTTATATAATTGTCCTATTTGATCCCTCTCATCGAGGGTATAACATATGGGGGTAACAGAGTTGCTCATATGAGATCACCCTAACAATTAAAGCCATTAAAACCAATAAGAATAAAAGGATTCAATGTTTTCTTCTCTCATTACCTCTTGTAGTTTTTCAAATAAATTCTTTTTTTCAAAATAAATACAACTATGAGCATATAGTATACTATTTGACCTTATCAACTAACTTTATTTTTATCGATATTGTACTTTGATGCTTACAACTAGATTACTTGAGTATTATGAGTGATTCTACATGATCATATATTAATCTATTTATTCATATGAATAAGCATTGTATATGTGAAGACTAGGATGTTAAATAACAACCTTTATACATGATAATGAGAATGTTAGATGCCTCACTATTCATAAGTTAATTTAACCATCAAATGACAAACTACTTAGATATTTATAGGGATAACTTGAATGATCATAACTTCGACGATGCCGATCCCAAGCCCGGATGAAAAAGGAGGAGGGTCTTGCATCAAGTGCTAGCTTGCAAGGAAGAAGTTGAAGATGATTTTGTTAATTCTTTCCTACTTGCAAATGAATATGCATTTGTATATTAGTTTGTCAGTAAGAAATAAAAATCATCTCCATCTTCTTAAAACTATGGCAACCTTAACATGACATGAATAAAAATTGACATTCCCTTAAGCTAGGGCATCCCCCATAAGCAACGCGCTACATTGGATCCTGGGTGTGATAAAAGATGGGCAAGGGTTGCTAGGGCATTCCCCCAAAAGTGACATGGTACATTGGATCCTAGTAGTGGAAAATGGGCAAGGGTTGCTAGAGCATCCCCTCAGAAGTGACACACAGCATCATAACCCAAGTGCAGTGAAAATTGGGCATTGATTCATACCATGGAGGTCAAGAAGTGCATAGGTAATGTGACGACCCGGGTTTTTGTAACACGTTTTGTAATGTATTTTGAAAGGCAGGGCCCTTAATAGTGTAAAAAAAAATTCACAAAATAAAGCAGCGAAAATTCTTTTCTTTAGAACTTGTTTTGAAAACCCAAGTCACCACTTCATACATAACATAAGTACAATTTGTGTACAAAATAAAATTTCATTGAAGGAATATAATTTTATTAAATTCCAAGATCCATACAATGGTTCATAATACAGCCAAATCTATTACAATACTTGTCCAAATTACATAATCCAAAACTCAAGCTTACCATACAATAAAACTCTCAACAAAGAAAAATACATGCCTTCAAGGGTATACCTTAAAGATTATTCTCTTCAAGTCTTCTATCATCTTCAGCTCCTAACTCTCCTTCCTTGTATCTGAGATATTGCAACATTTACAATATCTTAGCAAGCAATGCTTGGTAAGGGATTCAAGAAGTATAATAATTGACAATGTAATTCTAATACTTCATAATCCCATTATCCCTAAACATATTCATGTCTCTACTCTTTACTTTGTAAGTTATGTACATCCATATACGTACATACTATACATGGGTAAATCAATTAAATTTATGAAAGTAGTCAAATATCATTCCCAATTAAGCTGATCAATTCTCTCTATTATGAGAATTTAGTATTTCAGCTAATCTTACACTGAAAATTTCCCTTCTTGGGAAATATTGGTAATATACAATTACCTAGCATTTCATTATGCTAAAACATAAGGCATTTCACTATGCCTATTCTCATATGCATCATAGTGCAAAATAATAAAAAAGGTTGCCATGCTGCAGTCTGATCCGTACTAGCACGCTCTGGTAACTGCCCTGTTCACCACTGATACCACGGTGGAAAATATTATGTCACTGCCCATATGGGGGGACAGGACTTTCACAGTGGAGGCCTTCCCATAATTGCCCCACCCAACTTTTAGCCTCTCATAGGGCAAGGTATCATTAAATCATCAAATTTTAAGGAGCGAGTGGCCAAACCCTTATAACTCCTCTAGCAATAGCATCCCCCTAGGCTTATGCCTATTAAAACAAACTCACAAGCCTCCAAGCTTGTATGTAAAATAGATTTCATGTATATCAGACCATCTGTCTATTTACTTAGGGCTGAAATATTTTCTAGTTCCCTATTCACTTATAGTCTAGTCCTTAACCATCTTATATGTGTTTAGTTGGATCATAAGGTTTTCAAGAGATTTAATACAAGTATTAACATTACTCTTGTCAACATAAGATCATGAGTTCAATCATGTATATCCCATGTAAATGTATTCATCAAATCCTCCTACCTTTAAGGAGTGATCTCTTTTCCCAAATCTTCCATGATCCTGACTGATGTATGTAATCTGTACATCCATACATATTGTCAATATATAAATTTTGAACAATCCTATTGATCACTAGATTTGATGTTTAGAATGATCTTTAGATCATTCATATCTAAGTATTTTTCTATCTCTAAGTCTTAATGTGTCCATCTCCTTGATCTTGATCTTTCATAGATCTATTGATTGACAATCTTCACATGTTGATAAAGATCAAGGTCCTAGATCTTCTATCATCTAGTTCTTCTTTGATCTAATTTCAATTATTGGATCATTCCTAAGGAGGATGATCTTGGTTTTCTTCCTTGAATCATCTTTGATCAAGGGTTTGGATTATCTAATCTAATGAACTAGAACAAGCATACTAAGTACAATATAATATTCTTATTCTTATTGTTCTTAATCATCCAAGATCTAATGGATCTTGTTTGATCATCCTAATCTTACTTACAGTTTTTGTTAGGGTTAGGTAATTTACTAACCTTTTATGCTCTTACTATTATTATTCAAATAGTTAATGTTTTGCTGGTTAAAGGTAACTTTTTTAAGCCTAAGTCTAGACTGCTCCTCTTATTTCCAATTGGCTAAGGCTTACTAGCTGAATGGGTGAACACAAAGTGGTTACTTCAATCCTCATGTAAGGCCTCACAAACGTCAACGGAAGGTAGGGGAAGAGCGAGGCTCTATTAGATAACCCCCTTAACCACTATGTTCCACATTCACTAGAGTGACCATAGCTCAACCTTTCATAAGGTTCCTATAAGCATGTTGATCATAAGTACTCTTTGTAATTGATTTTAATTAAGTCCATGAGTATTTACAATGTCATTCATGGGGTTTATTATTCTCCTAGTTTGGACCAAGGATTTGATAATCCTTATATTGTCCTACTAACTATAGCTCTTACTAATTAAGTCCAAAGTACTCCATTCTTATTTGTGTCATGAAACTCTACTTTCTCATTAGAGTACATTTTGGTGTTTTATGCTCTTTATCTCATAATAAGTGGATCTACTAATAAAATTTGACAACAATTAAATCATAAACTTTAAAGCATGGTTCCAATATAAATTTAACAAACATTTATACTAACATGCTCCTTATGAATGTAACTTAACTTAATGGAATAAAACTATACTTAAACTAGCATGATCTTAAGTTACAATGGCATGAAATCATACTAACTTGGTCTTAAGTTACACTTGCATAAAAACACACTATCATGCCCCTAGGATAATTAAATCTAGCAACCTATGATAACAATCTAATCACATGTCATGCTAAAGTCTAAAAGTTACACTATCATGCTTTATAACATAAATCATATTTAAAATGCTATTTTCAATTAATAGAAAATGAAACTAATTATATTAACATTTTTAGAAATCTTCACTTATGATCCAACCATTAAATCTTAGATATTTTTCTTTTTATTAAGGGTTTTAATTATATTTAGGGGGTTTTCTTTATTAAGGTCCAAAGGTCATATTGTTTTGTTTTCGTCATAATCCATCCATTATCTCCTTGGATTTCATCATATCAACATCCAGCCCATCCATTTCAAGGATCTGATCACACTTGATCTTATTGATCAAGTGGGTCCCTTTGAAATTTTTAGGGTTTTTCTACTATAGTGGGTAGATCCCTTAATATCTCTTAGATTTGTCCAAATAAATCATTTAGATAACTTTATTTTAATTTTATATCATTATTAAAACATATTTCTAAGATCTGATCATCTCAGATCCTAAAGATCTAGGTAATTGAAAACTTGTTTCTTTAATACAGAAATTTTTATTACATAATTTCTAGATTTCATCATTTCATCAGAAAATAGAGGTTTCAAGCTTTCCAGAGCTTCTTTCTTATCTCAATTTGGAGTTCAAATGGCTTCAGAATTAGATATGGAAGTTCACAGTCCTTCATAGGGCCTAGATTTGATCTGGCCCAAAGGAATGGATGGCCTATATCTTTTAGGCGGAATTGAGCACGGCAGAACGTCCCGCTCATCGCAACGAGATGTGGAAGCGCCTGCATGGGACGTCCACCAACGCGCGCAGGACGACTTCACACGCACTCTGCAGGCGCGGAATGATGTCGCATGCGCTTGCGCAGGTGCTCGTGTAATGTCTCAAGCGTCGTCCAGGAGATCGAACAGTCCTTTTGGACCATCCAATCAATCCCTTCTCAATTGAGGGACCAAACCTTCATGAAATTTAGTGAAAATTGTACCCTAAGGGTTTTGGACCCTTCTGGATCGATTGGTAGGGTCCGATTTTCCATCTGAGCCCTCTATCATCCTAAATTGAAGGTGCTGTTGTTACTTTATTTTTACCTTTTTTATCACCAAAATAAATTACAGTAAAATAAAATTTTCATTAAACATTAGTAAACATGTATAGAAAGTATTCCCACCTACCTAATTGGAGAAAAAACATTGTTTATGTGTTCAATTTAAAAGAAATACCCTTTTGATGAAGATATGGCCCAAGATCCACCTTTCTTGCAAATTCTCGTTGTTTGAACCGTTGGATCTTGAAATTGCTTTAGGGGTTTTATAGCTAAGGTATGGTGGGAAGTTTTGGATGGTGTAATTGATGATATTAGATCTGGAATAGAGTGCTTAATTGATTTTAGGTCTCTTGTTCCAATCTAAAAAGAAAAAGAAATTGAAAAGAGAGAGATCTCTTGGGACTTTTGAGTTTTTGGGGAGGGATCTAGGTCTAATTTTTCAGGGAGAGTGAAAAAAATTTTGTGGGAATTTTAGGAGGATTTTTGGGGTTGTATTTACAGGCATTTTGGTCTTCTTTCATGATGATATGCATTAATGATGGTTAATTTTTTATTATTAAATAAGCATTGGATTCTCCCATTCTCCACCTACTTCCCCAAGACTAGCTGGTATGGTTTGACCCATGATTTCACATGGGCTGGCCATAGGATTTGTTTTTGGTTCCCTTGTGGGCCCCACATGGTGTAAAAAGACCATTTTGCCCTTTATATGTAAAAAATTAGGATTTATTCCCATGATCTCAGAATTGAGCATACTTAGTGGCGTTGGATTTGTATTTCTCAGTACATTCTAAATTTTAATGTCTTAGATTTTGATTTTTTGGGTAAAATTACTATTGTACCCTTTTGTCCAAGAAATGAAGAAAATTAAGGATTTTTCATCCGAATTCAGAATTTATCATGCTTATAGTTATTCTGAAGGGTTTACTAAGTTTAATTTCAATTTTACATGTCTTATTCTTTGATTATACTTTTATAAGAAGTATAATCTAAATAACCCTAATATTTCAGCCTGAAATTTCTAGAACTCAAACTTTATTGATTTTCTCAATCAATTACAAAAATTGGGGTTATTACAAGTAAATAGGATATCTCAAGAGCATAAGGTATTCACAGGTAAGAGTGTTGGAGTTAGTAGATACAATGAAACGTAGGAGAGTCAACATTGCTTCCATCCAAGAAACCAAGTGGAAGGGGGCTAAAGCTAGAGAAATTGATGGGTATAAATTATGGTATGTAGGAAAGGATAATAACAAAAATGGCGTAGTTATAATAGTGGATAAAGATTTAAAGGATAAAGTTCTTGATGTTAAAAGAATCAGTGATAGAATTATAATAATAAAACTTGTTCTAGGAGAGCAAATCATAAATGTTATAAGTGCATACGCACCACAAATAGGGTTAAAAGATATAATAATCAAGAGATAGTTTGGGAAGATATGGAGAGAGTCATGCAAAAAATTCACAACATTGAGGGGATATTTACAGGAGCAGACTTAAATGGTCATGTAGGAAAAGAAAAGGAATGATATAATAGGATACATGGAGGGTATGGTATAGGAGAATGAAATGAGATGGAGAAAACTATCCTCAAATTTGCTTTGTCATATAACCTAGCCAATGCAAATACATTCTTAAAGAAGAGGGATGAACACTTAATAACCTTTAAAAGTGGACTTCATAAAAGCCAAATAGATTTTTTTCTACTTAGGAATACCGAAAGATCAATGTGTAAGGATTGTAAGGTGTTACATATTGAGAGTTTAATCTCACAACATAGGTTGATGGTTATGGATATTTATATTAAAAGATGAAAGAAAGGAAATAAAATTAATAGGTATCCAAAAACTAAGTCATGGAACTTAAAAGGAGATAAAATAACCACATTCATAAATAAGTTGATGGTAGAAAGATACTAGAACTATGAAATAGAAGTAAACACCATGTTGACTAATATGGTTGAGTCCATTAAGAAAGTGTCAAAAGATATCTTAGGAGTATCTAAATGTAAAAGGAAATATGGTGGTTTAGTGAAACAGTGAAAAATGTTACTAAAGAAAAATGGGTGTATTTTAAAGCATGACAGAAGACTAGAAATAATGAAAAGTATGAATAGTATACAAATGCTAAAAAGGTTACTAAGAGAATAGTAAGTCAAGCTAAACGTAAGGCACATGATGACCTCTATAGTAGACTAGGATCAAGAGAAGGTGAGAAAGATGTGTTTAAACTTGCAAAAATAAGAGAAGCAAGGGTAAGGACTTAGATCATATTAGGTGCATTAGAAGTAATGATCAAAGGGTACTAGTCAAAGATGATGAGATCAAACAAAGGAGGGAAACTTACTTTAAAAAATTATTAAATGATAATTGCTCGTAGAATATAGGGATTGAAAATACTATAAACCTAAATAAGATTGGACATTATAGATATGAATGTTAGAGTAAAATACTTGAAGCCCAATGGTATACCAATAGAGGTTTGGAAGCATATAGGAGATAGTAGAGTAGTTTGATTGATCAAGTTGTTTGACAAGATTATAAAACCAAAGAAAATGCCATATGAATGGAGAAAAGCTCTATTATACCAATTTATAAGAATAAAGGAGACATACAAAGCTGCATTAATTATCAATGGATCAAACTTTTTGAAAAAGTGATTGAGAAGAGGCTACGACATGAAACAAGTGTATCATAGAAGCAGCTTGGTTTCATGCCTGGGAAGTCTACCATGGAAGCTATTTTCTTACTAAGACAATTGATAGAGAAATATAGGGAGAGGAGGAAAGACCTCCACATGGTCTTTATCAACTTCAAGAAAGCTTATGATAATGTCCCTAGATAGTTAATATGAAGGGTGTTGGACAAGAAAGGAGTTCCACGATAGTATATAGACATAATTAAAAATATGTATGAGGGAGCGATAACAAATGTTAAGACCACTAGTGGCGAGATCGGTGATTTTTCTATCACTGTAGGATTGCACCAAGAATCGGCATTGAACCCATACCTTTTCACATTGGTTATAGAAAAATTAATAAATCATTTGCACGAGAAGATTCCATGGTGCATGCTATTTGTAGATGATATAATCTTATTTGATGATACAATGGAGGGTGTAGACACAAAGCTAGAGTTATGGAGAGAAACATTAGAATCTAAATGATTTAAAATGAACTGAACTAAAATAGAAGAGTAGGAGTAAAACACCAATTAAGATTGATAACCAAGAAGTCCCCGTAAAAGACCACTTTTGGTACTTAGGATCAATGATTTATGAGAGTGGAGAGATTGAGAAGGAGATTACTTAGAAAATCCAAGCGTATTAGAACAAATAGAGACGTGCATCTAAAGTTTTGTGTGATTGGCATATGCCACTCAAACTAAAAGAAAAATTCTATACGATGGCCATAAAGTTGGCCATGCTCTATGGATTAAAGTGTTGGGCATGTTCATAGAATGAGTGTCCTAAAAATAAAAATGTAGATATGGATGAGTGGCAAGACAAGAAAAAATAGAATTAAAAATAAAAATATTAGAGAAAGTTGAAGGATAGCATACCCACCAAACCTATAAAGTTTATAAATTTTAAGTTAAAACTGTAACGGACCGTTAAATTCATCTCCATGGATTAGTTCATCTCTACGGTCCATTTCGTAACCCACAGTTGATATCTTTAGCATATATTGACAGTTGTTTCTTTGCAGTCTGTTACAGAGTCCATATCCAACTTCCCGACCGTCAATATCAAACTACGACGGTTACAAAATAAACCGTATCGTCGGTTATGCACTCATGCATTAGTGAGGCGTTCTGAAACATTTGGCACTAATTTGAATTCTGAGATAAATTCAATATAATCAAGTAAATTTATCCTAAGATGAACATATGATCAATAATGTGGGTCGCCCCGTCGAATTTCCACGCTAACCCCAATCGAATTTTCTCTCTAACCCCAATCCGTAACGCACCACGCACCTCAATGGCTACACCCAATCGTAACCCACTTCGGATACCCCACTCCCGACTTCGCATAACCACCTCTCCCTCTTTGGATCATAAACTTTCCCATTACGGAACACTCATTTACCCGTCGGGTCATGCCACAGACTTTTGCCCGTCTCTGCCCCACCACTGACGAGGTCACTGCATACTGCGCCCACCCGCCCGGGTCAACCGTCACTAGTTTACTGGCCAACCGCACAGAGTCGTGAACTTTTGCCCCGCACCCGGGAGTGGTAAACTTGTCCAAACTTTTGGATCACCACGGGTGCGGGTCTGCGGTCATTGATTTACTTGTCCCCAACCCGACGCGATCCGCCCCACTGTCAATCCCCAACCCCCTTATCTTCAAAGTTGCAACGGATTGCACCTGGTTGCATGGCATCTTGAATCAGGATCCATCTTGGCCTCCAATCTAGAAAGTTAAAACAGAGAGTTCTGGTCCAATCAATTGATCGAAAGTTCACACTATATCTCCTTGTTGCAACTAGTCACAAAAATGAACTTCAATATGAGTGTGTGTGAGAGAGAGAGAGAACCCTAAACGTTAGTGTTCATACTTAATAGTATCTGATACCAACTCTCCCCGTTAAATACATACAACACTCACGGAGCAACCAACAATTAACTTCCTTTGATTGCTTTCTATCTTACTCTTCCTTGAAGAGATCAGGCTCCCCCATCGAAGAAAGATAGAGAAATTTTTTGGCTCCTGTAGCATCCAAGATCTTCTTGCTAAGAGCATCTTTCCTTTCCCTGCCATGAGGCGACACATAGAGCATGCGGTACCACCATTCCAACAATTCCGGTGGCAGCACTTTGTAAAGGAAGGTTGCTTTGAAACAGGGCGGCTGCGACACATATCTCTGTCCCCTGCATGCGGAGTTCACAATCGCCTTAGCGCATCTCTCTGCAGATCAACAGGAAACAGGCTAACAAGAATCTGCACCCAGCGTCAAATAAAAGAATCACCCAACAGTAACACACGCCGACAAGAATCTGCAATCAGCTGCGTTACAAAAGAATCGCTCATACAAATATTTAGCCTTCGAATAATATGCACCATCAGAAGTATTACTAGTAGAACTTGTTCCATGATCCGAACAATTTAATGCGCCCAAATGAAAATTGGTCTAGTGGTTGTGTGATCACAGTCCTCTAATTTCCGGCTCTAGATTCTTAACTACAGAGGGAAAATGAAAAGCTGTCTGGCCTCATTCAACAACAAGTTAAAACTCCTAGAATTAGAATTAGAAAGACTTCAATTCTCAAAGTAGGAAAGAGTTCTAGTGTGATGGCCATGAACGGCAAACATAATAAAACAATGCTTGCTTATCCACTTGTTTTCTAGCTGTTCATATTTATCTTTCAACTTGTAGCAATTCAGGTTTGAACCAGTAGTCACAATCTCAACTTGCAACTGCCCAGTCAGCCAACTTGATGGATTTTCGGGTCGCCTGGCAGGTCGGAACTAGTAAACCGCATGGAAACGTTACAGTATAGGGAGAAATAAATAAAAATGTTAAGCGTCAAATAAGACTAGAAGGTTAAAGTATATGCTTACATCCCTTGATTCTTGATCAACGTCCATTTCACCTTCCTCAGTTACAAATTTGCCCTTGGTCATTTCTGATTCGATCCAACCAGGAGTCACTATAGTTATTTTAATCTCCGGTCCTAGTTCGACTCTCATTGCCTCGTAGAAGTTCATTACTGCAGACTTACTTGCCTGGGACGCAAAGTTAAGATCAAAATCAAATTCAAAAGAGGAAACCAAAAAGGAATTGGAAGAGCAAAACAATATGTTCATTTTGTCGAATTATTACATTGTAGAAGCTCATCCGTGGCATGGGCAACCATCCAGCAGGCGAGGCAGTGACAACAATCCTTCCCTTTCCTTTTTTGAGATGAGGAAGCGCATAGTAAGTTGGGTAAACTGCGCCCCAAAATTTCACATCCTGAGATTGATAAAACCTCAGTAAAAGAACGTATATAACAGTTAGAGAAAGACTCTTAAATATGAAAATCTGTTAGCCGTTATTGTCGAGTTACCATGACTTGGCTAAATTTATTTATATCGACACCCTCTTCAAACATGCAGATCGCAACCAATCCCTGCGTTATCCACCAGATGATCCACTGCAAAACATAAGTCTTAATTACATCCATGTAGATTAAGAATTCGAAACAACTCAGATTCAAAAGTCCGGCGAGGCAGTGAAGTCCAAACAAATCTTCGACGAGTAGAAAAGCACTAGTATGGTGTCTAATTAAATTTTGTGATGCATTAGTATAGCATTCAAAATGTAAGAGAGCGAAACGCCAAGTTCTGCGCCCGGTTGTTCAAATCTTGTATACCGCATTAGGAGTTTTGCGCCCTAGCAATCACAAGAGTCACTATAATTTCATGCCCAGTCCAGTTAACGCGGATGAGTTTCTAAGATAGACTCCCGAGTTTTTATAGTTTGTTTAAAACTAGATAAAACTTCTCTTTTTCATTTTTTTCCCATCTTCTTAGTACTTACATCGCTCAAAGCGGTTGATGGTTTCATCAACAAATCGACGGCACTCTTCGGCTTTAGTAACATCAGCACTAACTACGATAACATTAGGAGAACCCAGAGACCGAGCTGTTTCTGCTACTTCTTGAAGTCTTTCTTCCCTTCTGGCCACAATAGCTAATGAAGCTCCTCTCCTAGCATACTGATAAGCTACTTGCTGAAAGTCAGAACGGAAAACGAAAAAAATTAACACTCAAGAGGTAGAAACATTTGATAACAGGAATGTGCACAAGTAGGTCAGTATTAGAAACCTCGCCGATGCCTGAGGAAGCGCCGGTGATGAGCACAACTTTGCCGGACATGGTTTCACTGAATAGAGTGTTGATGATGGTAAGAAAGAGCGTGTGGATGTAAAGAATGGGCATGACAAGCAAGGCAGTGAAGATGGTAATGGGAATAACTAGTAAGTTGATAAATTTATGAAGTATGACGTTTGTAGCCAACAAGTTGGGAACTTGTAAACTATTCTGTGAACAAAGCCCATGGCTCTACACAAAAGCAAGCAGAAGCAGTAGGGGAGAAATGATAATCTGTGTAGAGCTCAATCAGACACTTAAATATGAGAAAAGAAAAAAGAAGTACAGAAAAAAACGAAAGGCAGTGCGGAAAGTAATGGGCGGTTCTGCATGAAATTGAAGGTGGTGGCTAGATAAACTGACACGTGGTTGGACGTGCATGATACGTGCCAATGACATGCAGTGCTCCTTCTATACGTGCCAGCGAAGGAGATTGTGGACTTCTGTTGTATGTCAGCACAATGATATTTTCAAGGAAAAATAGGGTCGGTACCTTTCTCTGGACCAAAGAAAATACATTCGAGTAGGATTCTGTTAGCTGACATCTCGGCCGGTCAAGCTGTTTCCTCAAATGTGGATAGGAAATGAGGTCACACAAATGAATGGCTTTGACCAAGCTCCTACCTATATTTTTGGTCACAAGTGAAAACCATAATTACCAGGGGGCTAGTGCCTACCTGTAATTTTGGTCATTAGTGAAAACCATAGTTACCAGGAGGCTAGCGGCTACCTGTAATTTGGTCATTAGTGAAAACCATAGTTACCAGGAGGCTTGTTTTCCGTATCAGCTCCTACCTGTAATTTTATAAGCGAAGACCACATTCACCAGGAGGCTTGTTTTATCACATCTGTTCCGTTACCAAAACTTTTGTCCCCAAGCTGGTAAGAAATATTTCACGCTAGAAACTAGTTTTCCCGCCTAGCTTAACTCCATCTTTTTAATGATCTTAGACAATTATTTTGTTCAACATCATCTTCTATTTAGATATCTGTAAAAAGTACGTCCATTGAATGCTTGTAATTATTCATTTTGTCCTTTTAAAATCTAACGATTATAATTTGTACACCGAAAACATGTAGCTAATTATATCATCCAATGAGCATGAGTTTTGTTATCTAATCCATCTAAGGAAGCAAAACAAGATAGATAAGTCAAATTATTCAAAGGGAGTTTAGCAAAGCGAGGTTTTGAAGTCCATGTCGGAATTTAGTTGAATTAGCATTTCTGTTTTCCAAAGACCTATACCTATTCTAGAAAACACTTTTTTTAGAGTCAGAATAAGCATACACACTCAAGAAGAAGATGTGCACAAATGGCATAGATATATCCAACTAAAATTCGAAGACACCATAATCGCATGTGAGCCAAAACAAAAGGCATTTGTTTTGATAGTGAAGGGGTTTACACAGTGAAAGTCTAAAATTTATTAAAATATTATTTTTCCTTTATTTTGTTTACATCATAAAAGGAAAAGAGAACTAATTATTTGAAAAAAGAAAAGATTAAATTTTGATGGAATATAATTGGAAGGGTGCTAATAGAAACACCCATTTAAAGTAGACTAAACTATAGTTACCAGAAACGAAACTTGAAACACATATTTTTATAATATAATATGAGTCAATTAGTGTCTTACTTGTGATTAACATGAATGCCATAATTCAGTTTTCACATTGAGGTTAAACCTTTTATCTGTTGACTCCTTGTAAGAGAACACGCTTTAGAGCATGTGAAGAGTACACATAATCCTTTTTTTCATCTTTTTGGTAAATCCAAGCCATTGATTATGTTTTACTTACAAAGATTAGGTAAAGCCCAAGAAATCAGTGCATTCAAATGTGAAAATACTTTCCAAATTAGATGTAAACATAGGATAAAATCATATAATGAGAATGCAATTTAATATCTAGCCAATATAAGCCATTAAGAGCATAATGAATGGCTTAGATCTGCAGAATAAAAAAGAAAAGGGTTTTCAGACATTTTTTTTCTTTCGCATCAAAAGATAAACATACGTCATTGCTTTTTCTTTCTTTCTTTCTTTTTTTATTTTTGAAATGGTGCACTCACACAGTTAGTCACGCACCCCCGTTGCTATGTTATCCTCTTAATCAATAAGAGCTTCAAATTCATGTGTGCTTCTATTTCTCTCACTCGTGATTTTTGTTACGGTTCAAAGAATCTCAACTTCATGGTGCATAATTATGTCTGCATGCATTCGGTTATCCCACCGAGTTGATTTTACTAAAACTAGATTAAACAGTATTTAGCAATGTATCCTAGAAACATGGGATGATATCTGGATTTCAGAGAAAGCCATTGATAGAAAAGTATACAGGAGTATCTTCTTCCTCTTCTTGAGCTCTGTAGAGACGTAGATCAGAAGCGAGAGAGAGAGGAGATCAGAAGAGACGTAGATCTAGATCGAGAAGGAGAAGGAGGAGGGATATCAAAAGAGGTCTCCTGAGATGATGGGGAGTAATGTGATATGACCAGGGATCGTCTTCAGTAGATATCGACGATCTACCACTGACATACGTACAGATCTGAGATTTCCACCAGTGATTTCCTTCCCTAGTAGTTTCGTAGCAAAAACCATCGAACTGGTGCTCTGATGCATCAATTGCACTAGATCTAATAGTCTTCAAGTTGTAGAAGCTGTTGCGGCTCCTCCTAAAGTGAAAAAACGTGCCTAAAATCAAGAGACAACCAGCTAGGCAATTTAAAGAAGAATCGCAATCTCTCCCACTCTAATTGTCAACTGAGGTGAATACCAGTGGAATTGAAGATATTTAATTCCTGACAAGCTGAAACAGGGAAAGGGGAAAGTCGTAGGATTTTTGCTAATTGTAAAGATAATTTTTTTTGACTAATTCAGATAAGTTTCTAATAAGTATTATATAAACTTTCATATAATATCTCTCTAGTTTCACATAGTTTTCACCTTTTAAAAGACATGGTATTGTACTGGTTCGTAAAACTTGTTTTTCAAGATATGCTCTTCACACCCGCAACTAACATATTTAGTAACCATGACCCAAACAATAGTGCGTAGGCTATTCCCCTTTCAGTTATCTCTACCCAATAAGTCACGTACTTAAAAAAAAGTATAAGCACGTGCTCTTTTGAAACAAAATAAAAGTGATAGCAAGGATAATAAATAGAATGAAGTTAAGATATATTTTTTTGTACCTATTTTTCCATGCAAGATAAAACTTTTATTACAAATCAAAGCCATTAATAATATTAGAAATGACATAGATAGGCTAGCCGGAAAATTTATCCCCATTGAAAGATTGCAACCTATGTTTTTTTAGGTAAAAATTGTGATCATCCACTTTTGTTAGTTTAGAATAATTCAAACGCATTGATTGTTCATGGATTACCTATTTTTGATATTCCACACTTGGTGAAAGGATTAGAACTATTAAAAAATATTCTACTTTACATGGAGAAATGGCATGTGTATGCATCCCTCTCCTCTCCAACATGTGTACGTATATGCTAAAGAGGATAGGAAGGTGTATACACCCATTTTTCCTTGTAAGCTAACACCTCTATTGTAGGACTACACCGTACATATATAAGCTATAATGCAAATTTCATGTCCATTGAATGATTATATCTTACATTTTTCTCAGTAAAAGCTATGGCCATCCCTT
Organism: Warburgia ugandensis; assembly: GCA_035236585.1. Taxonomy (NCBI): domain Eukaryota; kingdom Viridiplantae; phylum Streptophyta; class Magnoliopsida; order Canellales; family Canellaceae; genus Warburgia; species Warburgia ugandensis. Next base: position 42,869,636 of record CP141134.1, read on the forward strand.
TTTATTATTTTATTTTAGAATCATATTAGGGTGAAAAAAAACTATGAAGTTTATGCCACAAGAAAATTGAAAACTTGTAATATTTCTAACCATTTTTTCTATTTTACAATTTATTAAAGCCCAAAAAGAAGGACATTTAATGAAGGAGGTCTTTCCATCTAAAGAAAGGTTTTGTTATTTCAATGAATGTGTTTAGGCAAGAACCCATTCATCATTTAGCACCCATATGTTGTTTAGCACTTTCTTTATTTCCTTTTTAACTTTCTATACTTATAGATTTTCACTAAGAGTACACACTCTAGAAGAGGAAAGGTGCACACACCCCTTTTCATGTTTGATAAACTATTTTTGTATATTTAACAAGTTCATCATGTTAGGAATATATAGATAGACTAGACATCAAGTTTCAGCCATTGGGTTATTTTAGTCTATCGTACCTTCCATAAAAAATTGTGTCCATCCCTTTTCTATCAATTTATGCAAAGAACTAAAAAATTACTTACAATCATCCAAACACATTAGTTTCTCATTGATTACCTACATTTAGTATTCTAAACATGATTAGTAGCTTAGATCTATAGAAAGTTCTTAATGTGCATGAAAATGTGGCATGTGCATCTTCTTATACTACTTCGTTGCGATATAGCATTGTCCAACTTGATATCCATGGACATCCAAAACTTCCATGTTTGTAAATTAGGATGTTGTAATGTATAATCAAACATCTATGTTTGTGGATGAGGATATTGCTTCTGGACACAAAAAGTCTATGTTTGTAACCTAAGTGCATGGGCATTGGAAATTTATCCTATGGATGTCTAGCTTATAAAATCTAATCAATAGTTAGTCAATTTGGAGCCAATTTCGAATATTACATTATCCATGTGGACAATTTGCTTTCTAAATGTCCAACTTTTTCCTTTATCGCTTTCTCTAGAAATTATTCACTACAATTATATGAAGCAGAGTATAGCATGAAATTTCCTCTCTTGGGACCATTGGCTATACCTTTTTGATAATCCAAGCGGTTCATTGAATTCCCTGTTCCTCAAGATGAGGGCAATAAAGATCTCAACCAATGGACACCTCTATTTAGCAATGAACATTTGTTACAAGGGGTGCACCAACATTCTAAAGTGAGGAAACACTTCTATTTTGTAAAACTATGAACCACATATCATACAAAATCAACCCTCTTCATGATACCTATTGCGCACGCACAGAGAGAGAGAGAACTATTAAGCAAGACACTCTTTGGTTCTATGTAGAAAATCTATGTGATGATCCTATTGATAAACTTTCACACCATCAATATCTAACCACATGGCTTTAGTCCCACACCAATAGGATAATTCATAAGCACATTATAGTTAACCAACAACATTGGTTTATATTCTCATGATGAAATTGTAAATAAGGCTCCTTCATACATTTTTCCAAACAAAAATAAAAGCTTACACCATATATGAAATCAAAGATCCACAATAAAACATAAAATAATAATAGGACCACAACAAAGAAGTTGTTCAAACTGAGAGGTTAAATCTAGTTAAATCCTTATATCATACAAAATTTGATAAAAATATTTATCTTAAACGACTGTTATTTCTCATGTGCACTCAGGGTGATAAGTGTTCAATTTTGTATAAAAAGTATCTGATTAGTAGTTAATGTGTTATAACTTATAGTGTTAAATTAGGGATTTTGGCCAAAATCTATAACACATGCATTTCTAACCTAAGAATTCAAAATTTTAATATTTTACAAGTTCAATGGCTAATCCAGAGTAAGTATATGAATGATCATAATTTGTTAGGATGTAATTAGGTTTTTTATTCTTTTGTAGGTGCTGAGAAGGTAATCCAAAAGTTGAGATTGATCGAGATGAAAATTATAGATATTCATGAGGTTTCCTAGTTAGACTAGGAAACTTAAACAAGCCAAAGCTTAAATGTCATCAATCCAAGGGTGTGATGAAGGTTTAAGACTATCGTAGGGCAAGCTAGAAGGCAATTACAGAAGCAAAAGGTGACTAGAAATGGACCCAAGCCCAAGCCATGCATTTCCACCACCTTTGCATGAGACCCATTCAAGCCACCTAAACCATTTAAGCCATGAAAAATGGTGACAACCTATATGAGCTACTCAAGCCTTAATGCTAAGCAATGACTTAAGCTACTAAGGAATGAGCCATCAAAGTCAACCATCAAGCCAAGCAGGAGTACCACATTGAGTCACATAATTGGAGCATCAATTTAAGCAACTTTCCTTTGTTAAAAGTGTGATTTTTAAGAGATTTTGTGAGATTAATATAAAAGGTAAGATGTTCATACATTATGGGACCCATAAAGAGAGAAAACCCCACATTCCTAATCTATTTCCTAACCCTAATCCATCCATCCTAATAGGGTTCCACATTTTTAAGTGAAAGAGGGAGCAACCATCCAAAAGGAGGATGCCCCCGTTTCCTAATTGGTGATCAAGTGGTTTCCTAAATAGGAAACCTTGGATCTACTTCAATTCAATTAACTTCAAACCCCAAAATCTTTCCACATCTTTCTTAAACCTTATTACTTATCGAATTCCTTGATTTTTTGTCAACAAAACATCACAAAATTAGAAGGGAAAGAGCTCTACTTTCCTTTTAAGAAAAAGATGCTTATACCCTTGCTCAAAATTAGAAAATAGCCATCATGTCTCTCTTATGTTATCTTTCCACCTCTCTTTCTTACATCATCTTACTAATTCATCACCCACCTAACTTTCCTCATTCAATACACTAACCTTAGGGCCAGTTTTCTCATGTTTTCACCCCTTCCTAAGTTAAAAACCTACTCATCTATATATAGTCCCATATTCCATACTAATTTTCCAAGTAAACGTAGGTGACACACCTTGAAATCAAGCTTTCATTTGGTGCTATTTGCTACTGGACTTTGGGGTTTCTTAGATGATTTTCTCCCTTTGGATTTCTAGTCATTTTCTTGGTTATTTTCCCTCCAATTTAGATTAGTAGTTTGCTTGCTTTGGTTTAGTTTTTATTTCTTAGTTTCCATTGTTTTGCTTTCTAGTTTTGCACCATTCTTTCCTTCTAGCTTTCTCCTTTCTTCTTTACCTCAATTTCACTTATTTTATTTTTTATTCCCTTAATATTTAATTTAAATCATCTCTAATAATGATAGACAAGAGAAGAGCTAGCTTAAATCCTTGATTTTCCCACTTGAATTCCATGTTTTCTACCCTCTTTTTCCATTAGTTGTCAGAAATTTTTCCTTAGTTAGTTCACCCACTTAACTTTCTTTTCTCTTGAATTTATTTCTTGGTTTTTGTTGGGTCTCATCTCTAATAATGATAGCTACGAGAAGAGCTAGCTTAAACGCTTGATTTCCCCCCTTGAATTCCATGTTTTCTACCCTCTTTTTTTCCTTAGTTTTAAGCAATTTTTCCTTAGTTAGTTCGCCCACTTAGCTTTCTTTTCTCTTGAATTCCTCTCTTGGATTTCTTTGGGTTTCATCATACTTTAGTTTTTGAGATTTAGATTATACTTTCGTTATAGTTTAGATTAGGTTTTATGCTTAGGAATTGCACCCAATTTCTAGCTTTTGAACATGTAATATGTGTCTAATTTTTGTGTAATTTGGAGATGATTCAATCATTTTTTTTTGGAATTCATGTTATAGAATGTTTATTTCATCAAAATACTTATTATCTGAGTTATTTTCTTATATAAAACTTATTGTTTCAATAGCTTTCTAATGCAAGATTTCTTGACTTTTAAGAACCAAAATCTGAAAAATGGTTTTTTCTTAACTTTGTGCTTTAATTTCAGCCATCAAAACATCTTATTTTTCTGAATCTTTTGGTACTCATTTATATTTTTATGTTATTTATTAGATTTCATAGTTAGTTTTTATAGTAACTCACTGTAGGTGCATTGAATTTCACCATATTTAGAGTTCAAGAATCATGCCCATAGTCCAAAACCAATGTGCATGGTTCTAAATCTCATTCCTTTTAGATTTTTTGCTTAATTTAGTTTCACCAGTTGTTAATTCATTATTTGCATCTTAGTTTAGGTTGAAAAAGTTTCCTTTTTAGTAGGTTTTAGGTTAGGTAAGTTTTAATTTAGGAAAGTTTCTAATTTTGTAATTTCCTTAAGTTTCATTGATTAGTTTGAATCTTTTTAAAGTACTTTTGTTTTCTTTAGTTAAGTGCATGTTAGTTAGGTAAGTTTCCATTTTCATTGTTTGACTAGATTCTAATTCCATACGTGTTTCTAATTTGAGTACTTTAATCTCTTAATTCAATCCAAACCATTCTCTTTTGGCTAAAGTTAATGTGAATAAAATCAAATCAATTGCAAATCTGTAAGATTGCTCGTGTGATCAACCTTGCTTGTGTAAGAATACTACAACTGTTTCATGCACTTACGAGTTAACTTTAAAATCATAACAAGTTTTTAGCACCATTTCTAGGAAATGCAATGAATTTGTGGTTGGATCCTTATTTAGATTGTTTACCTTGTCTTAATTTTAGGTTACATTAGGTTAGGGTTTTACATCATAGTTGCTTATTTTGTTAATTCCTCAAAAAATTAATCCATCTTACTTGTTTTGTGCAAGGAGAATTTGGCAAAGAAGTGGCTTCATCAACTTAGGATTTACTTGCTTTCTTAGATTAGGCTTTTTCTTTTCTTTGAGTGAAACTTGTAATAGGCCCCATTGTAACTTGCAACATCAATTCAATTTTAAATGGGTTATAGTAAAATAGGGCAAGTGTGTGGTATGGAGGGCCACACTTAATCTTTATTAGAAACTCCATTGTAAGCATCCCTCACTTTGATTTACTTTTTCTAGTTTAGGTTGCATTTAGTGTAATTTGCATTTGGTTGGTAGAATAATTCATATAGTTTTAAGATCATTCATCTTAATTGTTACATCTTAATTAGGGTTCTTGCATTATAGAGCTCATATCTAACCTTTGGTTGGGTAGCATATAGGTTGCACATGTTTATTATTTTATGGTGGATGGAACTTAATTTTAGGAAGGGCCCCATAGGAACCCTCATAAGATAAGAACTGGATTTCATCACCAGCACCTTGGCCCACCTAGGAATCAATCAACATCCTTGAACATTAATTAAAATCAAGAAGAAAGATTTAGGGTATCAAGCTCATGGGACCTTTTAGAAGGACACAATCTATTGTCACTCTAGTGGATTTTAAGCATTGTGGCTATAGTGGGTGTCTTAAAATCCAAGTAATTTTTCCACACCTTCCAATCATGTCAGTAAAGTTCTAAAAGCCTCTTGACATGAAGATTGTATTAACCACTTTTGAGGAGAACCTAATTGGTAAGCAATGATCAAGCTTGGACAAAAGGAGGAGTTAACTAGATTTAGGTCTAAAAGCTACCACCCTACACATTATCAAAGATCTTCAATTTAGCTCATTAGTGAACTATGGGCAATTGATTGGTTGTTCATCATTTAGAGTTAGGAGTCACATTTAGTAAGGTTGAATCATGTAGTTAGGGTTTTTTCAAAAGAAAAAAACTCATTTTTTTGTATATAATGATCTATTTTGTTGTATACAAAGTTGAGACCAAAGGCTTATTAAGAAGGGTTTAAATTTCATAGATTAGATACATCAATGGATAGGATAAATATTATGAAATGTCAATTTCTTAAGATAATAGTTTCTAGGCAAGTTGTGCCACAACCTCAGTTCCATAATGACTATACTTATTCTGAGCATCACTAACCCACTCCTTCATGGCCATCAAGCTCCACATACAATAGTTATTATAAGGAGCCAACAGATGCACATAATGCATTCACATACTCTTATAATGACTACTATCCTAAGACAAATTATAATGGATGGGCTAAGCATCATGATCAACCATAATCTCAGGATTACTATTATTAGGAAGAACCACAATGGTACCACCTGGGTCAACACTACCATGATTATTGAAAAAATTTAGGTCCAATCATCATGCATTCAACTTGCTCAGCCTTTTTCAAGATCCAAATGTCACAGCAATACCAACCATGTGAGTCATTTCCATTACAGCATGAAGAACCTTCATCTGAAGAGAATATGCACTATATTTGTGAGATAATAAAACAAGGCATGGCTACCATTGATAAAGTAAATAAGGAAATGAAACAAATTAGGGATAATGAAGAGTTGTTTATTACTAATATGAGGATGGAAATCTCTTGTGATCATTCTAAGCCACAAAGTCCACAATCATCCATAGAAGCCTTTAGCTCAGATCACTTAAGTCATGTCCTGCCCTTTGTTGTGATTATGATGGATAGACTTCCCTTAATGAAGAGAATGAAGCTGTAGATCCTCTAGAATCGTATCTTGCTTATTTCTATGACTGTGATGAAGACATGTCCATTGAGGAGGTAAATAAGTTGGATATTGTGCCTTTGATGAACACTTCTCAATGGCAAGCTAGAGTAGATCTCCCTATAGAATCTAAAATTTAAAACAAGTATTACAATGTAGAAGATATACCTGATTAGGACCTATTGACCCTATTTGAACAAACATTAGATAGTAATATAGGCCCATTTGAAACTTACCTGTGCTAGTTAAACTAGAAGAAAAAGAGTTAGTTGATGTACTAACCCTACATCACCCTACTCTAGGTTACACATTAGAAGATAATCAGGGTTTAAACCAAACAATGTCCCTACCTCTAGTAATACAAGAACTACCTTTTAGGAACATATAGAGTTAGCTTATTGTGACGACCCGGGTTTTCCCATGCATTTTTAAATGCAATATCTAAATTTCTTAAGGCGGGATGCATCCTTATTTGAAAACCATTTTATAAAAACCATGCAATGCAGCGAAAAATCTTTAGTTTTAAACTCATTTTGAAAACCTTGAGTGTCATATGCTTTCACAACAACCAAAGTAGTTTTTTGAAAAACTTTAGAAATCATAAGTGTTTTTCCCTAGGTCTATCCAGTCACAGCACACAGTCCAATTGTAAGTAAATACAAATACATGTCCAAAGGGTAGAGTGTTTACTTACATGTATAATGGTCTCCTTTTGATTTACTTGCTCGTAGCACTAACATAGGCGTCTTCTACTCGTGGATGGAACTATCCTGAAAAATGTTAAGGATAGGGTGAGTATATACTATACTCAGTAGGAGTCTATCACTACTAGTTTTGTAATGTATGCTATGTTTAAAATCATATGCTCTTTAAAACGTGTGCATGTTCTAACAATCATGTTCAATATCAATATTAAAAACCATTGTCGAATCGGAATAATGACGACTTAAACAAATCACATAATCCAAGTCGAAAGTATCATATATGTATCATAAACATAATGATATGCATAAGATGCCCCACTGAATCCAACTCATGGTTATATGGTATGGTCGACCAACCTCATGTCATGCCATATGCAATGCAAGTAAATCCTCAAACCATAGGGCCCAACTATGCCCACGACCTCACCGCTGTGTGGTCCTCGGGTACCTAGGGACACAGGGTCATATGCCTCCATGGGACATATGACACTTCTTTGTCTTAAATCATGCAATTTATGTAATCGGTTGCAAAACATGCATGCAATGCATAAAATCTGCTCATGCTAGTCTCGCATTCAAAGTGATAACCCTGCCTAGAAGCCTGTCAGCTCTCTCTGGTCCGCCCTCATCGGCCAAGGCTACACTTATCATGCAATCTATGCATGTAGCATATGTCTTGGCAATATATGCGATCAATCAAGCAAAAACCTCTTTTTCAAAACCTGTCCTCTTTACGTCCCTCACAACTGCCTAGCCCTCACAACTACCTACCCAGCGTCTTTTAAGCACTCCAGCATCTTTTGGTAACCCTCAAGGACATGCAATTTTTCAAGAACTCAATGCTGACAAATCATGCAATATATGTAATTGTTTGCAAAATATGTCTATGCATAATGTATTTATCATATGCATGCTGAATTCATTTATATGCTAAACAAGCCATAAAATCAGTCATGCTAAACAAGTCATATACTTATACTTAAAACATGCATTCTCAAAACGATCATGGCTCTTTCAAAAAGTCTAGTAGCGATAGAGCACCTACCTCAAAGTCTCCTGGAGTCGCGTCCTTTATCACTTCAACTCGTCCCTGGGTCTCATTTATAAACTCCTGGGTATGAATGAATACAAGGAGTCCTTATTAATTTCATTCTATTTAGACATTAGATCGCTAGATTTTCCTTTTACGGTCCATGGTCCTTACCTAATTTATTGTCAAGCTAGATCCTATAATATGAGTCTACTATTCAATAGTTTAAACTCTATAATTTGTCCTCTGATCCTAACTTTATAGGCTTATTAGGTCCGCGTGTCCCAGTTCCCAGGACACCTGTGCATCCTGGTTGGACCGCGACCGCCTCACGTGTGTGCTCTCAAAGGGCGTGCCAGGGATCGTGTTTTGCATGTGCACATGCATGCTCAAGTGACGCGCTATGACGCGCATCATCCCACAGACGCACCTTGTAGCATGGCGCGTCTCAGCTCCCAGGGCACCCCGTGCATTCTGGTCGAGCCAGGACCCGTGCCCCATGTCGCGCGCGCACCCGAAGGCCTCACCTGGGATAGTGTACGCACTGTCGTACACCTATAACCCGTCCCAGAGACCCTGTTCCAGGTGCACATGCAGCATGGCGTCCCTGGGACGCTTGGTTTGTTCATGGCCAGCTGGAATTGGCTTTGTCTTCTCCGGCTGGAAAAAACTGGTTGGAAAAAGGCCAGATCCGGCATGGATCTTGGCTTGGGGGAACTGAAACAGAGGGAAGGGAAGGAGGGGCTTACGTAGGTAGCCTGGGGACTCCCTTTTCCGGGTGGTGCAGCTCCTCCTTTCCGCCTGAAAACCCTTCGTTGTCGGAACTCATGAAGAAGGTGAAATCGTGCAAGGCCAGAACAAGAGAAAAGAGGAAATGGGGAGACGAGAAAAGGGATGGCTGGCCTGACTTGGGCTTGGCCGTTGCTGAAAAAACTCAGGGAACTAGGTTGAGATGGGTTTGCAATTTTTCCGAAAACCCCAGTCCCAAAATCGCCGGGAAATGTGTGTTTTGAAGAGGGGGAGATGAGGCTTTTTATAGCCCTGCTATGGCGGTGCTGCCAATGGCGGTGGCAGATTTCTTGAAAAATCATGAAAAGAGGGTTTCTGGAGAGATCTGGAGGTGGAAGACGATAGGGGGTGCCGTTATCAAAACGGCTCCTGCATTTTTTGTCTTTTTCGTTTTTCTATTTAAATTACAGAAATACCCCTAATCTTTAAACGGCCGTAACTTCTTCATACGAACTCCGTTTTCGGCGTTCTTTGAGGCGTTGGATTCCATTTTTTGAGTAGAATCTAATGGTACTAATTTTCCTCACAAATTCCTTTGTTTAATATTTTAAATAAAGTAAAACATTCAACATAGTTTATTTCCCATAAAATGTCCAATTTTTGTTAAAAATAGCGTAAATTGCTCGAGTGTTACACTTATACCCCAGAGGGAAATGGAGGAAAAGATAAATTGAATACAATTATCAATGTTATCACTAAATTTGGTAAAAATGAGAACCATTCGTCTCTATATGGTCTAACAAAATGCATAGTAGTACATGAAATCTTATTGTTACCACTAGCAAAAATTTCAAGGTGGAGAAAATATATAGACTATAGCAAGGTTCTAAAGTGGCATGAGAAATCTTACTAGTTCATTGTTATAGGCCATGTTTGGTTGAAGACATTAAACTAGCGCTCACTAGGAGGCAACCCAAGAATCTTTTTTAGGAAGTCTCATTATTTTGCATTGCCCTTTCATCATTTAGGTGTCCCATTATTTGAAACATTAAGGACAATGTTTAGTTCAGGTTGAGGGTGTAGAAATGAGATTTCTATGTTTTTCTAGGATTTTTGAATATTAATTTTTTTTTGAAAAATTGATAAGTCCTTTAGAGAGATGAGAATTTAATTTTTCTACATATTTAGCTATCATACTAACTTTATCTTATTAATAGAGTTGCATATAGTATAAGTTCACTATTTTATTCTTTTTCTAAAGTATCTCATGAAAAAAAAAACACTCAGAACATTAATTGCACAAAATAGCTCTATATAGTTTAAGTTAAAGAGAAAAATATAACTTAGAGGCCCTAAAGAAGATCTGTGGAGACTTATAACCCAAGTGAGTTTTGAGTCATTCTTTCTTTTCTGAGGATTATACAAAAATCCAAAATTTTCTTCAGTGAACATTAATTCTTAGTTGGTCTCATTATTTTTCATCTTGGTCAACTATTGAGAAATCATAAAAAGTATATACCATATAAAAACTAAGAAATGATAGAGGTCATCCTTGTTAAACCTAGAGCCTTTAGCCTTCCCTATATTACTTTCTGCTAGTTAGCCCATTAAGCCTTTAAAATATAAGGCTTTTTCTTTTTAGCCAAATAACCTTTACCTATATTGAACCCCTATAATATATCCATTACTCATTTGTTTTGGAAATATGTAGAGAATATTAAAGAATATCTTGGAAAAAATATGAACAATACAATTGAAGAGATGAACATTAAAAAGGAGAAAAAGTTCAAAAAGGTTATAAAGACAGGTGAAAAAGTAAAAGAAAAAGATAGCCAATAAAAAAGAAGAATGTTCACTCGTTGAAGGAAAAATGAAAAAGTTGTGAATACATTGATAGAAGACCTTTACATATTTTCCAAACAACATTTATTTACCTTTATATCCATTCTTTCAATAACCCTTACCTAAGCCTATGTTTCATCATAATAGAAGTCCTAAATTAATCTTGGAAGAAGTATGGCTTAGATATGGTTATAAACGAATAGGGAGTTTGGTAGATTATAACATTATTAGTAGTTGATATTCTTTCATGAGACCATTGTCATTCTTTCTAAGTTATCATTCTTTTGTATGGACTATGTGAGATTTTGGGATTTGATGAACAATATTCTACTCACATATTAATGAGAGAATTATACCTTTCTAAGTAACAAGTATATCCAATGAGAATTGAAGTCAAAGTATACATTTAGGTAATAATTTAAGCAATATTTGACTTGGAGACTACAATTATATATCCGTTATAGCATACACTCACCTTTTGAAGTTTAATGAAATAATGTGATATCTTTAGTTTTAGGGTAGGATTTTAAAACTTTTTGTTCATCTTTATTAGCAAGCTAAAGCTAGAAATTAATACAAGCTGAATAGGAGAAGGACTTTCATAAAAATTTTGAGCATTTTGTGGTTGTATCCATAGCAAACCCACACAAGGCCTAACTCATCCATGAGAGGACCTAGGGATATAAGGGCTTGTTGCATATGCTAAATGCAATCATGAGTACTGACAAAAATGATAACCATTTTGTTTACATGATTTTTCTCATGTTTGTTTGGGACTAGGAAAATGCTGGTTAGGGGTGTGATAAGTGTTCAATTTTGTATAAAAAGTATCCAATTAGTAGCCAATGTGTTATAACTTATAGTGTTAAATTAGGGTTTTTAGCCAAAATTTATAACACATGCATTTCTAACTTAAGAATTCATAATTTTGATATTTTGCAGGTTTATAGGCTAATCTAGAGTAAATGTGTGAATGATAATAATTTTCTAGGATTTTAGGTTCTTTCTTTTTTTGTAGGTGTTGAAAAGGTAATCCAAAGGTTAAGATTGATCGAGATGGAAATTCATGAGGTTTCCTAATCTAACTAGGAAATCTAAGCAAGTCAAAGCCTAAATATCATCAATTTAAGGTGTGATGAAGGTTCAAGACTATCTTAGAGCAGGCTAGAACACAATTGCAAAAGCAAAAAGTGACTAGAAAAGGACCCAAGCCCAAGCCACGCATTTGCACCATCTTTGCATGAGAGCCATTCAAGCCACCCAAGTCATTAAAGCCATGAAAAAGGATGATAAGCTATATGAGCTACTCAAGCCTTGAAACTAAGCAATAAATTCACTTAAGCTACCAAGAAATGAGTCATCAAAGTGAGCTATCAAGACAAGGAGGAGTGCCACATGGAGTCACACAGTTGGATCATCAATTCAAGCAACTTTCCTATGTTAAAAGTGTGATTTTTAAGGGATTTTGTAAAATTAATGTAAAAGGTAACATGATCATGCATTACGGGACCCATAAAGAGAGAAAAACCTGTATTCCTAATCTATTTCCTAACCTAATCCACCCATCCTACTATGGATCCACGTTTTTATGTGAAGGAGGGAGCAACCATCCAAAAGGAGGATGCCCTCCTTTTCTAATTGGTAATCAAGTGGCTTCCTAACTAAGAATCATTAAATCTACTTCACTTCAATTAACTTTAAAGCCCTAGATCTTTCCACATCTTTCTTAAACATTATTCTTTACCTAATTCCTTAACTTTTCATCAACCAAACATCACAAAATTAGAAGGGAAAGAGTCTACTTGCCTTCTAGGATAAAGACACCTATATCCTTTTTCAAAATTATAAACCAGCCATCATGTCTCTCTTATGTCATCTTTCCACCCCGCTTTCTTACATAATCTTGCTAATTCATCTCACAACTAACCTTATTCATTTAATAGCCTAACCCTAGGTCAACTTTCCTCATGTTTTCACCCCTTATGAAGTTAGGAAACCACTCATCTATATATAGCTCCATGTTCCACACGAATTTTCTAAGTAGAGGTGGGTGACACACCTTGAAATCAAGTTTTCCTTTGGTATTATTTACTGCTGGACTTTGGGATTTCTTAGATGATTTTCTCCCTTTGGGTTTCTAGTTATGGTCTTGGTTATTTGCTCTCTAATTCAAGTATGTATTTTGCTTGCTTTGGTTTAGTTTTCTTTCCTTAGTTTCATTTAATCTAGCTTTCTCCTTTCTTCTTTACCTCAATTCCACTTATTTTCTTTATTATTCTCTCAATATTTAAGGTAACGCATTCTAGTAGTGACAACCAAGAGAAGAGATAGCTTAAATCCATGATTTCCCCACTTGAATTCCATGTTTTATACCATCTTTTTCCCTTATTTTGGGTAGTTTTTCCTTAATTAGTTCACCCACTTAGCTTTCTTTTCTCTTGAATTCCTTTCTAGATTTTATTTGCATGTCATCATACTTTAGTTTATTATCTTTATATTACATTTTTTTTATGGTTTAGATTAGGTTTTATGCTTAGGAATTGGACACAATTTCTAGCTTTTGAACATGTATAATGTATCTAATTTTTGGTGTAAGTTGGAGATGATTCAATAAAATTTTTAGGGAATTCTTATTATGGAATGTTTATTTCATCAAGGTACTTGAGATCTAAGTTGTTTCCTTGTATAAAATTTATGGTTTCAATAACTTTCTAATGCAAGATATATTGAGTTTTCTTAAGTACCAAAATCTAGAAATTGGTTTTTCCTTAACTTTGTGCTTTAATTCCAGCCATCAAAATATCTTATTTTCTAGAATCCTTAGGTACTCATTTAGATTTTCATGTTGTTTATTAGATCCAATATTTATTTTGCATAGTAACTCACTGTAGCTGCATTAAATTTCACCATCTTTAGGGCTCTAAAATCATGCACATAGTCCAAAAACCATGTGCATGGTTCTAAATCTCATTCCTTTTAGATTTTTGCTTAGTTTTGTTTCTTAATTTATTTTTAGAAAATTTAATTCATTATTTGTATATTAGTTTAGGTTTAACAAGTTTCCTTTTTGTATTACAGAAATTTCCCTTTTTAGTAGGTTTTAGGTTAGGTAAGTTTTAATTTAGGAAAGTTTCTAATTTAGTAGTTTCCTTAAGTTTCATTGATTAGTTTGAATCTTTCTAAAGTGTTGCAGTTTACTTAAGTACATGTTAGTTAGGTAAGTTCCCATTTTCATTGTTTAGTTTTACTTTAGGCAAGTTTCCTTTTTAGTTTTAGTTTCTAATTCCATACATGTTTCTAATTTGAGTACTTTAATCTCTTAATTCAATCCAAATCCTTCTCTTTTTGTTGAAGTTAATAAATTTGAATAAAATTCAATCCATTGCAAATCTATGAGAATCCCCTTGGGATCAACCTTGCTAGCATGAGAATAATACAACTAATTTGTAAGCTTGCTGGTGAACTTTAAAACCCCAACACTAAGCACATGAATTGGAATTAGTATTTAATGAGTGTTCAATTTTGTATAAAAATTACCCTATTAGTAGCCCATGAGCTACAAAATATAGTGTTAATTCTAGGGTTTTTTTGAAAATTTGTAACAAATGCATTTTTGAACTAAAAATTCAGCAGTGTAATATTTTGCAAGTTCAGAGGCTAATCCAGAGTATGTGAATAATCATATTTTTTAAGATTTAATTAAATTTTTTAATATTTTGTAGGAATCAAGATGTAATACAATGACCGAGATTGATCTAGTTGAAAATTGAAACCATTCATGAGGTTTCCTAGTCTAACTAGGAAACCTAAGCATGTTAAGGCCTAAATATCATCAATCCAAGGTGTGATCAAGAATCAAGATCATCTTAAGCCAAGAAAAGAATGAAATTGAAAGAGCCAAAGGTGATTAAAATGGACCCAGGCACAAGCCGTGCATTGCCACTACCTTTACATGGGAGACATTCAAGCCACCTTAGCCATATAAGCCATGAAAGAAGGTGACAAGTTGAGGAAGTCAAGCCAAGCCAAATGAGCCTCAAAGAGAGCTATTCAAGCCACTTAAGCCAATGGTACATGGAGTGATACTATTGAAGGAGAATTTCACTCAATTATCCTAAGCTAAAAAGTGGGTTTTTAAATGGATAATTAAGAGATATTTGGGTGAAAGTCAAAACAAGTAAACATGCATGTGGACCAAGAGGATGAACCCACTTTATTTCCCCTTTCCCATTTTTTTCCCACCTTTCATTGGATCGACCTCGCTTCTGTGAAAATACTACATTGATGTGTGCACTTGTGAGTAACTTCAAAATACACAACAAGTTTTTGGCACCATTGCTGGAGACTCATAACATTTTGTGTAGTGTTTTATTTATTTATTTATTTTCCTCTAGTCTAGGTTTAAGGTGCATTAGTTTAGGGTTTTGCATAACTTTTTGTATTTGTTGCTACTTTTCTTATGTTGACTAATTTTTTTGAATCCTGTGCGAGGCAAATCTACAAAGGAGCAATGATATCCTATGGGCCATGGCTTCATCAACTTAGATTAGGGTTTTTATTGCTTTCCTCGATTAGGATTTGAGTGGAACCTGTATTGAGGCCCATTGTAATTTACAATTTCTTTATTATTCAATTTTAAACGGGTTATACTAATATAGGGCAAGTGTGGGGTATGGTGGCCCACACTTAATCATCATTAGACCCCTCATTATGAGAAATCCTCACCCAAATTTTAATTTCTAGGATAATTTGCATTTAGTGTAGAATTGCATTTGGATGGTAGAATAAATCATACAAATTAGGATCATTCACTTTAATTATTGTACCTTTACTTAGGGTTGTTGCATTAGAAAGCACCTATCTAACTTTGGTTGGATAGCATATAGGTTGCATTAATTTTCTTTTCTTTTGTTTTGCATTGCATAATTAATTGCTTTACTAGTAAGGGCCCCAAAGGAACCCTTATAAAGATTGGATTTCATCACCAGCTCCTTGGCCCACCTAGGAATCAATCAACATTCTTGTATGTCGTAATCCCAACACTTGAACGTTAATTAAAATCAAGTCAAAAGAGACTTGGGGTTATTAATTAAAATCAAGTACAAAGAGACTTAGGGTACTGAGCTCATAGGACCCTTTTAGAAGGATGCTTTCCATAGTCACTCTAGTGGCTTCTGAGCACTATGGTTATAGTGGGTGTCTTAAAATGCATGTGATTTTTTCACACCTTCTGTTGATGTTGGTTGAGGTCTAAATGCCTCATGACAGAAGGATTGTATAACCACTTTCGAGTAAAACCTAACTCGTAAGTAGTAGTCAAAACTAGATAAAAGAAGGAGCTATCTAGATGTTGGTCTAAGAAGCTACCAAGTATGCACTAAGAAAAGAAAATTAAGACATTGCTTGATTAGTGAATACTAGGATTTGATTGCGCATCATGTAGAGTTAAAGTTAGCATATAGATTAGGATATTTAGATTATGATAGTGTATGCAAGGGCGTCGATCTCAGAACTTAGAGTTTGCACCTTTTGACCCCAAGATTCAATGCAACCTTAGATGAGGGGAAAGAAACCAAGTTCCTATCCCCATGGTCAAACCACTAAGAGAAGTCGAGTGCAAAGCTATTATAAATTTTTATGTGCCTTTACTACTCAACACCCCATCCTGCATAGCTTTACCTCCTACTAATGCAAACCACTTTGAATTAAAGCTTGGAGTCATCAGATTACTCCCTACATTTTATGGTCTAGACTGAGAATACCCTTATCTTCATATCAAGGAGTTCTTTAATATTTGCACCACATTTAGGTTCCAAAATGTTTTGAATGATGCTATTAGGTTTAGGCTATTCCCTTTCTCACTCAATAATAAAGCCAACTCATTGCTCAACTCCTTGGATGTAGGTTCCATTAATACATGGGATCAACCATCTAGAAAGTTTTAGAACAAATTCTTTCCCATTCACAAAAAAAATGCCCTTTGTTGTGAAATTATCAATTTCCAACAAAAGGATGATGAAAAATATTGTGAATGTTGGGAATAGTGAAATGAACTATTACAAAAATACCCTCATTATGGATTTGAGAAATGGCAGTAGGTTCAATACTTCTATGAGGCATTGATGCCTCAAAATAGACAAATGGTAGATGCAGCGAGTGGTGGGGCCCTCACATTGAAAGATGAGAGTGAGGCCTAAGAGTTCTTTCAAACACTAGCAGATAATTCATAACAATGGGAATATTCAAATAGAAAAGAGAGAAACAACCAACCTCCAAAGAAAGGGGGTCTATATGAGATAGGAGTACATATAGATCTATCTTATAAGCTTGACTTTGTAGTTGAAAAATTAAACAAACTAGAGCCTTTAGGTGGAAAATTGGACAAACTTGAAACTATGTTTAAAACTTTCATGGCTGCCACTCTATCCCATAAACCTCTATAAGAGGTATGTGCTACTTATTCTAGTCCTAGCTATCTGACTTCAGCTTGTCCATCAAATAAAGTGTACCCTGAATACCTTTTAGAGCAAGCGAATTCACTTGGTGCATATCTCAATCCTAGCAACAACAACCCCTATTCTAAGACCTATAATCTATGATGGGCTAGGCATCCCAATTTTTCATTGTCCAAGAATACTTACCAATGAGGTACATTTGAGAACCTCTCTATTTGAAACTTTCATAGGATTTTCGCTTCACAACAACCACCACAATTGTCCCAACAAAGGCAAAAACCATCAATGGAGGACAATATGCAATATGTCATGAAAAAACTTGATGAAAATACTAAATCCTTGCATCAAACTAAGAATAAGAGTGAATAAAATATCACCATGTTAGAGAGGAAAATGGGTCAGTTGCATGCATCTTTAAGTGAAAGGGAAAAAGGAAAGTTCCCTATTCAGTCCATCCTTAACCCTAAAGGCCAATTAGAAATAGAGTCTAGTTCATAAAGTAGGGCAAACAGAGGAAAAGGAAGAAGAGAATGAAAAGGCCAAAACAAAGGAGAAAGACATTCGATAGAAATTTGCTACTCCGTTTGAGCCTATATTGGAGGCACCTTATGTGGCCAAAGCCCCATTCCCTCAATTACTTAATAATGCTAAGAAAGGAACAAATTTTATTTAGATAATGGAAGTGTTTAGACATGTAGAAATAAATATTCGATTACTCAATGCTATAAAGGATATTCTTGCTTATGCCAAGTTTCTTAAAGAGCTCTATACTACAAAGTAAAATTTTAGTGTGCAAAAAAAAGTCTTCCTCATTGAGCAAGTGAGCTCTTTAATTTAGCATAAGACCTCACCAAAATTTATAGATCCAGGATGTCCTACAATTTCTTGCATTATAGGAAAACATGTCATAAATAGGACATTACTTGACTTATAGGCTAGTGTTAATCTGTTGCCATACTCTTTCTATGAGCAACTTGGGCTTGGTGAACTTAAGCCAACCAACACCACATTGCAGTTGGCCGATGCATCAATTAAGATTCCATGTGGTATTGTTGACAATGTATTGATATAGGTGGACTAGTTTTATTTCCCTATCGTTTTAATTTTCCTGGATACCGAGTTTGTATCAGACCTCAATAATTACATCCCAATAGTTCTTGGACATCCAATGCAATGATAAATTGTAGAAATGATGTGTTTTTAATTGTTCTTCGACAATATGTAAGTTAACCTCAATGTTTTCAATGCCAATCATCAACAATTAGATCTAGATGACTCTTACAACCTAATTAAAGATTTAATTCTAGATGTTCTACCACCATTCTACCATAGATCCACTAGAGGCCTGTCTTACATAGTCTAATTTCAATTTTTAATGTCTGGTTGAAGGTGTTAAACTTAGCGCTTTACTGGAGGCAACCTAGGGTTTTAAATTCTCATTATTCTACACCACTTTTTTTATCATATCAATGTCCTATATTCCAAAACATTGGGGACAAGTTTCATTCAAGTTGGGGGTGTAGACATGCATGAGACATCTATTTTTTTCTCATTTAAAAAAATTGAAAAAAACAGAAGTTTTTGGTAGAGTTCCGTTACTATGATTAGCACTGGATGTTCAGAATTTAGTAATTCTATTATTTTCATCTCTTAATGGGAGAGTATATGGCTAGTTTTGCATATTACTAATATGTTGAAGCATTTTATGAAGGTTAATTCTCAAAAAATATTAACACACAGCATATAGTCAAGACTAATAGAGAAGTGTAACTTAAAGACCCTGAGGAAAATCAGTGAAGACCTATAACTTAATGAGTTTAGAGACTAGCTACTTCTTAGAGAGTTATAAGTAATTCCATAGTTTCTTTAGCATATATAATTTAGCGTAATCCTATTATCCTTGTTTTGGTTGACTATCAAACTTCTAGAGAATTTATTGATTCTAATAGGTTTTAGGAAACCTAGGGAATGATATAGATCATCCTTATTTAGCCCAGAAACATAAAACCTACCAATTCATTATACCACTAGTTAGCCCCTTGAGCCTATTATTAAGTCTTTCTTCCTTAACCTCACTTACCTTAACCCAAAAAATCCATAAAAATAACCATTACCCATTTTCAAAATGAGTAGGGTCAGTAGAAAATGTTCAAACAAGACAAAATGCTAAAAAAGTGAAGAGAAACATCAGAATTTTTTCTTTCAAAGTTGTCAAAATGAAAAGAAAATCCAAAAGAAAGAGATATCAGAAAATGATGAGAAGAAATAAAAGAAAAGATAAGAGTACAGAAAGGAACTCACTTCAATATAATCAAGGATCAATTGTCCAACAATAAAAAAGAAGACCTCTACTCAATTTTGAACCTTTGAAATCCTTATACCCTTCTTTTCAAAACCTTACCCAAGCCTACGTTTCATCCTAGTTAAATACCTATGGATTTTCAGTGGAACATTGTCTTAAAGAGCACATGAAAAGAAGGAATTAAAGTAAAGGACAACTACTATTCTTGGTAATAACATCAACTCTTAAGGATCACTTTCCTTTGTCCTTTTAGCATTTAAAATTTGATGTGAACTATTAACTTGTTGAATCCAATCTAATGAGAGAAATATGTTCAACCCCTTATCTATGAGCTTCATTTCTAAGTGGATACTTAAGAGGATTTGATGTCAAAACATATTGCCAATAAAATTTAAGCATATCTAATTAGAAGTTATGACTTATGTTGTTGTATGCACACATGCATCCCAAGAAATAATTAGAATAAGATGTCTTTAATGTGTGTATAATTTGTAGAATTGCCAATCCACTATATTAAGTTGTGAAAAACTAGTAGGGTGCTAATGAATGAGGATTCTCTTAAATAAAATAGGGAACTCAACCTTACAAAATTTTATGGGCATATTCACTCCAAACCCTCATGAGGCATATGTAACTCATCCACTAGGGGTAACCTAAGGGTTTAAGGGCTTGTTGCATACGCTAAATATAATTGTAGGGAAGTACGAAAATGGCAATCATTTTTCTTTCCATGATTTCTTGCATGTCTTACTCATGTCTAGCAAAATGCTAGTTGGGTGGTGTGATAAGTGTTCAATTTTTTATAAAAAGTACCCAATTAGTAGCCAATGTGTTATAACTTAGTGTTAAATTAGGATTTTTGACCAAAATTTGCAACACATGCATTTCTAACCTAATAATTAAAAAATGTGATATTTTGTAAGTTCATAGGCAAATCCAAAGTAAGTATGTGAATGATCATAATTTGCTAGCACTTAATTAGGGTTTTTTTTTTTTTTTTTTTTTTTTTTTTTTTTTTTTTTTTTTTCTTTTATAGGTGTTGAGAAGGTAATCCAAAGGTTGAGGTTGATTGAGGTGAAAATTAAAGCATTCATGAGATCTTCTAATCAAACTAGAAAATCTAAGTAAACCAAAGCCTAAACGTCATCAATAAAAGGTGTAATGAATTTTTAAGATCATCCTAGTGCAAGCAAGAAAGCAATTGGAGAAGAAAAACATGATTAGAAATGGACCCAAGCTCAAGCCATGCATTTCGACTATCTTTGCATGGGAGTCATTCAAACCATCTAAACCATTAAAGCCATGAAAAAGGGTGATAAGCTATATGAGATACTCAAGCCTTGAAGCAAGCATTGAAGCCACTTAAGCTGCCAAGAAATGAGCCATCAATCCAAGGAGAAGTGCCACATGGAGCCACACTATTAGAGCATCAATTCAAGCAACTTTCATGTGTTAAAAGTGTGATTTTTAAGGAATTTTGAGCGATTCACATAAAAAGTAAGATGATCATGCATTAAGTGTGACGAATCGAGTTTTTATGATGCAATTTTATAAATATAGCGAGATCGATCTCTATTTTAAAACAATTTTTTGCTAAAAGAATGCAATGAAAGTTTTCTTTTAATTAAAACTTTTGTATAAAAAACCCCGAGCATCATTAACAAATCGTGGTGACCAAAAATGTATAAGGCCATGGCACTTTTTAGGCAAAACATATAATGAATAATTACTAATCCGAAGATTGTTAATCATAGCCCAAGTCACAAGTAAGCACTTATAATCAAATTTACATCAAATACAAAAAGGGTTACTATGAACCTTACCTGTGCTCTCTTGACTGTAGCCCTAACTCTTTTTGATGTTCCTTCTAAGTGTACTTTGTTTGATTTGGAAAAATGATGGATTGGGTTGAGTATTCATCATACTCAGTAGGTAACCTGATACTACCATTTTGAAAACATGGCATGTAACATACAAAATCCAAAGAGCTTGCATCTAAAACATCAGTAATGCCTGTATTAAATAAATATGCATATTTGTGCATAAAATGTAAGCAATGCCAACCACGAAATCCTTTACTAGACTTCAGTATACAACAATAGAGATATGACTAAATTTAGAAAGTTGAAATCAATTAGAAATCAATAGATCCAAGTCATGAGATCTCAACAACGCGACAAATCAACGAGTCAAATATAATGATCATGAAATACTTAAAATAATCCTCATCCGAGGCAAAATAACATGCACACAGTCTCAAGTCGACTAGTCACGAGTACTCATTTATGACCATCTCAATGCTATATGCATATCAATACAACTAAAATCATAGGGCCAACTATGCTCATGACTAGAACACCTCTAAATAGTGTGTCTCCGGTATCTAGAGACTAGTCCACCATAGCCTCCATGGCAACTATGGATATGTCCTCGAAACGGTGCCGTGACACCTCCAGTGGTCATCCCTATTTACCACAGCAATTAGGGAAGGGACAATGCTATTTTTGGCAGTGATACCATTCACCTTTTTGTTGGTAGAGGCCAGGAGGCCAACCCTGTACAACCCCTCATCATAGTGCCTACTAGGCTCAATAGCTCAAAAGCATACATAGATAATCCAAATCTCAATAATCATAAATCATGCCATTTATGCATTTTGTTTTCAAAACATGCGAGCAATGCATAAAATCTGCTCATGCTAGTATCACATTCAACATCGTAAATCTGCAAGCTCGTATAAAAACATTGTATCTTAAAAGCATACTCAATAGAGTGACAGATGCAAGTGTCTCAAGGACATAAATCATGAAGACTAGTCTGCATACTCGTGTAAGAACAGCATGTCTCAAAACACATACTAAATATGGTGATACAAGTAGGTAAATCACTTGGAGTTTGGGATGCATTTTGAAAATTGAGCAGTATCAAACTACCTACCTCGAGTGTCATTACTTAGCTTGTATCCCTCTTCAATTCAAGTCCTAAGGTACCTTTAAGGGGTCCTGTATGCCATTCAAACATAAAATCCAAGCATGATTTCTAGATTTACTGGCTAAAGGCTAGATCTATATGATTTGGGTTTTCTAGGAGTTGATTTATGAAATTCTTGGGTCGATCTTGGACTAAAAATATCCTAAGGCATCTATTAGATCAATTCATGAGGTTTGATTATAGTTGATCTCGTGGGTTCATGAGATCTCTGTGGTTTTTTGGCTATAGTTTCCTTAAATAGTCTCTTGGTCCTAAATGTTATTATGTAATTAGGTCCATGTCAAAATTATGAGCACAACAGTTCTTTTGGATCATCGATCGGAGTTATATAGCCTCCTTAATTGCATTTTTTAGTGTCGCATATCAACAGACGAACCAGGATTGTCCGCATAGGGCCCGTGCGTCATGGTTCCTAGGATGCATCCGCGTCTCAGTCAAAATGCGACCACATTTGCATGAGTGCGCATGCCTGAGCGACAAGCTATAGCCCATCCTGGACTGCATCACACGGACGCGTCTTTGATGTTGGTGCAGAGCGTCTCGGCTCCTAGGACGCCCTATGTTTCCTAGTCGAGCTAAGAATCTGCCTGCACATGGTGTGTGAGCGACTATTGCCCCAGGGAGCTTGTCACTGGTGTGCATCATGCCCATGCATCCCTGGTACATGTCGTCTTCGACGGTGCGATGGGTTATCCACCCATCTGGTTTACTCTACGAAAATCAAGCAATTTTCGGTCGAAAAACCTACCAGATCTGGTCGGGATCTATGGGAAAAGGGAGAGGGAAGAGAAAGGAGTAGGGTAGGGAGGAGACTCGTACCCGGGGAGCCCTTGATGCTGCCCAATTTTGGTCTTGATCGTGGCTGCAAACCCTTATGGCTAGATCTGTTTTTGGGAGCAATTGGAGAGGAGAAAGCTTGATTTGGAAGAGGGAGAGTGGAGGAATTTATAGGAGGGGAAGGCAGTGCTGCCATTTTTTGTGGCTCTGTACAGGTATGGCAGTGCTGTGCACCACCTGGCCTGAGGAAGACGAAGCAAGGGGGGTTGTTATCAAAATGACCCCGTAAGTTTTTAGCCTTTTTCATTTTTTAAGTTCAAATTACACAAATAATCCTCATCTTCAAATGCCCATAACTTGGTCATACGAACTGCATTTTCAATGTTCTTTAAGGCATTGGATTCCTTTTCGAGTGTAGAATCTAATGATGTTGATTTTTCTCTTGAATTCCTTTGTTTCATATTTTTTTTGAAATCAAACCTCTAACCACCTATTAATATCATTAAACATATATTAATTTACAAAATAAGCAATTTATAATGGATTGGCAAATGGAAAACATCATGATTGATTGTGATTGTAAAAGTGATACAAAATATCTTCAAATTTGAGTCATTACCTTAAAGGACCCATTAAGAGAAAAAAAAAAAACTACTTTCCTAATCCATTTCCTAACTATAATCGACCCATCTTACTAGAGTTTCACGTTTTTAAGTCAAGGAGGGAGCAATCATCCAAGAGGAGAATGTCCCCCTTGATTAGTTGGAAAAATCAAGTGCTTTCTATGTTGACCCAAGCTTTTGAAATACATTTTTGTTATTTATTTTCAAATGGTGGTCAATCCGAATGCCACATTTCACTCACATATGCATACATAATTTTGTATACAACATATGTTTCCAAAGAAACTTATTTTATTAAAATTGCAGGATCGATCTAGTGGTTCACATACACAGCCCCTTTATTACATCTTATGTCCAAAATACACAAATCAAAATACAAGCTAATCCTTTCCACAATAGTATATAGTCTTGATCAATAGTATGGTCTTCATCTTCCCATGTCATATCCCTCCACTCTTTTCTTTCTATATCTGAGATATTATAAACATTCAAACATTTACAATATCTTAGCAAGCTATGCTTGGTATGGGATTCAAGAACATATGAAATCATATAATTCAAAAGTACAGTATTCATAATCATCATATTCCATATGAATCACATAATTCAATTTCCATGAACCATACCATATATGATCATTCTATCATATAATTTATCATGTAACATCTACTATGATAATTCCAAACCACTCACCACTATATTGTATGTATATATATATGGTCAAAAACCGTGAAAAATAGTCAATATACTCAGATATACTGAGTTGATAAATCATCCAAACTTTCGCTAAGAAAATGCTGCCTCATTAGGGAGTATTGGCATCTCACTATGCCATGCATCATAATGCAAAATACTCAAGGACTACCATGTTGTAGTATGATCCGTACTAGTGCACTCAGATAATTGCAATGTTCACCACTGATACCATGATGGAAAATATTGTTTCATTGCCCGTATGGGGAGACAGGACTTTCACAGTGGGGCCTTCCCATAATTGCCCCCCCCCACTTTTAGCCTATCTTTCTCCAAGGTATCATAATATCATCAAATTTCGGGAAGCGGGTAGCCAAACCCTCATAACTTCCCTAACATAGCATCCTTAGGCTTATGCCTATTTAAAATAAAACCACAAGCCTCCATGCTTGTATCTAAAATACTTCTTGTACATCTCAGATGATCTGTCTGTTTATATTATCATCCCCATATTCAATATCCTCATAATCAGGTTATAATTCATTTTTAGATTTTGGGATCCTCATTTACAATGAATGATACCCATGTTCATGTAAGTTTAGGGATTAATCATTTATTGTAAATGATCCCCATTTCCTTTAATTTGGTATTCATATACCAAATGTTATTAAGTGTAAGGATACTCATTTGATACAAATTATATCCATTATTATTATGTTCTTATCTAAGTTTTGGGGGTAATCATAAATGATACCCAGGTATTTATTATGTATTCCATCTAATTTCAATAGTTATTTTTATCTCATATACATGAATTATGATTCAAATGTAACTAAGCATATTATCATCCTTAAGCATTATAATGTCTATGTATAAGAACAATTCCACAGACATAGGTCTTGTATTCTTAAAGTTCCACCTGCCTTCATGCAGTGATTCATCCCTTCAGATCTTCCATAATTGACACACGTAATCTGTAAATACATACATACTGTCATTATCTGTACAATTTTAGATAATCTCCTATCTATATTCCTTATCTAATCTTGTCCTTTGATATAAAGTATCTAGATCTGTCTTGTGTTCCTATAATTCATACAATATATCTTCCTCAGATAGTGTCTATCCAATTAATCAATAGATTTGATGGTTAGAATGATCTTCTAATCTTTCATATATAAATATTTTCTATCTCTAAGTCTTTGGGTGTCCATCTCTTTGATCTTGATCTTTCATAAATCCTTTGATCAACAATTTATACTTGTTGATGAAGATCAAGGCCCTAGATCTTCTATCATCTAGTTCTTCTTTTATCTATGTTCAGTTATTTGATCATCCCTAAGGAGGATGATCTTGGTTCTCTTTCTTGAATCATATTTGATTAAGTGTTTAGATTATCTAATCTAATGATCTAGATTTGATCTACAATATACATATTAATAACCTTGCATACTAAGTACAATATATTGTTATGATTCTTATTGTTCTTGATCATTCAAGGTCTCTTTATGTATCTTGTTTGATCTTGATTATCTTACTTACCAGTTTTATTAAGATTAGATATTTTACTAACCTTTAATGATCTTATTATTATTATTCAACCAGTTAATGTTTTACTGGTTGAAGATAGCTTATTTCATCCTAAGTCTAGTCTACTCCTTATGTTAAAATTGACCAATGCTTACCAGTTAAAGTCTGCTCAAAGAGTGGTTAATACAACCCTCATGAAAGTAGGCGTTGACCTCAACTTATGTTGATGAGAGGTGATGAAAAAGCACTTGACTCTTGTATACCCTCTATAACCACAATGTTCAGAGTCTACTGGGGTGGCAATAGCTCAACCTTTAACAAGGTTCCTATGAGCATTTTCACCCTAAGTACTCTTTCTAATTGATTTTAATTAAATCCATGAACATTTAAAATGTCATTCATGGGGCTTATTATTCTCTTAATTTGGGGCAAGGATTTGATAATCCTTATATTGTCCTACTAACTATAACCCTTAACGATGCTTAAGTCCATGTCCTTTGTTTATTGCAAATGTTCATTTATATCTATATTTCATTAATTACATTTTTTGTGTAATTTACATAATATGAACATTAAAGCATAAATAAATAAATAAATAAGTAAATTTAACAATTAAATATACTAAGCAATAAAAGACATTTGCAATAACATTAATAATTCAAAAAAACACATTTAACATATCATCATGATCCAATGTTCATCTTTCATTACTAATCATCTTTCATCCTATTTAGGATTTAGATCTTGATCTTTTATTTTTATCAAATCTACTCATTTTCTCAAATTGATCTCATTACTCGATCATTGATATCATCTTATCACATGATCTGATCCTTCTTAATCTAACCAATCAAGAAGTTCTTAAGCCATTTTAGCTAATTTAAGGGCATAGATCTTAATCTATCCCAAATTATCATCATCAAGCCATTCATTTCCTATGATCTTATTATAAGATCATTGTCCTCACTTATTCATAGTCTCTGATCATCCTTAATGGTCAAGATCTTAAGATTTGCCACTTTAATTATATCCAACCCATTTATTTAAGTTATTACATAATTATATCATCATCCAGAATGATTTGAATTGTCTGATCATCCCAGATCTTGTAGATCAAGGATGTTAATACCATTATCTACTTAAATTCAAAATGTTTCATGAATTAAAGTTATAATTTTATTGGTTAACTAGGTTCTCCTCATCAAGAGGAATCCAAAACAACTTTCCAATCTCAATTTGGAGTTAAATTGAGATCAAAATTTGGATTTTAAAATTTCTGCCAGTTTTAACAGCTGATATTGATCTTTACTGTTTTTATTCAATTACTTGATCTAGAGATCCATAAATTTTACTATGATTATGGTCCCTATGGTTTTGGGACCTCTTGAACCCATCCATTGGTTTAGATTTCTATTTTGAGATAATCCTGATCATGATCCAAGGTTGTTACTATGGATTTTAGCGAATAATTTATATAAATACAATTAAAAACATAATTATCATGTTTCCATAAGATTCTACATAACATAAGGAATTCATCAATTCTTTCAGATTTAAATTTGGACTTAAAATAAGATCTAAATCATAATTTTAAGATTTCAGACATTTTTAAGGGTCCAAATTGATCCAATCTATAATAGCCTAATTTTTTTTATCTAGATGTCCATAAATCTTACTATGATTGTTGTTCCTAAGGTTTTTGGATTTCTTGGATCCATCTATCAAATTAGATTTACATTTTAAGATAATCTTAGGCATGATCCAAGATTGTTACAATGGATTTTACCAATTATCTCATATAAATGCAATTAGAAACATAGATCTCATGATTACAATAGATTTTACATAACATAAGGAATGCATCAGTTTTCAGATCTAAAATTGGCTCTTAATTGAAGAATTAAAATCTCAGTTTGATAAATGGACAACTGAGATCATTCCAAAAGAAAATGACAAATAGGGGGTCGACCTATGCCTATTACTTGGAATAACTCGTCACCAGGGATGAGCGAGTAGTGATAGGCAAGACGGTTTAGATTCGGACCATCAGATCACCCATCGCCAG
This sequence comes from Warburgia ugandensis, assembly GCA_035236585.1. Taxonomy (NCBI): domain Eukaryota; kingdom Viridiplantae; phylum Streptophyta; class Magnoliopsida; order Canellales; family Canellaceae; genus Warburgia; species Warburgia ugandensis. The sequence goes on from CP141134.1 coordinate 42,897,742, forward strand.
ATCTCCTTCATCCTTGATAGTCAATGGACAAGATTTCATCTCCTGGGATTTTTGGGCCCTAGGAATCTATCCAAAGGCTCAGAAGTTGCATCTAAGCTGTTCATAGAGGGGGATCTTGACCCTATTGCCGGATCCATCGTCTCTGATGGATCAACTACTGGGGAGATCACTTGGAGGCCAGAAAACACAAAGGTAATGTCAGAATGAAAGGAGAAGAGGGAGAGGCTACCTACATGGGCCGGCTAGTGATGAAATCTTCACCGAAGAGAGAGATTCACTGGAGAAGAGGAATAAAGCCAGAAAACCCTTGTTACATCAGAATTCACATGCAGACTGTGATTTCTCTAGTTCTGTTGCCGAAGAAGGAGGATAACCTTGGGAAAAATGTACATCACCCCATCTTGAAGGCTTTAAATGGTCCACGATCATGATTCATTAGTTAGATTTGCCGGAATGAGGTATAGAACTTCTTGGAGTCAGTAACTTTGCCAGATTTGTTCTTCATTTTGATTTTTCTGGCGATCTAACTAGTGGATCATCATAAGAGCTTAGGGCGTGTAATGACTCCAATTTTGTAATATTGAAATTCCAAGTTTAGCAATGAAAAGTTCAGTTTTAAAGAAAAGGGCATTTTGGTCATTTCACTAGTCGCCTCGACTAAACCCAGGAATTTGGTCCTAAAAGTGGTGCCATTAGATGCATCTTAGAAAAAGGAATTCAATAAGATCAAAATCACCCAAAACATAGTTAAAATGAGCAAGATATGGCCCTTTGAAGTTCAGGGGCAAAACTATAAATTTCACAAAAATGACTTAACTTGAAAAACACAGGTGCCCGTTTTGATACGGGCACCTCATCGTCTTCAAGCTCCTAGAGGCTTTTGGAACGGCGGTGTTTCAAGGAGAAACCACCGCCATTCTGGAGGTTTCTCCACCGCCATTCAAAGGCGATTAGAACCCCTCCAGAACCCTCTTTAAAAGCCCTGTAAATAGAGCTCTTGGTTGCCTCTAATGGCAGCCCAAAACCTTGGAGAAAACCCATCGTGGAGTAGTGACCAAGAGGGAAAAACGTGGAGAGAAAACCAGCCACGAAGCAGGTATGCTCAAAAACTCCCCAAACCCATCTCACCCATAGTCCTAGGCTCAATTCCCCTAAGTTTTTGCATGAAAAACCATGCAAAACGGAGCCTGGGAGAGCCACCAAGGACCCTAGGACGTCCCCAAGGCCGCACTGGTTCGACAGGGTCAAACCAGGGTGACCTGAGGACGACCCAGGTCTCTAACGGGTGGGACGATCCAATAGGAACGTCCCACGTCGACTTGCGTCGACGTTCATTTGAAAAACCAAACGGGCGCATCTAGGGACTCGCCCGTTAAAGAGAAGGACGGCGGAGAAGTCGCGCGTGTCTGCAGACAGGCCAGCTGAGGCACACTCCACAGATGCGCAGAGCACTAGAAAAGTCGTCGTTTTTTGGTTAAGGAAGCCAGGGTGCATGACGCTGACGCGCAGCACCCTAGCATTCCGACTTTTTGTTTTTAAAGACTCTATGTACATACAACACTAAAACGCTTATAACTTGAGATTTAGAGCTCCGATTGAGGCGCCGCAAAAGGTGTTGTGTCCGTATCGACGATGCGAACACATCCAAACCATAAAATCCCTAATCAAGGCCAAATCAAAGTAGGGCATGACCCTTAGAATAGGATGGTGGTGCATGGCCACTAGAACTTTGGAAAACTGAGGATACCAAGGCCCAATTAGGACCTTAGGACACCCATAGGCATAGGGATGGACCCCTAATGCCTAAGTAATAAGACCCAACTGCTCTAAACCCATCAAAGATAGGTTAAACTAACCTTAAGTCCCCAAACCATGTTCAGGAGCGTACGAGGACAAAGGGGTTAACACGACCTAGTCAGGTAGGTGCTCTATCACTATTAGATTCTTTTAAAAGATCTATTATTGTTTTGAAACATATGTTATAAGTATATGACTTGTTTAGCATGATTTGATACAACATGCATATGATAGACGTTTTGTACATAGCCATGTTTTGAAATGATTGCATATACATTATGCACATATATAGGTTGCAAACAAGTGCATACATTGCATGATTTAAGTACTTGCAAAGATTGCATGTCCTTAGGGTTGCCAAAAGACACTGGAGTGCCGAGGGCCAGGCAGTTGTGAGGGACCCAAAGAGGACTAGTTTTGAACAGAGGTTTTTGGCTTATTTGATCGTACATGATTTGGGCTTGTAAGCTCGTGGGTGCTATGCCGAGGGGTGTGGGTTGGCCACCCAGCCTCTACCACTATTAGGTGGATGGGTACCACGCCCAAAAAGGGCATGTCCCTGCTTCGATTGCATGTGGTACAGGGGGCTACCACTGGTGTCACAGCACTGGGTCGAAGTGTCATATGCCCCATGGAGGTATATGATCCTGTGTCCCTAGGTACCCGAGGACCACACGGCGGTGAGGTCGTGGGCATAGTGAGACCCTATGGTTTTATGGATTTATGTGCATTGCATATGACATGATATGAGGTTGGTCAACCATACCATACTAGAGATCCATGAGTTGGACTCCATGAAGCATCTATTGCATATCATGATGTCATCATGTATATATATATATATATATATATGATACTTTCAATTTTGGATTATGTGATCTTTTAAGTCATGAGAATTTCAGTTGATTAAGGATTCTTATACTGATATTGAACTCGTGTATTCAAACATACGCATATTTTGAATTTCAGTTGTTTATGGATTCTTATACTGATATTGAACCCGAGTATTCAAACATACGCATGTTTTGAATGAGCATATGATTTTAAAACATCTCATGCATTTATAAAACTAGTAGTGATAGGCTCCTACTGAGTATATTATATACTCACCCAATCCTCAACATTTTTCAGATACAAAGTAAATACTTAAGGGCAAGGGACATTTGTACTAGGAGACACAGGCTAAGTACAAGTAAGTAAACCCCTATCTTATCTTTCAATGTTACTTGATTGTAGTTACTCTCTAATAGTTGGGGCTGTGACTAACACTTTCTTGGGAACAATATTGATTTAAAACTTTGCATGGCTAAATCATTGGAGAATGTGTTTTCACACTCGGGATTTTTATGAAAGGTCGTTTTCCAAATGAAAAAGATTTTCATGCATTTCATGTTTATAAAACAGGAGATCTCGCCTTTTTATCAACATTGCATCATATAAAAACTCGGGTCATGACAGGGCGTTTGTATAAAATCTTAGCCTGATCAGATCTGATGGTCAATACTTGGAACTGAGGTCTTGAATGTCATGTGTAATTGAATTAGGGTTTCATAGGCAGAAACCCTAGTTGATTTGGGACATGCCCACATAGAAAGAAGATAAAGAGAGAAAGAAGAGAAAAATGGGGAAGATGGAGGGGGAGTTTTGAGCTGGGATTTTGAGAGCATTAGAAAAAAGTTTGGAAAATTTTATGGGCTATTTATAGGAATTTTTGAATTTTCCATGATTACATGTCATAATTATGTTTCATTTCTTTTCATTATTAAATTGTCATTGGATTCCCACTACCACCTCCTTCTCCACTAGCAGGTGGTAGTGGTTTGACTCATGATGGTGGTCTTCTAGACCGTTGGTCCACCTTGTGGGTTCCACATAGTTGTGAAAAGACTTATTTGCCCTTTTAATTCCAAAAATTGAGAAAAATAGGGTTTATTCCTATGAACTCAGAATTGAGCATACTTAGTGTCGTGTAGATTAGTTTTTCTAGTACATTCCAAATTTTGATGTCTTAGATCTCAGTTATGATTGGTTTTTTGAGTACATTACAAATATCCAAGTTTTAAGTCTTTATTTTATTTTTATAAAAATGAATTTTCTTGGAGCTCAAAGTTTTAGTTTCACTTTTAAATTTTCAACTTTTAATTTTTAATAATTCAATTATATTCATAAAAATTAGGTTTATTACAGTTTCGTAGTTAGGAAACCCTAGATCAAAGTCCATGGACACATGTAAAAACCCTAAGTTTCCTTGCAAGTTTTCCTCCTTATTTCCCTCACTCATCCCACCGTTGAAATTCCATCCAATTAGGAGGGTAGAGAGCCACTTTCCTTCTATGGAAAAGGATGCCTTACTCCTTTTTAAATTAGAAACCATCCAGCTTAAATTCATTTCACTCTCTTTTGTCATCTCTAATGACATCATTCCTACCTAGATTTCCTCCTTCTAACCTTACTCATTCAATACCCTAACCCTAGGGCCATTTTTCTCATGTTTTCAACCCTTCCTATGTTAGGAAACCACTCATCTATATATAGACCTATGTTTCATACGAATTTTCTAAGTAGAGGTGGGTGACACACCTTAAAATCAAGTTATCCTTTGGTGTTATTTGCTATTAGACTTTATAATTTCTTAGGTTATTTTTTCTTTTGGAATTCTAGTTATTTTCTTTGCTATTTTCTCTCTAATTCAAGTTAGTAGTTTGCTTGCTTTAGTTTAGTTTTCATTGCTTAGTTTGCATTATTTGCTCCTTTCTTTCCATTTAGCTTTCTTATTAATTCTTTACCTCAATTCCATGTGTTTTCTTTGTAATTTGTTTATTATTTAATTTAACTCATCTCCAATAGTGACAGCTAAGAGAAGAGCTAGCTTAAATCCTTGATTTTCCCACTTGAATTAAATGCTTTGTATCCTCTTTTTTTATTAGTTTTGGAAAAATTTTCTTTAGTTAGTTCACCCAGTTAGCTTTCTTTTGTCTTGAATTGCCTTCTAGGTTTTCTTTGCATTTCATCATAATTTAGTCTATGTATCTTTAGATTGCCTTTTCTTATAGTTTAAATTAGGTTTTATGCTTAGGAATTGGACGTAATTTCTAGCTTTTGAACATGTATTATGTACTAGATTTTGGTTGTAATTTGGATATGATTCAATAAGTATTGTTAGAACTCTTATTATGGAATGTTTCTTTAATCAAATTACTTAAGATCTGGGTTGTTTCCTTGAATGAATTATGATTTCAGTAGCTTTTTAATGCAATATTTATTGATGGTTCTTAAATACCGAAATCTGAAAATTGGTTTTTTCTCATCTTTGTACTTTAATTCCAGCCATCAAAACTTCTTATTTTCCCAAATCCTTAAGTATCCATTTAGATTTTCATGTTTTTTATTATATTTCATATTTAGTTTGTATAGTAACTCACTAGAGGTGTATTAAATTTCACCATCTTTATGGCTCCAAAATCATGCACATACTCCGAAAATCATATGCATGATTCTAAATCCCATTCCTTTTAGATTTTTACTTAGTTTATTTTCTTAATTTAGTTTTAAAAATAGTTAATCTATTATTTGCACCTTAATTAAGATTTAAAATGTTTCCCTTTTGCATTTTAGAAAGTTTCCTTTTTAGTTGGTTTTAGGTGAGGTAAGTTTTAATTTAGGAAAGTTTTTAATTTAGTAGTTTCAGTAAGTTTCATAACTTAGTTTGAATCTTTCTAAAGTGATGTCAATTCCTTTAGCTAAGTGCATGTTAATTAGGTAAGTTTTCATTTTCATTGTTTGGTTTTAGTTTAGACAAATTTCCTTTGTAGTTTTAGTTTATAAATCCATGCATGTTTTTAATTTGAGTACTTTAATCTCATAATTCAATCCAAACCCTTCTCTTCTCCATCCTAGGTCACCTACCAAACCTACACAAGCCTTACGCTATCCCCCTCTCTCTAGCCTTTTTGGCTGCTAGTATCCCCTACTTGTGAGCCCCTTCCCCTCCCGTCTCACTCCATCCTGGTTCACCATCCAAACCTATGTAAGACCTTGTAACATCTTGGGTTTTTTAAACTTTGATTCATTTTATTTCGAATGCAATGAAAATTTCCTTGTTTTCAAAAAATAGGATCAAAGTGATATTATATATAAGTAGATTTGAAATTCATAAACTTCATCCCGGGTCTTACCAAGAAACCTTCACATAAAAGTAAAATAGCAATCGTATAACCTAAGAATGGTTAGAGATCAGGATCTATCATACAGACACCTATGGTCATAGAGCCCTACCGTTACCCATTGGTGACCACCATGGCCTCCATGTCTACTCGTAGATACCTGCATGAACCATGACTCACCAGACCTCATGAGGGCTACCTCACTACCTCTTAGACCACTTTCTCATGAGAAGATACACCTACTATCTACCATCTCCATCATAGGTTTGGTATCAAAATCGTATCAGAGGTTAGTGGGCAATTGCACCTCCTAGCATAGCGTCTTCAAACTTATGGTACACTGACTTTGAGCACCTGTCAATCGATCCAGGACTTAGGACACTCCTAGAGCGCCTACCCAAAATATCAATGAAATCGATATCCATAAGCACTTACGGCTGCTTGTAGAGCGCCTGCCTAAGCATCAATGAAACCGCATCCACAAGGATTTAACATAGGTTGGCTAGACTAGAAGTAAAGTGATTATATCAAATGAATCTTAGTCTAAGGAGAGATGTCCGACTGCTAAGGTATAACATTCTATAACAAAGCGAAGTGGTAAGGCCTCGTGTCTTTAGTAGCTAAGTTTTGGGGTTTCTCAAGTCCTAATTAAAAGAACCCACAAAATAAGGTATGATCTAAGGTTTATGAGGCTTTATCATAGTCCAAGACCTAGGTAGTTAAACCTAAATGAAACATTATAAGAGATTTCACTCTTAGGTTTACTTAGTTTTCCAAATTATCTGAGTTTTACCCTAAGGGCAATTTGGTAATTTCACATATTTTAGCTTGAATTACCTTTTTACCCTTCTTTTTTGTCAAGTTTACAATTTCGCTTGTATTAATCATCCTTTCAGTGAAATGGCAAGTAAAATTTTATCAAGGGATTCAACTTAGTCCTATAATTATTTAGAATTTTAACTTAAGGATAGTTTTGAAATTTCCTTCTCTTAGGCAAATTCCTTTATACGCTTTATTATTTAAAATTTTTGAGGATGGGTTGCATTTCTCTTATTATCAATGAAATATACTTAAAGTTTGGTTTCATTTCTAACTCAACAAATATGGATTTTCTAAATTTTGTTTATATTGAAATTTTAGAATTTTTGGAAATTCTAGGTTCGTCAACTTTTAAATTGTACATTTCTTGGACTATAATTCTCAAAATGAATCAAAGAATTCTAGTCGTCTTCTTCCTTTTTGTATGTGTTTTTCTAGCCATTACTGTGCATACAACAAGGTGAAATTTTTGTGCCTTTCCAAGCTTCTTTTTCTAAATTTTCATTCTTCACTATCAAATTCTCCATCCAAACCCAATTTCATTTCAATATCTCAATCAATGGAGCCAATTAAGATTAGGAACTAGTATTTTTCCTATATGCATACGAGCAGGAAATAGTGCTATTCCCTGGTCTGTTGGCACATATTTTTCAACCACATTACATGAATCTTCTTAAGCAATTTCCCTTGAAAATGATAGAATGCAATGCCTCCTTTAAAACCTAGGTTTTACTTTCCTACACTTCTCATTGGTTTGAGAGATTTCTATGTTAGAACTAGGTGTCTAGGACTGCCAATGAGCAAAATCTGGGCATGTCTAGCCCCTACTATTTTTCCATGCAATCTATTCTTCCCCTATTTCAAAGCTAATCATTTTACACTCTATATTTCAATTTTAAACTACAAATAGTAAGACCCAGATGATATATCTATAGTTTAACTACTTACAGGCAAGAATTTCATTCAAATTTCAATCCCTATTTCAACTAATATGTGAGGAATAAAACATAGTAAGAACTTTAAATAGAAATGCATGATCTAAACATGAAATCAAATGAATCCACGTTATAATACATAATCCAAGAATCATGCAAAACCTTCTTCCACATAAAATCATGATTGAATAGAGATTCAACTATCGTAAAGCACAATTTTTACATGAATGCATGGTACTAGTTCAGCTTCCAAAAATTCAAAAGTTTGCTAACTAATGAAGCATTTTACGCATGATTTTTCTTGGCTAATCCAAGCCTATATTAACAATTCACCCAAAATAGAAACCCCCACCTATTTTTGAGGTTTGATCGGCTAGATCTCTGGTCTATCTACTCTGAGTTACAAGCTTCTACTCTCTGGGTGAAGCTTCTACTTTGATGGTTTTTCATAATTAGCAGCCATTTTCAAGCTTCCTTTCTTCCTCTGTGATGAACTCCTCACATCTGTATGTATTTCTCCTTTCTTCCTACATAGTTTTCTCCTCACTTCCCTTCTTCTTTCTTTTACCCCCTCTGGTCCATTCTTCACTATGTGGAGGTCATTCCCAAAGGAGCTCCTTATCTCCTAGCTGAGCTCTTCTTCCTCCTTCAATGCCTAGGCTAAGTACGACCAGGCCTAACTTCTTAGACGGTTTCCTTTTCTCTCCAAGTCTCTCATTCTTCTTCTTTTTCCATTAATTTCCCTCAAGGTTACCCTACTTCGTAAATGGCTAAAAACATTTTAGCCTAAGGTTTATTTACATTTTATACACAAGCCGTGTAAATATATGCAGGTGAGAATTGTACAACATGTGGGGAGCCAGCTGCCAGGGGCTGGAGCTCCCACGTGAACAATCCAAATCAACTGATCCATATTTGGGTCCACTAAATTGCTATTCATTAAAATCCTTGCATTTAGCTTCCTCTTTTACCATTATATCCTATTAGAGTGTATTTCTCAATTGTACCCTCCATAGTAATTTATCCATTTTTGAAATTCCACTCTAATTAGTTGAAATTTCACTCTAGGATTTTGACGGAGTTTATGTTAGTTTTTTTCCTCATTAGTGGTCTAACTAATTCCTTAAATTAAAATCAATTTATATTTATATTTTCTTTTATTAAGTCACTAAAGGTTAATTAAAAGTAATCATCAAATTTCTAGTTTGTTTCTTAGAATTTTTGTTTCTAATACCCATATTAACTTAACAATCAATCCCAACACTTCAATCTAGCCAAATTCCTCAACACTTCATTTTATCTTTCATTTTTACTTTTAGAACATACCCTAAATAAACAAAATAAATGAATAATTTCACTATCTTTTTTTTTGTAAAAGTATGAATTTATTTATCATATTGGTGTAATTCCATGTATTACACTCTTCACCCCTTTCAAAAATTTCGTACCCAAAATTGTGTACTTAAATGTGAAAGTCAAAACAACTCCCAAAAACACTACCTCATATCTTCCTCAACCTCCCACGTGGCCTCCTCATAAGAATGATGCTACCACAGAACCTTGATGAGAGGGATCATCTTGATTCCTAATACCTTCTCCTTCCTATCAATGATCTATACCAATCGCTCTTGAAATGTCAAATCTGACTGCAGATCGACTTGTAACTGATCTAGGAGATGAGTGAGATCTGTGACGTATTGCCTTAGCATAAAAATATGAAATATGTCGTGCACATCAACAAGAGAAGGAGGAAGAGATAATCTATATGTCACTTTATCAATCCTCTCTAGAATCTCAAGGGATCCCACAAACCTAGTGCTCAACTTGCCTTTCACCCAGAATCTCATCACACCCTTTGTTGGAGAAACTATTAGAAAAACATGGTCTCCAACTTGAAACTCCAAATCTCTCCTCCTTGTGTTGGCATAGCTTTTCTGCCTACTATAAGCAGCCATTAAACATCTCCTAATCAATCTCACCTTATCTGCTCACTGCTCTACCAACTCTAATCTGATGAACTGCCTCTTGCCTATGTCTCTCCAACATGCAAGCATGTAGCAAGGTCTTCTGTACAATGCCACTTATGGAGCCATCCCAATGCTTGAGTGATAGCTATTGTTGTAGGTGAGATCTATTAGTGGTAGATGTTTGTCTTGACAACCTTTCCAATCTAGCATGCATGCTGTCTACATGTCCTCTAGTGTCTAAATTGTCCTCTCTCATTGACCATTAGTTTGGGGGTAAAATGTTGTGCTAAAATCTGTGGAGGTACCCAAACCCTCCTATACACTTTGCCAAAATCAAGATGTGAACCTGCTTTCTCTATTTGAAATGACGACTAGAGGGACTCCATGCAAGCTGACTATCTCCCTAATGGAAAGCTTAACGAGGCTCTCTAAGGTTTGTCCTTGTTTGATGGGGAGGAAATCCACTAACTTGGTAGGTCGGTCCACTGTGACCCAAATCATGTTATGTCCACTTTGAGTCCTAGGTAGTCCAACCACAAAATCCATCATGATGTAGTTCCATTTCCACACTAGAATTCTATACTATGTCGTAACCCTACAAGTCTCTGGTTCAGCCTTGACCCTCAAACAATTAATGCATCTAACTATGCACTCTCCTATATCTCTCTTCGTACCCTACCACCAAAACAATTTTTTCATGTCCTAATACATCTTCGTGCCCCTGGATGCATAGCCCACTTAGAGTGATGAGCTGCCCTCAAAAGCTCCTATCTCAAATCCATTACTGTTGTCACAACTAATCTACCTTAATATATGATCTCACCATCGAATTTTCTCTCAAAACCATCTTGGTCACATAGCACTTAAGTCTCGCTGCATGGCTACTTTGCTTATAAAATCTATCCATAAATGCTAATTGGATGGTGAGATTGGAGATCATGCCACTCGACTTCCTACTAAGGGCATTGGCCACTACATTAGCCTTGCCGAGAAGGTACTTAATCATGAAGTTGAAGTCCTTCAAGTACTCTAGCCAAAGTCTTTGCCTCATATTGAGGTCACTCTAAGTAAACAAGTACTTGAGGCTCATGTGATCAGTGAAAAGATCAAACCTTTCCCATAATGTTATGCCACCATATATGAAGGGCAAATACAACTCCCACTAACTCCAAGTCATGTGTGGGGTAATTCTGCCTGTGCTTCTTCAATTGCCTCAAAGCATACTAATAACTCTATCATGTTGCATGAGAACACACCCTAGTCCCTATCCTGAGGCATCACTATACACTACAAATCCACCACTACCATGAGGAAGTAATAACACAAACATGGAGGTAAGCCTCTTCTTCAACTTGAAGAAACTCTGCTCATAGCTTTCAAACCAATCAAACTTTTGGTCCTTCTTCGTAGAGGCTCTCAAAGGCTAAAATTACGAGAGAATCCCTATATAAATCTCCCATAATAGCCTACTAAACACAAAAAATGGTGCACCTATATCACAGTCTTGGGTCGCTCTTAGTTAGTTACAGCCTCCACCTTTCATGGATCCATTGCCACACTATCCTTGGATATAACATGCCCAAGGAAATGTACCTAATCTAACCAAAACTCACACTTAGTGAAATTGGCATACAACCAATGTGCTCAAAGAGATCCCAAGATAGACCTCAAGTGCTCTCTATGATCCTCTACACTACTAGAGTATATCAAAACATCAATGAACACAATCATGAACTTGTCCATAAAATCTTTGAACAGTCTATTCAGCAAGTCCATGAAAGCCGTTGGTTCATTCGTCAACCTAACCAACATCACCCCAGGTTTTTTCAAACTTTTATTCATTTTTAATTTGGAAAGTAGTAAAAATTTCCTTATTTTTGAAAAACAAGATCAGAGTGATAATATATATATATATATAAGTAGATTTGAAATTCAGCAACTACATCCCAGGTGTTAGTAAGAAACCTTCACATACAAGTAAAATAATATTCATCTAACCTAAGAATAGTTAGAGATGCATTCCATAGGATCTACCACAATCACAATTAAAGTCACAGTCTATTTATATAACTAAAGATAATCATACTACATCTATCCAAAGTGTCAGTAGAAGTTTTAAGTTATGTACAACATTCAAAATGAAACCCTATACATCAATCTCCTTAATAACAAGAGTTTGTTCCTCCTGGTCGTCAACATAGGGCAAGTAGGTCTAGCAGCCGCATGATATAAGACATGCTGCTCTTATCATTGATATGACACTTGGGTTGGCAATGTCCAATCTCCCCCAAAAATACAGCCACTCAACATTAGGGATACACAGATCGACCCACTTCTTCTTACAATGGACTAGATCTCCATGCTCAGCCAACCAATCCATGCCTAATATCACTGCAAAATTGGCCATGTCTAAGATAATGAGATCTACACTAAGCAACTTGTCCAAGGTAATACCATGGACATAATCCTGTACCACCATCGATTGACCTACTGATATACTAACCTCCAACAAAAATCCAGTCTACTCAATGGAACATCTATACATGCAACAATGCTATGCTAGATGAATGAATGGGTGGATCTAGGATCCACAAGAACATGTGCATATCTGTTAGCAATAAGGATAGTACCATCCACAATGGTACTTGATGTGCGTGCCTAGTTAGTGGTAATAGTGAATACTCACCCCTAACTCCTAGGCTACTAACCCTACCATGGTGTCTAATCTCAACACTAATCTCACTGTGGTTGTCCCACTCTATTAGCTTTGGGACAATCCCATGTTATATGGCCAGGTTGGCCACAAGTGTAGCATCGACCTTGTCCATAACATGGCTGGCCTAGATGCTAAAGTCGGCACCTCTAACATACCCTCTTGATTGCTACCTCTACCTCTATGTTCATTGAGCCTATTGTGCAATCATCCTCTTGTGGTAAACTTCTTCTTCTGCACTACCCCTGAGATGGGTCTAGAACCAATGAATCTGCTCCTATCTCTCAGCTTCTGCACTATCCCAAGCAATAACATCACTGCCCTTGAAGAAATTCCTCCTAGCCATCGGCCACCAATCGCTACATCACCTATGTGGACAAAATTGGCCATTGTTACTCTGTGGTCCTCCAGCATCACCATGGTCTCAAAGATACTCTCCACATCAAATAGCCATGTGTCAGCCACCTCTGGGTCATCTCTTCTTGAAAACTTATGAGCTATCCTCCTAAATCTCTTGAGGAGGTTGTCCAGGGGAAGGGAGAAGGGGAATAGTGAACGATAAGGCAACCGCCCATGTCACCCGTTCCCAACTCACCTCAGTGAGCCAAGTTAATAAGGTGGGCCTACCACCCCCTTAAACTTTGACCCCTTATTCTGCCCAATCTAGGAAGGATTTTGCAGAGTCAAACAATCATTGTGATCCATACAACATGAGAAGGAAAACCCATCTATGCATTTGTTGATCGAAGATGATCCGACCATCGATAGTGATTGGACCCTTGATAAGATCTGATCGTTAGATCTGTGACCGATCTAACCATCTATCGAGATCTAGTCACTATTCTATTTTGAATGATGGATCTATGACTAATTTTACATATCCTACCATGATCCAACCATTGATTTGCCTCCAAATGGCATATCTGAACCTATCCCAACCACTCATTGCTTAGATCTGTAGTCAATATAAGCTTCCAATTTGACCTGAATGTAGATTTCACAACAAATAATCTGATATGTGATCAATTCTAGCCTTCATCTCAATCTAACTGTATATTAGTGAATGGGTCATTAGATACCTACTTGATTCAAGTATTCATTCCAATCTAACAGTAGATCTATTACCAAACCCTTTGAACAATAACATATCTTGCCCATTCTTAAGATCAAACTGTTGATTGACCATCAAATGCTAGATCTGTGAAATCAGACACTACATCTCTTTTTGATCTGTAGTGGTTCCCTGGTTGGAGCTATAAATTATCATATCTTTGCTTTCCTGGAATGTTAATTAGCAATAGAAGCATGATCATAGCCTTTCATTGATGGATCAACTTTGAAACCTATGAATTTATCAATCAATGGATCAAGCTAAATGAGGTACACATGAGAACTTAGGATAAACACCATATAAGGTAGGAGGATTAAGATTGCCAATTTGGAAAGTTTAATAATTGTTATCTTTACAAGAATAATTGAATGCAGATGATGATTTACAAATTATTGTCTTTAATTACTAAGATTATAAAAGCATGTCTTGTGACACCTTTCAAATTATCAAATAAAAAATGAACTAAAAATACTTATTTTATCCCAATTATAAAATTAAGACAAATGAGTAACTAGACTACCTACCATGATTTTGAACTTATACTTCAAGTGAACATTATAGCACCATAAATAAGGTTTGATCTTATGCATGCCACTGAGACATAATGTGACTACCCGAGTTTTCTCATGCATTTTTAAATGCAATATCTAATTTTCTAAGGCGGGATGCATCCTTATTTGAAAACCATTTTATAGAAACCATGCAATGCAGTGGAAAACCTTTTAGTTTTAAACTCATTTTAAAAACCCCGAGTGTCATTTGCCTTCACAACAACCAAAGTGGTTTTTGAAAAACCTCAGAAATCATAAATGTTTTTCCCTAGGTCTATCTAGTCACAAGACACAGCCCAACTGTAATTAAATACAAATACATGTCCAAAGGGTTGAGAGTTTACTTACATATATAATTGTCTCCTTTTTAATTTACTTGCTTGTAGCACTAACATCTCTTGAGGCGTCTTCTATTTGTGAGTGGAACTATCTTGAGAAATGTTAAGGATAGGGTGAGTATATACTATACTCAGTAGGAGTCTATCACTACTAGTTTTATAATGCATGAGATGTTTTAAAATCATATGCTCATTCAAAACATGTGTATGTTTGAATACTCAAGTGCATCATCGATGTTCAAATCCATTGTTAAACTAAAATACTAACGACTTAAAGGATCATATAATCCAAAATCGAAAGTATCATATACATATATATCATAACATCATGATATGCATAAGATGCTTCATGGAATCCAACTCATGGATCTCTAGTATGGTATGGTATGGTTGACCAACCTCATATCATGCCATATGCAATGTACAGAAATCATCAAACCATAGGGTCCACTATGCCCATGACCTCCTCGCCGTGTGGTCCCCGGGTACCTGAGGACACTGGGTCATAGCCTCCACGGGGCCTATGACACGTCGACCCAGTGTCGTGACACCAGTGGTAGCCCCCTGTACCACATGCAGTCGACGTAGGGACTTGCCTCTTTTTGGGCGTGGTACCCATCCACCTAATAGTGGTAGAGGCCGGGTGGTCAACCCAGACCCCTCGGCATAGCACCCATGGGCTTACTAGCCCAAATCACATAAGATCAAATAAGCCAAAACCTCTTTTCAAAACCTGTCCTCTTTGGGTCCCTCACAACTGCCTGGCCCTCGGCACTCCAGCTTCTTTTGGCAACCCTCAAGGACATGCAATCTTTGCAAGTACTTAAATCATGCAATGTATGCACTTGTTTGCAAAACATATATGTGCATAATGTATATGCAATCATTTACAACACATGTCTATGTACAAAGAATTTATCACATGCATGCTGAATTAAGTCATGCTAAACCAGTCATATACTTAAAACATATGTTCTCAAAACAATAATAGTTCTTTTGCAAGAATCTAGTAGTGATAGAGCACCTACTTGACTAGGTCGCGCTAACCCCTTTGTCTTCGTACGCTCCTGAACATGGTTTGGGAACTCAAGGTTAGTTTGGCCCATCTTTTATGGGTTTTAGAGTAGTTGGTCTTATTATTTAGGCATTAGTGGTCCATCCCTATGCCTATGGGTGTCCTAAGGTCCTAATTGGGCCTTAGTATTATCAATTTTCTAAAGGTCTAGCGGCCACGCGTCACCATCCTATTCTAAGGGTCATTCCCACCTTTGATTGGGCCTTGATCAGGGATTTTATAATTTAGATGTGTCCGTGTCGTCGGAACGGACACAACGCCTTTTGCGGCGCCTCAATCGGAGCTCTAAATCCCAAGAATGAAAAGACGGAATGCTAGGGCACTGCGCATCTGCGTCGTGCGCCCTGACTTCCCTAAGGAATGAAAAAAACCACGTCACTAGTGCGCTACGCGCCTGCGATGTTCACCTCAGTGGGCGCATCTACAGACGCGCCTGGTTTTCCACCTCTCTTTCTCTTTTGTGGGCGCGTCCATGGACACGCCCGTTTGGTTTTTCAAACGGGAACCACATGGGACGTTCTGACTGGAACGTCCTGCTCGTTGGGGAACTGGGGCATCCTCAGGACACGCCAGTTCAACCTTGTCGAACCAGTGCAGTCCAGGGGACGTCCGTGGGTCCTTGGTGGCTCTTCCAGGCTCCGTTTTGCATGGTTTTTCATGCAAAAACCTAGGAAAATTAATCTTGGAACTATGGTGGAGATGGGTTTTCAGGGATCTTGGGCGTACCTAGCTTGTTGCTGGGTTTTTCTCCTTGTTTTCCCCTCTAGGTCACTGCTCTATGATGGGTTTTCTTCAATGTTTTGGGCTGCCATTAGAGGCGCCCAAGAGCTCTATTTATAGAGCTAAGAGAGGTTTCTGGAGGGGGCTCTCATCGCCTTTGAATGGCGGTGGAGAAACCTCCAGAATGGTGATGATTTCTCCTCCAATCACCGCCGTTTTAGAACCCTCTAGAGGTTGAAGATGAAGGGGTGCCCGTATCAAAACGGGGCCCCTGTGTTTTTGCAGTTAAATCCGTTTTTGTAAAAATTACAGTTTTGCCCCTGAACTTCAAAAGGCCATAACTTGCTCATTTTAACTCCGTTTTGGGTCATTTTGGTCTGGATTCCTTTTTCTGAGACTCATCTAATGCTACCATTTTTAGGACCAATTTCTGGGTTCAGTCAAGGCGACTAGTGAAATGACCAAAATGCCCTTATCTTCAAAACTGAACTTTTCATGGGATTTTAATATTACAAAAATTGGGGTTATTACATTATTACCCCCTTAAAAGAATTTCATCCTCGAAATTCCATAACTTATTATCTTCCAGGTATTTGTCTCTTAGATGATTTCTTGGTGAATGCATTCCCCCTTAGGAATCAAATCTAGGTTCATCCTCAATTTATCATTTCTATTGTTCCTCCTATAAGGCCTCACCTATAAGGGCCGTTTTCGCTGCGTACTCTAATGCAGCGCCATACTCTCATACGTGCCAATTTAACAATACCGTTTTCTAGCAGTACTTCATCTATCTTGAATTCCTTAAATTGCTATACTTATCTCATCATGTATAAGATAGTCTCCTCGTAAGATCATGCTTCTTTGTTCATGTATAAATTACTCCTTTCATGATCATATTATCTTATTTCTCCTATTTCATTTCGAATATCATAGGATAATCCCTTTCATCTAATGATCTTCTTTTATCATCCACAAGTCCAAAAGAAGTTACCTTCTTTCTATTGTGTCTAACTTTGCTTCTTATATTTGTCTCCAAGATACTTCAATAACTGATATGGTATCATTTGCTCTATAGCCAAATTGTTACTTAACTTTGACTTTCAACTGTCTTGTCGTTTTCCATATGTGACTTGATTTCCTTGACCAAGGTTACATTCGAAAATGAAAGCCAATTAGTAGCATCTTCCATCAAGGACCTTATCATATACTGAAAGTAAAATGTCCTAACTTCATATCCAGTTTCATAATTATTGAATTCATTAAACGCTTTCCTCTGTTAGGATCTTATCCAAACTTATGTCAAATGTTAATGGTCGATTCATCATCATGAGTCGTATGTTCTCGTCTAGAAGCCTATCTCACTATTCCCATCAATTTGTCATTAGGATTTTCAATAATGTTCCCATTTATGTGAAAGAGAAAGTTTCTTATTCGTAACCGAGTACCCTTACTAGGTCATGGTTGAATCCTTTGTCATCATCCTCTTTGTCCTTTCTTTACTTGATGGTTTTCTTCGTTACCTTCTAGTTCAAAAGTTCTATACTCAATCCAGTAGGGTTAGTCCTTAAGAAATTCCTTTAATTGATTTTTAGCACTTGGTATATGCTCATAACAACTAACTATTTGTCTATAGGCAATGTAACATCAAATCTCACCTTATAGTGTGCTAGCCATCTCACCTTTTCTCCGTCCATCCCCTATGTCAATATATCATGCAATCTTTTATCAAGGCTTTATTGTCAATCATGCAGTCTATATTGTCAGGAGGTATACTCGTAAGTAGTGATTTTCTCAATTCCTCAAAATTTATTCTTCAAGTGCCTCCTTATTTTATCTTTCAAGTGCCTTCTTATACTTAGTTTATAATAGCAATAATTCTCCTTCAATAGCGATTATATCAAATTGTATTGAAGTTGTTTACTCAACAAGTTTTACAACACTTAGATAAGCATAAACATTTTCTTAGACATAGAAAGACTTTATTTGATTACCTATTGATCTCTTCCCAGATACGTTATAAGCTCAAGGGCCTCTAGAGTGATCGGTACTTATCTACCTTTCTTTCAATCCAAGTCTATAGTATTTTTCAGACCCAAAGTAATTTCTTCACCTTGTCATGGTAGCCACTAAGGATTGAAAAACCTTTCACATTGGTTTAGATCACTTCTTATTTTTACTCCTATCTCAGTTGTTACTGTATTTATTGTACGTGTAATTCCTCCATGATGTGGCCTAATTAACTCCATGATATGGCCCACTCAACTGACCTCATACCCTCAAATGTCTTAGTTTAACAAGTACTTCAGTTTAAAGACTTATAACATCCTTCTGAGTATATAACTAACATACCTGATTAATGCCTCTATTTAGTCAACAACACTCAATAATGGTCTTAAGATATTTGGTCTTCCAATCTATGATGGCGAGACCTCAATTTGATCCTTGATGGCACCCTACTTGCTAAATGGATAAGTTACTGTCCTAGCCTATTTCCTTTTTCAATATAACTTTATTTACTCATGTAGTGGCAAGGTGAGATATCACCAAAATTTTCTTTTTATGGATTGTATCCTTTGGTGTCCCCCATAAGCTAATGGATCTTGATAAGAATTTTATTGATATCAAACCATTTGTAGAATTTTAATTTCTAGTTGGTCACCATTCCTCGAAAATTTCTTATTGCGTAATCTCCTGAAATTCAATATTCTATTCAAAGTCCACATGCTTTCTCTCTTTATACTCTTTTCTTTTAAATCCTCATGTTTGTCTACCTAGATTAATGTCTTCATGTGCTTTGTTGCATATAATCGATACTGCATCTGCTCCTTTACTTTACAGATGTGATAAACTGAATGCTTCTAAGAAATTCTAAACTGTTTTGACATTATTGAAATCCTCAATTGCCTATAGCCTCAATAAAATTCATACAATGTCTCAATAATGGCATTGATGTTTGATCATGCTATACTTCTCTTACAAGTTCATGTTAGGATTGATCTATTATCATCCTTAGTATTATCATCAAAATCTTTTGATGACTCGATTGAATTCATTTCCCTATCATATTCGTGTTATATTCCTCATAATATGTCACTTGTATACATCTTCTGATTTGCTCCATAATACTCAGGTTGTTATTATTCGATAGTACTTCACTCTTCATAAGACTCAAATTAAGTTATCCAAAATTGAGCTAAGTCCTTCAAGATCCATACCCTTGTGACCTAGTTCGAGTCATAGTCATTTATTAATATCATCTTGCATTCTTATCCCTCCTAGTTTATCACCAAAATTCTTCTCAAAGTCTGTCTTTTACTCATATTATATCCTTGTGAGAGTGTACTCATATTCTGATATTCTTTATGATGGTAAGATAGCCATCTAGGTTCTTTGATTTTCTCACCTTTAGTGAGATTACTTTATTGCAGGTCAACGCTATCTACTAACAAGTCCATTGATCATCTTCATTCATTCATTCTCATCATAATATGATCCTTATATGAGATTTCATCTTTGCACTACTGCACAACAATTCTTATTTCCTATGATTTTGATAGGATTCAAGCAATCTAATATCTAAGTATTTGCTAGGAATATCTCCTTTTTCACCTACGTGTTTATGGTGAAATGCCTTGAACATTAATATTGTAATCCTCAAATAGAAGTAGTCATCTCTACTACTCCTATTTATACTACTTCTTCTTGATTTTCTCTATTGTTCATGACCCTTGGACATGCTGGACTGGCTATGAAAGGATAAAACCTGGGCTCTGATACCAACTGTGATGACCCGGGTCTTCTCATGCATTTTTAAATGCAATATCTAATTTTCTAAGGCGGGATGCATCCCTATTTGAAAACCATTTTAAAGAAACCATGCAATGCAGTGGAAAACCTTTTAGTTTTAAACTCATTTTGAAAACCCCGAGTGTCATTTGCCTTCACAACAACCAAAGTGGTTTTTGAAAAACCTCAGAAATCATAAATGTTTTTCCCTAGGTCTATCTAGTCACAGCACACAGCCCAACTGTAATTAAATACAAATACATGTCCAAAGGGTTGAGAGTTTACTTACATATATAACTATCTCCTTTTTAATTTACTTGCTCGTAGCATTAACATCTCCTGAGGCGTCGTCTATTTGTGAGTGGAACTATCCTAAAAAATGTTAAGGATAGGGTGAGTATATACTATACTCAATAGGAGTCTATCACTACTAGTTTTATAACGCATGAGATGTTTTAAAATCATATGCTCATTCAAAACATGTGTATGTTTGAATACTCAAGTGCATCATCGATGTTCAAATCCATTGTTAAACTAAAATACTAACGACTTAAAGGATCATATAATCCAAAATCGAAAGTATCATATACATATATATCATAACATCATGATATGCATAAGATGCTTCATGGAATCCAACTCATGGATCTCTAGTATGGTATGGTATGGTTGACCAACCTCATATCATGCCATATGCAATGTACACAAATCATCAAACCATAGGGTACACTATGCCCATGACCTCCTCGCCGTGTGGTCCCCGGGTACCTGAGGACACTCGGTCATAGCCTCCACGGGGCCTATGACACGTCGACCCAGTGCCGTGACACCAGTGGTAGCCCCCTGTACCATATGCAGTCGACGTAGGGACTTGCCTCTTTTTGGGCATGGTACCCATCCACCTAATAGTGGTAGAGGCCGGGTGGCCAACCCAGACCCCTCGGCATAGCACCCACGTGCTTACTAGCCCAAATCACATAAGATCAAATAAGCCAAAAACTCTTTTCAAAACCTGTCCTCTTTGGGTCCCTCACAACTGCCTGGCCCTTGGCACTCCAGCGTCTTTTGGTAACCCTCAAGGAAATGCAATCTTTGCAAGTACTTAAATCATGCAATGTATGCACTTGTTTGCAAAACATATATGTGCATAATGTATATGCAATCATTTACAACACATGTCTATGTACAAAGAATTTATCACATGCATGCTGAATTAAAGTCATGCTAAACCAGTCATATACTTAAAACATATGTTCTCAAAACAATAATAGTTCTTTTAAAAGAATCTAGTAGTGATAGAGTACCTACTTGACTAGGTCGCACTAACCCCTTTGTCCTCGTACGCTCCTGAACATGGTTTGGGAACTCAAGGTTAGTTTGGCCCATCTTTTATGGGTTTTAGAGTAGTTGGTCTTATTATTTAGGCATTAGGGGTCTATCCCTATGCCTATGCGTGTCCTAAGGTCCTAATTGGGCCTTGGTATTATCAATTTTCCAAAGGTCTAGCGGCCACGCGCCACCATCCTATTCTAAGGGTCATGCCCACCTTTTATTGGGCCTTGATAAGGGATTTTATAGTTTATATGTGTCTGCATCATCGACATGGACACAACGCCTTTTGCGGCACCTCAATCGGAGCTCTAGATCTCAAGTTATAAGCGTTTTACTGTCGCACGTATATAAGGGTCCCAAGAATGAAAAGACAAAATGCTAGGGCGCTGCGCGTCTGCATCGTGCGCCCCGACTTCCCTAAGGAATGAAAAAACCACGTTGCTAGCGTGCTGCACGCCTGCGACATTCACCTCAGCGGGCGCGTCTGATTTTCCGCCTCTCTTTCTCTTTTGCGGGCGCATCCCTGGACGCTCCCGTTTGGTTTTTCAAATGGGAACCATGTGGGACGTTCCGACTGGAACGTCCTGCTCGTTGGGGAACCGGGGCGTCCTCAGGACACCCTGGTTTGACCCTGTCCAACTAGTGTGGCCCAGGGGATGTCCCTAGGTCCTTGGTGGCTCTCCCGTGCTCCATTTTGCATGGTTTTTCATGCAAAAACCTAAGGAAATTAATCTTGGAACTATGGTGGAGATGGGTTTTGAGGGATCTTGGGCGTACTTGGCTTGTTGCTAGGTTTTTCTCCTTGTTTTCCCCTCTAGGTCACTGCTCCATGATGGGTTTTCTTCAATGTTTTGGGCTGCCATTAGAGGCGCCCATGAGCTCTATTTATAGAGCTAAGAGAGGTTTCTGGAGGGGCCTCTCACCGCCTTTGAATGGCGATGGAGAAACCTCCAGAATGGTGATGATTTCTCCTCCAATCACTGCCGTTCTAGAACTCTCTAGAGGTTGAAGATGAAGGGGTGCCCGTATCAAAACGGGGCCCCTATGTTTTTGCAATTAAATCCGTTTTTGTAAAAATTACAGTTTTGCCCCTAAACTTCAAAGGGCCATAACTTGCTCATTTTAACTCCGTTTTGGGTGATTTGGTCTTGTTGGATTCCTTTTTCCAAGACGCATCTAATGGTACCATTTTCAGGTCCAATTTTCTGGGTTCAGTCAAGGCAACTAGTGAAATGACCAAAATACCCTTATCTTCAAAACTGAACTTTTCGTGGGATTTTAATATTACAAAAATTGGGGTCATTACACATAAGGACTTATATATTGATACTGTAATATTTGAAATGTCCCAACAGTATGAAATATAATAAGTATATCAACAATAAAGTAAAGATTTCAAAGTATCTCACAAGGTTTTGAACTATAGAAAGGACTAAACAAATGTGTTAAAAGATGTCATACATGTAACTTAATGACTCAAGAATGATGAAACAATTGTTCCAAGATAGAAGAAAATTTTAATATATTAACTCATAGTTTGCATTCATGAATAGAACCTGAGAAAATAATCCTAAGGTCTTCAAAACCAAGAGATAGAATAAAAATTGTGTAAGTTTAACCCTTAATTACATGTATTATAGACTCCCATCCTAGGCCTCCTCTCTCTCCATCCTTTTAGGTCACTGGAAGCCCCTATGCAACCCCCTTCCCCTCCACCTCTCTCTCCATCCTAGGTCCCTAGCTGAACCTACGTGTGACCCCCTGCACATGACTCTCTCTCTCCATCATAGGTCACTGACCAAACATACTTGACACCCCCTCCCTAATCCCCCTCTCTCTCCATCCTTTTTTGTCGCTGGCAGTCTCTATGCGCAACCCCCTTCCCCTTCCCCTTCCCCTTCCCCTTCCCCTTCCCCTTCCCCTCCCCCCAACCCCACAACCCCCTCTCCTTCTCTCCATCCTAGGCCATTGGTCAAAGCTGCACCTGATACCCTCCCCGCTCTCTATCCAAGTCAATTGCTAGCTGAATCTATTCATGACCCCCTCCCCTCTCTCTACCAAATCAGTCACCAGAGGCCATGCAAGGAACTCGCCCCTCCTCTCTCACTCCCTCGCTCTCTGGAGTTGTTATAATTGATCTTGGTTTATTTAGATGTTTTAGCTCTAGAATTTTATCGTCCTATAATTAATGTGAATAATTTGTTCCTGTGATCATTACAATGTTAGGTGTAAGTGATTTGGTCCTTGGTTTGAATTAAGTATTTCTCTTGTTTGGTGTAGGGGATCTATGCTTGTTCTGTGGTTTCCATTTCAATTCTATTCTTTTTGTCTTCTCTTATTTGGTGTTGCCCCTTAGGTGGAGTTATATGAGGTTAAACAATTTGTAACTAAGAATTTCTTATGCTAGATTCTTGTAAATTAACATTATGAGCTTTCAATTCATGATTAATTTATATATAGGATTTTAACTTTTGTGAATCTTATGAGTCCTATTCAATATAGTTTCTACTTTGTAATGATTAGTTGTGTTCTATCTTTCGGTTTCTTGCTTGATAGAATAATGAATGCCTTTTCTATTCTTCATCTCATGCTTTAGTGAAACTGTTAAGTGCGAGGTGGTTCAATGTCATTGTTGTGTTTTAATTTTACTCTCAAGCACACATATCAATTCTAGTAGATGTAAGCAAGTGAAGTTGATCCCGCAAGGATTCTCATAGAAATGTATGTTGGATGGACCTTTATTTAAACTATTTAAACAATCCAAATAAAGTTGTTTGTTTTACCCTAAACAAAGGAGTTAATTAATATGAAAATATAACATAAATTAGAAGCATGAAATATGGAAATATGCTAAATGGAAACAAAAATAAATTTGGAAACTTGCCTAAACATGCATTCTAAAACATTAACTAATGCAAAAATAAGATGAATTACTCTAGGAAACATGAACTTAAAGATCCTGCTACAAATTGAAACTTTCCTAAAATAAGACTAAGTAACACTTTCCTAAACTAAAATTAGAAATTTCATAAATAAGATACAAATGAGTAACTAATGGAACCTAAACTAAGACCAAATACAAGAAAACTAAATGGAAACAACAAGTAATCAAGCATTTAAAAGAAAACTACCCAAGATTCATGTGCATGATCCAGGGAATGGTGCAAACAATTTGTTAGTTAGAAAATGACCAAAATACTTAATTTAAAGGCATGGTAACATGCAATATAATTCAAACACTAACTAAACAATCTAAAAGTCTAATTGAGTTCTTAAAGAATCAAGAAAACATGAAGTAAAAGATGTTGGAAATTAAGCATGAACAGTTGATTGAAAAATTCCACCAACATGTTGTTTTTTAGCATCCAATCAATTTCACATGGAAATCATTGTAATAAGCACTTTTTATGAAATGAAACATTCAAGATCTAAAGTATTTAACTATTGGAAACAAGCACAAAACAGGAACTTCAAATAGCTTTTTATTGAATCAAGTCAAATTACATCAAAATCGTTGGCATAGTGCATGTATGCCGAATCTGAAAATTGCGCCCTCTTACAATGAATCAAACTTGATCTTAATCAACCCTAAAGCACATTCCAAAGACTTATTTAATCATCCATTTTTCAATCAACAAGAAGCATGCATGTATTCCAAGAAAGATCTAATGAATAACAAGGTGGGAAAGATGGGAACGAAGGCATGAGATGAGAAGGAACTTAAAAAAAATAGATGGGCAAAGACTTTGATCTAAGAACTACACTCTTGGCTCTCACTACAAGAGAGTCGTAGCTCTTAGATTCAAGGATCTAAGCCTGAAATAAGGAGGTAAATCAAGGAACAAATCATGGACAAAAACACATGGAATTAAAAAGCAAGAACATCAAACAACAAGGAAAGGAATAGCGAAACCAACCTAGATTATATTGCATAGAAAATAAGAGGAATACTCCAAGGAGGAGGCAGGGAAGGCTGCTACTACAAGGGAGAAGTCATTAGGAACTTGAAGAGGGAGAAAAGTTGGAGACGCAGGTGCGTACTTTCTAGGAAGGAGGCATCTCCCCCTTTTCTAAGATGCTCTCCTTATAAAAATCCTAGGGGATATTTATATTTGTGGGCACATCCTAAAGGCATTCTTATGGGGATGGAATATGATATTAGAAAGAGGTTAAGTGGCATAGAGGGGTAGGTCACTTTAATTAGAAAGATAGGACAACTAATTAGGGAACCTAAGAGGGGGTCAAGGTGGGAGGTGCCACTTTTTTAGGAGGGGGTGTTTCCCCCTTATAAAATCATGGAATTGAAGTGGGGAATAGAAAGAGGGATGGGATGGAGATAAGGTTGGCAAGGGAAGAAGACATAAGAAGAAAGAGACAAGAAGGAAGGAGAGAAATAGAAGGTGTGGTCTGGTTTGGGTTAGGTGGCACTTTAGGAAGGTGGGAGGCACCACCTTCTTACGAAGGTGTGTCTTCCCCTTGTAGAAATCATGGGAATGTATGAAGGATGAGGTGGGGAGAGATAAAAAGATGAGAAATAATGTGAAAATGAAGAAAAAAGGTGGGTTCTTCCCATTGGTCCACATGCATGCTTACTTGTTTTTATTTTTACCCAAATATCTCCTAATTATCCTCTTAAAACCCCACTTTTTATATTAGGATAATTAAATGAAGTTCTCCTCTAATATTATCTCTCCATGTAGTTTTGGCTTAACAAACTTAAATGCTCACTTTGAGGGCTCATTTGGCTTGGTCATGGTTCACACCCTTGTCTTTGATGGCTTGGCTTAACTTCCTTAGTTTGTCACCTTCTCTCATAGCACAAATGGCTAAAGTGGCATGAACTGCTCCCATGCAAATGTGGTAGAAATGCATGGCTTGAGCACGAGCCCATGTTAATCACCTTTAGTGCTTTTAATTACTACTTTGCTTGCCCTAAAGATGATACTAGACCTTAATCACACCTTAGATTGATGATAGTTAGGCCTTGGCTTGCTTAGGTCTCCTAGTTAGACTAGTGTTCAGGGTAGGAAACCTCATGAATGACTCTAATTCTCACCTCTATCAATCTTGGTTGTTGGATTATCATCTTAATTCCTATAAAAGGTCAAGAACTCTAAGTAAACCCTAAAAAATTATGATTATTCACATACTTACTCTGGATTAGCCTCTGAACCTACAAATTATCAAACTTTTGAATTATTATGTTAGAAATGCATGTGTTACAAAAGGTCCAAAAAAACCCTAGAAATAATACTATATTTTACAACACACAAACCACTAATTAGGTATTTTTTATGCAAAATTAAATACTTATTTGTTTAGAGACAGAAGTTAGATCCATGGACTTTCCTTGTTAAATGAAATTTCTAGATTGAATTGAATTATTTTATGTTAGTTTAAATAAAAAAAATTAGCACTTCTTCGAAGAGTTGTTTGAATCCATGACTATCGCGGTTATCTCTTGTGAGGTCGAGAATTACAAGTATTTCTTGGCATGTTGGCATTCATGTCCATTTAGAAAATCTTGCAGTTCTAATGAATTTAGATTCATGTGCATGTAGAAATACTTATAATTTCTGAAGAATTGGCACTATATTGCTTTTACTTCTACTTCCTTGAAGTTTTAATTCTCTTATATAATTTATTTTTCTTTAAATTTATCTAATGAATTATTTTAATCATGTCCATGATTTTGCTTTAAGGTTTTAGGATATTGGAACACATCCTTGTCATCAATCATTTGGAGCTTGATTTTGATTCATTTGTGTGGAAGAGGTAAAGTCATTAGTTGTTTCATTCTATTGCATGCTTTTGCATTATATCCATGAAATGTTTACATAAAGAAAACAAATAGGTAATTTCTTTAAATATATATTCTCCATTTCTATATGCTTTAGTTATTTTTAATTTACGAGTGTTTGTGAGAAGGGTTAATTGAAAATCACTTGTGCTTTTTGTGCTTCCTTTCTAAAATATGTATATAAAGCTCCATGTTCATGAATGAACACTCAAATGCATTAGGACTTAATTGTGTTATGTAACCTTATCAAGAACAATAGGATAGATCATTTTCATTATAAACACTTCCATGTTGGAGCCATTTTTCACATTATAGTTTACATTTGAATTGATCATGGATGTAATTAGTATGAAATAATCCCATTTGCTAAGAACTTGAACTTATCTAAAAGCATGTTTCTTATGTTTCATTCTACTTGGACTATTTGATTTCATTATTCTGATTTCATTATGTTCTTGTTTGCAATGAATATGGAACATGAATGACATGAGGAATATGAAGAACATGTAAACCTCAATAACACTCAAAAGAGAAAGGGCATAGGGCAAATAACAATGGAAAAGTATCTTGAGAGAAAGTCAAAGGAAATAAAAAAAACTACCCAATACAACAATAAGGTGTAAGAGATAGGTGATAGTGTAGCATCTTTGCTCCATAGTAAGAAGCATGGTGCCTATTACGATTGATGATTGAAGAGGTGTGTTACTGACAAGAAAAGACTAAATATGAAAATGGTGAAGGTATATAACAATATTATGTACTATATAATTTATAACATACCTTATCTTCTCATTTTCAAATATAATAATGTGCTTTGTACTTTGTAGACTACCTTTTAGGTATTGAGGAGAAGATTATGTGTGCTTTGCAAGGAGCTGGTAAACAATGGAGAAAATGGAAGAACTACCTTATTCACAATCACATAGTTCCATATGTCATTGATCCACCAAAGCTGTACACAGTGCTTGCCATTTATCTCAACGTCATTGATTAGTTTGTAAAGGTCTATACATCCTCTAAATTTGAGTATGTGCTAAAATAATGTGTCATTTAATTAATTATATATAGGATTGGATTATTGCACATAATTATGCACATACAAATGTGCAAGCAAAGAATGTGAGAGGGAGAAAGGTGCATTATGTCAATATGCAATGCCACTTCTCTAGGTTGGGATATTCCCACTTGGAAGAACATAAAGTAAGTAGTTATGATAGTTTATTTGTTTCAAATTATACCATTGTTCTATATGTTTCATTACCTAACTATAGGGTCTTGCTTGATAGGAAAAGAAAGCTGGGATTAAAGATCCCATTGACAATGCTCTCCTTTGGATGATGGTGCATTCAGTGGCCCGTAACACCCAAACCTTCACAATTGAAGCTACTACAGAAGTTGCTTCTCACATTGTAAGTTCCACCTATCAACCTTGACTACCTTCAATTTTATACAATTAATTAATTGAATTGATCATGTCCTTGTAATTAAATTTGCAGGACATACTTACCCATGAAAGCACCAAGTACAGGAACTCTAAGTAGCACTGCTATCAATGAGGACATCCTGTATAGGGCTATGAGTAATAAGGAGCACCCTAGCTGAGTATGGCTCCTAGGGCGCAATATTATTCCTTCCATATTCTTTGGTGAAAAGATAAAAATAGATGGTACTTAGGCAGTTGCATGAAGGAGGTTTGAAGATAGTTTCTTGTACCCCCAAACCTCATTCTTGTACAACCCTTGTACCTCAATCAAATGCTACCTACAATTCTCTTACAGAAGAAGTTCATGAAGGACAACCTACACCTATCGAAAGAAAAATGTTCGTCGAGGAGGTATATATGTAGACACCAAAACTTTTTCATTATCCTTATGTAATTCTCCTGTCTCAACCTTTCTAATGTATAATGTAATTATGATTATCAAGTGAGTCAATTCCCATTGGCCTTGGATACCCATCAAAACACTATCACAATTGGTTCATGCTATGAGCATGAGTCAATCATTTTGCACATAATTAGTATGCCACCACACACAAAGCATGTGTCATTACCATGGCCAAAGGAATTTGTCATTCCAATAGAGTCCATGGTATAAATCTTTTCATACAACCATCTTTAACAATATTTTTTATGTAGAGACCTCAATTTAATTGTTTATTAAATGTATCTAAAGCTAATTAGTAGCAAAAAGTTCCATCAAGGTTGCCTGCCGCTGTGCCATCAACTATCATCATACCAATGGAACTAGTACTAGTATTTATATTTATTTTTTATCATAAACTTGACTATCTTCAATGATCAAAATTGAGTCTTTGCAACTTTTACAGCAGTCGTCTAAGGATTGCGTGGAAGTCCCACCTAACACAAACATTGATCCTAGAGGTTAATCTATGGACTCATCAATAGAGATATGGCAATCAACCCAAAATGGTTCAAGGTTGGAGTGCTTTCCAATGGTGTTGTAAAAGTGTCAATTATGACAGAGGATCCATTATGAGTTCTAGTATGGGATTGACTTGAGCGTCCTCACATTCTCTCCAACATGGGGTATATGCAAATATCTACTTCTATAATAATTGACATTACATGTTATTTTTCCTTATAGGTAATAATTATGTCGTTTATGCAACTTCCTAAATAATTCAATGAACTTTTTTGAGGTTAAGGATGTACTTTACTGATTCCTTGACACTAGCATCATTTCTAGAGTGTAGAGGCAATGATTGATGGAGAGGCAAGTTGATGATATTTTACTAGGGTTCGTCTGATGCTCTAAGGGGCAGGACTAAATGACTCCCTACAATAGCAAGTATGTTTTAATATTTTGATTTTGGATGTACATGTGGGCACACTTTATTCTTTTATGCTTGTGAATCACACATCAATCCCACCCTTGAGGAAATCATACATAAGTAAGCTTTTAATTTGTTCATGTATTATGTATAGATAAGTAATTTTTTTATTTGTATCTAATACCTTTTAAGCATAAATTTGTAGTGCAACCACTGAAACTCACTTAAAAGATTAAGGTATAGAAAATAATTAATTACTCTATTTTATAAACTAAATTCGTGATATTATAAATCATATTTATTGATCCTTTCTATTTTTATTGTTACGCAATGCCTTAAAGAACAGTCTAATTTGAAGTGAGGGCACTATGTACTAAGATACCTGAGAACTTTAGTACTCAATGGTGTTGGTATCTCAAATTGAAAAGAGTAAGACACTCTTTACTAGTCACAATCTTATATTATTTTTCACAATATTTTATGGATTTCAGCTCAAATAAATGTGTCAATATAATTACATATAGATTGCTATGATTTCTTCCTAGGAAAACAGGAAGAGTTACTCCAAACCAAAGCTTAACAAAATATGAAGCGAATAGGCTGAGTATATGATGAGTTTCAATTGGAAGAATTAAAGTAACTACATCAATTTAAATTATCTTATCCATTAACAAAATATTGTTTTCATTGATATGCATGTATTCCTCTAGTTTTCATTATTTTCATTGAAGTACATATATTTTATGGGATGAATAAGGGGAACTTGGACTGTGGAAGTAAATGGGTACGTGTGTATGGACTTGTACTTATAAATGATTATTATCCAATTTTGACTTGAAAGGGTACCCACAATTAAGGGCTTTTCAATTAAAAATTTGTGAACTGACTTCAACAGTTTAAGAACTTTAAAGTCATCTTCCATTAATTGAATTGACTTCAAAAATTTTGATGCTTTTAAAGTCAATTAACATAACCAACTTTCAAAATCATACTTTTAAAGTTGGTTTATTTTCAACTTTTTTCTTACTGATTTTCAAGTTGGCTTAATAGAAGTTGCTTTGATAACCCACTTCTATTACTATTTTTAACTAACTTTAAACCCTCTGGTGTAGTGGTGATCATTGCTATTTGCACGGCCATAGATCCCTCAATCTAGACCTAGTACTTTTAGGTGAGGAGATACAACAGAGAACGGAGCTCTAGGCAAGGCCTTAGAATTAAGAAGATCTAGGAAACCTACTAAAGACATGACTAGGGAAGTAGTAGACATCAAGCCGTTGAAAGATTATTCTACTTTTGTCAATTACAACTCACCCTCCAATATATCTTCACCCATGACTAACATAGACAATTTTGAGTTAAAACTAGGTGTTAGTCATCTCCAGCCAATTTTTTACAGACTAGAAAAGGAAGACCCTACTACCATATCAACGAATTCCTTAATATTTTTTCCACATTCAAATATCACATTTTTTTATCATGACTCTATTAGGTTGAGACTTTTCCCCTTCTCTTTAAAAGACAAAGCCAAAGGATTTTTCAATTCATTAGAAGTAGGGTCCATCACCACATGGGATCAACTATCTAGGAAATTCCTGAATAAGATCTTTTGAGTCCATAAAACCAATGCCCTTAGGAAGGAAATCATCAATTTTCAACAAAATAAAGGAGACAATTTCTATGAATGCTAAGAATATTCGAAGGACTTATTGTTGAAATGCTTGGCTTTGAACAGTGGCAACAACTCTAACATTTCTATGAAGGTTTGACCCCATGGAATCGATGTATGATTGATGCCACAAGTGGTGGGACTTTTATGACTAAAAGTGATGCGGAGGCTTAGCATTTCTTTGAGACACTCTCAAAAAATTCCCATTAATTGGATTACTCAACTACGATTGAGAGAAATTCACAACATACAACAAAATGGGGGTCACTCTAAATTTAAATAGAAAAATTAATATATTGGCCCAAAAAGTGGACAAAATAGATGATCTTACTTAGTAGTTTGATGCTTTTATGATGACTAACATATCTTCTATGTAACCTTAGTCTAAGGATTGTTCAATATGTTGTAGTCTCACTCATTCTACTACATTGTGTCCATCTAGCTCTGCTTTCCCTGAATATTTTTTAAAGCAAGTGAATGCTATGAATGCATCCTATAAACATAACAACATTCACTATTCTAAGACCTACAATCCTGGATGGGATAGGTTTCCAAATTTTTCATGGTTGAAGAATAATCAATATGAAAGCCCATCAAGGAATCCCCCTTAAAAACTTTTCCCAAAGCTACAATGCACAAAAGCAACAGCTTCCTCAATAGTCTTTGTAACAACAAATGAAACAATCACTACAGGAGACATTGAATTTATTCATGCAAAGTTTAATGCAGTTATATAACACTTTGTAGGAAAAATTGTAGTCTATTGCGAAATTAGAGTATCAAATGGGATATCTATCTAATGCTCTGAATGAGAGGGAAAAAGGAAAATTTCCTAGCCAGCTTGTGCCCAACCCTAAGTGTCAATTTAAGATTGGCTTAATATTGAGTGATTAGGCCAAGCCAATCACCACCATTAGAAGTGTAAGCAAATAGACAATTAGGTAGGCCAGATTAAGGATTTCCCAATGATAAAGGAAAAAAAAAAATCCTAGTACATCACAAAAGGGTAAAGGGAAGGTTCAACCATCTCCTTCTTCCTCTAACACCCTTCCTAATGATCCATATGTTCTTAAGGCTCCTTATCCTTAGAGATTAAATGCGACAAAGAAGAAAAATAATTTTAATGAGATAATGGACATTTTCAAGCAAGTTAACATAAACATTCCATTACTTAATGCAATTAAAAAATTTCCTCTGTATGACAAATCCTTGAAGCACCTCTACACCCAAAACCATAACCTTAATGTGAAAAAAATGAAATTTCTCACTGGACAAGCCAGTTCCATCCTACAACACTAAACCCCTCCTACATATAAAGATCATGAATTCCATACAATATCATGTGTAGTTGGGGAACACAGATTTGTTAAGCCACTCTATGGTTTAGGTGCAAGTGTTAACCTATTGCTCTATTTAGTCTATGAGCAACTAGGGTTAGGGGAGTTGAAACTCATTTCTACCACCAACAATTAGCAGAATGATCTGTAAAAATTCCATGAGGTGTGGTTGAAGATGTCTTGATACAAGTTGATAAGTTCTATTTCTTGTAGACTTTATCATTTTAAATACACAACCTATATCAAATCTATATAAAGAAATCCTAATCATTTTTGGACAACCATTTCTTACCACTTCTAATGTCATTATCAATTGTTGGAATGGTGCCATGAAATTATCTTTCCCTAATATAAAAATAGGGTTCAATGTTTTAATGTTGCATAATTGACGGACTCTACATATTCATATGAATTCAATATCATTGAAAGTCTAGCTCATAATACATTTGTCACATCATCCATTTTTGATCCACTTGTGGCATGCCTATCCCGTGATGGTATAGACATTGATCCACTTGTCTAAGGATGATAAGGGGTAGCAATCCTATGGGTGACACCATAGTTCTTCAATAAGTTCTCAAACACTCTATTGCAAATGTGTTCACCCTGATCACTAATTATGAGCCTAGGGGTACCAAAGTGTGCATATATATTTTCTATTTGGATACGTAGTCCACACTCACAAAGATGTACATATAACAAAAGGGTTAGGAAAAGGTCCCACAAAATCAATGCCTCAAACATCAAAAGGCTCAATAATCAAAATGGGGCTCAAGAGCATCATATTTCTTATTCATATGCTCCCTAACTTTTGACATCTAGTACATGCTATGCAATAACAATGTGAATCCCTAAAAATCATGGGCCAATAAAAACAACACTACAAAAATTTTGCATCTGTTTTTCTAGAACTAATGTGGGACGTACATGCATGGCTATGATAAAAGGGATTTTATGATGTTCATTATCAGGTATACATCTCCTAGTAACTTGATTAGGATAGTACTTGAACAAGGACATATCATCCCATGTAAAGTGCTTGACCTTGGCAATGAATCTTTTCCTATCTTGTTTTCACCAAATTTTAAGCACTTGACACATGATAAGATAATTGATTATGTTTCAGTGCCAAGGTAATTGGGAAATGTACAACAATTTTTCATTTGGAAATGTTTATGTTATAGGCACATTCTTGTTGGTAGACTTCATAGCTAACCTGGATAAATGGTTTGCTACAACATTTTTGGAACCTTCTTATCCTGAATTTCAAAATCAAAATCCTGTAGCAATAGTATCCATTGGATCATCCTAGGTTTGGTGTCATTCTTAGAAAGAAGGTATGTTAATGATGCATGGTCCAAAGGGACAATGACCTTAAATCTTAGCAAGTAAGATCTAAACTTATCTAGGACAAAAACAACTACCAACAACTCTTTTTTTGTAGTGGAATAATTGAGTTGGGCATCATTGAGTATCTTGTTAGAATAATATATCACATGGGGGAGTTTTTCAATAGTCTACCCCAACATAGCCTTGATCGTGTAGTCCAAAGTGTCACACATTATTTCGAATGTTGCACTCCAATCTGGTAGTTGAAAAATAGGCACAGAAGTTAATTTAGCCTTTAGGTGCTCAAATGCTTTTAGATAGTCATCATCAAAGTCAAAAGTTGCCTATGTAAATTACAGAGGGAATAGAAATTTTACTAAAGTCCTTGATGAATTGTCTATAAAAACCACCATGACCAAAAAATGAGTGAATGTCCTTCACCGTCCTTAGAGGAGGGAGATTAGAGATTAATTCCACTTTGGCTTTATCTACTTCTATGCCATTATTTGATATGATGTGGCCTAGAACAATACTATTTTGAACTATAAAATGACATTTCTCCTAGTTTAGCACTAAATTCTTTTCTTGATACCTAGCGAGCACAAGTTCTAAATGGTGCAGGCATTCATCAAATGAAGAACTAAATACTAAAAAACTATCCATAAGCATCTCAAAGAACCTGCACCATATCAGAAAACATGCTACATATACACTTTTGAAAAGTACCTGGAGCATTACAAAATCCAAAAGGCATATGATGGTAGGTGAAGGTAGTCTTCTCCAGGTCTTTAAGAGCTATGGGGATTTGTTTATAGCTAAAATATCCATCAAGAAAGTAGTAAGAACTATGACTAGCTAACCTTTCTAGCATTTGGTCAATAAAGGGTAAGAGGAAAGTGGTCTTTCCTCGTGACCAAGTTTAGTTTTGATAGTCTATACAAACTCTCCACCTAGTGGTCATAAGTGTTGGAAATAGTTCATTATCCTCATTATGGGTTATAGTCACTCCAGATTTCTTGGGTACAACTTGAAGTAGGCAAACTCAAGTGCTATCACATATAGGGTAGGTGACACCAACATCTTGGAGTTTAAGCATTTCATCTCACACTACCTCATTCTTATTAGAATTTAGTCTCCTCTATGTTTTCCTAGATTGCTTAGCATTTTCTTTTAAGTGGATTCTATGCATACACATAGTAGGGCTAATCCCTTTAATGTCTAGTATGGTCCACCCTCAGGCTGTATTTTGTTCTGTGAGAACATCAAGAAGCTTACCTTCCTATTTTTTATCCAGATCAAAGGCTATGATTGTAACACCCCTAATTTTTGTAAGGAGATTGAATAAATAATGAAATTAAATTTTTTAAGGAAAATCAAGCTAGAATATTAGGGCTATTAAAAATGCACTTTTGATAGAAGTAGAATCAAGGTTAGAAACTTAGATATTTAAAATATATGTGGAAAATCAGCTTGGATAGACTATAAGTTTGTCCAATTCCGTGTTTGGGAGAAAAATCTATATTTTTCTCAATTTTTGACCTAAAAATGGCAAAAAAGTAATTTCCCTCACAATCAAGGCATAAAACATGTATAATTGAAAATATACTCTACAAACCAATTAAAATGACACTAAATACATCAAAATCTGAGTTCCTATGAAAATTTTGTATTCTTCTATACTTTTCAACAGAAAGGACAACATGGTCATTTCACATTTATGTGGGGCCCATAGATGTGGGGCAATGATATGGAAACATTAATAATTGGTCAAACCACTACCAACTGGTAGTGGAGACAGAGGTGGAAGTGGGGGGATTCTTTTTAATATAAAATTCAAAAGAGAAAAACATAATTATTAGGAAAAAATGATTAAAATTTTCAAAAATATGCCTATAAATACCTCAGAAAAATTCCTAAAAATATTCATAAAATTCACCAAAAAATTCCTTGTCCTTCCTCAAAATTCTAGCTCAAAACTCCTCCCCCTTCTCTTTCTTTTCTTCTTTCTTTCTCCCTCTTTCTATTCCTCTGTTAGCTCGTCCACAAACACATGCAGGGGAATATTCCCCCTAAACCATCAGGAGCGTCTGTAGACGCGTCGTCCCCGATGAACCAAGGTTTCAACCCTATTATGGTTTTTCAATTAGATGTCCATTCTGGACTGTTTAATCCCTAATCTATCCTATTAAAACGGTTCATAACTCTCTGATACACAAAAGACCTATCTTTTTACGTTGATCAGTGGAGTATTCATCAGCCAAATCACCAAAAAACAGTAGTTCTGGTGACCTATATCTTAGGCATGGATTTTCTTATTTTTCAGCCAAGTTTCTGGACTTTGAACACACCAGTTAGGTGGATCTCATCCCCCTCTCCATTTTTCCTATGTTTATTTTGAGTTTTGGGCTCGCCAGACTAGTTTTTCTAGTGATCTTCATCGGTGAACCAATATCGGTGATCAGCCCCTATTTCACCATTAAAGATGACTTAGATTAAAAATATGAGCTATTCAATGTGTCTAGGACACCACAAACCTTAGGGTAAGAAATCTCAGCCCTTGATGTCATAAGAATTGGGAGATCTAGAGAAAGGTTGATCTGACAGTCTATATCAGACCGTCTCAACTGATCTCAATAGATCGGATCACAGAATGCAAGCAGGTAGTCTGAGAACAATGCCACCTGCATCTTTGTGACAAAGACAAAGACACAGGCTACTGGTCATCCCCGCACTCGCTAAGCCCAGATTAGATATGAGCCATCCATTTTTTTAACTAAGAGCTTATTTCTTCAATTAAGAGCTCATTTTAGTTCTGATTTTAGATCTGAAAGCATTAACACATTCCTTATGTTATGTAAACTCTATTGGATCCATGGTATTTATGTTTCTAATTTTATTTATGCTAGATAATTGCTAAAATCTGTTATAATAATCTTAGGTCATGCCTAAGATGATCTTAAAATAAAAATCTAATCCGATGGATGGATCCAGAAGGTGTCAAAACCATAAGATTAATGATCATAGTAGAATTTATAATCCTCTATATAGGTTTATTTGATGAAAAACAATACAAACTAAATTCAGCCATTGAAAATGGCTAAAAATTTTAAAATGCAATTACTCGCTCAATTTAAATCTAATTTTCAATCTATAAGATGCTATGAATAGATCTTGATGAGGGGAACATACTAAACCCATAAAAATAAGATTTTAAGCATCAAAACTTTCTGTTAATTAAAACTACTCTTACTTACACCCTTGATCAAGTAGATATAGGGTGATTAGAATTGAAAATCTAGATCCACTAGGGATTTAATAATGATAAAAGAGCATGGGGATGGTTGGATTGGATTGATATGAAATAAATCAAGGTGTAGGCCCTTAAATGAGAAAATGATCATGGAAAATCTCAATGGATCTCCTTGATCGAATGGATCAAGAACGATTAGGCCAATTGGACCTATAAATTGAATGATTTGAGGTTAGGATCATGTTATTTTGATGTTGGATCAAATAGAAACATAAAGGATCAAGCGTTGCATTCTTAATGGAAT
This sequence comes from Warburgia ugandensis, assembly GCA_035236585.1. Taxonomy (NCBI): domain Eukaryota; kingdom Viridiplantae; phylum Streptophyta; class Magnoliopsida; order Canellales; family Canellaceae; genus Warburgia; species Warburgia ugandensis. The sequence goes on from CP141134.1 coordinate 42,935,531, forward strand.
ATCAACCCTAGATCTAAAAGATGGACAAATCAGATGGTTGGATCATAAGGACAACTTGATCACATGCTTAATTAATTGTCTTTTATAGTAAATTTGATTTAATTATGATCCATGTCTATTTTTCAATTTTAGTGTAATTATCTTTAATTTCCTAGAATAAGATGTTGTAATATTATTAGTTAATTTCTTTTACTAGAAAATTTAAATTCAGGTCAATACTATCAATTTTAGCATGATTGTCTTTAAATTCCATAGAATTATTGGAGTAATTTCTTTTAATTGTAGAATTATGAAAAATACCTTAAAAGAGGTAATTGATGACATATAGATGGACTTCACTAAATACATATATATCATGAAGTGTAATCATAGTAAGGGCAGTAGTTAGTATGACAATATAAGGGGTGGATTCTCCATTTCCTTAACCCAACTTAGGAGCATAATAAACCTCCACGAATGACATAGTAATGTTCATGGAATTAAGTTAAATCGAGTAGAAATAAACTTAGGGTTATAAGCTCCTAGGACCTTATTGAAGGATGAGCTAAGGCTATCTCATTTCATGTTATTCATCATGGTTAAGGAGGTTTCTAATGAGCTTCACTGTCCCTCCACCTTCTATTGACATTTGTGAGGTCTAAACACCTCCTTGCATGAGGATTGAATTAACCACGTTGGGGATGGCATGCATTTGGTAAACCTTAGCCAATTGGAAATAAGAGGAGCTGTCTAGATTTAGAAATAAATAAATTATCCTCAATTCAGTAAAACAGTAACTGGTTGAGAAATAATAATAAGAGCATAAAAGGGTAGCAAATTATCTAACCCTAATAATAATAATAATAATAATTGTAAATAAGATAAGGAAGATCAAACAAGATCCAAGAGAGATCTTAAAGGATCACAATAAAAAAAAGAAAAGAAATATAATGTAGATTATAGTATTGTTCTATGATTTTACTTATAGTGTAGATTGTGAACTTAGATGGTTTGAAAACTTGATCATATATGATTCAAGGAAAATTCGGGCATCCCTCATAGGATAACCAAAATACAAGTAGAAAGAATACTTATATAAAGGAATAACTTTATATGTATGGTTTGACAGATGTATGAATCAAGACCATGATGGACAATATGGAGAGAATACCACTTTGAGGTAAGTGGATGTACAAGAATGTATTAAAGATTCATGTGTTTATATATACATGATCTTCTATCTAGAATTATAGACCTTCATGATATAAGTATACTTGGTACCTTAGAACAATAATGATCCAATCAGATGATCCAACCAAGTGATCTAACCCCATGATCCATCCAACTAATCCAATCTAATGATCCAATCAAACAATGAGAAATTAGTGAGATGTGTGGACTAAGGAAACCCTAAGAATAGGGCATAGAAAATATTCCAGCCTTAGTTAAACAGACCCATCATTGGATATGTACAATGTATTTTACATACAAGCATGGTAGCTTGTGACTTTGTTTTATACAAGGATAGGCTTGGGGATGCTATGCTAGGGAAGTTATGAGGGTTTGGCCACTTGCTTACCAAACGGTATGATATGATGGATACCATACCCAAAGAGAAGCTAAAGGTTGGGTGGGGCAATCATGGGAATGTTGCCACTGTGACAACCATGGTCCTACCCATGTAGACATGGATTTTGTTATTTCCATAGTTGGTATCAATGGATTATTATGCAGTTATTTGAGTGTGGTATATTGCTTTAGAATGTGGCGTAGTAGTCCTTCAATATTTTGCATTATGATGCACATATGATAGGCATAGTGAAATGCCATGCATGATGAGATGCCAAGTATGATGAAATACATGAGTTCCTGAAGAGAAAATTCCGATATGAGATATGGCTGAATATTGATCTCCTAAGTGGAAGTATTTCCAAGGGAAGGAACAAATTTTGAGTATTTTCACTATTTTAATGGGTTTACCCTATACTACATAAATGATGTATATACTCTAAGATGAGATGATCCATGAGTGAATAAACATGATAGAATGATGACCGAGGTATGTATTCTTATATTAGTGAAGTAGTATATTTTTGTATCTGCTACCAAGCACAGCTTGCTGAGATATTATAAATGTTTGAATATTTACAATATCTCAGATACAGGAAAGGAGACTTAAGGGCATAAAGCTTGAAGAATCAGAAGCTGCAAGACTAATTAGGGTATTTCCCTTGAAGATTATGTAATCAAGCTGTGTACTTTATAATTTGGATTGTATTTGGACAATGGATTGCAATTGTAATAGAGGGGCCATGTAAAAGTGAACTACTGGATGACTCCTGGTATTCAATAAAAATTTATTTCATACAAAATGTATGTGTATTATGTACATTGAGGTGATACTTGGGTTTTATTACAAACTAATTTTAAAAAAAAGAATTTTCGCCGCATTGTTAGTGAAAAAAATAATAATTTACCACTAAGGGCGCCCTGCCTTTGAAAAATGTATTACAAAATGTGTTACAAAAATTCGAGTCATCACAATGATTACATGCAAGGATTCATTTGGTCCTAAGTAAGAATATTTTAGATTTTCTGGGAGTGGCCTAAGGAGCAAGGTGGGTAGTTTTTCTACTTAAGGTATAGGGACAAAATTTGGAGGAAGAGGTTCCATAAGAGGTCCCCATTTAGAGGTATCCATAATAGGTGCAGCATCTAATAGATCATTTACCTCATCTATGGACTTCTATATTAAAATTACCATTAAATTGCATTAGACATGCTTCAAGTGGGTTTATAATAGACTATGGTGTATTAGCATCTTGGATTAGACCTTTAATTAAATTTACTACATAGAATTCATCTACGTCTAGATGTTGATGATTGACATTAAAAACATTAAGCTTGACTTTCATGCTATAGAGAGATAACTTCATCACACCATTTCTACAATTGATGATGGCATTGGACACTACCAAAAATGGACATCCAAGAATTATTGGGATCTAACTATCGAGGTTTAATACAAGTTAGGTATTTAGGACAATAAAATCCACAGGGAAGTAAAACTAGTCCACTTATATTAAAACATCCTCAACCATACCACATGGAATCTTTACTAATCTATCTGCTAACTACAAAGTGATATCGATTGGCTTCAGGTCACTGAGCCCAAGTTGCTCATACATAGAATATGACAATAGATTTACACGACCTTGAATTTAATAATGCCCTTTCAATGACATGACCTCCAATAGCACAAGAAATCAAAGGACAACCTGGATCTCAAAACATAGGAGGGGTCTGGTGATGGATCAAAGAGCTCACCTACTTAGTGGTGATGGCTTTCTTTTGCATATTAAGCTTGCACTTTTATGTGTAGAGCTTGTTGAGAAATTTTGCATAAGTAGGAATGTCTTTAGTAGCATTATGTAATGTAATGTTAATTTGCACATGCTTAAACATATCCATTATCTCATGGAAATTAGTTCCATTCTTAGCCTTGTTTAATAATTAAGGGAATGAGGATTTAGGCACATATGGTGCCTCCATTAGAGGCTCAGATGGAGTAGAAGGTTTATGGTTTTTCTCTTTCTCCTTAATTTTAGTTGGTTTATTCACCATGAAGTTTTCCTTAGTCTGCCCTACTTTATTATCAACCTAACGTGACTCCTAAGTGTAGTTATGAATGTTGCTTGCTCATGTGATCTACTAGAACTTGAACCTATTTCAAACTAGCCCTTAGGGTTTGGAATTGGTTGACTGGCAAGTTATCCCTTTCCTCTCTCATTCAATGTGGCAAACAATTGGCTCATTTGTATCTCTAATTGGGTAATAGCTTAAGAATCAACATTGGCTAACTGTCGACTGTCACTCTATAATTGGTGCAGGGCCTTATTATTCTCCTCATTTTTTTTAGGTGCAACTGAATATTGTCCTCAATTGATGGCTTCTTTGGTTGTCGAGGAAGCAAAAAACTAGGTGGCTACTGAGGAATTAAAGCTCAAGGAAATTTTTGTGCGAGGTGGTTCATAGATGTACCTCCCTGGTAATTGATCTTAGACCATGACAAATTAGCATTCCTAGCCCATTCAAGATTATAGGTCTCAGGGTATGAATTATTGTTAGGTTGCGATATGCTTCAGAGCATTTGCCTATTTTAAAAGATATTTAGTGTACACTCTATTAGATGGACAAGTTGTGGTTAAGTGTGTCAAGCTAGTACAAATAGCATAAACCTATTGTGGAGGTTTCATGGATGCATTGACAGTCGCAAAGTCATGGAACATTTTTTCAAGCTTGTCCAATCATTAAACCCTGGGGTCGAGATTATATGATATATATGATGTCACTCCTATTTCATATAGGCCTTCTTTCTTTTGAGGCTGGCCATTTCTCTTTCTCCTATTAGAATAATCCCATTATTGAGAATTCTTAGCTGAGGTCTCAAAAAATTTCTAGGCCTCCATTTCAGTTTTCAACATGAGGGTCCCTCCACTTACTACATCTACCATATGTCTATTTTTAGGTGTTAGTGTCTCATAGAAGTACTAAACTTGCTACCATTTTTCAAATAGATGGTGAGGGCACTTTTGCAATAATTCATCAACCTTTCCTAACATTCAAAATATTGATCATGACCTCTTTGCATGGCTTACTTCATGGGCCCACTTTGTCCATCTTTAGCTCCTTTAATCATATCCATTACTTGTCCACAAGATGATCTTGGCCATTGGTTTCATGTTGAAGTGATGATTTTGAGGCTTTGACTCAATCCTTTGACCTTGATCTTCAATTTCATCCCATTTGATCTCAGTTGTTGGATCACCATCCTACTTCCTACAAAAAGTGAAAAAATCCTAATTAATCCTATAAAAATCTGACTAATCACATACCTCAGATTAGCATTTGGACCAACAAAATAACAACTTTTGCATTATTGGGTAAAAAATGCATGTGTTACGGATTTTGGTCTAAAATCCTTAATTTACCCATATAAGTTGTAATACATGGGTAACTAATTGAGTGGGTTTTATGCAAAATTAAACACTTATCACACCCTAAACTAGCATTTCACTAGTCTTGAGAAAAACATGCAAAAAAAATTTTATTTCTCAAAAATTAGTAAAGGTGCTACTTAGGTAGGTACTCATGATTACATTTAGCACATGTAACAATCCCTTAAACCATTAGATTACACTAGTGGACAATTTAGGCCTCATGAGGCTTTGTAGTTAATATACCCCGAAAAATCTCAAAGGTTGAGTTCCCTATTTCATCTCAAAGAATCCTCATTCATTAGCACTTTACTGGTTTTCCACAAATTAATGGAGAAGATTGACAATTTTACAAATCATACACATATTAAAGACATATCATTCTAGTTATTTCTCAGGGTGCATGTGTGTGTATAGCCATTTAAGTCATGACTTTTAAGTGGATATGCTTAAATTCCATTGGAAATATGTCTTAACCTCAAATCCTCACAATTATACTTTCATAAATGAAGCTTTCAGATAAGGGTTTAAACATATGTCTCTCATTTATGTGACCAGAATCAACAAAGCTAATGGTTCACATAAATTTTAAAGTACTAAAGAGAGAAAGGAAAGTGATCCTTAAGAGTGGATGCCATTACCAAGAATAGTGGGGTCGTTTTACCTTAAATCCTTCTTTTTTGTCTCCTCCTGAAGGCTATGTTCCACCTAAAATCTATAGGTCTTTAACTAGGACGAAACGTATGCTTGAGTAGGGTTCTAAAAAGAAGGGTATAAGGATTTCAAAGCTTCAAATTTGAGTAGAGGCCTTCAATGAGTATCTGTTAGGACACTGTTTGGTTTTGTTGAAGTGAATTTCCTTTGTATTCTTGTCTTTCACTTTTTCTGATACTTTTCTTTTTATTTTGGCTTCTTTAGAAAAAAGACTGAATTTTCTCACTTCTTTGAGTTTTTGTCCTCTTTTGAACTTTTCTACTAACTCTACTCATTTTGAAAATGGGTAATCTTTATTTATTTAATTGGTTTTTTTTGGGTTAAGGTGACTGAGGTTAAGAAAGAAAGGCTTAATAATAGGTTCAAAAGGGCTAACCAGTGGTCCTATTGGGTAGGTTTTATGTCCCTCGGCTAAACAAGGATGGCTTATATCATTTCATAGGTTTCCTAAAGCCTATCAGATTCAATAAATTCTCTTGAAAATAAAGCTATTACTCCTATTTATTCATGAGAGTTAACTAGTTAAGGATAACAGGATCACACTAAGTTATGTACACTAAAGAAACTGTGGAATTACTTATAATTCTCTTGAAAGAGGATGGTCTCTAAACTCACTAGGTTATATGTCTCCTTTGATTTTCTCCTTTGATTTTCCTTAGGGTCTCTAAGTGATACCTCTCTATTAGTCTTGACTATGCTATGTGTAAATGGTTTTAGATAATTAACTTTCATAAAATGCTTCAACACATGAATAATATGCAAAACTATTCATATACACACCCATTAAAAGGTGAAAACAATAGAATTACTGAATTTTGAACATCCAATTCTCATCATAGTAAGGGAACTCTTCCAAAAATGTTTTTTTTTTTTTAAGCTTAAGAAAATTCAAAATCCCTATATGCATCTACACCCCTCAATCTGAATGAAACATTGTCCCTAATGTTTGAAAATAAAGGACTCTATATGGAAAGATGTAGAAGATGGAGATTTTAAAAACATTCGGGTTGCCTCCTAGGGAGTGCTAAGTTTTACATCTTCAACCAGACATAATGATGAGTGCAATGATGTAATTTGCAAGGGTTCCTAGAGTGGCAATCTAACGTGGGTCATGATAATGAGGTGCCTCCTATAATATCTCATCAATCTTAGGATTAGACATCTTTAGGAAAGGTTTTAACCTTTGGCCATTTACTTTTTGGATTTCTCTATCCTTCTCAATCTCAATGGCCCCAGGAGGATAGACTGTGCATACTATATAAGGTCCGGTCCATCTAGATCTAAGATTTTTTGGGAAGAGATGTAATCTAGAGTTATACAATAAGACCTTTTGTCCAAGTGTGAAAGATTTCCTTAGGATTTGGCAATCATGTGTAACCTTCATCTCGTCTTTCTATAATCATGTTGAGTCATATGCATCTTTCCTCAATTCTTCTAACTCTTTGAGTTGGAGTTTTGGTCAGTCCCAATAGAATCTAAGTCGAGCTGCTCTAACTCTACTGGTAAGTGGCAAGCCTTTCCATAGACCAAGCGATAGGGTGACATTCCTATAGGGGTTTTATATGTTATACGATAAGACCACAAAGCATCATTAAGTCTCATAGACTAGTCTTTCATGTCTAGATTAACTATCTTCTCTAGAATCTGCTTGATCTCCCTAATGGATACCACTACTTGGCCACTAGTTTATGGGTGGTATGGGTAGCATTCCTATGGTTGAAGTCATACTTTTTCATTAAATTCTCAAACACTTTATTACAAAAGTGTTTTCCTTTATCACTTATTATGGCTCTTGGAGTACCAAACCTTGCAAAGATATTTTGTTTTAAGAATTTTACCACGACTTTGTGGTCATTGGTTTTGCAAGGTATGGCCTCCACCGACTTGGACCTATAGTCCACTTCCACTAGGATGTAAAGATTTCCAAAAGAATTAAGAAAGGGTCACATGAAATCATGCACAAACATTGACTGGCTTTACAATAAGGATTGGGTTTAAGGGCGTCATATGTCTCCTTCACAGACTACCTAATCTTTGACACCTCACACATATTGTGCAGTAAGCATGTGCATCCTTAAATAGGGTAGGCCAATAAAAACCACACTGCAAAATTTTTGCATCTCTTAATCACCTGATTAGGGCAGTACTTAAATAAGTAGGGGTCATCCAAGTAAAATATCTAACCTCGGTCAAAAATCTCTTCTTATCTTATTTGGTCCAATAATTAAGCACTTGTCTTGTAACAAGATAATTAACAATATCACCATACTAAGGAAACTAGGGAATATGCAATAACAGTTCATCTAAGAATGATTCAGTTATAGGCATGTAATCACTAGTATTCTCCACCACTAGTCTTGATAAGTGGTCTGCTGCAACATTTTCAGAACATTTCTTGTCCTAAATTTCTAAGTCAAAATCTTATAGCAGTAGTATCCAACAGATCAACCTAGGTTTCAAATCCTTTTTAGAAAGGAGATACTTTAAGGTTGCATGATCTAAGTATATTATAACTTTAGACCCTAACAAGTAAGGTCTAAACTTATCCATAGCAAACACTACATCTAATAACTCTTGCTCTACGGTCTAGTAATTGAATTACACTTAGTTTTCCTAGCATAGTATATTACATGGGGAAGTTTATCAATGTGCTGCTCCAAAACAACTCCAATCGCATAATCTGATGCATCATACATTATCTTAAATGGCATGTTCCAATCTAATGGTCGAATAATGGGTGCAAAAGTCAACTCAACCTTGAGTCGCTCAAATGCTTTCTTATAGTCCTCATCAAAGTAAAAAATGGCCTCCTTTGTAAGTAAATTATAGAGGGGCTTGGAAATTTTGCTAAAATCTTTAATGAAGGGTCTGTAAAATCCAGCATGTCCTAAAAAGGAGCGAATTTCTTTCACCATCCTTGATGGAGGAATGTTTGCTATCAAATCCACTTTTTCCTTATCGACTTAATTTCCATTGAGTAATATTATATGGCCTAAAACTATCCCACTTTGTACCATAAGATGGCACTTTTCTCAATTTAAAACAAGACTTTGCTCCTGACGCCTTGTAAGAACTAACTTTAATGGTGTAGTCACTCATCAAATGATAACCCAAATACTGAGAAGTCATCCATAAATACCTCAATAAACCTTTCTACTATATCACAGAAAATGCTTAACATACACCTTTGAAATGTAGATGGAGAGTTACAAAGTCCAAAAGGCATACGTTGGTAAGCAAAGGTTCCAAAAGGGTAGGTGAAGTTGGTCTTCTCCTAATACTATAGTGATATAAGAGTCTGGTTGTAACTAGAGTATCTATCCAGAAAATAGTAATAAGTATGTACAGCCAACCTCTCTAACTTTTTGTCAATGAAGGGTAGAGGAAAGTGATCTTTCATCATGACTGTGTTGAACTTTTGATAGTCAATGCAAACTCTCCACTCAATGGTCATGTGGGTGGGTACTAACTCATTATCCTCATTTTTAACTACCATGACCCTGAATTTCTTGGTTATAATTTGAACGGTGAAGACTTAAGTGTTGTCAATATTACGCCAACATCTGGAAGCATAAAGACTTCATCTCTAACCATGTCCTTCATGTTGGGATTAAGTCATCTTTAAGTTTCCTAGAAGGTTTTGCATTTTCTTCTAAGTGTATCCTATGCATGCAAACTGCTACACTAATCCTTTTTATGTCTACTATCATCCACTCTAGAGCAATTTTATGCTCCTTAAGTACATCTAAAAGCTTACCCTACTATTCATTATCTAAATCTGATGCTATTATCATTAGTAAGGTCTCATCTAGGTATGTATGAATATTTCAAGTTGTCAGGCAAGGGTTTTAGGTCTAGAGATGATGGTTGCTCTATTGAGGGTATGGGGACAAATTCAAAAGGTGGGAACGGTTCCACATAAGGACCCCACATGGAGGTATCCATGATTGGAGCAACCTCCAAAGGGTTGTTTTCCTCCTTAGTAGACTTGTCTAGATCAAATTCTTTATTAAAGTGCATGAGACAAGCCTCTAGTAGGTCAGAGATGGATGATGGTGGATGAATGTTGTTAATGAGACTCTCGATCAAATTGACATTGTAAGAATCATCGAGGTCTAAATGTTGTTGATTAGCATTAGAGACAATTAGCTTAACTTTCATGTTGCCAAATGACAATTTCATTACATCATTCCAACAGTTAATAATGGCATTGGACATTGCCCAAAATGGACATCCAAGGATGATTAGAATCTGACTACCAAGATCAGATACAGGTTGGGTTTCTAATACAATGAAATCAACTAGGTAATAAAATTGGTCCACCTGTATTAATACATCTTCAACCAGATCACGGGGTATCATGACAGATATATCCACTAATTGCAGTGTGGTAGTAGTTGGTTTTAACTCACTGAGTCTTAGTTGCTCATAGACAAAGTATGGCAATAAGTTAATACTCGCTCTTAGGTCAAGTAATGCCCTATCTATGACATGATCTCCAATAATGTAGGAAATGGTGGGACATCCTGTGCCACTAAACTTCAGTGGAGTCTTATGTTGAATCAAAGAACTTACCTACTTGGTGAGGAAAGATTTTATATATATATACATTTAGCCCTTTTTTCTTGTGCAAAGCTCTTTTAAGAACTTCGTATATGCGGGAATGTCTTTAATTGCATTGAGTAGTGAAATATTGATTTGGACATGTTTAAATACATCCATAAGCTTATTGAAATTTGTTCCCTTCGTAGCATTGTTCAGTAGCTAAGGAAATGGGCCTTTAGGCACATAGGATGCCTACACTATAGGTTCTACAAGGGTTTTATGTCTTTTCTCTATATCCTATGTTTTGGTTGCCCCTTTCTTCTCTACAATTTCCTTAGCCTTTCCTACTTTGTTATCAATCTGATGACGACTCCTATGGTTGGTTAAAGACTTGGCATACTCGTGAGGGTTCTGATTTTGAGAACTTGACCCTATCTCAAATTGACCCTTAGGTTTAAGGATGGATTGATTTGGCAACTATCCCTTTCCTATATTATGTAGTTTAGCTGATAATTGGCTCACATGCATCTCTAGCTTGGCTATAGCTTAAGAATCGATATTCTAGAATTGGTTCGGAGACCTTTTTGTTTCTTCATTTCGTTTTTCAAACATGCTCTAGATCCTATCCTCTAAAGATGGTTTCCTTGGTTGCTGAGGTTGTTGGAAGCCAGGTAGATGCTGAGAAACTATAGCTCTAGGAGGAAAGTTTTTGGGCAGGGGATCCCCCTTGGTAATTATTCTTTGATAAAAAAAGTTGAGATGCCTAGCCCATCCAAGGTTGTAGGTCTCAGAATACAGGTTGTTGCTAGGTTGGCAATATGCATTTCATGCATTCGCTTAGTCAAGGAGATAATCATTCAGTACTCTGTTTGATGGACAAGATGTGGTGATGTGTGTTGAGCTAGAACATATAGCACAAACCTCTTGTGGAGGTTTGAGAGATGTGGCAGCCATAAAGGATTGAAACACAATTTCAAGCGTGTCCGCTCTACCATCCTACTTGTCCATTCTTGTTGGTTGTTTCTCTCTCTCTCTCTCTCTCTATCCATTTGAATAATCCCATTGCTGGGAATTATCTGCTAGGGTCTGAAAAAACTTCGAGGCCTCAGTGTCATCTTTTAACATGAGGGCTCCTCCACTTGCTGCATCTACCATTTGTTTATTTTGATGCATCAATGCCTCATAGAAGTATTGAACTTGCTACCATTTTTCAAATCCATCATGTGGGAATTTCTATAGCAATTTATTCCATCATTTCCAACATTTGTAATATTGTTCATCATCCCTTTGTTAAAAATTAATAATTTTATAATGAAGGGCATTTGTTTTGTGAATAGGGAAGAACTTGTTCGAAAACTTTCTAGACAATTGGTCCCATGTGTTCATGGAACCTACTTATAAAGAATTCACCCATGACTTAGCTTTGTCCTTGAGAGAGAACTAGAATAGCCTAAGCTAACTCAAGTCATCTGAAAAATTTTGAAACCTAAATATGGCACAAATATTAAAGAACTCCTTAATATATAGGTAATGGTCTTCTCAGTCTTGACTATAAAAAGTGGGGAGCAATTGTACGACTCCTGGCTTTAACTCAAAGTGGTCTGCGTTTGTAGGAGGTAAAGCTATGCAGGATGGGGTGTTGAGTGCTAGTGGTTTAACCATAGGGATAGGAACTTGGCATCTTTCCCCTTATCGTTGGTTGCATTGAATCTATGGATTGAAAGGTGTTAACTTTAGGTTCTAAGATTGATGCCCTTGCATAAACTATCCTACACTAAATGTCCTAATATAAATACTAACTCTAACTCTACATGATGTGCAATAAAATCCTAATATCCATTAATCGAGTAGTGTTTTGATTGTCTTTGCTTAGTTCATAGGTGGTAGCTTCTTAGACCTAAATCTAGACAACTCATCCTTTTGTCTAAGGTTGACTATTGCTTAACAGCTAGGTTTTGCTCAAAATTAGTTAATACAATCCTCATGTTAGGAGGCATTTCGACCTCAACTAATGTCAATGGAAGGCATGGAAAAATCATTTGGATTTTAAGACACCCACTATAATCATAGTGCTTTGGAGCCACTAGAGTGATAATAAATGGTGTCCTTCTAAAAGGGTCATATGAGCTTGATACCCTAAGTATCTTTCTATTTGATTTTAAATTTAAATTCAAGGGTTGGGATCGTGGCATATAAGGATATTGATTGATTCCTAAGTGGGCCAAGGACCTGATGATGAAATCTAGTCCTTATCTTGTAAGGGTTCTTGTGGGACCCTTACTAACATTAATTCCATTCTACCATAAAGCTATAAATATGCAATGCAATACACAAACAAACTAATGGCTACCTATATGCTACTTAACAAATGGTCAAGCACCTTAACAGATGGGACACTATAACCATGCAACTTATGCTTCAGTTATAGTCGAGCTCAAGCTAACCTTTGTTAAATAGGTGTACAACTAATGCCACAGTACTAAGTAAAGATACAATAATTATCAATGAATGGTCCTAAACTATGTGAATTATACTAACATCCAAATGCAAATTATACTAAATGCAAATTATCATAAAATTTAAAATTTGAGTGAAAGATGCTCATAATAAGGGATCCAATGTTGATCAAGTGTGGGCCACCATACCCCACACTTGCCCTATATTATTATAATCATTTAAAATTGAATAATAAAGAAAATTAAAATTACAAAAGGGCATCACTACAATTTCACTCAAATCCTAATCTAGGAATGCAATAAAAACCCTAATCTAAGATGATAAAGCTATCACCCATAGGATCGCTGCCATGCCTTTGCTAATTTTCCTTGCACAAAAATCAAACAAATATGGTCAATATGAGAAAAATAGCAACAAAAGCAAAAATTATTTAAAATTATGCAAAAACCCTAATCTAATGCAACCTAAAGTATGGAACACTACACAAAATGTTGCAACTCTTTGGCAACGGCACCAAAAACTTGTCGTGATCTTAAAGTTACTCACAAGCACATGAATTTTTTGCAATATAGTACGCTAGTAAGGTTGATCTTATGAGAAGTTGAACTAATGTAATGCTAATGGTCCCTACTTTAAACTATCTAACCTAGCCAAATTCAAGTGATTTTTAACCTAAACTAAGAATGGAAACTATAACATAGAAAATAGAAACTATGTAAAAGCAAAAAACATGCTAAATTGAAAACTTTCCTAAAATATGCCATTTCTCAAGTTCAACTTTACTAAATTGAAAACTTTCTAATTTGATGACTTTCCTAAAATAAAAACTATCGCAAAGTGAAAACTTTCCTTAAGTGAAGATTCAACAACTTTCTTAAACTAACTTTCCTAAGCATGAAATTCACCAACTAGTCTACAGAAAACATGCTTTAACACATACTTTCTTAATCATGCAATTGTCTAAGGAATGCAATGGAAATTAAGAAGATGAACTTTAACAATTAATAACAAACTAAACAAGATCAACTTAATTACTTTTTTCTACTTGAATGAATGCCACAACTTGGAATCTATGCACTCACCAAATCAAACCTATGCATTCCAACCATGGCTTACATGCATAGTTTCAACATGTTTTGAAAAAGTGCATTTCAAATCAATAGATATTGTATTAAACTATGGATCTGCAAATAAATAAGCAATTCAACAAAGTTTTCCAACTTCAGCCGTAGCACCCCATGTTTTTAGAGGTCTTTTAATTAGATTTTTGGAAATTTCAGGTTTTAAATATTCACTTCCCTAATATCCCATAAACATAAAGCAACAATTAAGAAGAGGCGTGGTCAATAATCAAGTAAAAAGAATTCCATTAATCATCAAAATTTTATGGCATACAATGGATTACATGGAAGATTGCTACCCACTTTTGAATGAAACACACCACTATTCCTTCTAACTTGAATCCAAAAACAAATACTAATAAAGAGTCCTCCTCCAAAAATGATTGATATTCAAAGGAATTCTTATTCCATAAAAGCAAAGATCAATGGAAACTAATGAAAAACAAAGCTGGAATTTAAAGGAATCTAAAAGAGAACTCAGAAGCTATGAAAGGAAAAGGGAAAACTAGATTCAAGATGATTTCCCTTGGTTGTCACTCCAAGGGAAAACTAGTCTTGAGTCTTGTTCTAAAGCAAGGCACAACAAAATAGGACAAGGTAGAAACTAGAATGGAAAGAACCAAGGTACCCAAGAAAGGAATCAAGAGAAACTAACCATGAAACTTGAAGCAAACACTCCCATAACCAAGTGTGGAACACTTCTAGAAGATGTCACACACCTTTAGGAAGATAGCAGCACCCAAGGAGTCTACAAGACAAAGGCATAAGAAAGGAGAATGGAGAAGAAGGAAGAGGGCGTTTCCTTCTAAGGGAGCAAGTGGCTTTTTCCCTAAGTGAAAGTTATCCCTCTCTTAGGTTTTTTGTAGATCTTTCTACTTTTTCTTATATTTTCTCTAGGGCACCCTATTATTAATGTATGGTGGGGATGAAATCAATACATTTTTGATGGTTAAGATGAGTTAATGTTTCAAAGGAGCAAAGGGGGGAAGGTGGCTGCCCTCTTTTGGAGTGGAGTAGTGGGAGACGCCTACTTTTTAGGAAGGGGCATTTCCCCCTTTCCAAAATCATTGAAGATTAGAAATTGGGGTGGGAGTGGGATAAGAGAGAGAGGGAGAGAATGAGATGGAGTTGGGAAAGAAGGTGAGAGGAAAGTGAGGTGTAGGAAAAACATAGAAAATAAAGGTGACATGGAAAATTTTGATTAGTTAATTGGGTTCCTAAGGCTTTGGGATTGGTGGAGTGGTTAGGATATTTGTTTAGGAAGGTGGAAGAGTTATGGAATGGTAGGACTCTTGGATGGAAAGTCAAATTTGTGGTGGTCTTTGGTGGAGAGGTG
Source organism: Warburgia ugandensis (assembly GCA_035236585.1). Taxonomy (NCBI): domain Eukaryota; kingdom Viridiplantae; phylum Streptophyta; class Magnoliopsida; order Canellales; family Canellaceae; genus Warburgia; species Warburgia ugandensis. Next base: position 42,950,680 of record CP141134.1, read on the forward strand.
AAGAGTGATAAAAAAAGTGGGAAAACTATAAAAATTGGAAGGCTCTTGTCCTATTGGTCCATATGCCAACTTATCCTAATAAGATTTTCCTTCATTATCATCAAAATATCCCTTGAAATCCCATGGATGATCCTCTTGAATTTCGACCAATCCCAGGCTTCCATTTAGCTTATCTTGATGGCTTAGATGGCTCACTTTGAAGTCTCCATTGGCTAGGCTTCATGGTTGGCTTTGGAAGCTTTCTTGGCTCCATCCCTTAGCTTGAGTGGCTTGTATGATTTGGCGTGATTTCCTTAGCTTGCCACCTTCTCCCATGGCTTATATGGCTAACGTGGCTTAAGTCGCTTCCATCCAAAGGTGGTGAGAATGCATGGCTTACTTCATGGGCCCACTTTAGCCATCTTTAGATCCTTTAATCGCATCCATTACTAGTCTACAAGATGATCTTAGCCTTTAGTTTCATGTTGAATAATGATTTTGAGGCTTTGGCTCAATCTTTTGGTCATCATCTTCAATTTCATCCCAATCGATCTCGGTCACTAGATCACCATCTTACTTCCTATAAAAAGTGAAAAACCCTAATTAAATTTTAGAAAAATATGATTAATTACATATTTAGCTAAATTAGCATCTGGACACACAAAATAACAACTTTTTCTTCATTTTGTCAAAAATGCATGTGTTACAAATTTTGATCTAAAAACCCAAATTTACCCCTATAAGTTGTAACACGTGTAACTAATTGGGGGAATTTTATGAAAAATTTAACTCTTATCACTGAAAATTGATTATCTCCTTGCAAAGGTCATTAGTCTTATGGATGGGGAAGCATTTATTCATAAGCTTTTTAGACAGCTGGTCCCATGTGACAATGGAACCGACTGCTAAAGAATTCAACTATAATTTGGCCTTATATTTCAATGAGAAAGGAAACAACCTAAGTCTCATAGAATCATCTAAAACATTTTGGAACTTGAATGAAGTACAAATATGAATAATTTCTTGATCCTCTCTCTCTCTCTCTCTCTCTCTCTCTCTCTTAACTATAATATGTTGGGAGTAATTAAATGACTCTAGGTATAAGCTCAAAGTGGTTTGGATTAGTGGGTAGCAAGGTGATGCATGATGTAATATTTAACTAGAGTGGTTCATAAAATTCTCTTATGGCCTTGTGCTCAACTACAGTTGGTGGGTCTATCATATTAGGAATTTGATTTCTTACCCCTTGCCTATTGGTTCATTCAATCTCAAGATCAAATAGTACTAATTCTATGTTTTGAGATCGATAGACTTGCATGCACTAATATGAGATTCTATCTAAATGATGCAACCTAACTATGTGCTGCTCCTGACTCTAAATGATACAAAATCAATCCTAATGGTCCACTAATGAACTATTTTGATTAACTTTGATAATGTGCAAGGTGGTAGCTTTTAGACCTAGATCTAAATAGCTCCTCCTTTTATCTAAGCTTGACTACTGCTTATCATTTAAGTTTTTCTTTAAAGTCATTCATACAATTCTCATGTAAGTAGGTGTTTAGACCTCAACAAATGTCAACAAAAGGTGTGGGAAAATTACTTAAACTTTGGATACCTACTAAAGCCACGATGCTCAAGCCATTAGAGTGATAATAGATCTCCCCCTTTTAAAAGGGTCCTACGAGATCGAAACCCTAAGACTCTTGCTACTTTATTTTAAATTAAGCTTTAAGGGTTGGGATGATGAACATACAAGGAATTGATTTGATTATCTGCGTAGGCCAAGTATTTGGTAATGAAATCCAATCTTTATCTTATGAGGGCTCCTATGGGGCCCTTACTTTCAATGTGAACATCCATCATAAAGGAAAATTAAATGTGCAATGCAGTTACAAGGGAAGGAAACTAATTCCTTCCTTTCTGCTATCTAACAAAGGGTCCACATCTTAACATACAAGACACCTTAACTAGATAGCCTATGCCTTAGTTATTGTCGAGCTTAGGCTAACATTTATTAAATAGTTATAATGAATGACCCTAAACCATATGAATTACCATACCATCCACTATGCAAATTACACTAAATACAACTATACTAGGAAAATAAAAAGAGAGTGATAAAAACTTACGGTGAGGTTTCTAATGAAGATCAAGTGTGGGACACCATACCCCATACTTGGCCTATATAATTATAGCCCATTTAAAACATATAATTGAAATTAAGATTACAATATGTCTCACTATAATTCTTCTCAAAATAGAAAAACCTAATTTAGGAAAGCAATAAAATCCTAATTATGCTGATGAAGCTTTGGCCCACAGGATCGCCGCCGCTCCTTTTTCAAAATTTTCCTCACACAAAATCAAACAAATAAGTCAATTTGTGAGGAATTAGCAAAATATGAAAATATGAAAAAATCCTTAATCTAATGCAACCTAATACTACAACTAGAGGTAAACCATCTAAACAAAGATCCAACCACAAATCTATTGTGTTCCCCCGACAATAGAGCTAAAAGCTTGGTGTAGCTTTAATGTTACTCATAAGTGCAACGAATCAATTTAGTAGATGTACGCAAGTAAGGAATCTTACAGATTTTTTATCAATTGGATCTTATTTAAATCACTTATCTTTAGCCAAAAAGAGATTATTTTGATTAAACTATGAATTTAAACAACATGAAGAAGGAAACATGTATGAAATTAGAAACTTATCTAAAGAAACTTTATAAAACCAAACTTAGAAGCTAACTAAATCTATATAAGATGAAAACAATTAAACAAAGTAATCTAAATTGTAATGAAACACGAAAACAACCAACCAATTAAAGAAATACACTTAAATCACCATGTGTTTGACTTCTGGAGTTGTTCGTATGATTCATGAAGTGGGAAATAAGGTTATTTTTCATGGATCAAAGGCTAGTAGTCATGAAATCTAATTAAACCATTAACTAAACAACCTAAAAAGCTAAATGGAAATGAATAAGCCTATAGAAACTATGCATGAAACTAAGATAAAAACTATACTAGAAATGTTGCGCATGAAGCTTAAATCAAACAAATGCATGGAAATAAACATAGTGCATATTCTTCATGAAGGATAATAATCAATATTGATAGTACTTTAATACTAAAATCAAACACAAGGTTTTTTATAAAACATTTGAATTTATTGAAGTGTAAAATTATAAGAAAGAGTGGCACATGTCCATGGAAAGAAATATGCACACTTTCATAAGCAAGAACTCAATTGAAAGCAATACTTCCATCTACTTCAACACCATCCAATGATCACAAACTAATTTTAGATATCATGTATGTGAAATAAAAGGAGAAAATAAAGAGAATAAGATTGTGAAGATGGAGGAGAAATTAACAGAAATAGATCCTCTAAGTAAGAAACAAGGAGATTGGTGAAGGGGGAACAAAATGATCAAAGGTTTCTTTTCTCTTGGTTGTCACTTCAAGAGAAAAGGGTCATGGATCTAAAATAAAAAAGTAAGATGATTGAGAAAAGTTGGATGCAAACTCAGAGAAATTCAAAGAAGAAATATGCTCATGAAAGTAAGACTCAAACAAAATGCAAAGCAATTAAACAAACAATGAAAGCAAGGAATGAAACTAACTTGAAAAAGAAGCTAGAAACTAAAAGAAAAGTACTTGAAGGAGGCATGACAGATTAGAAGCAGTAACCAAAGAAAATTGAAGTGCAAATAGCCTAGCAAGCAAGGGGAAGGAGCCACCACTTTTCAAGGAGAAAGTGGTAACCTCCCATTAGGTTTATGCATGGAATTTCATGGGTATTTTATAGAGGTTTTTGGATTTCTAAAGATGAGAAGATTCTACCCTAAGAAAAGTGGAAAGATAAGATAAGTATTGAAGGGTAGAATCAACATGAAATTAGGATACAGAAACCACCTTAGAAAGAACAAACCGTTGGCTACCTTCAAGGGGTAAAAATCATAGCTCTCTTTTGGGTGTGGGAAGTGGTCTTCTTAAGATGAATGGGGGTAAGGCATGGATATCATAAAAGCCAAGGTGGGATGCCCCCCATTTTAGGAGGGCATCTCCATCTTCTCTAAACAATGCATGGAAAACCCTAATTGGGGTGAAGAAAGTGGAAGGAAAATGTGAGAATTTAGGATTGCTTCTCTCTTCATTGGTCCAGCCATGCATTCATTTCTTACCATAGGATAATCTCTTTCGAATATTTCTAATTATCCCCCAAAAAATCACACTTTTAGAATGGATAATTGTTGGATATCTTTATGCAATTGACTACATGTGGCATTGGCTTAAGTGGCTTGGTGGCTCACTTTAATGGCTCCTTACTTGGTAACTTGAGTGGTTAAGTCCCTTGCCTTCAAGGTTTGCATGGCTTGTATGCCTAAGGTGGCTTACGTGTCTCCAATTACCATGTAAAGGTAGTGGAATTGCATGGTTTGTGCATGGGCCCTTTCTAGTCACATTTGACTCTTCCAATTGCTTTATTTGCTTGCACTAGGATGATCTTGAACCTTGCTTGAGTGTTGGAATGAATAAATTTAGACCTAGCTCTTTCTTTTGATCTTGATCTTCAATTCCCATCTTAATTGATCTTGGTCATTGGATCATCTTTTCAATGCCTAAAAGAAAATTGAAAATTTCTAATTAAATCCTAAAATTTATGATTATTCACACACTTACTATGGATTCAATTCTAATTTTGCAAAAGATCAAACCATTGAATCATGAGCTCAGAAATGCATGTGTTATGAATTTCTAGAAAAGCCTTATAAATAACATTATAATTTATAACACATGGACTACTAATTGGCTACTTTTGTAAACTAAATTGAACTTTGATGAGGTACTCCATGCATTATCATTAGCAATGGTGGAAAAAACTTTTGCAACGGGGTTTTTTAAGCCATAATAAAGAAATATGGTGTAACCCATTGAGTTGCAAAACTCCACTATCTCCAAAGTAGAGGGTAAGTAGAGGTGTCCAATAAGGAAATAAAGAGGATTTTGGAGAAAACAGTGAACCCAAGTCAGAATGATTGGTCTTTACAACTTAATGAAGTGCTATGGGCTTATCAAACTACTTTTAAAACCCCTATTGGAATGTCACCATAGATCCTAATTTTTGGAAAGGCTTGTCATCTTTTTATTGAGCTAGAACACAAAGCATATTGGGCTATCAAATAGCTCAATTTTGACTATGATAAAGTAAGTAACCACAAGAAGTTTCAACTTCAAGAGTTGGAGGATATCACGATCGACTCACATGATACTACCAGACAGTACAAGGATCATATGTAAATGGTTCATGATAAAAATATTCAACACAAAATCTTTAAACAAGGTCAAAAGTTTCCTTCTATGTAATTCCTGTTTGCATCTCTTTCCAAGAAAGTTACAGTCTCAATGGATTAGCCCATTTATTGTACGGACTGCTAAACCTCATGGGTTCATTGAGATTGAAAATGATGGCATAATTTCCAAAGTTAATGGTGCAAGGTTGAAACCATTTTGTAATGAGAAACCCTGATGAGGAGGATAAGGTCCCCCTAGAGGAGCCTGTTTATCAAGACAAAATCCACTGCAGGTCAATTGCATTTGTAGGTCTAGTAGAGTCCATAGATGTCTTGCATTATGCAACTACATTGTATATTTTGCATTATTGGCCACATCAACAGATTCATACACCATCTCTAACATGAAGGTACTATCTTCCTAACCCTTCTCGCTCCACTTAATTATTTCATTTGTCCATGCTTTTATTTTAAAACATTGGGAACAATGTTTAATTATTTGAGGGTAGGGTATTTGAAATTTGATGTGTCCAAAGTCCTTTTACTCTTTCTTGTGTTATTCCTTTCATTAAAAAAATTGAAAAATTTATGATAAGTTCCTTTAGAAGGATAAGAATAAAAAAATTTTAATATTCAGTATATCCTTCAACTTTAACTTATCTATATATTTGTATGTAATTAATTTATTAATTTATCCTTTTTCTAAATTTTCCCATGAAATTAAACCCTAAATACTTATTGCATAAATGGCCATATGTATACTATTTAAGTTGAAGAGTAAATACAACTTACAGATCCTAGAGAAGATTAGTAAAGGTTTACAATGCATGTGAGATTAGAGCTATTTTTTCTTTGAGAGGGTTATACATAAATTTCAAAGTTTTCTTCAACAAATATAAATTCTTAGTTGGTCTCATTTTTCTTTGTTTTAGTCAACTATTAAGAAAACATGTGGAAGGCTATATAATATAGCTCTTGAGTTTATGTTCATTTTAAAGTTATGTGAAACCTAAGAGATGATGGAGGCCATCTTTTGATAAAACCCATAGTTGTTAGACTTTCCTAAGTTATTTACCACTAGCTAGTCCCTTGAGCTTTTATACTAAGGCTTTTCTTTGATAACCAATTCACCATTACCCACATTTAACCTTATAATATATCCACTACCCCGTTGCTTTGTAAGTAGATGGTTGAGGGATTATCTTTAGAAAAAGTAATAATACAATTCAAGCAATGAACATCAAAAGGTTAAAGAGAAGAGGAATACAAAAAGTGATATAAATAAAGTCCACAAAAAATTGAAAGTGAAGAAAGATAGCCCATGAAAAGAAGAATGTTAACTCTCATGTGAAAAGAAGATTGTGAATACTTCAGTAGAAGACTTTGTATATTCTTCAAAACAATTTTGTTAACCCTGATACCATTTTCTGTGATAAGCCTATCCTAAATCTTTATTTTTTCCTAGTGAATGACCTAACTTGATCCGAGAAATAGTATAGCTTGGATGTAGTTAGGAATAAGTATGGATTTTGGCAAAGAATAGCATTTTTAATTATTGATATCCCTTCCATGGGACTATTATCAGATCTTTTTCTTAGTTGTCATTCTTTCATATGAAATGTGTGACAATTTGGCTTTGATGAACACTATTCTGCTCACATATTGAAGAGAGATTTACCCATATCTTAGAGACTTCTTTCTAGGTGAGAAGAATATCCTGTGAGATTTAAAGTCAAAGCATATTTTTGGATAGTAATTTAGGTTATAATTTACTTAGATGCTGATAATTATGTATATATTGGCTATATCCACACACTTACACTTTGAGGTTTGTGAAATAATGGAATATCTTTAACACATGTGTAGACTTTCAAACTTTTGTTCATTTTTATTAGCATGCTAAAGTTAAGAGTTTAATGAAAGAAAATTCTTTAAGATAAACAATGGACTTTCATAAAAGTTTTAAAATGTTTATGGGTGTCATTCCAGGAAACCCTTACAAGATTACAACTCATTCACTAAGGGTGACCTAGGGATGTAAAGGCTTTCTACATATGGTAAATATAAACGATGGCACCTACGAAAGTGGTTAGGATTTATATATTTTATACTTTTTTATTTTGTAGTTTTGCTAGAGGATTAGCAAAATGTAAGTCTAGGTTGATATACGTAGAAATATGACACGTAATATCCTTGTATCTAGAAGTTTTGTAACACCCATAATTTGTATTCTATTTTATGCAAATTATTGAATTGAAGTCAGAAATGCAAAATTGAAATTCCAAGATTTTGATTTTAGAATAATAACTAATGAAAGACATTGAATCATGCTTTCAAACTGATTTTAAAGTTAAACTCGCAAGCACATGAATCAGTATAGTAATTCACGCGATGGAAGTTGATCCCACGAGGAATCGAACAATTGTGTGATTAGTTGTCTTTAATTAAATTATTTAACCTAGCCAAAATAATGAAATTTTTGTCCTAACATAAAATATGGAAATATGTGAAGATGTTAAAAGTTTAGAAACTTTCCTAAAATATTAGTTTTAAAAATAAAAATTTTCTAAAGTAAAAACCTTCTAAATCTAGAACTTGCCTATATTAACTTTCTGTGCATAAAATTTGGAAACTTTCTAAATAACATGTAACAAGCGAATGGAAACTAATATGCAATACTAATTCTTGCAATGTTGTCGACCAAAATATCTATGTGATGGAGTTGACTTTCAAGATGGCTATGTTCAAGTCTAGAAATTGAGACACATTCATATTATCCCATATTTCTTGGGAATAGAAACTATCTTGGAGACCCATTTTGGATATTGTGCTACTCTGATAAACCTAACATTAACCTGCTTCTTGACCTCTTCTTTAAGTTGGTCACTCATTTATTTCCTCATCCTTCTTAGCTTCTGTTGAATAGGTTTTTCATTAGGGAAGAGAGGTATCTTATGATGTATGATCTTTCTATTAATTCCTGACATATCTTCATATAACCATGTGAAGACATCTTGATATTGAGTCAATAGCCCCACCATCTACTTGCATTTTTCTTCAAAGAGTGTTGCCAATCTTAAGTTTCTTCTCATCATTTGTATTACTTATGTTCATGATTTTAATTTCATCTTCATTAGGATGAGCATTATTATGGCTTGGTCTTTCTTTGTTTTTTTTTCTAGGAGTTTACTCAATGAATCATAATCCTCATATGAAAAGAATTTTTCATTATTATTTTAGGCAAAGACATAGTCAAAATCTATATTCATTTCATTGAAAGGAGCAATTATATTGGCAATGGATAAGGCCATATGGGCCTTAGGTACATCAATGCATGTGAGATCATTGTTGGCTACCATAGGAAGGTTAGGGTTAGGTTCCATGTCAAGGCCAATGGTAAAGTAGATGGCTTCTACTTGTGGGTTAAAACGATATCGGATGGTTTCTTCAATGGATTCTTTACCAAACATGTTCGAGAATTTCCTCATTCTTCCAATCTATCTCAAAGAGTAAATAGGACCAATTCAGTTACTTCAAACTGGTTATCATGCTTATTCAGGTAATGCTCACCACAAAGTAATTATCATCATAGAAGACTCTAAAACCAGGTTGTATCTAGTGAATTATTGGGTTATACTATGGCTTAAGAAAACCATATCAGAGAAATTTTTCTCCTTCCTTCAAAACTAGTTGTTAAGGGTATGTGGGAATCTCTTTGGAGGTCTTCTTAGATCTTCTCCTTCCATTAGATCATATCCTAACCCATTTTGATTGTTTTACTGCTGTGAAGTGTTTCATCTTTTGCATAATTTGGAAAAAATTAATTTTTTCAAAACAGGTTACTAAAATTTTTGCACTATTGTTATGCTTCTAGACCACCTGACATAGCTCTTGGATAGTATATCCATTCATTCTTATTACATTTCCTAGAATGGAGGTTCAGGCAACTTTGCTTGAATAGTTCTCTTCAATGGCAACCATTTTGTCACAGTGGATAAACTTGACTTTCTAGTGTAGAGTGGAGGCACATCTTTATGTGTTTGATCTTCCCTATTAGAACTTTAAAAGAAGACTAGATTTCTAGCATAGGGAATATTATGGAGAAAGTGGATGACTCGACCACTATATAAGTAAAGAAGACCTAAGGACATCCCTCTTAGAACTATTGTATGCTAGGATGGATTGTAGTTGGATGAAACTGCCTTGCATTGACCTCAAGGTTTGGAGCTATTTTGATGGGCGTCATATTTGTGGATAATCTGCTATGAATGAGGACTCGATTAACTCTCTTTCATAGGTTGCTAACAGAAATGTAAAGTGGGAGGAATGGATATGTTCACCGTTGACCACCTCTTAGTTGGAGGAAATGCTTTTTAGGACTGGGATGCCCCTACTATGAGAACTAGTTTTTCCAGGAAGTGTCAAGGGAGAGCATTCCATTGCTTAGTTCCTTCATGATGGCCTTGCTATGCTTGATGGATGGCATAAGCAATACCCAGATGGAGATTTCACTTGGTCTTCTTCATCTATTGAATAACCAATTCTTCTTGGGACCCTAATTAGGCTCTCCTGTTTCCCTCATGCCAGAGTTGTGGTATTCTCTACTTCTGAATTGAGAGGCTTGAAACTTCTCCTAGCTTATGAGTTGATAATGATTTCTTACTCATCATGATAGTTGTCATACATGCTAAATTTTTTGGATTGACTAGAAAGTGAAGCCCTTGCTTCATCAAAGTTTGCTACTGAGTGTGGTAATTTGACATAAATGCAACTTCCATCTAGGCAACTTTTTAGGAACATAGTCTTTACCTCCCATGCCTTTTGAGCCTTCTACTCTCATAGTTTGAAGGGTCTGATCTCATGAGGTGGCAGGACTTCATTTTTCTTCGAGTCAGATGGAAGGTACAGTAGAATAGGAACTTCATGAATTCCCTAGAGTCTATTCTATCTATTATGATTTATATAATGTGATTTGTCATGGTCCTACATTGCTCAATATCATGCCTGTATGTACTATAATATTAGCAGAACCTTCTTTTATGTTCCTTTGGTTTGGATACTAAGATGATAGTTACCCCTTTCATTAGTTCTTCAATGGAAAATAGGGAAAGAGGAAGACAATCCCTTCCTTATTCTATTTGATATCTAGGCAAGCCAATTTTTAAGGCATGGATTCATATATCTTCCAACTTGCAAGGAGGGCTTCCCTCATCTTCATTTCCCTTGACAAATAGTCTTTCCAATGGGAGAATCATCCCAAGTATAATATCCTTAAGATCGAGATGTAATCAAAAGAGGGGAAGGGGTGAATTGAGTACTAAATGAGAATTTTAAGTTCTTTTGCAGAAAAAAAAAAAAAAAAAATCTTCCAAAGTTTAGTAAGGAATCAATAACATAAGGACATTTGAATAAATAGAGGTTCAGCCAGCTTATATGCACTTATTTTCTCTCTCTCAAGGAGATCCCCTCAAGGCCTCCACTATATTCCAGTGAGAATACAACCCAAGACTTACAATTTTCTTTGTAATACAATCTAAATTTTCATGATTGAGGAACTATTCCCATTCCTTAATAAAAGAACACTTCTCTTTGAGCAACCTAGAAGATCAAGTGAAGAATAAAAATAACATATACAAAACTAAGCACAAATACAAAAGATAGTGTAAGAAGATTTTGACCACTCTACCAAAATTTACCAAAATAATTTCTTCAAAATTTCATTGGAGATGGATCACAACTTTGTTTCTTATCCTAAGCATGAGATCTATTGCTTTCAACCTCCAAAGATGATCTTCAAAGATAGTACAAGACTTCCTCTTAATTCTATGTTGAAGTGGATGGCCAAATGACTATAAGATCTCTATGTCTAATTTCTTCTTGACTGACAAAAGTTCTATTAAACTGTCTACTATCTTGAGCATAAACTTGTAATGTTTCTTAGGGTGAAATAGCTATTAAAATGAATTTATTTGCATTTATGACATATAAGATTGTTGAGCCACAATCTTTGACTATTTCACTAACTTTTGACAATTAAAAAAATTCAAATTTTTGCTAACAAATTATAAATTTGATCCATTCAATGAAGATCAATTATGCCAAATTTCAGCCATGGATTCAAAGAGCCAAAGAAGTGTGGTAATCATATTTGTAGTGTGTTGTCACTATATACTATAGCCAAGAATCAACTAATGGCATGAGTCAATGCATAGAAGTGATTTTGTATGTATTTCTTACATAGACATGTGGTGTGATTCAATGTGATCCTTTGTTTGGAAGTTAAGTTTGCTTTCTCTATTCTTTGGATTTGTGTGTCAACATATAGTTATGAGTTCACTCCTAAACCATTTAGAACTTTATGAAACTATTAAAACTTAGTTTTTAAGCCTTGGCTCATGTTAGATCACAACCTAGGAAGTGCAATGATCACTTGACTATCCTAGATCATCACACACAATTCAATTGAAAGGAATTAAGATATCTTGAATTGGATTAATTGTGCACATACTCCTTTGTCAATGGTTTTGTTATCATCAAAATTTCCCAAGAGACATAGAGAGAGACTCAACAATCTCCCCCTTTCTAGTGATGATAAAATCCAAAGGCAAGACTTGGAAAAGAAAAACAATTCTAAATTTGAAAAGATGGAGTTCCCCCTAAGAGGATACATTAAGTGTAATTATATACCTGAACTAATCGAGAAATTTCAAATTTTCAACAAATCATGACTTTACTATCTCTCCCCTTGTTTGAAAAACAAAAATGAGAAAGAAAGATATGGAAGATAAATACTTGCACCCTCTACCAACATGCGCGACTGCGTGTGTGATTTAAAGCTATATAGACAAAATTATGTAACCAAGCTTCAAGCATAACTCAAATAAGAAGAACTATATGTAGAAAAGCAATCATACAAGAATGGCAAAGTTATGAGATTCATTGAGGATGCATTGTATCATATCTATAATTGAAACTAATAATGGATTATGAGAACATAAAAAAGTATAATATCCAAAAACAAAGTTCCACCCTTGAAACCAAAGTGATAAAAACATAGTTTCTAAACCAAAGTTCCCTTAATCTTTAAAAGCAAGATCTTTTTCATTATCCATATTCAATTCCATCCGATCAAGTCCAAAGTCAGTCCTGTCCATCCTAGTCCATGTTATCCATCCTAGTATTGAATGCAGATTCAAGACTATATAGTTTGGTCATCATCCTATCAAAGCATGCCATGAATGTTGTATCATCTCCCTATGCTTGAGAGGATTGTCCAATTTCTCTAATTGTCTTTGGAATATGTTCTTCCAATTCATATTCTTCACCAATTATTCTTGAAGGAACTATTTGTTCTTCATTATCACCTCTAATCCAATCATCATTAAGTACCTTGGGTTTCACATTGTCTAATGTTTTGTGGTTAAATTGATTAGTTACAAGATTCAATTTCTTTCCTTTTTCTCCCTCAAATTGACACTAGAGTCTTAAAGAAGTTTTGAGATTGCCATTGATACATAGGTGCGTGGTATTCTTCTTCACATTTAAGATGAAGAGTTTCACCATGTTGAATCTTTTCTTCATCTTCATTCTATATAAAATGGAAATTTTAGTTTCATTCACTTTTGTGTATCCTCCTACTCTAAACATACTAAGTAATCATCAAGCACAAGATTCTTGCTGCTAATCTTTTCTTTGTCTTCGTTCTATATAAAATGGCAATTTTAGTTTCATTCACATCTGTGTATCCTCCTACTTTGAACATACTAAGTAATCATCAAACGCAGGATTCTTGTTGCTAATGAATGCATAACTTTTCTAGGTACTCCATTTGAATCATCTAGGACAATTTTGGAAGTAGTCTCTCTATTCACATTTTTTTACAACTGATAGTATTGTACATAGGATTCCAAGAAATCCACTAATGTAGGCTTCATTCCAACTTAGTTTCTTATCATTTACATAAGAAACTATCTTAGAGTCTTCTCATTCAATTTTTTGATTTGCATAGAAATACTTCACATTTTCACTAAAGTAGGGACTATTACTAGTTACAAAGTCTTTTAAACCTACTCCAAAGAATTCTTCAAAATTGAACCATTTAGAGAAAGAATCCATCTTCCTATTGTTAGATCCTTTAAATTTGAAAAGTTTTTCCTCATTTACATTTTAAGTAAAAATTTGTTCATTAAAACGTCCATTGAAGTCAAAATCCCCTCCTTGTTCACTTTACATGTGTTTCTCTTCTTCTTCATTTACTCACATTCTGATTCTAATGCTGTGTGAGTCCTTTCATGCTTTTTCTTTGTCCTTCTTTCACAAGTTCATGTTTGTTCTATGATGGATTTCCTATTAGGAAGCATTTTAGGTTCAAAGATTAGTTAAAGAATTAAAAAACTTAGTTCAGGACTTTTTACAAAACACTTAGAGTGTTATGATATAGGTGAAGTTAAAAATCCAATGGAAGCTTTCCAATCTTAATAAAATTGAAAAGAGTCTAAAAAAATGTTGGAAATATTGGAAAAATACACTTGGGTAGAAATCACTAAAAAATAAAATTTAGAAAATGGATGTGAAGATTTTGGGGTGGAAGAGGTTGGCTAAAGAGCTTAGAATGAGGGAAAAGTTGATTTTTTGAAGTTTAGAGAAAAGCTAGATAAGAAAATATAAAATTTCCTTAGTTTTTCAAGCTAAAATCATGTTGAGGCATCTCCAAATATTGTGCATTAGTGCATGGATGGGCATGACAAGGGAGTGTTTGTGAGTCCAAGATTGATGGCAAATCAAAGAAGATCAACTGTGATTTAGACTTGGACGGTCATGATCTTTTTCAAAACCTCTTGGAACTTGATCTTATACATGTGTCTGGTTATGAATGTGTGGAGAATGTTACCAACGATTGATCTAGTTATTTGAATTTTTCAAAAAGGTGTCTTTAACCCATATTAAAAAGATGCTTATTTCTAAGTGTTTTGGTCTTCTTGGATTAAATCTCGAGAAATCCTTAGAGTGTGAAAGATTGGACAATCCAAATAAGAACCTTGGTGATTAAGGGACATCAATCAAAAGGTTTCTCTAGGAAAGTAAAAAAAAATTCTTCCCCTAAGATTTCTTGGTCAAGGGTTCAATGTTTGACTTAGTCAAAATTCTATCTATTTAATTATGGAAAGTCTTAGCTAGGGAAATCTATAAGTTTAGAAAATTCTATCCTTTGTAATAGTAGTTGCTTGGGTGTGATTGGTAACCTCCATGTATTAGAATGTGGAGAGTTAGCATAAGCTTGGAATTAGAAGGTCTTGGAAGTGACGGTTTCATATTTAGAAAGTCCTTAAGGGTTAAGCAAGTCATGTAACCTAGCTACTTTATTTTAGGGTTTTTAGTTTTCTATTGTGGGTGGTTGTACATGAATTAGGTTAGGCCAGTTGCTTTTTAATTCAAGCAAATTAATTGATTTTCACATTTTTTTTCATAAGGTATTTGAATGTGTTTTTCCAATTGAGATTTGGGATGTTTTCTTACATGACTAGTTTGGATTTGCGGAGTGCATCTTTGCTAGTTTTATGCTTGGGTGGATACCTAGGGTGGTGAGACATTTTGAGATTCTTATCCTTGTGGCAGATTCCTAAGGTGGCAAGTTTATTTCTTCCCTTAGTCTCGATTGCACTTGGTGGACTCTAATATTGGGACATTTTGATGCTTGAATTCTACAGTGATAATTCTGTATCTATGTGATAACTAATCTCAACTTAATCTTATGGTGGCAATTTTTGTTTCCACAGATTAACTAGGCGTTTTTTCTCTACACCTAACTGAGCAAATTCTAAGACCCCTTATCTAGTGTCAACTTGGTACTAGAGCAAGTTATGTGTGGTAAAGCTTTTCAATGATGTATTTTAGAAAGTGTGTGATCATTTCTAATAAAGAAGCTAAAGATCTGGAGATAGAAAACTCATGTAGGCAAGTTGAAATACTTGAGGAGCATCTTAGCATGCAAAGCAAAAAGGTGAAAATTTTGGGCTTGATTCTTCAAATGAATCCTCTAATGATTCCTATGCTATGTCTTCCAAAAGTAGAGCTTCCAACTAGAGACCATCCTATAGTAATAACCTAGAAGAAAGAAACTCACTTTCAACTTTTAGGAGTGAAATTTAGTGTTCTTGATTTCGAAAGAAAGATGTAGATTGATGAGTTTATCTATTGGTTACATACAATGGAGCATGTCTTTGACTACAAGGACTTTCTTGAAGATTCTAAGATAAATATTGTTCCCCTAAAACTCCAAAAATATGCTTAACTTTGGTGGGACAATCTTAATAAGCAAAGACTAAGAGAAGGGAAAGATAAAATCCTAAATGGATAAGATGAAAAAGGAGCTCAAAAAACCCTTTTTACCTAAGAACTATTAGATGGATACCTTTCTTAAGATCTAAAATTTGAAGAAATAGGACATAAATGTGGATGACTATTGATAAGTGTTTAATTTTTCATAAAAACCACCCATTAGTTCCCATGTGTTTCAACTTATAGGATTAAATTAGAATTTTTAGAGAAAAATTCATAACACATGCACTTTTTACCTAATGAAGCAAAAGTTTATTATTTTGTAGGTTTAGAAGATAGTCCAAAGTAAGTATGTGATTAATCATGTTATTCTAGGATTTAATTAGGATTTTTTAATTTTTTTTGTAGAAAGTAAGATGTTGATCCAACAGTCGAGATCAGTTGGGATGAAATTGAAGATCAAGATCAAAAGATCAAGTTAAAGCCTCAAATTTATCACTTCAGCATAAAAAAAAAGGCTAAGATCATCTTGATAACCAATAGTGGATGCGATTAAAGGAGCTAAAGATGGCCAAAGTGGGTCCATGAAGTTAGCCATGCATTCCCAACACCTTTGCATGGAAGCCACTTAAGCCACCTTAGCCATATAAGCCACGAAAGAAGTTGGCAAGCTAAGGAATTCAAGCCAAACAATGCAAGGTAATCAAGCCAATGATTGAAGCCAAGAAAACAAGATCAAGAAGCTTCCTAAGCTAGCCATAAAGCTTAGCCAATGAAGCCTTCAAAGTTAGCCATCTAAGCCATCAAGCTAAGCTAAATGGATGACTAGGATTGGAGGAGGTTCAAGAGAGTTATCCATGAGTTATTTTGAGAATAATTAAGGGAAAATATATTAAAATCAGAGTTCATTTTGACCAATGGGATAAGAGCCATGAATCTTTAGAGTTTTTCTCACTTTTTGCCACTTTTTCCTTAATTTCCAACCCACCTCTTAGGAAACCTCCTAACCAACCAAATCTCCCCACCTAACATCCCCCACTTCTTTCCCATCTCATTTCCAACCAAATTCCTGCTTCATAGGATTTTTAACATTTTGGGAAGGGGAGAGTCACCCCTTCCTAAAAAGGTGGAGTCTCCCACCTACTTCCCACCTTAAGTCAGCCTCCTTCCCACCTACTTTCCTAATTGAAATCTACCTCTTTTCCCCCATTCTAGCCATTCAAATTAACCCTCTCTAATCCCCACCACACCTTAATATTGGGTTATAGTAGGAAAATAGTAAGAACCTTATAAATCTAGCCCAAAATCCAAGCATTAAAATATATATATATATATATATATATAATAACTCTTTTCTCACATTGTAGAAGGACACCTCCTCCATTGGGAAGGAGATGTCCACTTCATTCCAACCTTTTTTACTTCTTTTGCTTGATGTTTTGTGATGCTTTTGGGTTATGATACAAACTTCCAAGGTTCATACGTCTTCTTCAAGTGTTCAACCTAGAATTTGTGGGGTTATGATTCATTTTTTTAAGGTTGGTTAGCCTTTTCTGGAATTTCTTCTTTTCATGCCATCTATTGCTGTGTTTTCTGTTTTTTTCCTTTCTTTTAAACTAAGATTCAAGTCTGGTTTTCCCTTGGAGTGACAGCCAAGGGAAGTAATCTTGAATCTAGTTTTTTCCTTAGCTCTCATTGCATCTTATTTGTATTTTAGCCCTCTTATATTTTCAGCTTTGGTTACTTATGTTCCACTGATTGTTGCCTTAATTTTACATAGGATTCTCCCTTGATTTCAACCATACTTGCTCATGAGTGAATGTTGGAAAAATTGAAGAAGAGTTTGGATTTTAATTGAGGAATGATTTAGATTAAGTGAACATCATTGTAATAGCATTTAAATTTTAGATTTGGATTACATATATGGAATGTTAATGTTGATCAATTTTTGGATGTGATTCAATGAAATTAGTGGAATTTTGAATTCATGTTTGTGTCCAGCAGTAATTTAACTTTGTTCTTGATTGTTTTAATGCATTAGAAGTGATTAATTTCATGTTTTACATGTTATAGTCATTGAATGTTTCAATCACATTACTTCTGGAATTTCTTTGCATGAATGGTGTATGTCAATTTCCAGCACTATACAATCTTGTTCACTTGACTTTTCAAGAGCCCAATTAGAATTTTAGGCAACTTAGTTAATGTTAGAAGTAGAATTGCATGCTTAGGTTTTCAATAGAGTTGCTTTGATCCACTTATATCTAATGAATTATGCATACCATTCCTTGGTTACATGCGTTTTCCTTTCATTGTTTGTTAGTAGTAATCATTCTGTTAATTCACTTGTTAGTTCTTGTTAGATTCCATTATTTGGCATCTTAATTAGTTGGAAATTAATCAAATTTGTCATACTTGTTAGCATAGTAGATTTGGCTGCTTACTTTTCTTAGGTTTGCATAATTAGGAAAGTAGTTTTTAATGCACATTTCCATTACGTTAGCTGTTAATTTCATGTTAGGAAAGGTAGTTTAGGAAAGTTTCTAAATTGCATTTTAGGAAATTTGTTTATTAGGAAAGTCATAAATTTAGAAGTTTTTAATTTAGGAAAGTTTTAATCTTAGAAAATGCATCTTTTAGGAAAGTTCTCCATTTAGCATGTTTCTTGTTTTTTCTTAGTTTCCATTTCTTGTTTTAAATTAGTTTCTAATTTCATGTTCTAATTTCCATGCTTAGTTTGGAAAATAAAAAAAAAAAAAAAATCACTTCAATTTTGGCTAGGTTAGATAGTTTAAAGTAAGAACCACTAGCATCATAATAGTTCACTCCTCATGGGATCGACCTCGCTTGTGTGAGAATATTGCATTGATTCATGTGCTTGAGAGTTTAATTAAAACAACAACAACTATAAAATGGAGTTCACGTACCTAATGCTTAAGAGCAATGTGGTTGAGCCTAAAGAGAAAACCATAGCACATTTCTAGAAAAGACATTGGAGATATAGTATAACTCTAGTAGTACTCGTTGTTCAACGATGTTAGGAAGTTGGTGTTGATTGTTGAAATTCAATAAAAAGAACAAACAAGAGAACGAATAGTTTCAATCTGGGGAGTGGTTCTAATGATAAGTGGAAGCCTAACTTTAAAATTTAACAAAATTGATTTAAGCTTGAAAATAACAAGCAGCATCTAATACCAATCCAAGGAGATGCTTTAAGTGTCAAGGGTTAGGATAGGTTGCCTCTGAATGTCCCAACTGAAAGGTGGTTACTTCTACTTATGAATTTGAGAATGAGAATGAATAACAACAATTAGGATTTGAAGATGATGAGATAGCATTCAAGTTGGTGAAGGAGCCACGTTAGTGTTGTGCCAAAGTTTGAGCACCACCCACAAGGATGATGATTATCAGCTTCACTATGCTATCTTCCATACACGTTGTCTCTATCATGGAAAGGGGTGTAATGTTATCATTGATAGTGGTGCATGCAAGAATGTGGCTTTTGCAGAACTTGTCAATAGGTTGAAGTTAAAGATAGGCAGCATCCTTAGCCTTACAGATTGAAGTGGCTTAAAAAAGGGCATGAAATTAAGGTAAGCAACAAATACCTTGTTTCTTTTTCTATTGGTAATCAATATAAAGATGACGTATGGTGTGATGTTATCCTATGGATGCTTGATATCTATTGTTAGATGACCATGGTAGTATGACAAGAGATCCCAACATAATGGGTTTAAAATTATGCATTCTTTTGTTTTCCATGTTGTCAAAATTATGCTTGCACCTCTAAAACTTGATGTAATTTGTAAGCACTTAGATTAATTCATAATAGCAGTAAGTAAGAAAAATAAATTTCTAAAAAAATATTAGCTATTGCTGTTAATGATAAAAAGGTTGAAGAAAGTGATGAGGAAGCCAAAACAATAATACTTTCAATTATATGTCCCCTGCTAAAATATTATGAGGATGTATTTCCAAAGAAGATCCTCAATGGCTTACCTCCTTTAAAAGATATCCAACATTTCATAGACTTCATTCTAGTATTTGTAACTTCAAATAAAGCACCTAATTTCATCAGCCTTAAAAGAACATGAGTTACAAAGATAGGTTGAAGCATTGATGGTCAAAGGATTGGTACATGAAAGTAAAAGTCCGTGCCCATCCTTCTTGTACCTAAGAAGGATGGTTCATGGTGATTGTTTATCAGCAGTTGAGTGGTTAACAAAATCACCATCAACTACCAGTTTCCTACTCCAAGATAAGATAACTTGCTAGATCAATTACATGGTGCTTTGAGTTTCTCTAAGATCGACCTTCACAGCAGCTACCAACAAATTCATGCCAAAGTAGGGGATGATTGGAAGACTGCGTTCAAAACTTGAGATGGCCTATATGACTAGTTGGTAATGCCCTTTGACTTGTCTAATGCCCCTAGAAATCTTATGCATTTAATGACTCGCATCTTTAAACCCTTTAGTGGCAAATTTGTTGTGATATATTTTGATTATATTCTTGTACGTAGTAAGATCCAAGAGGAATATTTAGATAATTTTCGACAAGTGCTACAATTTTTGAGAGATCCAAAGGTGTATGGTAACTTGAAAAAGTGCAACTTCTTTACAAATAGCCTAATTTTCCTAAGCTATGTTGTTTCCACAAAAGGAGTCAAGATGAATGGGAAACGAAAGGAGTCAAGATGAATGCTATAGTCAATTAGTCCACGCCTAAGAGACTATTTGAAATTACAAGCTTCCATACCCTTACTTCTTCCTATTGGAGGTTCATAAAAAACATTAGTACTATAATTGCTTCAATAAATGAATGCTTAAAATGTGGAATGTTTAAGTGGATAGCAGAAGCACAAAAGAGCTTTGAATTGCTTAAAGAAAAAGTATATAGTGCACCCATAGTATCTTTGCCTACCTATGATTGTTTGTTTGAAGTAGAGCGCAATGCCTCAAATGTGGGAAATTAGTGCTATTGTAAGTCAAGAAGAAAATTAGTCACTTTCTTAAGTGAGAAGCTAAATGACTCATGCCATAACTACTCCACCTATGACAAAGTGTTCTATGCTATTGTTTGAGCATTGGAAAATTGGACCCAATATCTACTATCGTAGCCCTTTGTACTTTAGTTGGATCATGAATCCTTGAGGTTCCTATAAATCTATCATAAGCTCAGTAGATGACATGCTTTGCGGATCTAATTTATACAGTCTTTTATCAACGTGATCAAATTTATACAAAATGTGGTAGTTGATGCCTTAAGCAGAAAATTTTCTTTACTAACTATTTTAAATGTAAACATAATTGGTTTCTAGCTAAGGAGTTGTATGCTAATGATCCTTACTTCAAATGCATATTGGAGAATCATAAGCATGATACTTTCCAATGCTTTGTTGTGCATGATGGGTACCTTTCTAAGGGGAACTTACTATGTATTCTTCAATGCTCCCCTAAAGAGGCAACCACATATGAGGTACATGATGGAGACCTTGCTTGTCACTTTGGCAAAGTTAAAACTCTTTCCTTAGTTCAAGACCATTTCTTTCAGCCTAAAATGGCTAAAGACATTTCTATGCATGTGGAGAGATGTAGAACATGACATCTTGCAAAGAGCCAAAATCAAACACATGGGATTATATACACCACTTACTACTGCTAATTCTCCATGGAAGAAGTAAACATGGATTTTATTGTTGGATTTATGTAGACATAATGAAACAAGGACTCTATCATGATTTTTGTTGACAGGTTTTCTACAATGGCTCAATTTGTTGCTTGTAATAAGATGATTGATGCTTCTAATTTGGCAGAAATGTACTTCAGAGATGTGTATGGTGTAAGCTTGGGATGCATTTACAAGTTAGTTCATTGTGTCATCCTTATATAGATGGCCATATTGAAGTAGTGAATAGGAGTCAAGGAAACTTGTTGAGAACCTTTGTTGGGAAGAACATCCACCAATAGGACTTGTTGTTAACAAATGCAGAGTTTGCATTAAATAGTTCCACTAATCAATCAATGGGTAGCAGCCTTTTGAGCTGGTGTATGGTAAGAATCCTCTATGACCTATGGATTTAGTACACTTACCACTAATGGATAGCTTCAACTGAGATGCAGAGCAATAAGCTAAATGAATAAAAAAGCTGCATAAACAATTCCAAGAGAAAATCACATGATAGAATAAAATATAAGGAACAAGCTAATAAGCATTGAAAGCTTGAGAATTTTTATGAAGAAGATCTACTTTGGGTACATCTAAGGAAGGACCATTTCCCTTAAGGGAAATATGAAATGATCAAACCTAGAGCCGGTAGTCCTTTTAAGGTTTTAAAAATGAATTGGTGACAAAGCATATAAAATCAAACTACCTGAAAACTATGAGGTTTTAGACGTATTCAACTTAGCTGATTTTCATCACATTATAGAAGGAACATTGCCCAAGACTAAAGTAATCTTGCTTTCAATTTGAGGATAATGATATGAGAGTGTCTCTAGATTTTAAGATTGACGATAGATCAAAGAAGAACAATGGTGATATAATTGATCTAGACTTGAACAACCAAGATCTTTTCCAGCACCTCTTGGAACATGATCTTATACATGTGGCTGGTCATGATTGTCTACAAAATGTTACCAAGGATAGATCCAATGGTTTAGATTTTTCAAAAAAGGAATTTTTAACACATATTAAAAGATGCCTATTTCTAGCTATTTTGGGCATCTTAGATTAAACCTATAGAAATGTTTGGAGTGTGAAAGATTGGAAAATTTAGTTGTGAGCTTCAATGATCAAGGAAAAATAATGAAAGGGTTTCTAAGATAGGAAAGTCAAAAAACACCTTCCCCTAGGCTTGTATGGTCAAGGGTTCAAAGTTTGCCATGGTCAAAATTCTATCTATTTGATTCTGGAAAGTCTTAGCTAGAGATATTTGCAAGTTTACGAACTTTCATCCATTGTCATAGTAGTTCCTTAGGTGTAATTGGTAACCTCCCAAGTATTATAAATTGGATATTTAGCATAAGCTTAGTTTAAAAAGTTGGAGGTGAAGGTTTCATATTTAGAAAGTCATTAAGGGCTAAGCAATTTATGTAACCTAGCTACTTTCCTTTTGGGTTTTTAGTTGCCTATCGTGTTGCTCTTTAAGGTTAGTTGCTCTTTAATTCAAGCAAACTAATTTGATTTTCACATTTTTTTTTTTCTTAAGGTGTTTGTATGTCTTTTCCTATTGAGATATGGGACGTTTTCTTCCATGGTTAGTTTAGATTGGAAAATTGCATCTTAGTTAGCTTGTTTTTTGTATCCTTGGGTGGTCTCTAGGGTGGTGAGATGTGTTGAGACTCTTATCCTTGTGGTAGATGTCCAAGGGCAAGTTTCTTTCTTCCTTCAATCTCTATTGCTCTTGGTGGATTCTATAAGTGGGACATTTTGATGCCTAAATTCTGTGGTGGTAATTATGTATTCATGTGATAACTAGTCTCAACATAATCTTGTGTTCATGATTCTATATTCAAGTGATAACTAATCTCAATGTAATCATGTGGTGGTGATTTTTGCATGTATAGATCAACTGGACATTTTATTCTTTGAGCCTAATCAATTAATTACATGAGTAAATTCTATCACCTAGTTATCTTATCTTAAGACACATAGGCCCACAGTATGCTTTGACACACTGTGTACATAGTGACTAGGGCAGAGACTAGGCACTTTTATGCATTAACACATATCATACATAGGTGCATGGGAACTCTGTATTCTCAAAGTTCTTTATAGTGCATTAGTGCATGGTTACTCGTAGATGCATGGAGTCCAAAAACATTTGAAAGCCCTCAAATTTTGATTTATTTATTTTTTCATGGATTTTGATTAAAAGCATTTTGAAATAATAAATTTTGATTTTTGAACATTTAAAATCATCTAAGATACTACATGAGTTTCAAGTCTAGCATCTTAGAGATCCATCATTTGATCAATGATCTCATTCATGTTTAATAACTTCTAAACATTAATTGCATGAGTATGAACATTTCAATTCTATTTATTTGTCCACATCATGAATATGAACAAGTAATTTTTTCATTCATTTACACATTCATGAAAACATACATCTCAAGTCAAGAAGATATTTGATCAAAGCTAATCATGCCAAGCTCTCTTAAAATATGATAGAAATAATCTTCATTTAAGGGCTTAGTTGAAGATATCTACTAATTGTTTTTCAATTGCCACAAATTCTATGTTGATATCACCCTTTTGAACAATCCCTAAGGAAGTGGTGTCTAATCTTAATGTCTTTTGTTCTATAATGTTGAATAAGAATTTTTGATAGACTTATGGCATTAGTGTTGTCATAAAAATTAGGATATAGTCATAATGAACTACATAATCCTCTTGCTATTGTTTCATCCATAAGATTTGGGCACAACTCACTATAGAGATATATTCTATGTTGGTTATTAACTAAGGCACAGAATTTTGTTTCTTAAAAACCTTTCGATTCTCTTGATGCTTGTCAAATGTGATTCTTTTGGAAACACTCGAAATCATGCACAAGTCATCATCATCATCAAGGCATTCTTCCAATTAGGGGTCGACTACATGAATCTTGTTCCTACATTCCCCTTTATCAAGTGTCATGACTTCATGTTGTCCAAAGGTTTTTAAATATTTTGTCACTACTTCTATTCACATCCTTTGAGGCCTTCCACTTGCTCTGTTAGAGCCATCAACTTGAATGGACTCATTCTTAACCAGTGCCATTTTTAGTTTTCATTGGAAATGTCCAAGCTATCTAAGTCTACCCTCTCTCATTGTCTACTGATGCTACTCTTGAGTTTCCACAAATGGTTTCATTTCTTATTGATCTTATTTTAAAAATACCACAAGTGCATGGGTCTATCAAAATTCAGATAAGCAAGTACGGGTTAATTCCATGAGGACTCAATTTTGAAATTTAAAATTTTAATCAGAATCTAGCTTAAATTATCCTAACCTATCCAAGCAATATAACCCAAATGAGAAGATTTTATTAACTTGTAATAATGCCAAAATGAATAAATTTAACAAATTAAGGAGTCTAGAGTTTTGGACTCCAACACATTAGAATATAAACCATCATAAACAAGTACCATAGATTTAACATTTCACATGTTAGTATAGCATTAATGGAATAAAAACACAAAGATAGGCATGTAAAAAGTCTTAAATTCTTATATTTTATCAACTTTCATGATTTACCTAAGTTAACCTATGGTATAACTTTAAAATCACTCACAAGCACATAAATCAATGTAGTAATTTGCATGCAAGAGAGGTCAATACCACAAGGGATCTTATAAAATTTTCAATTGATTAGATCTTATTTAAGTTGCTTATCGTAGCCTAAGAGAGATGGTTTTGATTAAATTAGGAAAGTAAGCAACATGGAATTGGAAACATTCATAAAATTAAAAATTACAACTAAAGAAAACATTCTAAAAATAAAGATATTCAAATAAATTAGAAACTTTCCTAGCTAACATGCATTCAATAAAAGAAA
This sequence comes from Warburgia ugandensis, assembly GCA_035236585.1. Lineage (NCBI taxonomy): Eukaryota > Viridiplantae > Streptophyta > Magnoliopsida > Canellales > Canellaceae > Warburgia > Warburgia ugandensis. The sequence continues at coordinate 42,975,784 of CP141134.1, forward strand.
CTAATGCAAAACTAGAATGAAGGAATTTCGAAAACTTAAACTAAAGAAAACTTGCTAAAAATGAAGCTTTCCTAAATTAACACTTCCTAATACTAAAATTAGAAACTTACTAAAATAAAACTTTCTAAAAATAAATAAGGAAAATTTCTAATCTAAATTAAGATGGAAAGAACTAACTAACTAATGCTAAACTAAGAACAAACAATAAACCAGGCAAAACTTAAGGGCATGTCACCCAAGTTCCATGTGCATGACCCATGAAGTTGTGCACATGGTTCATGGGTTGAAAAAATTGCTAAAATTCATGAATCAAAAGCATGAAAAATTTAGATTTAATCAGGGCACTAACTAAAAAACCTAAAAATATAAATGGTTCCCTAAAGAATTAAGCAAATAAGATGTATAGATTGCTGGAAATTAATAATGAACATTGAATGGATAAATTCTAGAAATTAAGAGCTAATGAAACTAAATTCTAACAGGGCATGGAAAGAAACTTAATGAGCACCTTTTGTGCAAGATAACACCATGAATTGAATTATTTTACTACTTGAATCAAACAACAACAATGACCTTCAAACAACTTTGTTGATTGAATGGTAAAATACATCATGCTGAGTGGCATGAACATGTATACAAAATCTAGAAATTGCACTCTTTTTCAATGCTTGTAAATTGATTCAAATCAAATATTAATCACACTCGAATGACCTTAAACTAGAAAGAAACTAACCTAGAATTGAACTACAAAAGCAAGGGGAAAATACTTGAGGAATCCAATAGAATGCAGCCCAAAAGAAAACCAAAGTCCAAATCTCCAAGGATCACCAAGATAGATTGCTTCTTTCAAGGATTTAGAGGAAATCCCCTACTTGAATTTCATGTGGAATCCATGGGAATTATGTAGTGTTTTTTATTTCCACATTGGTGAGATCTTATTCTTGGAAACAAAGATGTAATTAAATATAGGTGGAAAGTTAGGTGGAGAGAGGATTATAGGATTGACAAGTGAAGTGGCATGATGGAATTAGAAAGGGGGACATGTCAACCTTTTACAAAAGTGGCATGGAGCTTCTCCCCTTATAATTGTGTGGTGTTTGGTTGTTAGGAAAGAAAGAGAAAAGAGTGAGAGAAAAAAATACGAAAGGTGGGGAAAAAGATAAGAATTTCAGGTGCTTTGAGTGTGAAATTGAAATACAAGTTTCCTAGTTAAAAAGTCAATTTAGGTGACAACCAAGTAAAGGGGAGGTACCACTTTTTTAGGTAAAAACCATGGAATACCTAGGTTGGTTGATGAAAAAGGATGGGAAATGAATTTAGAATGTGGGTTTTCTCTCTTGATTGGTCCATCTACACATGATCATCTTGCCAATTACAAATTTCCCTTAAAACCTTCTAATTATCACATGGAAATCAAGTTTTTTTTTTTTTTTTTTCCAAATAGCATGCCTCTATGTGGAATAGTGGAATACTTTGATGGCTCTTTGGTGTATTGAGTGGCTTGAATAGCTTGTCACCTTTTTGCATGGCTTAAATTGCTACCGTCGCTTACATGTCTTCCATACAAAGGTGGTGGAAATCCCTAGCTTGTGCACAGGCCCATTTTAGTCACCTTTTAACTTCTTCCAATTGCCTCCTTGCTGACCCTAGGATAATTTTTAGGACTGCTACAACACAATAGGACATGATTTTTATGGACCTTTTAGGGGCTTTGACCCCGAGCCCCAACAAGGGCACGCCTCCCACTACACCCCTAGTGAGTTGAGGTGTAGCTTGACCCATAAAAAACTTTGCAAAGCACAATATAGGCTATTGGATCATCTTCTCCCTTCCTTCAATAGAGTACTCTCTATAATTAAATTTTAAAAATTCATGATAATTCACATACTTACTTTGGATTAGCCTCTTAACCTGCAAAATATCAAACTTTGGAATTATTATGTTAGAAATGCATGTGTTATGAATTTTTGAAAAAATCTTGACTTTTTTACTCTAGTTTATAGTACATGGACTACTAATTGGGTACTCTTTATATAAAGTTGAACACTTATCACAACCCCCCAATTAACATTTTGCTAGTCCTATGTAAAGCATGCGAAAAATCATAAAAACAAAAATGTTTGCCATTTTCATAGGTACTCATTATTGCAATTTAGCATATTCAACAAGCCCTTAAACCCTTAAGTTACTCCTAGTGGATGAGTTAAACCTCATAAGGGTTTGTAGTGAATATACCGACAAAATTCCATGAGGCTAAGTCCTTTTATTTATCTCAGAGAATTCTCATCAATTAACACTCTACTTCCTTTAATAACTTAATAAAGATGAATGAAAAATTTCACAAGTTATCCCACATACCAAAGTCATTTTATTATAGTTATATCTTGGAATGCAGTGTGTGTAGTGTTAGGATTTCTAAATAGATATTCTTTTACTCCTTCATAATGATGTTTTGAACTCAAATTTTCATTAATATATGCTCAAAAGTAAAGCTCTTAAAGAAAGGGGTCAAACAAAATTCACTCACTATGTGACCAGATCCAATAAGACTAATTGTTCACATCATTTTAATCACAAATGAGATAGTTTACCTTAAGTCCTTCCTATTTATATCCTCATTAAGGCTTTCTTCCACCTTAATTAATAAGTCATTAGATAGGATGAAATGTAGGCTTAGGACAAGTTTTGAAAGAAAAGGTAAAAAGGTTTCAAAGGTACAAGTCCAAGTAAAGGTCTTTTATTGATTATTGGACAAATTTACTTTTCTTTTGTACTAAAGTGAATATGTTTTCTAATTTTCATTTCTCTTCAATTTTCTTGTTCTTCTAATACTTCTCCTTTTCTGTATTTTCTTTGTATTTTTCTCTTCTTTATTTTCTTAAGAAAAGGCTTTTTCTTTGTAAGAACTTTGATATTTTTCAATTCTTTTACTTTTGTCTTCTTCGAACTTTTCCTACCATCTCCACTCATTTTTGAAAGATAGGTAATGGATATTTCAACTAGATTTCTAGGTTAAGGTAAATAGGGTCTTGAAAGAAAAGGCTTACCAAGAGGCTCAAGGGTCTAACTAGTGGTATAATATAGTAGGTAGGCTATTCATCCTTGGGCAAAAATAAGAATGGCCAATATCATTTCCTAAGTTTCTTAAAACTTATCATATTCAATAAATGTTCATGAAAGAAAGTTAGTACTCCTTTTAATTCTTGGAATTTTGACCAAAACAAATATATTGCTATCTTTCTAAATTATGTACACTAAATAAAATAGGAAATTAAATATAACCCTCAGAAAGATGATAGTCTCTAATACTCATTGGGTATATGGGTCTCCACTAATTTTTCTTAGGGTGTCTAACTTTAACCATCTATCTGTCTAAACTTATGAACTATATGTGTGTTTAGAGATTTAACTTTCATAAAACACTTCAAAATATGAATAAAATGTAGTACTAATCATATGAATTTCTATTAATAAGTTAAAGTAGAAGAAATACTAAGCTTCCGAAAATACAACTCTCACAATAAAGGAACTTTGAAAAATTAGAAGAATTTTTTTTTTTGTTTTTCTAGAAAAACTCATGAATATCTACACCTCCAACCTTAACTAACCATTGTTCCCAATGTTTGAAAACATAGGACTCCTATATGAAAAATTGGCAATGTAAAATAATTAGACTCGCTAAATATCCTGGGTTGCCTCCTAGTGAGAGCTAAGTTTCACATCTTCAGCTAGATATACAATGCCATATTAAATGTGATTTTAATGAGGAATGCTGATCTTATAGTTGATGCAAGTGTCATGGGACATGCTAAGGTGGGTTCTGGTATACAAGTTCCTTTAACAATATCTATTCTATTTTAGGGTTGCCCAACTCTAGATAGGGTTTGTACCTTTCCGATTGACTTTGGAAATCTCACCATCCTTTTCTATCTTGATGGACCCATGAGGATGAACACTATTTATTATATAGGGTCCAATCCATTAAGATTGAAGTTTTCTAGGAAATAGATGCAATCTAGAATTATACAAGAGGACCTTCTATCTTGGGGTAAAGGACTTTTTGCAGTATTGTCTATCATGATTACATTTCATGTGGTCTTTGTATAGTTTGGTTGACTCACATGCATCTTTCTTAAGCTCATCCAAATCATTGAGTTGGACCTTCCTATGGGTTCCAACAATATCTAGGTCAAAATATGCTTTATGCTCAAGTTTTACTAGGAAGTGGTAGGCCTTTTCATAGACCAAGCAGTAGTGTGATGTGCCTATAGGAGTCTTATATGTAGTACGATAGGCCCATAAAGCATCACTAAATCTCAAAGACCAGTCTTTCCTTTCTAGATTGACTATATTTTCTAAAATTTACTTTATCTCCCTATATAACTCTTCTACCTATCCACTCATATGAGGATGAGAAGTAGCTATATTATGGGCAACAATATATTTCTTCATTAAATTCTCAAACATTTTACTATAGAAGTGTTTTCCCCCATCACTAATTATGGCCCTAAGAGTACCAAAAGGTGCAAATATTTTTTTAAAAGAACTTGACCATGACTCTATGCTCATTGGTCTTGCAATGTACAACTTCCACCCATTTGGACACATTGTCTACTCTCACAAGGATGCACAGGTAACCAAAAAAGCTAGGAAAGGATTTCATGAAGTCAATGGCTCAAATATTAAAAGGCTCAATGATAAAAATCAGGTTTAAGGGCATCATATTTCTTTTTCCTGTTCTCCCTAACTATTGACATTTAGCACATGCTATGCAATAAGTAAGTGAATCCCTAAAAATGGTAGGCCAATAAAAACAATACTTCAAAATCTTTGCAGTTGTCTTTCTAAAGCCAAAACAGCCCCACATGCATGGTCATGACAAAAGGAAATAATTTTATGGTGTTCATTATCAAGTATACATCTCCTAATGACTTGATTAGGACTATACCTAAATAAGTATGGATCATCCCATGTAAAGTGTTTAACCTCAGCAATGAATCTTTTTCTATATTGTTTTGTCCAACGATTAGGCCTTTGACATGTGACAAGATAACTAACTATACCAGCACACCAAGGCAACTGGGAAATGTGCAATAATTGTTAGTCTAGAAAAGTTTCTATTATAGGCACATTCTTGTTAGTAGACTCCACAACTAATCTAGATAAGTTGTCCGCTACAACATTTTCAGAACCTTTCTTATCCCAAATTTCTAAATCAAACTCCTATAGCAATAATATCCATTAAATCAGCATAAGTTTAGCATCCTTCTTAGAAAGAAGGTATTTTAACATTAAATGGTCCGAATAGACAATGACCTTAGGTCTTAATGAGTAAGATCGAAACTTATCCAAAGAAAATACAACATCCAACAACTCCTTTTCTATAGTAGAATAATTAAGTTAGGCATCGTTAAGTGTCTTACTAGCATAATATATCACATGGGCAAGTTTGTCAATACATTGTCCCACCACAGCCTGATCACATGCCTAAAGCGTCACACATTATTTCAAATGGTGCACTCTAATCTGGCAGTCAAACTATATGTGTAGAAGTGAGTTCAACTTTTAGGGGCTAAAAACTATTGTACAATTTTCATCAAAGTCCAAAGTTGCCTCCTTTGTAACAAATTACACAGGGGCTTATCAATTTTACAAAGTCCTTGATGAATCATCTATAGAAACCAGCATGGCCTGAAAATGAGTAGATTTCCTACATTGTTTTTCAAGGAGGAAGGCTAGAGATTAAATCCACTTTGGCTTTTCTACTTCTACACCATTATGTGATATGATGTGACCTAAAACAATGCCATTTTGAATCATGAAATGACATTTTTTCTAGTTTGACACTAAATTTGTAACATCACGGGATTTTTAAGCCTTTATTGACTTTAAGATGGAAAACAACAAAAATTTTACTTTTATAGAAAACATTATCAAAGTGATAATATATAAGTAATTTTGGAAAATTCATCAACTTCTTTCCAGGAGTTACTATAAAACATCAACATATATGTAAAATGATAATCTTTTAACCTAAGAACAGTTAGAGATACATGCCATAGGATTAACCATACTGTCACAAGTCACATAAGCCATTTGAATAACTAAAACAGACCATGGTACAATTATCAAATGTGTCAACAAAAATTTAGGTTATATACATTCCTAAATCGAAATCCTATACATGGATTATATCAAAAGAAACTACTCTAAAAGCATATTCACCTCACATATAAACTAATCCAGTTACTTTGCCTTCCCTATGTCTCTCATGCTTGAGCTACCGAATGTATCACTTAAAGGTTTTGGTTGTAGATGGTGAACAAAAATAATAGCTCTCAATAAGTATAAGCATATGTCTATCCATACATATATAGTCTTTGAAAAAAGTGATCAATACATATGTGATAAAGATCCACAAATACTGATGATTTGAAATCATCCACAATGCCCAACAGTAGTTGACAAAATTTGTCAAATCAATGTGCTAAAAAAAATGATGCTGAATCAAGGTGCATAGCCCTCAATCCCTAATGTACAAATCCATGCCCCACATTATCATGGAGAATTGATTGCTCTATATCATTATGGCATATAGTCCTACCACCAGCAACCATCAATGGCATACAATCCTACCACTAAAGACCATCAGTGGCATACAATTCTACCACTAGGGAGCATCAGTGGCATATAGTCCTACCATCAAGGACCAATGGTCTCAACTCTGGAGAATGACTAGCATGGCCAACATGCTAATAACACAGAGAAACTTATGCTTGTAGGCTCCTACTGTCACCCACTGGCAACTACCATGGCCTCTACATCTACACGTGGATACCTACATGAACCATGACTCACCGGACCTCATGGGGGCTACCACTTAGAGCACTTCTTCATGAGAAGGTACACCTACTGCGATCCATCTCCATCGTAGGGTTGGTATAAATCTCATCTTAGAGGTCAATGGGCAAATCTACCTGCTAGCATAGGGCCTTTAGGACTTACAGTAGTGTGTATCACGCCTGCCTCCAAGTCTTACAATTGCCCCATGCAAACCTCTAGGTCTTGCAGTACTCATAGAGGACTCAAGTGATCTGGAACTTAGGACACTCCTAGAGTGCCTACCCAAAACATTGATAAAATCTATATTCACAAGGTCTTATAGCTGCTCATAGAGCACATCACTAAGCATCTACAAATCTGCATCCATCAAGGCTCGTAGCTGGTCATAAAGTGCTTGCCTAAAACATTGATGAAATCCATAATCATCATGGCTTACAACTACTCATAGAATGCCTACCAAAATATCAATCAAACTGTATCCATCAAGACTAACAACCACTCATAAAGTGCCTACCAAAAGCATTGATGAAACCAAAACCTATGGGTCATTAAAGAATCCAAATCTTATGGCTCACCATGCACTTATGGCGCTTGCCAAGTGTCAATGAAAACAATGTCTCCAACCCTTGGCTAGATTCGTAAACCCATTGTTTCAAATTATGGAAATCTTCAAATGATGAAAGTGAAAGAGTGTCATGCACTACCATCTTGTGTCTGGTAGTGCGAACTACTTTGTTAATCCCATTCCCAACTTATAATGAGGTCATTTAGTTGATGTTGCACTCCTCATGGTGTTAAGAGCTAGATGTCTTGTTGCAAGAACGCATGTCTTTAACTTCATATCTGGCCTTATGGTCCTCATGTATTATGCCATGTCATTATTATGCTCATGCCTTAGTTAAATACTCCCTTAGTGTTTGTCATGAGTTGATCATGTTTAAATACTATCTCTCAACTTGCCTATTCCTAAGGTTATTAATTTTAATCAACCTAAGTTTAGACTTGAGGCATAACTAAGTGCTTGTCTCTCTTCAATTTAAATGTCATAAGGATTTTGAATACTAATGTTTAATGAGCTAGTCATGATTACTAATGTCTAGTGCATAAGTATAAATACCTTAAGCTATTGAAGAGCGAAGGCATGGGAGGCTAATTTTTATGTATCATGTCACTAATAACTTCTTTATTTAGGATATATTACCATTTTTCCTTGTCTATTTTCAATTTTAAGGTAGTCTCTTATTCCTTACATTATTAATAAAATGTTCAATTAGTGGTGATCACTTTTCTTTGGAATTTTGGCCTAGGGGTAATTTGGTAATTTTTCAATTAAAAATAAATACTTTTTTGGCCTTCACTAATTTTAGTTTAGAGTTGGTTTTATATTCCTCATATTATCAGTAGAAGTCATTAGTAGTGGTAACATTTCTAAGTTAAAAAGGCCAAAATTTTCATATTTTCTTAGACTAAAATTTTGGATTTCCCAAAATTTCCTATAAGTGCAAATTTTGCTTAAAATTTTGGGGAATAGAATTCCATTGACTAGGGAATTTCAGTCTTCTCTCCACTAGACCAAAAACTAGTAACTATATGCTACTCTTTGATTAAATTCAATTCACCTTTAATTTGAAATTTTATGTTCTTTTCTTAATCACCGCTTAGGTTTCCTTCTTCCCCAACCTTTAAAGTTCTTAAAAACTCAAAATGTCAAATCTTTCAAGGCATCATTTCCTATTCCTCACAAACTACGGACTGATGCCTATTGTTACATCAAATTCCCTCCCTAAACGCCCCACACCCCCCCCTATTCCATTTCAAATTACTTAATAATGAGCATTTCCATGATTACAATTTAAGTCACATTTCAATGAAGCTCTTCATTACGAATTTAATTCCCAAATTTGATATCCTATTGGTCCCATTTCCTACACTTGTGCATGAAGGAAATGGTGTGTTTCCTCCCATTTTTGCACCTCCAAAATAGTATAAAAAATCCATGAACTAAAGAGTGAAATTGCATCCCATGTGGAGTTAGATGTGTGATCAACAAGACCCACATTTTTCATTGCCTCAATAAGGTCTAAATCTTAGGTTATGGGCTTGGGTGCACCTTTCCTAACTGTGTGTAGGAAAATAAGGTGCGCCCAATCCCTATTCCCATTTTGTGCCAGGAAATCTTTTATGAAAATCATAGCAATTTCCCAATTTAAATGCATAAATATCAAGTTCATACAACCAGGAAGAAAATTCAATTATGCATTTTAGAAATATGAAGATTTAAGGGGATAGCTAAAGTGTTGAACACCCCTTTATTCATGAACCAGAAATCTAGTACAAAACAGAGCATGGTAAAATTCATATTAAATCATGCTAAATCTCGCTAAAATTCAACTATAAATCTAGTATGCATCAAATAGAAAAATGTAAGATCATTAAGAAAGCAAAAGATTTAATCATCAAACAAAGTTACATTTCATATCTTTACGAGTTACTAGTTCAACATACAGGAAACTAGTAACTTGTAAACCTAAGGATACAAGTCATAACATTTTGGGCTTGGCCAATCCAAGCTTACATTAGTAAATCTTCCTACTTAAATCCCCTATCTGAAAGTTGAATATTGGTTGATTGGATCCCACAAAATTTCCATTGGTTGCTTCTACTAGTCCATGTGTGTTGAGCTTCACTTAGTGGAGAAGAAGCTCCATGATCAGTTCCTTCCCCTTCAATGTAACTCAAATCTTGATTTCACTCTCACCCCACCTCTCTTCCACTATTTCCCTTTATTCGAGTACCTTTGTCTCTCTCAGTTTTTCTCCCTCCTTCCCATGATCTTCTCCTCACCTTGCTAGTTTTTCCTTTACTTCCTTAATGGTTGGGAAATTCCAGTCCAACATAGCAACTCCCTCAGGAAACCTCTAAGCTTGCTACCTTCAATCATTGGTTCCCACGATTCACTGGGCTCTCCCAAACCCTATCTCTCAAATTCTCCTTCTACACTTAGGCAGCTAGGTCATTTTCTTCCTCAGTTTGCTTGGTTCATCCTCCCCTTGTTTCTTCTTTGTTAGTAGCTAAAAATTTGAGCAGAATGTTTTAAATCTCCTTTTATACATAGTTTGTAATATGCATGTGGGATTTGATCAACATGTGGGGAGCTAGTTGCCCTTGGCTTGGGCCCCACATGGATGGTCCAAATCCAATCCCCACTAGACCCAAATCCACTTAACCACCCTTTCAATTATAACCCCCTATTTAGCTTATCTTTACTCAATTATATCCTGTCCAGGGTACATTTTGCAATTGTACCTTGGATAGTATTACTTATTTTGTGTTTTCTAACAATTTAGTTGGAGTTGCACCTAGGGCTTTAGGTGTTGTTTAGGCTAAAACCTTAACTTACTAGCGACCTATCTAATTCCCAAATTTAACTTTAATTTTTATTTTAAATTTTTATTTTTTCCTTTGAAAATTAGCTTAATGTTACTTAATGCAAATTTTAAATTCCTCTTTTTCCTTGAAAATTTTGTTTCGAAACATCCAAATTAACTTAATAATCAACTCCAAGAGGTTATCCTAACTTAATTTCTAAATGCTCTCTTTCCATTCTTCTCCATTACCCTTTAAAACATGCACTTAATAAGTGAAAAAAGAAATTACCATTTTTTTTTGTAAATATATGGATTTACTTTCAGAATTATGTATTTACAAGTATTACAAAATTCTTTTCCTAAAACCTAGCAAGGACAGGTTTTAAATGGTGTAGGAATTCATCAAATGAAGAACCAAACATTGAAAAATCATTCATAAATACTTCTAGATACCTCTCCACTATATCAGAAAATATGTTCAACATACACCTTTGAAAACTAGGTGGGGCATTACAAAGTCCAAAAGGCATATGATGGTAGATGAAGGTCCCAAAAGGGCAAGTGAAGGTAGTCTTCTCCTGGTCCTTAAGCACTATGGGGATTTGGTTATAGCCAAGGTATCCATCAAGAAAGCAGTAATAACTATCACTGGCTAACCTTTGTACCATTTGATATATGAAGGGAAGAGGAAAGTTGCTTTTCCTTATGGCCGAGTTTAGTTTTCAATAATCTATACAAACTCTCCACTCGATGGTCATTGGTGTGGGAACTAACTCATTATCCTCATTTTAGATTATTGTGATTTCAAACTTCTTCGGTACAACTTGACACCAACATCTAAGAGTTTAAGTACTTCGTCTCTCACTACCTCTTTCATATTAGGCTTTAGTTTGCTCTGTGTTTCCCTAGATGGTTTAGCATTTTCTTTTAGATGAATTATATGCATACACACAGTAGGGCTAATTCCTTTGATGTCCACTATGGTCCACCCTAAGGCAATCTTGTGTTCTCTAAGAACATTAAGGATATTACCTTCTTGTTCTGTATTTAGATTTGAGGCTATATTGCATACAAGGTTTCATCTAGTCCTAAGTAAGAATATTTTAAATTTTCAAGTAAATCCTTAAGGACCAAGGTGGGTTGTTTTTCTATTGAAGGCACAAGGAAAGAATTAGAAGGAGGAAGTGGTTCCACTAGAGGTCTCCATTATAGGTACAACATTTAAAAGATCATTTACCTCATCAATGGACTTGTCTATATCAAATTCATAATTAAAATGCGCTAAACATGCCTCAAGTGGCTCTAAGATATACTATGGTGTAGTGGCATCTTGAATTAGACCTTCAATTAAATTTACTACATAGGAATCATTTAGGTCTAGATGTTGATGATTGGCTTTAAAAACATTAAGCTTAACTTTCATATTGTTTAAAGATAATTTCATCACACCATTTCTACAATTGATGATGGCATTAGACATTCCCAAGAATGGATGTCAAAGAATTGCTAAGATTTGATATAGGTTGGGTATCCAAGACAATAAAGTCTATAGGAAAGTAAAAGTAGTCCACTAGTATTAAAACATCCTTAGCCATACCATGTGGATTCTTCGTTGATCTATCTACTAAGTGCAAAGAGGTATTGGTTGGTTTAAGGTCACTATGCTCTAGTTTCTCATAGACAGAGAATGACAACAGGTTCATACTAGCCCATAAATCAAGGAGTGCCCTATCAATGACATGATATCCTATATCAGAAGAGATGGTAGGACAACTTGGATCTCTAAACTTAGGAGGGATTGGTGTTGGATCAAAGAGCTCATCTACTCATTGAGAAAGGCTTTCTTTTGCACATTAAGCTTTCTCTTCTATGTGTAAAACTCTTTGAGAAACTTGGCATAAGTAGGAATGCCTTTAATTGCATTAAGTAATGGGATATTGATTTGCATATGCTTGAACACATCCATTACCTCATGGAACTTGGTTTCATTCATAGACTTATTTAATATCTAAGAGAATGGGGCTTTAGGCATGTAGGGTGCCTCTACTATAAGCTTAGATGGAGTAGGAGATTTCTACCTTTTCTCTTTCTCTTGTGTTTTATCTGGTTCATTATGCTCTATAGTTTCCTTAGTTTGCTCTACATTATTATCAACCTGAAGGCCACACCTAAGGGTAGTAATAGACTTTTCTTTCACATGGGATTGTTGGGTATGTGAGCTGGAACCTAATTTAAATTGGTTCTTAGGGTTTGGAATTGCCTAACTAGGAATCTGTCCCTTTCCTCTATCACTCAAAGCAGCTGACAACTAGCCAATTTTCATTTCTAATTTGGAAATAACTTAAGAATTGACATTTGATCTCCATATACTATCAATGATTTCCTGTCTAGTTTCATCCTAGTGTTTTAAAGTTTTTTCCATAAAGACTAGAACATAGAACACATCACCATAAGTCTCAAGAAAGGTCATTCCCATTGTAGGAAAGATGTTCTAGTTTCTTACCTACAATTACGCTGCTAGACTCCACTTCTTAGCCCTTACCTACAATGATTGCATAGTTTCCTCAAAAGTTGGTTTCTTTTGTTCCTATGGAAATTGAAAACCAGGTGGCTATAGGGAAACTAAAGCTTTAGGGAAGTTTTGTGCATGGGGGTTCATAGATGGGTCTCCCTAGTAATTGTTCTTAGACCATGACAAATTGGATGCCTAGCCCATCCTAGATTATAAGTCTTAGAGTAAGGATTGTTGCTAGAATTGTGATATGCATTCATTACAATTTGCCTATTCTAAAAGACATTATGTGTATACTCTATTTGATGGAAAGGCTGTGATTAAATAGGCTGGGCTAGAACAAATAGCACAAACCTCTTGTTGAGGTTTACTAGAAGCATTAGCAATCATGTAGGCATCTAATCTCGTGAACATGCTCTCATCCTTGTCCATTCTTTCAGTTAAGGAGTAGAGCTTATATGACATATCTAAGGTTACTCCTATTTCATATAGCCCTCCCTTCTTTTGAGGCTGGCATTTCTCTCTCTCTCTCCTATTGGAATAGTCCCATTGCTAAGAATTGTCAGCTAGATTTTGAAAAAATTTCTAGACCTCTATTTCATTTTTCAACGTGAGGGTCCCTCCAATAGTTGCATCTATCATTTATCTGTTTTGAAGTGTAAGTGCCACATAAAAGTACTAAACTTGCTACAAATTTTCAAATCAATGGTGGGGATACTTTTGTAGTAATGCATTCCACCTTTCTTAGCATTCATAATATTGCTCATCATCTTTTTCATGGAAATTAATTATCTCCCTACAAAGAGCATTAGTCTTATGGATGCAAAAGAACTTGTTTAGAAACTTTTTAGACAATAGTCTTATGTGGCAATAGAACCAACTTCTAAAGAATTCAACCATGATTTGGCCTTATATTTAAATGAGAAAGGGAAAAACCAAAGTGTGATGACCCGGGTTTTCTCATGCATTTTTAAATGCAATATCTAATTCCTAAGATGGAATGCATCCCTATTTGAAAACCATTTTATAAAAACCCATGCAATGCAGTGGAAAATCTTTAGTTTTAAACTCATTTTGAAAACCCTGAGTGTCATTTGCTTTCACAACAATCAAAGTAGTTTTTGAAAAACTTTAGAAATCATAAATGTTTTTCCCCAGGTCTATCCAATCACAGCACACAATCCAATTGTAAATAAATACAAATACATGTCCAAAGGGTAAAGTGTTTACTTATAGGTATAATTGTCTCCTTTTGATTCACTTGCTCGTAGCACTAATGTAGGTGTCCTCTACTCGTGGATGGAACTATCCTGAAAAATGTTAAGGATAGGGTGAGTATATACTATACTCAGTAGGAGTCTATCACTACTAGTTTTGCAATGTATACTATGTTTAAAAATCATATGCTCTTTAAAACATGTGCATGTTTGAACAACCCTGTTCAATATCGATATTAAAAACCACTGTCGAATTGGAATACTAACGACTTAAAGAATCGCATAAATCCAAGTCGAAAGTATCATATATATCATAAACATAATGATATGCATTATATGCTCAGCTGAATACAACTCATGGATATCGGGTATGGTATGGTCGACCAACCTCATGTCATGCCATATGCAATGCAAGTAAATCCACGAAACCATAACGCCCAACTATGCCCACGACCTCGCCACCGTGTGGTCCTCGGGAACCTGAGGACACAGCGTCATAGCCTCCATGGGGCATATGACACATCGACCTAGTGCCGTGACACCAGTGGTAGCCCCCTGTAGCACATGCAGTCGACGTAGGGACATGCCCTTTTTGGGCGTGGTACCCAGTCCACCTAGTAGTGGTAGAGGCTGGGAGGCCACCCGAACCTCTCGGCATAGTGCCCACGAGCTTACTAGCCAGAATCATATACGATCAAACAAGCAAAAACATCTCTTTTCAAAACCTGTCCTCTTTGGGTCCCTCACAATTGCCTACCCAGCATCTTTTGGGCACTCTAGCATCTTTTGGTAACCCTCAAGGACATGCAATTTTTCAAGAACTCAATGCTCACAAATCATGCAATATATGCAATTGTTTTCAAAACATGTCTATGCATAATGTATTTAATCATATGCATGCTGAATTCATTTATATGCCAAACAAGCCATAAAATAAGTCATGCTAAACAAGACATATAATTTTATACTTAAAACATGCATTCAAAACAATCATGACTCTTTTTAAAAGTCTAGTAGCGATAGAGCACCTACCTCAAAGTCTCCTGGAGTCGCGTCCTTTATCACTCAACCCATCCCTAGGTCTCATTTATAAACTCCTGGGTATGAATGGATACAAGGAGTCCTTATTAATTTCAATCCATTTAGACATTAGATCTCTAGCTCTGCCTTTAGGGTCCATGGTCCTTGCCTAATTCATTTGTTAGGCTAGATCCTATGATATGGATCTATTTTTCAATGGTTAGATTCTATAAATGGTCCGTGTGTCCTAGTTCCCAAGACACCTGTGCATCCTGGTTGAACCGTGACTGCCTCATGTGTGTGCGCACCTAAAGGCCGTGCCAGGGACCGCATTTTGCATGCACATATTCATGCTCAAGCAACCCGCTATGACGTGCATTTTGGATGGCATCGCACAAACGCACCTTTGGTGTAGCATGGCGCGTCTCAGCTCCCAGGGCACCCCGTGCATCTTGGTCGAGCCAGGATCCGCGCCCCATGTTGCGCGCACCCAAAGGCTACACCTGGGACAGTGTACACACTGTCGTACGCCTAGAATCCATCCCAGGGACCCTATCCCAGGTGTACACCAAAGCACCCCATGCATCCTGGTTGAGCCAGGACCCGTGCCCCATGTCGCGCGTGCACCCGAAGGCCGCACCTGGGATAGTGTACACACTGTCGTACGCCTGGAACCCATCCCAGGGACCCTGTCATAGGCGTACATGGAGCATGGTGTCCTTGGGATGCCTTGTTTGTGCAGGACTGGCCCAAGCCGGCTTGGAGCATTTTCTAGCCAGGAAACCCGGCTGGAAAATGGCTGGGAAAAGAACTATATCCGGTATGGATCTGGCCTGGGGGAAGCAAATGGAGAGAAGGTAGGGGAAAAATGGCTTACCTAGGTCACCTAGGGACGCCCTTTTTCCCGATGGTGGAACCCTCATTTCTACCTGAAAACCTTACGTTGCTGGGAAACTCGAAGAGGGTAAACTCCCAATGTCATGCAAGGCTGGAACAAGAGAAGAGAGGGGAATGGGGAGATGGCAATGGCTGGCCTGGCTTTGGGCCTGGCCATTGCCGGAAAATGCAGAGAAGTCGGGCTTGAGACGGGTTTCCGATTTTTCCAGAAACCCCAGTCTCAAAATGACCAAAAAATCATGTTTTTGGAGAGGGGGAGATGGGGCTTTTTATAGCCCTGCTATGGCAATGCTGCCAATGGCGGTGCCACCCTTGGCGGTGGCAGATCTCTCTAGAAAATCAGGAGAGGAGGGTTTCTGGAGAAGTCTGGAAGTGGAAGACGACAGGGGATGCCGTTATCAAAACGGCCCCTGCATTTTCTGTCTTTTTCGTTTCCTGTTTAAATTACAGAACTGCCCCTGATCATTAAACGGCCGTAACTTCTTCATATGAACTCCGTTTTTGGCGTTCTTTGAGGCGTTGGATTTGATTTTTTGAGTAGAATCTAATGGTACTAAGTTTCCTTAAAAATTCCTTCATTTAATATTTTAAATAAAGTGAAACATTTAACACAATTCATGTCCTATAAGATGTCCAATTTTTGTTAAAAATAGTGTAAATTGCTCAGGCATTACATTATTACCCCCTTAAAAGAATTTCGTCCTCGAAATTCCATAAATTATCATCTTCAAGGTATTTTGTCTTTTGGATAACTTCTTGGTGAATGCATTCCCCCCTTAGGAATCAAATCTAGGCTCAGCCTCAATTTATCATTTATATTGTTCCTTCTACAAGGCCTTACCTATAAGGGCTGCTTTCGCTGCATACTCCCACACGTGCCAGTTTAACAATACCAGTTCTAGCTATAATTCATCTATCTCGTAATCCTTAGATGCCTATACTTTTCTCATCATGTATAGGATAGTCTCCTCATAGGATCATACTTCTTTATTCATGTATAAATTACTCCATATTTCTTTAAGATCATATTATCGTATTTCTCCTATTTCATTTTGAATATCATAGGATAATCCCTTTTTCTTCTTGTCATTCATCTGGTGGTCTCTTCATCATCCACATCCCCTTCTAATGGTTGGTTATATGTCTTTAGTAAGAGTCCAAAAAAATTACCTTCTTTCTATTGTGTCTAACTTTGCTTCTTATCTTTTATATTTGTCCCCAAGATACTTCAATAACTGACATGGTATCATGTGCTCTACAGGTAAACCCTTGATTAACTTCGAATTTCAACTGTCTGTCATTTTCCATATGTGACTTGATTCCTCGACAAAAATTACATTCAAAATAAACTCATGAAAGCCAATTAGTAGCTTCTTCCATCGAGGACCTTATCATATACAGAAAGTAAAATATCCTAACTCCATATCCAGTTTCATAATTATTGAATTCATTAAACGCTTTTCTCATGTCAAATGTTAATGGTCGATTCTTCATTATGGATTAAATGTTCTCGTCCAGAGGCCTTATCTTACTATTCACATCAATTTGTCATTAGGATTTCCAATAATGTTCCCATTTATGCAAAGTAAAAACTCTCTTATTCATAACCGAGTACCCTTACTAGGTCATGGTTGAATCCTTTGTCATCATCCTCTTTGTCTTTTCTTTGCTTGATGGTTTTCTTTGTAACCTTTCTGTCCAAAAGTTCTATACTCAGATCAGTAGGGTTAGTCCTTAGGAAATTCCCTCAATTGATTTTTCGTACTTGGTATATGCTCATAGCAACTAACTTTTTGTTTAAAGGCAATGTAACATCAAATCTTCACCTTATAGTGTGCTAGCCATCTCACCTTTTCTCCTTCCATCCCCTATGTCAATATATTGTTCAATCTTTTATCAAGGCTTTATTGTCAATCATGCAGGAGGCATCCTCCTAAGTAGTGATTTTCAAGTGTTCCCTCATACTTAGCTTATAACAATAATTCTCCTTCAATATCGATTATATCAAATTGTACTGAAGTTGTTAACTTAACAAGTTTAACAACACTCAGGTAAGTATAAACATTTTCGTAGACATAGAAAGACTTTATTTGATTACCTATTGATTTCTTTCTAGATATATCTATGTCATAAGCTCAAGGGCCTCTAAAGTGATCAATACTTATTTGCCTTCCTTTTTAATCCAAGTCAGTAGTATTTTTCAGACTCAAAGTAATTTCTTCACCTTGTCATGGTAGCCATTAAGGTTTGAAAAATCTTTCCCATTGGTTTAGATCACTTCTTATTTTTGCTCCTATCTCAGTTGCAACTGTTCTCATCAACTGACCTCATACCCTCAATTGACATAGTTTAACAAGTGCTTCTTTCCAGGAAAACTCAAGTCTAAAGACTTATAACATCCTTCTAAGTATATAACTTCGACTACTAACATACTTGATTAATTAGGGTGCGATACCTTTATTTAGTCAACAGTACTCTAAAGGTAATGACTACATAATGGTCTTAAGACTTTTGGTTTCCCAATCTATGATAGTAAGACCTCAATTTGATCCTTGATGGTATCCTATTGCTAAATGGACAAGTTACTATCCCGGCTTAATTCCTTTTTCAATATATTTTATTTACTCATGTAGTGGCAAGGTGAGATATCACCAAATTTTCCTTTCTATTATTTCCATTGGTGTCCCCCATAAGCTAATGGATTTGATAAGAATCTAATTGATATCAAACCATTTGTAGAATTTAATTTCTAGTTGGTCACCATTCCTCTTGGAAAATTTCTTGTTGCATAATCTCTTGATATTCGATACTCTACTCAAAGTCTTAAACCCCATATGCTTTTTCTCTTTTATACTCTCTTACAATAAGATCACCAACTCATCTAGTATTATTCCTTTGCATTTGTTTGATCTACCTTCCTATGGGATTCAAGATGAAAGATTCGTATGTATATTCATAGAGTCATGATCTTCTTCTTTTGAATATTCAATATTCATTGAATACTGGTAGTTAGATCTCTATCTCTTTCTCTCTTTTCTTTAAAATCCTCATTTTTGTCTACCTAGATCAATGTCTTCATGTGCTTTGTTGCATATAATCGATACTGCATCTACTCCTTGACTTAACAGATATGATAAACTGAATGCTTCTCGGAAAGTCTAAACTATCTTAAGATCATTGAAATCCTCAGTTGTTTGTAGCCTCAATAAAATTCATACAATGTCTTAATATTGACGTCGACGTTTTGATCATGCTATACTTTTCTTACAAGTTCATGTTAGGATCAATTTATTATCACAGATCTATCATCCCCAATATTATCATCAAAAATCTTTTGATAACTCCGTCGAATTCATTTCCTTATCATATTTGTGTTATGTTTCTCTTAATCACATAACATGTCTCTTGTATACATCTTCTGATTTGCTCCATAATACTCAGGTAGTTATTATTCAATAGCACTTCACTCTCCAATTAAGGTATCCAAAATTGAGCTAAGTCCTTCAGGATCCATACCTTTGTGATCTAGCACGAGTCACAGTCATCTCCTAATATCATCTTGCATTCTCATCCCTCTTAGATTATCATCAAAATTCTTCTCAAAGTCTATCTTTTACATACCCTATCATACTCATATCATATCCTTGTGATGGTGTACTCATATTCTAATATTCTTTATGATGGTAAGATAGCCATCTAGGTTCTTTGATTTTCTCACCTTTGATAAGATTATTTTATTACAGGTCAGAACTATCTATTAGCAAGTTCACTAACGTCCTCATTCATCATTCTCATAATATGGTCCATATATGAGTTTTTATATTTGCACCACACAACAATCCTTATTGATAAGATTTAAGCCATCTAATATTTAAGTATTTGCTAGACCCATCTCCTTTTCACCTATTCGTTTATGGTGAAATGCCTTGAGCATTAATATTGTGATCCTCAAATAGAAGTAGTCATCTCTACTACTACTACTTCTTGATTTTCTCTATTGTCTATGACCCTTGGACTTGCTGGGCTAGCTGTGAAAGGATAAAACCTGGGCTCTGATACCAACTGTGACGACCCGGTTTTCTCATGCATTTTTAAATGCAATATCTAATTCCTAAGGCAGGATGCATCCCTATTTGAAAACCATTTTATAAAAACCCATGCAATGCAGTGGAAAATCTTTAGTTTTAAACTCATTTTGAAAACCCCGAGTGTCATTTGCTTTCACAATAATCAAACTAGTTTTTGAAAAACTTCAAAAATCATAAATGATTTTCCCCAGGTCTATCTAGTCACAACACACAGTCCAACTATAAATAAATACAAATACATGTCCAAGGGGTAGAGTGTTTACTTACAGGTATAATTGTCTCCTTTTGATTCACTTCCTCGTAGCACTAACTTAGGTGTCCCCTACTCGTGGATGGACCTATCCTAAAAAATGTTAAGGATAGGGTGAGTATATACTATACTCAGTAGGAGTCTATCACTACTAGTTTTACAATGCATGCTATGTTTAAAAATCATATGCTCTTTAAAACATGTGCATGTTTGAACAACCCTGTTCAATATCGATATTAAAAACCATCGTTGAATTGGAATACTAACGACATAAAGAATTGCATAAATCTAAGTCGAAAGTATCATATATATATATATATATCATAAACATAATGATATGCATTAGATGCTCAGCTGAATCCAACTCATGGATATCTGGTATGGTATGGTCGACCAACCTCATGTCATGCCATATGCAATGCAAGTAAATCCATGAAACCATAGGTCCCAACTATGCCCAAGACCTCGCCGCCATGTGGTCCCCGGGGACCTGAGGACACGTGTCATAGCCTCCATGGGGCATATGACACATCGACCTAGTGCCGTGACACCAGTGGTACCCATTCCACTTAGTAGTGGTAGAGGCTGGGAGGCCACCCCAAGCTCTCGGCATAGTGCCCATGAGTTTACTAGCCCGAATCATATATGATCAAACAAGCAAAAATATCTCCTTTCAAACCCTGTCCTCTTTGGGTCCCTCACAACTGCCTGGCCCTCACAACTGCCTACCTAGCGTCTTTTGAGCACTCCAGCGTCTTTTGGTAACCCTCAAGGACATGCAATTTTTCAAGAACTCAATACTCACAAATCATGCAATATATGCAATTGTTTTCAAAACATGTCTATGCATAATGTATTTAATCATATGCATTCTGAATTCATTTATATGCCAAACAAGCCATAAAATAAGTCATGCTAAACAAGACATATAATTTTATACTTAAAAACATGCATTCAAAACAATCATGGCTCTTTTTAAGAGTCTAGTAGCGATAGAGCACCTACCTCAAAGTCTCTTGGAGTCGCATCCTTTATCACTCAACCTATCCCTAGGTCTCATTTATAAACTCCTGGGTATGAATGGATACAAGGAGTCCTTATTAATTTCAATCCATTTAGACATTAGATCGCTAGCTCTGCCATTAGGGTCCATGGTCCTTGCCTAATTCATTTGTCAGGCTAGATCCTATGATATGGATCTATTTTTCAATGGTTAGATTCTATAAATGGTCCGCGTGTCCTAGTTCCCAGGACACCTGTGCATCCTGGTTGAACCACGACCGCCTCACGTGCGTGCGCGCCTAAAGGCCGTGCTAGGGACTACATTTTGTATGTGCATATTCATGCTCAAGCGATGTGCTATGACACGCATCTTGTATGGCATCGCACGGATGCCCCTTTGGTGTAGCATGGCGCATCTCAGCTCCCAGGGCACCCCATGCATCCGGGTCGAGCTAGGACTAGTGCCCCATGTCGTGCGCGCATCCGAAGGCCACACCTGGGACAGTGTACGCACTGTCATACACCGAAACCCATCCTAGGGATCTTATCCCAGGCGTACGTGGAGCATGGCGTCCGTGGGACGCCTTGTTCGTGTAGAGCCAGCCGAAGCTGGCTTGGAGTGTTTTCTGGCTAGGAAACCCGGCTAGAAAACGACTGGGAAAAGAACCAGATCCAGTATGGATCTGGCCTGGGGAAGCAAACAGAGAGAAGTTAGGGGGAAAATGGCTTACCTAAGTCACCTAGGGACACCCTTTTTCCCGGTGGTGGAACCCTCGTTTTTGCCTGAAAACCTTACGTTGCTGGGAAATTCGAAGAGGGTAAACTCCCAATGTTGTGCAAGGCTGGAACAAGGGAAGAGAGGGGAATGGGGAGATGGCAATGGCCAGCCTGACTTTGGGCCTGGCCATTATAGGAAAACGCAGAGAAGTCAGGCTTGAGACGGGTTTCCAATTTTGCAGGAAACCCCAGTCTCAAAACGACCAGAAAATCATGTTTTTGGAGAGGGGGAGATGGGTCTTTTTATAACCCTGCTATGGCGGTGGTAGATCTCTCTAGAAAAATTGGGAGAGGAGGGTTTCTGGAGAAGTCTAGAGGTGGAAGACGATAGGGGGTGCCGTTATCAAAACGGCCCCCCTGCATTTTCTGTCTTTTTCGTTTTCTGTTTAAATTACAGAACTGCCCCTGATCTTTAAATGGCCGTAACTTCTTCATATTTACTCCATTTTCGG
Source organism: Warburgia ugandensis (assembly GCA_035236585.1). Lineage (NCBI taxonomy): Eukaryota > Viridiplantae > Streptophyta > Magnoliopsida > Canellales > Canellaceae > Warburgia > Warburgia ugandensis. Next base: position 42,998,210 of record CP141134.1, read on the forward strand.
TGTTCTTTGAGGCGTTGGATTCCATTTTTCTAGTAGAATCTAATGATACCAAGTTTCCTTACAAATTCCTTTGTTTACTATTTTAAATAAAGTGGACATTTAACACAGTTCATGTCCTATAAGATATCCAATTTTTGTTAAAAATAGTGTAAATTGCTCGGGCATTACAAGGACTAACTCTCAATACCTCAGGATGAAAGCCTAATAGCCCTTTTCTAGCCCACCCTTAAATCCCTTCACATCTTCCCCCTTAGGAAACAAGCATCCCTCATGACCTTCTCTGGGTTAGGCGAAAACCCACGCGTGACTAGCCACCACACCACGAGGGGAATTGGCTCTAATACCAATTGTAATAGCCAGGTTCCCATAGTCATGATATTGTATGCTTTGGCTGCCCATACAGCCTCACCATTTTGCTCTTCCACATAGGAAAAAACTTTGTGATCATTAGAGTTCCCCAAAATCTTATAACCAACCTAGTAACACCGACCCAAGCAAAGTGGGATTAACTCTCAGTACCTTAGGAAAGAAGCTTGGCAGCCCCTTTTTGGCCCAGCCTCAAATTCCTTCACTCTTACCCTTAAGGGAACACACGTCCCCACGTGACCTTCTATGGGTTAGGCGAGCACCCACATGCGACTAGCCACCACATGATGAGGGGAACTAGATCTGATACTAATTGTAACAGCCAAGCTCCCATAGTCACGATATTGCCTGCTTTGGCTTGCCATATAGCCTCACAGGTTTGCTCTCCCCTGTAGGGAAAATAGGCAATGACCATTACAGTTCACCAAACTCTTACAACCAACCTAGCCAGGCAATGTGGGATGAACTTTCAATACATCTAGATGGAAGTCTGACATCCATTTTGTTGGCTTGCCCTTAAATCACTTCACCTCTTCCAACTTAGGGAACATGCATCCTCGCATGACCTTCTCTGGGTAAGGCAAGTGCCCATGTGCGGCTAGCCACCACACCATGAGGGGAACTTGTTCTAATACCGATTGTAATAGCCAACATCCAATTGTCATGATATTGTCGCTTTAGCTACCCATACATCCTCATGGTTTTGCTCTTCCCATAGAAAAAATGCATCGTGACCATTAGGGTTCCTTGAACTCTTATAACCAGCCTAGTAAACCCTCTGCAAGCAATGTAGGACTAACTCTCAATACCTTAGGACAGAAGCTTGAAAGTCCTTTTTTGCCCCATGCTCAAATTCCTTCACCTTTTTCCCCTCCGTAAACACGCATCCCTGACCAAGCGCCCGTGTGTGGTTAACCACCATACCACGAGGTAAACTAGTACTGATACTAATTATTACAACTAGGCTCCCACAGTCATGATGTTGTCCCCATTGGTTGCCCATATAGCCTCATGATTTTGCCCTTCCTTGTAGGGAAAATGTACCGTGACCATTAGAGTTCCTTGAACTCTTATAACCAGCCCAACAAGCCCCTCCCTGGGTATTGTGGGACTAACTCTCAATACCTCAGGATAGAAGCCTGACAATCCATTTTTGGCTCACCCTCAAATCCTTTCACAAGCATCCTCATGCAGCTAGCCACCCCTCCATAGGGGATAGATGCCGAAAAAGGGCTGTCAAGCTTTTGTTCTGAGGTCCTGAGAGTTAGTACCACATTGCTTGGGGAGGGGTTGCAGGCTATAATAGTTTGAGGAATGGTCATGACACATTTTCCCTATGGGAAAGAGTAAAATTATGAGGCTGTATGGGTAGCCAAAGCAGATAATATCATGACTGTGGGAGCCCGACTATTACAATTGGTATTAGAGCTAGTTCCCCTTATGGTGTGGTGGTTAGCTGCACATGGGTTCTCACCTGACATAGAGAAGGTCATGTGGGGACATGTGTTCCCTAAGGGGGAAGAGGTGAAGGGATTTAAGGGAAAGCCAAAAAGATAATGTTAGGCTTCCATCTTGAGGTACTGAGAGTTAGTCTCACATCACTTGAGGGGTTGATGTGTTGGTTATAAGATTTTGGGGAACTCTAATGGTCAGTATGCATTTCTCCTACATGGAGAGCAGAATTCTGAGGTTATAAGGGCAGCCAAAGCTGACAATATCATGAATGTGGAGCCTATCTATTACAATTGATGGTGAAGGGATTTGAGGGAGGGCCAAAAAGATGCTATCAAGCTTTTCTCCTGAGGTACTGAGAGTTAGTCCCACATCTCTTTGGGAGGGGTTGCTTGGATGGTTATAAGAGTTCGAGGAACTCTAATGGTCATGACGTGTTTTCCTTATGAGAAAGAGCAAAACTGTGAGGCTATATGGGCAACCAAAGTAGACAATACCATGACTGTGGGAGCCTGGCTAATACAATTGGTGTCAGAGCCCGTTGCCCTTGTGGTGTGGTAGCTAGCTACACGTGGGTGCTCGACTAACCCAAAGAAGGTCACTTGGGGACTCATGTTCCCTAAGGGGAAGAGGTGAAGAGATTTGAGAGTGGGCCAAAAAAGGGTTGTCAATCTTCTTCTATTTTGAGGTACTAAGAGTTAGTACTACATCACCTAGGGAGGGGTCTCTAGGTTGATTGTAAGAGCTCAAGGAACTCTAATGGTCACGACACGTTTTCCTTATGGGTAGTATGGGTAGTCAAAACAGACAATATCATGACTGTGGGAGTTTGGCTATTACAATTGTTATTAGAGTTAATTGCCCTCATGGTGTGATGGCTAGTAGCACGCGGGCACTCCCCCAACCCAGAGTAGGTCGCACAGGGACACATGTTCCTAAGGGGGAAGATGTGTAGGGATTTGAAGGTGAGCCAAAAAAAAGGGTTGTCATGTTTTCGGCAGAGGTATTAAGAGTTTGTCTCATATTGCCTGAGGAGGGGTTGTTGGGCTAGTTATAAGAGTTCCGAGAACTCTAATGGTCACAATGCATTTTTACTATGGGGAAGAATAAAACTGTGAGGCTATATGGGTGACCAAAGATGACAATATCGTGACTATGCGATCCTTGGTGTTACAATTAGCATCAAAGCTTGTTCCCCTCATGGTGTGGTGGCTAGCCACGTGCGAATGCTCACCAAAACCATATAAGGTGATGCAAGCAAACATGTTCCCTAAGGGGGAAGAGGTGAAGGGATTTAATGGCAAACCAAAAAAGGGTTGTCAGGCTTCGATCTTGAGGTACTAAGAGTTAGTTCCACATCGCCTTAGGAGGGGTTGCTGGGCTCGTTATAAGAGTTTGGGGAACTCTAATGGTCACAATGCACTTTCCTTATGGGGAAGGGTAATACCATGAGGCTGTATGGGTAGCCAAAGCAGATAATATCATGACTGTGGGGGCGTGGTTGTTACACAGACTTTGTGTGAAGCCTTGGCTGATAAGGGTGGGCTAATGAGGGCGGGCCAAGAGGGGTGACAGGCTTCTAGGCAAGGTGAAAGACTGAGAGTTAGTCCCACATCGCTAGGGGGAAAGTTACTGGGCTCTTGATAAGAGTGATGAGGACTTCCCTTGCAACGAGGCCTTTTCCCTGGGCAGCTGGGGAAGAACAAAACCGTGCGGGGTGTATGGGCACTCCGGCATGGACAATATCATTGTAGGGTGTGGGCCCTCGGGCTCTTACAAGTGGTATCAGAGCCAGACCCCTACCCAGTGTGGGTGGCTAGCTGCACATGGGCGCTCGCTTGTGGTAAGACACATGGGGATGCATGTCCCCTAAAGGGGAGAGGTTGTGAAACCTTGGCCAATGAGGGCGGGCTGATGAGGGTGGGCCAAGAGGGCTGGCAGGCTTCTAGGCAAGATGAGAGACTGAGAGTTAGCCCCACATCGCTAGGGGAAAAGTTACTGGGCTCTTGATAAGAGTGATGAGGACTTCCCTTGCAACGAGGCCTTTTCCCTGGGCAGCTGGGGAAGAACAAAACCGTGTGGGGTGTATGGGCACTCCGGCACGGACAATATCATTGTAGGGTGTGGGCCCTCGGGCTGTTACAAGTGGTATCAGAGCCAGACCCCTACCCAGTGTGGGTGGTTAGCCACACGTGGGCGCTCGCGTGTGGTAAGACACGCGGGGATGCGTGTCCCCTAAAGGGGAGAGGTTGTGAAGCCTTGGCCAATGAGGGTGGGCCAAGAGGGCTGGCAGGCTTCTAGGCAAGATGAGAGACTGAGAGTTAGCCCCACATCGCTAGGGGAAAAGTTACTGGGCTCTTGATAAGAGTGATGAGGACTTCCCTTGCAACAAGGCCTTTTCCCTGGGCAACTGGGGAAGAACAAAACCGTGCGGGGTGTATAGGCACTCCGGCACTGACAATATCATTGCAGGGTGTGGGCCCTTAGGCTATTACAATCCCACATTGCCTGGGGAGCACTTGTTGCACTGGTTATAAGAGTTTGAGGAGCTGTAATGGTCAATTGTGATTGTGGGAACTTGGCTATTACAACTGGTATCAAAGTTATTTCCCCTCCTGATGTGGTGGTTAGCAGCACGCGGGCACTTGCCTGACCTAGAGAAGGTCACGCAGGGATGTGTGTTCCCTGAGGAGGAAGAGGTGAAGGGATATAAAGGCTGGCCAAAAACTATGAGGCTGTCTGAGCACCCAAAGTGGATGATATCTTAACTGTCGGACTTGGCTATTATAGTCTAATAGAATCATCCAAGATATTTTAAAATTTGAATGAGGCACACATATCAAGGTAATCCTTGATATGTAGGTACAAATTCTCTCTCTCTCTCTCTCTCTCTCTCTCTCTCTCTCTCTCTCTCTCTTAACCATAAAATGTTGCGAGTAACTGTATGACTCCAGGTTTAAGTTCAAAGTGGTCTACAAGGCTAGTTGGTAGTGTCATGCATGATGAGGTATTTACTGGCGCATAGAAATATCTAATGGCCTTGTGCTCAACTACTACCAGTGGTTCTGTCATGGGGTTAGAAATTTGATTTCTTACCCTTTGCCTATGAGTACATTCAATCTCAAGTTCTAATAATACTAACTTAGTGTTCTAAGATTAACAGCCTTGCATGCACTATAATGGAAAGCTATCTACATGATGCAACCTAACTCTAAATGTGACTCATAATTGTATATGATGCACAATCAATCAATCAATCCTTAATGCTAGCAACCTATTTTGATAATCCTTTTTAATCTGTAGGGTGGTACTTTTAGACCTAGATTTAGATAGCTCGTTATTTTATCTAGTCTCAACTACTACTAGCCAATTAGGTTATGCTCTAAAGTGGTTAATATAATTCTCATGGAAGCATTTGTTTAGGCCTCAACAAGCATCAATGAAACGTGTGGAAAAATTACATAGATTTTGGATACCAACTATAACCACCATGCATAGAAGCCATTAGAGTAACAATAAATCTCCTCTTTCAAAAAGGGTCCTACAAGCTCGAAACCCTAAGTCTCTTCCTACTCTTTTTTAAATTAAGCTTTCAAGAGCTATGTAGTGAACATATAAGGAATTGATTTGATTAACTAGGTGGGGCAAGGATCTGGTGATGAAAACCAGTCCTTATCTTACGAGGTTTCTTAAGGGACCCTTACTATCAATGTATTCCATCCACCATAAAGTAGTAAACATACAATGCAAAACAAGAAAAGGAAACTAATGCCTACTTATAAGCTATCCAACAAAGTAAACTTTGTTAAATAGGTACAAAATGCAACACCCTAAATAAGATGCAACAAGTATAATAAATGACCCTAAACTATATGAGTTACACTACCAACCAATATGCAAATTGCACTAAATGCAATTGGACTAAGAAAATAAAAGAAAGTAAGAAAAGCTTATAGTGGGCTTTCTAATGAAGCACTTGCCTTATATTATTACAATCCATTTAAAATAAAATAAATAATTACAAATTATAATTAGGCCCCACTACAAGTTCACTAAAAACCTAATCTAAGAAAGCAAGGAATTCCTAATTAAGTTGATGAAGCTTTGGCCCACAAGATCACTGCCAATCCTTTTACCAAATTCCCCTACACACAAATAAAGAAATATGATCAATTTGTGAGAATTAGAAAAATATGCAAGAATGATGCAAAAGCCATAATTTAAAGCAACCAAAAACTATGACTAGAGATAAACAATCTAAACAAAAATCCAACCACAAATCCATTGTGATTCCCAGTCAACGGTGCCAAAAAATTGGTGTAGCCTTAAAATTATTTGCAAGCATGGGAATCAATGAAGTAATTTGCATACGAGAAAGGTTGATCCCACGAGAAATCTCATGGAATTTTCAATTGATTGGATCTTATTTTAGTTTCTTATCTTAGCCAAAGATATATGCTTTTGATTAAATTAGAAAAGTAAGCAATATGGAACTGGAAACATGCATAAAATTAGAAATTACAGCTAAAAGACACAATCTAAAAATGAAGGTAGTAAATAAAATTGCAAAATTTCCTAACTAACATGAATTTAATAAAATAAATTAATGGAAAACTAGAATGAATGAATCTAGGAAACTTAACCGTAAGGAAACTTGTTGAAAATAAAACTTTCCTAAATTAACACTTCCTAAAACTAAAATTAGAAACTATCTGAAAATAAAACTTTCTAAAACAAATAAGGAAACTTTCTAAACTAAAGTTAGATGCAAACAACTAATGAACTAATGCTAAACTAAGATCAAACAATAAACTAAGCAAAACTTAAGGGCAAGTCACCCAAGTGCCATGTGCATGACCCATGGAGTTGTGTGTATGGTTCATGGGTTAGAAAATGGATAAATTTCATGAATCAAAAGCAAGCCAATATGAGATATAATCAAAGCACTAAATAAACAACCTAAAATCTAAATGGATCCTAAGGAATCAAGCAAATAAGATGTATAGATTGTTGGAAATTAAACATGAACGTTGGATGGAAAAATTCTAGAATGTAAGTGCTAAAGAAACTCAATTCTAACAAGGCATGGAAAGCAACTTAACTAGAAATTTTTATGCAATATAATACTCATGAATTGAAGTATTTTAACAATGGAATGAAGAAGCAACAATGATCTTTAAACAACTTTATTGATTGAATTGCAAAATACATCAAGTTGAGTGCACATGAACATGTATACAAAATCTGAAAATTACGTCCTTTTTCAATGCTTGTAACTTGATTCAAATGAAATATTAAGCACATTACAATGACCTTAAAATAAATTTAGATAACATGCAAGTGAAACAAAAAAGAGAATCAAGAGAAAAAAGGGCTTGAATGGTGGGAACTAATCAAGGAAAAAGATGTCTAAAACTAGCTCTAAAATTGGGTGAAAAATGTGGAAGTCAAGGAAGGAAAGCAAGAGGTTCAAGCTACTTTTTCTCTTGGCCATCACTATCAGAGAAGAAGTAACTAGATCTTGATAGAATAAGTAAGAAAACTAGAGTTTGAAACAAATATCAAGAGAAAAATAAGCTAGTTGTATGTGTATGAAATTAAAGAAATAAAATAAGAACAAACTAACAATCAAAGAAAGGAATGAAAGTAAGAAACTAATCTAGAATTGAAGTACAAAAGCAAGGGAAAAATACTTGAGGAATCCAATAGATAGTAGCCCAAAACAAAACCAAAGTCCAAAGCGTCAAGAATCACCTAGATACATTGCTTCTTTCAAGGATTTAGAGCAAACCCCCTACTTGAAATTCATGTGGAATCCATGGGGATTATATAGAGCTTTTTATTTCAACTATGGTGAAATCTTATTCTAGGAAACAAAGATGCAATTAGATATAAGACTTAGGTGGAAAGTTAGGTGGAGAGAGGATTCTAAGATTAGCAAGTGAGGTGTCATGATGGAATTAGAAGGTTGGAGGCATGATGGAGCTCCTCCCCTTCTAATTGTGTAGTGTTTGGTTGTTAGGAAAGAAAGAGAAAAGAATGAGAGAAAAAAATAGGAAATATGGGGAAAAAGATAGGAATTTGATGTGTGTTGAGTGTGAAATAGAGTTAGAAGTTTCCTACTTAAAAAATCAACTTAGGTGACAACCAAACAAGGGGGAGGTGCTATTTTTTTAGAAGATGCCTCCCTCCTTAAGTAAAAATTGAGGAATACCTAGGTTGGTTGATGAAAAAGGATGGGAAATCAATTTAGAATGTGGGTTTTCTCTCTTGATTGGTCCACCTATGCATGATCATCTTGTCAATTACAAATTTTCCTTAAAACCTTGTAATTGTCACATGGAAATCACGTTTTTTGCATGGATAATTCCTCAAAATATTGCTCCAATCATGGAGCGTAATGGCTTACTTCTATGGCTCATTCCTTAGTGGCTTGAGTGGCTTGAATGCTTGGCTTCATTCTTAAATAGCTTGTTTAGCTTGTCACTCTTTTGCATGGCTTAAATAGCTAAGGTGGGTTACATGGCTCCCATGTAAAGGTGGTGGAAATGCATGGCTTGTATATGGTCCCATTTTAGTCACCTTTTAACTTCTTCCAATTGCTCCCTTGCTTACCTTAAAAGTAATTTTTGGGATTGCTACAATACAATAGGACATGATCTTGGGTGGACCTTCAGGGGCTCTAGGACCCCAAGCACCTAACAGGGGTGCACAATCCCCTTCACCCCCAGCAAGCTAACCCCGTAGTTGGACCCATGAATGTGAAGTGCAATATAGGCCATTGTACCATCTTCTCACTTCCTACGAAAGAGTAAAAAGCCTAATTAAATTCTAGAAAATTATGTTAAGTCACATATATACTATAGATTAGCCTCTTAACCAGTAAAATATCAAACTTTAGAACTATTAGGTTAGAAATGCATGTGTTTTGAATTTTGGAAGAAAAAAAAACCCATTCTTTCATACTCTAATTTATGAAAAATGGACTACTAATTGGGTGCTTTTTATATAAAATTGAACGCTTATCAACTATATGTATCCATAGCATAGCTTGTATTTTTTACAATCACAAATTACCTAAAAATCATAAATATTAAGCTAAGTAATATATAATAACTAGTCTATAAAATATGAAAAATACCTACTAATTTCCATGAAAAGTGTATTAGTCATATACATTAAGTTGGATGGATTTTCATAAGAATTGATAATTTAAATTTCCAAATCTAATTATTACTTCTATATGAATAAATTTATTGATTTTTGTTGCTTCATATTCTTCCTAGATATAAAATTAGCTGCACATGATTAGCACAAGAAAAATACTGAAGTCTAGCCTAAATACATGTCCTAAATAATGAGATAAAAATGTATAAGTATTAACCAAAATATAACTTATCAATATCACTAATTAAAAAAATGAATATTGGATGAAATAAGCATAAAACAAATTTAGAAAATGTTGTCCTAAAATTAATGGATAAAGTATCCTAACAATCATTTTAATTATAGCATTAAACTAGCATGAAATAAGTTGAAAGATAGTTTCTAACTTAGCTTAGGTTAGCCAATTTTCTAGCCATGCTTAGGATGGTTCAAAAATTAATAGTACTAGGGTGGCTAAAAACTTCACTGAATCCTAGCATAAAATTAACTTGAAATTTGGGCTCAAATAAAGAATATATACTATGACTTAGACATGAAATTAAATTCTAAACTAAAATAGAATGAGACAGCTAAACTAAGGCTAAACATGAAAATAAAACCAAGAATCAAAGCTTTAACAAAACACGTATGCTCATAGAATCTAAAAAAACTAAAACACATCAATTAGAATGTGACTAAAGCATGGAAATGAATCTACTTATAAAAGTAAGAATAAAGCATCTAAACAACAAAAATAAATAAAAATATAATGAAATTTTACTAGAAATAAGTTTGAAAATATTATAAGAATTTGATGGTTAGAGAGAAAGCAAAAAAGAAACAAAAATTTACTCAGATTGGATGTCGACACCCAAAATACTTGATGAGTTGTGATTGTGGATTTCCCATTTATTCAACCTCTAAAGTAGTCATATTTTCCCCATTTTTCCTCAATGTATAAACATGTATTTCCCTTCCTACTTCTCCTCTTGAAAACATGTCTTTCGTCAATATAAAAACTAGGGAGAAAATGGCCTTATAACATGTGATGATGAGAGATAGTACATGCATTTGGGACCAAGCTTTTGTGGAATTTTTTACTTCAAAAATAAAAGGATTGAAATGTGTGAGAGTTCCTTAGCCTGGCATGGCTTCATGTTGAAGCTTTGTAGGCTAGTGAGTACATGCATGAATGCGTATAATATCTTTCCACCTTTGGTTTTGATAATGACAGCACATCTTGCACATGTAAGGGTGGTCGCATGTATGAGTTTTTGTTTACTCTAAAAGTAATATGGACACCACCATTATACTTTAAACTCCTCCAACACTAGTTATTGCATTGTACACCAAAAATGTACAAATTTGCTCCTTTCAACCCTAGTCCTTTAAAAAGCAAAATAAATAGAGTGATTAAAAGGTTTATAAATGCAATTTTTAGATATATTCTTTGTAATATTTATGATTATATCACATATCCCCAGATTTACATTTTGCTAGTCTTCAAGGAAAAATACAAAAAAAAAGCTAAAAATATAAAAACCTAAAAAACCTAACAACTTTCACAGGTATTACTTTCTGCATTTAGCATATGCATACAACATTTTAACCCCTATGTTACCCCTAGTGGACGAGTTGTAGTCTCACAAGGGTTTTTAGAAATGATACTCATAAACATTTCAAAACTCAAAACTTGTATGGTAATTCCTTCATTTCTCTTACAAAAATTTCTTTCATGCAGTGTGCATTAAATATCCTATTTGACCATGTTAATAAAGATGAAAAATAGTTAAAAATTCTGCATTTATGCTAGAAACATTTCATAAATACCCAAACCTCAAAATATGTGTGTGTGTGTGTGTGTGTGTGTATCAAAAGCTAACATTTAAGTAATATAGTTTTTAAGTAAGATATAACCTAAATTATGGTTTAAAAATATGATTTGACTTCAAATCATATAAGATACAATTAACAATAAAAAAAGAAGTCACTTTGAAGTGGCTGATAATAACTCTCATCAACATGAGAGCAGAACGGTGTATATCAAAGGCAAATTATCTCACATAAATCATAAAAGAATAGTAAGTAAAAAAGTGATAAATGTTCTTATGGAAAGACACCAATATTAAGAATGTTGCATTTTACCATAATCCCTACTTATTCACTTTCACTTTCAAGTCATACTACTCCTAAGATTAAGTTAGAACTTTTACTAATAAAACATAAGGCTTAGGACAATGATATCATATAAAATGGTCTAAGGGTAAACAAAATGTTAGCATAGCCTATTTTATTGGCTTTACTCTTTTCTCTTCTTCTTTTTTTCACTTTATTGTTAGCATAGCCTTTTTCTATTTTTTGATATATTCCACTTCAAATCATTTTAATATTCACCTCATGAACTATGTTGTTCATACTAATTCATCTAGATATTTCCAACAACCTCTATATATTTCCAAAACAATAGGTAATGGATATGATATGGGGTTAATATGACTAATGGTTACTTATCTTATACAAAAGGCTATAGTAAAGGCTCAAAGGCCTAACTAGCAAAAAAATAACTTAGGGTGGACCCAAGGCTCTAGGTTAACCAAGCATGGCCTCCATCATCTCCTAGATTTTATACAACTAAATGTGTCCATAACCTAAAGAGATATTTGGTCTACCCTTTAAATGATGGTTCTCAATAGTTGATCCAAACAAAGGATAATGAGACCAACTACGAATTGATGTCTACTAAAGAAAAGTCTTCATTTATATATAACCCTGACAAAGAAAGAATGACTCTATTCTCACATAGGTTATAAGTCTTTACTAATTTTTTTTCTTCAAGATATCTACGTTATACTCACCCTTCAACCTAAATTATACTTTTGTGGCTGAAGTGTAGTAAATGTTTCAAGTTCGATTTTCATGGAAAACTATAAAACAATGGTAATAAAGTAAACTAATTGGATGCAAATCTATCAATAGGCTAAAGTCCAAAGATAGCAGTGAATTTTTAAAAAATCCAAATAATTTCAATTCTCATCCTTATAAAGAATCTTACCACAAAATCCTCTTTTTTAACAAAAAAAAAAAAAAAATTGACAGACCAGTAAAAACTTATAATGAACACATCAAATTTTGAAATACTGTATCCCAACTTAAGTTAAACATTGTTCTCAATGTTTAGAACTAAACACCATGAACAAACAATATAATAAATCTTGAAGATAAATGTAGAAAGGAGCATACTTGAATGATTTGTATGCCAATGATGGTGTATAAGAATTCTCACAAATAAATATATAAATGAATAACTAGAAAATTTATAGGCGACCAAATTACGACATAGCACAATGTACAAAGTTGGACATGTGAATGCGTATGCTTGACCCATTACTAACTGAAATATATCCTAAATCTAGGCTAACACTATGGATATAGGAGCCTCTAGAAAAAATTCATCCACTTAAGGATTTTGTGGTCGTTGATATACATTTGCCACTACATAGTCATGAGGGTTGATACTTGATATATATAGAAATGTGACATATAGATCTCTATATTTAGTAGGTTTTAACCTAGAACTTTATATAAAATATTACCAATTAGGGTTAATTGTTCATTTTGTAGGTCTAGGGTACAAATGAGAAAAATGTATGAATTTGACCATTTTACCCAAAAAAGAGCATGTTTACAATCCAACATGTGTCATGGGACCACACATGCCAAATATTAAGTCCAAGAAGTTCATACTAAAATTTGGTTGTCATTACTAAAACAAAGCAGTCAGAAACCTTAAGTGGAAGATCGAGCATTATTCACTCAAAATAAGGTGTTCATATCAAAAGTAAGGTGACAAAAGTTCCCATGCATGTAAGTGTTCCACCACCTTGGGAAGCTTAAATCATATATATCAAAATCACATACAATGAAAGCTTCTTTGTAATAAAATAAGTTTAGAAGATTGAGGCCTGCATAATATATATTCCTTACACACTCTCTCCTACTCAACCAAAAGAGGGGACCACCTAAGGATCCACACAAGTTTTTCCATGTATGGTAGTGAGTCATACTCAATCCCATGTGATTATATGAGAAAAATGAGGAATACAAGTTGATAAAATAAAGGAGTGAGGAGAGGGACACTTTACAAGAAATCTATGGTTGAAAGCATCCTTACTATTCAAGCATTTAAAGGCCAAGATATATCCTGGTTCATACACATCCTAAGCAACCAATGAACATTCAGTCAAATAAGGGAGGACTAATAAGAAGATACACAGCAATGTAGACCAAACTAAAAGATCATTGGTGGGGATTTTTGACTCGCTGCCCACCATTTTTTTAGGAGCAAAAAACATAATTTACAAGGGGGACAAGTATCACCGTCCTTAAAACCTATTGCTTGGAGAAATTTATAATGGTCTGTGACAAAAATAAGGTAAAAGAAAGAATGGAGAAAAAAATCTCAAAGAAATCTATGCCATCCACTCTAAGGCACCCCCATCCAAAAGTAGAGAGAAAAAGAGCCCTTAAATAAGATCTTTTTGTACAATAACATTCCAGCCAAACCTCATCCACTCAAGTTGGTCAATGATTATCCAAGGGATAGGAATAAAGTAGAGAAACGTTATAAACCATAGCCACCTTGCCCTTGTTGAAAAGTCAAATAAGGAAAGATTGACACCACCCATTCTCAACCAATGGTCTACCTTCCTTACAAATTTTTTAACTTGAAAACACACACATCCAAAAGCTCCATGCATCCTTCCTCTTACTTTCCCATTCCCACATCACCTTCTTCATTTTCTCTCCTTTCTTTATATCTTTTTCTTCCCACTCACCCTTATCCTCCTTCCATTCCCACCTTATCTCCTTTCACCCTAGCTTATCTCCTTCCATTCCATATCATTCCATGTCCCACGCTTCCCATAGTGAATTTCACACATCTCCCATTCCTCGCATTCATTAATTCATCCCTTCCAACCTTACATCTCAACACTTCTTCCTTTCATCTCTTCCTTAGATCCTAACCATTCAAACTTTAGGGCTACCACACTAAAAGCTCTATAAATAAGAGGTGAAGGAAAATGAGAAGGGGATCATTTAGCTTTTCCTTAATCTTGAAAGCTAAATCTAGGAGAAATAGTGGGAGAGAGATCACCCTTACCAAAGCTCCCCCAAGATTACAAGTTCATCTATTGGAGAAGAGGTAAGGAAGCTCATCCATCCCCATTTCCTCTCTTTTCTCCCATCTACCTCTCTTCCCCTTCTCATTCTTCCTTTCTTTTGTGCATTACACTCCAACGTTGCAAGCCTTACACACCCCACTCTACCTTGCATTTCCATGCACCTTAGTTTACATTCATAACATCCCTTAACCCTGGCACATCCCACCTTGTTTCATGCATATTTCATCAACCATCCTTTACACACCTTGCTTCCTTTCATGCTCAGACCCTTCATCATCCTAGATATTATGCATACACCTTATATTTGGATGTAGCCTCCACTCTTAATCTTGCATATATGTCGCTTATATACTCCCTGGCTTAGTTTTTCATTTCTTACATTAACCCTCATCTACACTCCTTTCCCCCACTATCCTTCATGTCTTTCCATCTTAGGCTCCACGCATCTACCATCCACTCCACCATGCGTCCCTTTCTATTGCATTATACACACACCCTCTCCTTAACTTTGACATGCATTCCTTCTCTTTCTAGCCTTCTATCTTCCTTCTTTTCTTTCTTTAAAATTTGGGAATCTAAGGAAAAGGAAGATAAGCCTTGTGCCCTTATATGGCATCCAAGGACTCTTTCCAATCCTAAAACATGGGTTGAGGATTACATTAGGATTGTGGAATGTTGGGTTAAGGAGATGAAAAAAGAAAGGTTGTAGCTTTAATGCACCTTGGTTTGGATAGAAATGTGTAGGCACTTATTAAGTGACACAACAAGAAAGTTGTACAGCAAATGTTCAAGCCTAGACGAAGAAGAGGACATGTAAAGAGCCTTGATGAGTGGCATAGGAAGGACTTCTACACTTGATACTTTAAAAGGAAGTTTCTTTATTTGCTTAGCTAATAGCTTTATTTCCTTAGTTGCTTTAATTATTAGTTTATTTCCTTGCTTTGGTTAATTACTTAGATTTATTTCCTTTCCTTGTATGTTGCGTAGGTTAGAATAAAGTACTTAAAGCTTTAATTAACTCCATCATTAATAGAGTCCTCATGGGATTGGATCGTATTTGTCACTTCTATACTTCAATAGAACTATTCACTTTTGATAATTATTAAAGCACAACAATACTAACTTATTAGCTTCTCGTAAGACTGTGATTGTAGACTTCTTGGGTACAACTTGAAATGGGTTGACCTAAGTGCTATCAAATATGGGAGATATAATGCCTACATCTAGTAACATGAATACCTCAACTCTCATGACTTCCTTCCTGTTAAGATTAAGCCATCTCTACATCTCCCTAGAAAGTTTCATAGTCTTTGACATCCCAAGTTTTACAAATAGATTTTTCTTAATATTTTTTAAAATAATCATGATCAATCCTTCAATTTTTTGTTAAATTATTTTAGTAATACTACATAATAATATATACAGTTCTCCAACTACCTCTTCAATCTTGAGCACTTTGATCAAACTGTCACAATATAATGAAATAAACTTGATCAATCACATAGTTAGAATCTATTATTCACAACCCAATAATCTAGTAAACCAACTAACTATAGGCATAATTTTGTCAATTATTACATGTTTGATAAATACTTAATTGAACTAGAAACTAAATCTAAGGTCTTCATACTTTGCTACTTGATTCCTCATGATCTTTTTCTACTTTAACTCCAACTATTCTTCTTGACTATCACATGTAAGATGGTTGGGTGCGTAATTTCAATTACCCAATAGAAAATACAAACCTAACCAAAACAATGAAATCTATGTTCATGTAGTTTGAAAACTTCATTTACATGATAGTTATCAAATCATGCTATCATCAAATAGCAACATACCAATCATAACTATATTTTAATTTAAATTAATCATATCAAAGATCCATGTATGCATAAGCATTTCTATCAAAATTAGACATATCTAATATTTGTCCTTTTAGTAGGATCAAATAGATTAGTTATTCATATCAAATCCATTATCCATATTGGATCAAAATCAAACACATTTGTTGATGAACTCATCAATCAATCACAAAAATCGAATCAGATGGTCAAATGCTGAGTGACATTTAATATCTTATCAGAAGGAATAGTTCAATATTCTTGAGAACGACTAACATGTTAGCCCATGTCAAATAAAATAGAAGGTTAGCTATGCACACAGTGAAACTCCAAGTTCCTAACTGTGCTCGTCAGTGGATTGATGTACACATAAATAATACATATAATATCCCTATATTTACCATACATATCACTAAATAAGGTTTATTTCTCATTTTATAGGATTAAGTACAATTGAGAAAAATGCTATTTTTATTAACTCAAAATCCTAAAAGAGAGAAAATTTGTTATTTGAGCATTCTCATGGGTCCACATGCCATAAACCATGGAGGTTAGAATTTTAGAATGTTATGGGAGTGTCATTATCAAATTCAGCACTATCAGGAACCTCATGCAAACAACCAACCTTATCTACTTAAAAGAAAGTGACTTTATCAAAGTAAGGGTGGCAAACTTCCCATGCATGTATTCCACTACCTTGGGCAACTTCTAAGAGTAGCTAGATTAACATGCAACAAATGCACATGTATATGATTTATTTATGAAGCTAAACAAGTCAAACATTGGGGCCCACATGAAAACTTCTTCCTCTCATTCTCTCTCTCACTTAACTCCTAGATAGGATCACCTATGGTACTCCATGATTTTTCCATGCAAGTGGAAGTGATATACTATAAACAACGTTTTCACATGAGAAAATAAGGGAGAAATTAAAGCTCAAAATTGTGGAGAACAAAGCAAGAAGGGTGAGAGAGAAATAATGGGAAATCTATGATTGACATTCATCCAAACTTTTGAAAAAATAATGGAGAAGATCTATCCCTCATTAAGGCTATCCTAAAGCATCCAATGAGAAGTGACTTATGCTAGGTTTGACCAATGATAAAGAACCATACTAGAGAGTAAAGAAAAATATCCTATAGGTAGAGATTTTTTTGGTGGGCTGCTCATCATTTTTTAAAGAGAAAAACATGTTTTTCTCAAAAGAGAAAATGTGTTCTAGCCTATCTTCATATTGGTGGAGAAATAAAAGGTAGGCTGAAGAAAGAATCAAGGATGAGAAAGAGCTTTGTATAGGAAAACCTCAACAAAATCCAAGCCATCAACTCTAAGGTATGCTTAATCCTACGGATGCAAGGAAGGGGGAAAGGAAGCTTCTTCAACCAACCAATCAAACTCCCATAAAAGTTCATGTGAACAGTCTTTTCCATCCATAAGTCTACTTGCTTTACAAATTGGGGATGAGATGGAAAGAGAGAGAAAAAGATAAGGAAATGAAAAGTAAAGAGATAAGAAGGAAAACATGGAGTTTCCTTCAAGAAACTTCTACCTCCACAATGTGAATCTATAAAACAAGGGTTGTGCATTGAAGGGGGAAAAAATTTAGTTGGGAGAGATCCTTAGGAGAAAAAAAGATATGGACATTAGATCTAGGTAGGTATCCTTAGAAGAGCACATTGAAAAGAGGGTTACATTTGAAGGTTTGGGAGGTTAGGGGAAAGGATTTGACACATTGAAATACAAGGAGAAAAAGGCATGCACATTGAAGGTGGTTGGCAAGAGTGTGCGTTGAATTCCTTGATGGGAGTAACTCTACTAGTCTAATCCATTAAAGGAAAACTAGAAAAGAGGAAGCTGCTTGGATTTTATGTTCATGCCCAAAAGCATCTCTCAAGGAAACACGTAGGAGTAAAAGTGAAAAGAGAGAAGCTACTTGTTGGCTTTTTGAAGAAAATCCCATCTTAAACACTTTTTATTTCACATTGTTGGAAAGGAAGAAAAAGTAAGAAATTTTGGAAAAGAGATTCTAGGGAGAGGAAGTGCAAAGAAGGGGGGAAACTTTAATGCATAAGGAAAATAGCTACTTGGTAGGTGGAACTTGTTTGTTTTCTTCAAGTTGCTCAACTAGTTTGTCCTCATTGAGCAGCTATCTATGAAGTAGAAAGAAAAAAAAAATGTTGATTACAAGGAGTGTGGTGAAGTGTGTGTGTGTGTGTGTGTGTGTGTGTGTGTGATGAGGTGCTGGAAGAAGACAAAAAGAAAGAGGAAGTAGCTTGCCATTTTGTCATTTACAAGTAACTCCTCTATAAAAGTGTTGTGCATACAACTCACAGAGAATTGGGCTTTGGATGGTGCTTACAATACAAAATACACTAGGTTGTGGTTGTGCTTGCAATTTTGGGGATGATGTTGGGCGTTGAGAAGGAGAGAGTATGGTGAGTGAAACATGGAGATTATAGGTTGTGCTTGTAATCCAAAGCGACGGTGGATGCTTGTGTCGTGCATGTCATAGAGAGGTGCTTAACATGTAATACATGGATATTGGGATGGTTAGTTGGTGAGTTATTTTCTTTGGGTGTGGTGGTTATCCTTTATGATTGTTGAGTGACACAACAATACATAAGTCATCCATTGGTTGTGGAAAGCAAGGTGGTAGCACGGGTTGGAAGAGTTCTAAATTGATATTGTTGAGTGACACAAAGGGAAAACAGTGAATTCGATTCCATTCCATAGGAAGTGTTTCTTTCATTTTATGTTATTTAAATTCCTATAATTCTACTATAATAAAAGTTTTATTTCAATTCTTTAGTCATTTTTTGTTTGAGTTAAATTGCTTTACTTTTCTTTTTCATTATTATTAGATTTTGATAGTGTTAGTTAGGTTTAAATTAAGTTTTTTTTAGTGATTCTCCTTTTCATACTATTAAGGTTAGCATAATTAGTATGTTAGACTCATTTTCACACTAGGGTTAGGATGAAACCACATTAGTTTAGGTATATTCCCTTTAAGTAAATTTATGTTTAAAAGTGCTTATATATCAATTTTCAGTTTTGGTGAATTAACATATATAATTAGTGTTCTCTTAAAATCAAGATACTAATTATGTTAGGTTAATTAATTTAGTATAGAGAATCTCATACATGTTTTTCCCTAAAAAGACAAATTGCACTCAGAATAATATACAAAATTAAGAAAACCTCTAAAAATTGAGAAAATATAGATAATAGGGCTTTTCAAGGATAAAATCTAAGTTAATTAAATTTTGATATATTCAATTCTCATGGGGTGGACTCTAAACGCTAGATTTTAGTTATCTAGTTAATTTTATATCTCTTAGTATTTTAAGTTCATTTGATTTAATTATTATTATTTTGCAAGTTTAAGGTTTTTAAAGTAGATTTAAATTGAAATATTGAAAATTTAGAAAAATGAGTCCTTGTGGGATTGACCCATATTTGTCTAGTCTATACTATAGTAGACTCATGGGCTTGCAGATATATCTTAAAACATATCAAGTTTTTGGATCCGTTACCAAGGACTCACAATGAAATTTAGTTCGAATCTAGGTCAAATTACTTTACCACTAGTCATAGTTTAGGTGTACATACCTTTTAATTTCATTTTTTGCATAATTTCTCTAATTCTCATGATTTTGGTTCTCACTTTTGTTCTTAATTTTTTGCAGGAATTTGGAGAATGACTTGGAGGAGAAATTAGGATAGCTCACAAATTTTAATTTTGAGTTAATTGTAATGAAGACATTATTGTATTTTTTATCTCAATTCATTTAAAATTAAAAGGGTTGTAATAATACAGGTTAAGGGTGAGCCATCCTAACTTGGAAGATGAGGTGGTTTGTACATTGATTCACCCTTGTACGAGCAAATTTTATTGAGGAACCCACTATGAGCATTTCTTACTCCTTACATTTCTTATATTATGGTTTATATATTAATTTAGTTTGCATTTGGATGGTAGATAATTTCATATAGTGTGCATTTTATAACAATTGCATTTTAGGATTATTGCATTAGTTTATTTCTTTTTATTACATTTAGGCATGTTAATTACTTTAAGGTGAATTATATGATGACCAAAATGCCAGGAGAATGTCAAATTAATTAGTAAGGGCAATCATCTCTATAAGATAAAGGGGGGATTTGATTACCAACCATTGGCCTACCTAGGTTAATCATCACCTTATGCATCTTAGCCTTTCAAATTAATTTAAAATCAATTAAATAGACCTATAGTGGCCTGAGCTCATAGGACTATCTTAGAAGGGAGCAGACTACTACAACTCTAGTGGACCATACCTGATCAAATGTGTTATTATTTAAATGACTAGCTCTACCAACATACTTAACTACTAGATTACCAATGGCTAACTAAAGAGGGTGTGAAGAAATTGATTAAGATAGGATCCAACTAGTAAGTAGTAAAACAAATATGAAAGAGAGGAGCTAATTACATTAGAAATAATCTAAAAGCCTCTGCCTATGCCAAAATTCAAGAAAATTAAGTTTAAGCTTGTTTTGCCTTAGGGGCAGTTTTATTGTGTGCCTATTGGTTGTGCATCATTTGCATGTAGGTTATAGCATTTAGTTTTAGATACTCCTTAGTTTAGTTTTAAAAAAAGTACTCTATCCTTATATATATCAAATACTTTTTGTTGTATACAAAGTTGAGTCAAGTGCATTAACCACTAGTGTATGCACCGACCCTTGATCATTAAGATGAGATTGGATTGCTAACTAAGAAGAGATGGATGGTTGAGATCATCACATAATATTGTTTACCAATTAAAAACTACATACATAGAGAGACTATAACCCATACTCAAGCATAGCAGATGGAATGCTTATATCATTAGCATGAGATTAGATTGCCAATCAAAGACCATATAAAAAGTCCTCTTATTGAAAGTAATTGTATCTCCTAATTTCTTATTTGATAAGTATTTATTTTCTAAGGATTTAGAAAAGATGGCTAGAAAAAAGAAAGAGGTAAAGTCTATAAAAACATTGACATGTGGATTAAAAAGAGAGGCAAATTCTCTAGGAGCCAATTTAGCCAACTAATGTAGTAGAGTAAAACAAAAATAATTAAACTAGATGGATTAGAGAAAGATTAGGCCCTTAACAAGCTATAGAAGATGGAGAACTTAGATCATTAAGATTAGGTTGTTTGCCAAATAGGAACCATACAAATAGAGAAACTCTAACCTCTTACCCAAGCTTAGGAGATTGAAGTATTAGATATCAAGAACTTGCGTTTTCTCCTTCCACCCCCCTCCTCATTGTTGCCTTGATTGAATTTGGCTTTTGCTACACCTTGAGTCAATCAAAAAGTTGAAATTGAATTTTCTTTTCAAGCCATATGTGCTTTTAAATTTGGATTACCAATTAGGAAGAGATGAATGGTTTATATCACTTAGATGAGGTTGTTTGCCAATTAGAAACTATATGAAGAGAGAAACCCTAGCTCCTTTACTCAAGCATAGGAGATGGAAGGTTTTGAAAATTAAGATGAGGTTAGATTGCTAATTATGAACCATATAAAGAGTCCTCTTACAGAAAGTAATTGTATCTCTTAATTGTCTATTTGATAAGTACTTGTTTCTTAAGGGATTTAAGGAAAGATGGTTTATAAAGATATTTACATGAGGCTAAAAAGTAGAGGCAAATTCTCTAGGGGTCATTTATCTAACTAATGAGGCAGCATAAAATAATAATAATAAAAATATAATTTAAAGTATTAACATGGCACAAGAAAATTAGGGTTCTAAGTATTCAAACAAAAAAAGGTGATTAGCTTAATGTATAATAGTAATCTAATAACTTTGCTGAGGTTATCAATTATCATTGCCCACACCAAACATAGCTCATTTGAGGTTTTGTGACAAAACTACATGCATGGCCTATCTTTTTGAATGATATATAGCTTTCATTGCCATGATGGGCAATGTCCCAAAATCACATACATTGGATGATTTTGCTATTGATTTTTCTAAGTTTGCTATTGATTTTTCTAAGGAGTGATGGAATAGTGCACGTGCCACAATTGCTTATTGGTAGTGCATCACACTTTTGCATTTTGGACTCCACAAAGGGTTGATTTAACCTATTCATCTAGTTTTTCAACTTTGAATGCTAATGCTCCAAAAACACCAAGGATTGAATGAGCCTGGACATTGAATAAATGGTCTTTTGATCACCACACATGAAAAATAAGGAAATTCCTTGTTTAAAGAATGGTCACAGCCAACAAGTAAGAAGCAGAGTTTTTAGATATTATAATCATTCCATTGCCATGATGTTTGGCATACAAGTAATCTAGAGCTAGAGAAATTAGATGGATAGGTCTAATCAATGATTTGTGGGTCCATCATGCCAAACTGCATGCACTATGCTTTCATTTCTCTTTTCTGAGCTGCCTTTGAATACCATTAATATTTACTATTATCCTTTTTAGAATATAAAATAACTAGGAGAAAAGATTGTCGGATCATCTAAACTATGTGACTTGTGTGACAGGGCTTATGTATGGGATGTTCGAAAAAATAAACTCCAAAGTGAGGGAATGGCAGCATTCTTTACAGGGGTAAGAGAATATTAATTATATTGCTGTGTAATATAATTTGATTTGATTGTCAGTTCATTCGCTTCTCGAATGTCTCACAAGTATTGGGGCATCCCTCTTCAGGTAGTAAGTATTTCACAACTGGGTTGTCCAGCTCATCTAACTGTTGGTTGCAACAGGGGAATGACCATAGATCTGAGGCTTTGAACATGAAGATGACTAGCCAATTGCAAACCAATGTTTTGGTATGTTCCATTCAGCGATATTGTTTGTGTTTGTAAAGCCGCTCAACATTATTGTTGGTTTGGTGTTGGACGTAATTCCTACATTCGAGAATGAACTTGCCGTGGGTGTCTCTAATAACTTCTGCCTCTCCTTAAACATAGGTCGAATGGGTTCCGCTTATAATTTTTTTCCAAATAACGACGATCATCGATGATGTGACCTCATGTTTCACGCCGAATTACCATACATACATCTTTCCATGATAGATAAGGAGCTAAGAGATGTCCAGTCTATTTGCTAGCTTATTTCGTGTTGTGGAGAGCTCAGTCGCGCTGGGGTCGCACACAGCTCCAACTGCGTTTCTTTAGTAACGACCAACGACAATCAACTTCTTAGAGAAGACAAGCTCATGCCCTCTGGCAAAGCTGACATTTCGTGATAACACGAATATAGATTCCTATATGGCCGTACGATTGGGTGATTTGTTTCTCGGATAGCCAAATATTATTCACCTGAGTTTTAACCATTTATAGAGAAAATGACAGGAACAGCGATGGCCAAACAGATACCATTTGTTATTCAGTTTATGGAAAGACTAAGATGCCCTTGATTGGCACACATTAAGATGACAACAAAAATTGGTGGTCTTCGAGGCTCCCACCAAACTTGTTTATTCTCTACATCTGCGAGCGTCAACTCCAATTTGTAAGACGGAGCATGACTACCAAGCACGGCCGCACATGCAGGCTTAAGGAGATGCACAAGTGAACGAGTGTCCAATGACACTTTTCTTCGGGACTTTTCTTTTCCTGAAATAGTCTAGCGAATCATAGCATACCACATGGTATTTTACGTATTTTTGTAAAAATCCAACTTTGCCATTAATAAGCGTACTAAATAGTTTCCTTATGCCAATGATCAAATATCACACCTTTTCTTATTTCACTAAAAGATCTCTCTATCTCTACATGAGATTTTTATGCCTAGCCCACATAAATAAGGTCACTATAGTGGTTTGTTTAGATCTCTCAAAAAGTGGATCAACAGATGTCTCTTTCTCTCATTCTCATGGATGAAATTTGGTCGAGCTGCCTTGAACTCATGCCCTGCATGATTGATGCTAACTCTTGCTCGTCCACATCACACTCATATATTATGACTATATACATGCACACACATATATACACACACATGTAAATATATATGCTATTAATGCATAAGAAAAGATAAGGAGAAGTTCAGGTACCTGCTCAAAGAGCAAGTACACATTTTTGGACCACACAAGCCACTTACCTAGCTAATATCCAATCTATTAATTTAGCATATAATTGGTAAGCCCATCCATATACACCAATTTTGACCACAATTGACTAGCTGAGGGCCAAGTTTTACTTGCCAATGATGACCCTAGTATCAACCAATAGTCAAGCTTTGAAATACCTTGCATACGCTTAGCACCCTGCAATGCCTCCTAAACAGCTCCATGCATCTATGCTACTTTCAACTGTTAGTGTGGCACTATCTACCTTTATAGTATGGCGCTACATTACTTATCTACTCATCTTTTCAACCAATTTCTACATAGGGATGCCAATTGTGAGGGATGGGTTTTTACTGCCTCATCCTTCCAACAATTTGCATTTCCTTGTCTCACCCCACCCTTCCCACCATGGGTCATTGAGATTTGCAAACCACTATAGGTTGATGTAGACTTTGAAAGACATCTTGACCTGTCCCGCCCCATCAACTATTATGCCAGGGTAGGTTAGTACGGAGTGTGTCAATGTCATCATATCTGAATTAGTATTAAGGTATTTTTTTATTGTTCTCCAATTCCTTTTTCTTTTCTTAAATGTGCAAGAAAAATTTTAGTTTTATAACTCTTTCTATATGTACGTATCTAATTTTACAAAAGTACATTTCTTTTATAACTAAAGTATAAAAATATTCCATGGGCAATTTTAATATATAAATATACATGAAAAATGTGTGTCGACCCAAGGAATTTCCTCACTCACCTGCCATGCCCCACCTCAGGTCACAAAATCTTTTCCTCATAACAAGTGCAGGTCACTAATTTCCTATTGCAATCCACTCCAAGCATGGTAGAGCCCAGTTTAACAACTCCCCTACAAAATAACAAGTAGTCCTACATCGACCAAAAGAAAAGAAAGACTTGATTTGCAAAACTAAAATGGAGGTTCTAACAATAAACAACTCCAAGAACTAGCTACTTGATAAAATTATTGCAAGTACCTTCATCAGCTTAACTAGAAGTTCATGAATTCTTAATATTGAAAGTAAACCATGGAGCTTGGAAGAGCTAAATAGAAACTTCCTTCTAAGACCAAGGATTCGAAGCAATCCCTAAGGTAACTTTCTTTATTCTTCTTAGTTCATTACTTAGTTAGACTTTTAATTTAATGTAGTAGTTTTGTTTATCTTAGTTTTCATTTTCATTAATTTGCTTTGGCTATGTTTTATTTTACTTTAGGTTAAGGTCTTACTTCTAAAATTCTAAAAAGAATCTTTCAATACCTTAAAAGACCTTCTTAACTAGTATGCTTACTTTGTATTGTTTGAAGTTCCTTTATTATTAGAGTTTTATGTAATTCTCTAGTTACTATCTTTTTTTAGTTCTCTAATTGTTTGTTTTTACTACCTATTATAATATTTGCATGGCGCAAGCTTTTCGTTGTAAGTTTAGCATCATGTAAATGCACACAATCTATTAGGAACAGTAATATGTTCCTCACTAGTTCAATTCTTAAGAAATCTTATAAACAACCATTGGCAGGTTGTATTCATAGACTCAGGGGATGTTGCATTCTCCTTGCTTAGAGATGTAAACCCAAAGATTTGATTAAGACAAGTGAATGGGCTTTGGGACTCATAGCTTATTCCAACAAGTGGCAACCTCGCTACAAATTTTACAGTCCATGACTAAGATTTCATACCTATGAAGGTATAATGGCTCCAAATTTATACTTTCCTTCATGTTTGTTAACATCATATTAGTGTTCTCATTCCCGCAGTCTATAAAAGGTCATCATACTATATCCATCAACACTAAGCTTGTCTTGATTAAAGATTCCAATCCCTTCATTCAAAAAGTTGTATTTAGGGTTTTGTTAGGAAATTGAACCTTTTGTTTTTGTAGAAATTGAAATATGTAATTATAAGTTTGCGCATATAATTTTTTCTTTTTTGAAGGACTTTACATGCCTCAATAGTAAGAGGGCTACTTTTGGATGATCATGATGGAGATGTCTTGGCATCAATTTTGAGAGAGTAGCCCCTCTTAAACATGCATTAATGTAGTTTAGCATGTATTTAAATTTTTGGTAAAAGGCAATGATTCATTTAAATAGAAACATAGTATAAGCATCCCAGTATAAGCTACATACACTACTACACAAGAGGCTTTTAAAGTCATTATAAAGAAGCTGTTATTATGACTACCAACATCATAAATATTTTACAAGTCATTTAGAAAAAATGATTTTAAAAGTATGCACTTCAGAAGCCGTTTAATATTAAAATGACTTCTTTAGTTTGGTGCAAATAGGAATTTTTATGCAAGTATGGACTTTTAAAGTCATTTGAATCAAATGACTTTAAAAGCATGTATTTTTAAAGTCATTTTTTGTAAATGACTTTAAAAGTCTTAACCTTCAAAGTCGTTTGATTCAAATGACTTCAAAAATTAAGAATTTTAAAGTCTTTTAATTCATACTACTTTAAAAGTCATTGACTTTTAAAATTGTTTAGTGAAAAACAACTTTAAAAATACACGCTTTTAAAGTCATTTGAATCTAACGACTTTAAAAGCCGATTCCTATGTAAAAAATTCCCCTTCACACCAAACTAAAGAAGTCTTTTTTCTATCAAACGACTTTTGTAGTGTATATTTTTCAAGTTTTTTGAATCAAAGGACTTTAATAGTTAAAACTTTTAAAGTCATTATTTGTAAACAACTTCAAAAGTCCTTGTTCTTATGTAAAAGGCCAAAATAGTCTCATTTTTTCCTATATCCCCTGCTCATGTTCTTCTTCTCGTGGGTGATATGACGGCCACTTCCCCTGGTCCTTATGTCTCTCTGTGTCCTGTTTCCCTTCTTGGATATTTTGATTGTTTATGGCATGAAAAATTCTACAAGTAAATCATAACTTCTTTTTATCACGCTTTGTTTTCTTGTTACCAACTCTCTCTGCTTGCATTTTGTATATCAAGTGAGTTTTGTCACTAAAGATGATGGGGTTAATAAGTGTGTTAGATCATTGTAATGTCGGCAAAAATCGTATGATGTCATCTCAATCAATAACTGCTTCTCTCTCTAATCCTCACTATTGGAGAAATACGATTTTTGGCTCTCATCCAAAATTAGGATTTGATGAAGAGAAATGGTACCATTAAGTTGGCCGAGGAAGTTGCAACCTAATGTTTTACCCTATCCCCATAGAGTGGTGTCAACTGAATACTAGGCTGCCATATTTTGATGAAATTATTTCACATTAGCTCTTTAACCATGATATTATATTAATAAGATCTAATAATATGCAACATTTAATGTATGTAATAAAAGGATGATAAATGAGGAGTTATTTCAAAAAATACTTTGATTTCCTTGTTCACGTGTGTGTGTGTGTGTGTGTAAAGAATGCATTAATCAATGCTTAAAAATCATAAAAAATCAATTTTATTGTGTATTTATGAAGTAAAAATATATTAGTTTTTAAAGTTTTTTGAAAAAAACAATGACTTTAAAAATAGTGATCTTTGATTTTTAAAGTCGTTTGCTATAAATAACTTTAAAAGTCTATGATTTTTAAAGTCGTTCACCGCAAATGACTTTATACTTACTACTCTATTTTAAGAGTTATTTCATTGACTTTAATTTTTCTTTTTCTAATTATCTTCACCTATACACAAAATATAAACCAAATTTCGTTGTGGTTATCATCAACCAAATCCCAATTGTGAATTGGAGCTACATTCACATATTCGCATTCGGTATCAATTTTTGAGTGTTGGTTACTATCTCTTTGTTTGTGTCTATATATATATATATATATATACATACATATTTGAAGAATTATTACATAGTTATGGTTAGAAACTTGGCTTTATAAAGTTAAATTTCCTTTTGAATGTATCTTTCATATTTTCCTTCTTTTTTCATTGTTAATTAAAAATTTCCTCATGTGTGTATACATGTAATTTAGGTATTTTAAATACTTATAATTCTTGTATACCTAGTGTTTGGTAAAATGCCTAACGTAATCTTTTCATGTCTAACAAGCCTATATTAGATTTAACCAAGATTGTCAATCTAAGCTTAAAATCAATAAAAAAATCTCAACCGTCAAAATTGTTATTGTGTAAACAGTATCTGGTAATGCCTGATCGATGATCTAATGTTACCAATAGTTCCCCATCCCTAAATTGATAGAATGAATTAAAAATTTCAAACATCGAGACTAGGAAAATCTGACAGACTAAATGAGGATCATTGATTTGTATCTATGCATATTGATTGGTCAATGATCAAAACTCCAACAGCCTTGCCAGAGTTTTGATCATTGAGTTTTAACCCTGAATAACAAATCCGATTACTCAAATAACAAATCTGATTACTCAAAATTGATGGATCGTCAATGAAATTACCAAATCAAAATCTTAATTGTCTAATCATGATCTTAAGCATACATCTGAACACTTTGAGTATAAAATCAAACTCTAAAATGTTGAGTTAGGCCACTATAAACTATTGTATTTGACTCTTTAAACCTAGATTATTCATCAAGGACTATCTGATTTGTAATATAAACCTAAACCATTAGATCACTGACTTGGAGAATGAACGACATGTATGAGATGGACATGATCATATCTCACTTATGTAGTCTACGACTAGTGGAAGGTGGATGGTTTATGATTGATCTAGATGGTCGCAATCAAGTCGCGTAGCTATGATCTAGCCACGATCCGACACTTTTGGGCAATCCAAGTAAATCCTTCACCTAATTAATTCAAACTTCAATTTTCATTTTGTGTGCATAGTAAATTAGAAATTTTTGTGAATTATTAACCTTAATTACGTTATAGACTTGTAAAACATTTAATCAGGAAATTAGGTTATAGTAACCATTAGTCTCACATTAAATTGTGAGATCTGAATTTTTGTTAGTATAAATGAAATTCATATATCTAGATCAATTTAGATTAGATCAACAGTCAATAAACATCGATATGTACAACCCATAGTTTAAGAATAAGAATTGAACGACAATCTATGGATCTAAATACTTGAACAAGTGGATTCTAGTACGATCTTAGGATAGATAGAAAGACTAGTCATAAACTAAACGTCCAATTTAGAAGACTAATTAATAGTGTTATATGTATATATCTCAGGTCAACAATGTGTCATAGTTTAAAAGCTCAATTTAGTGATTTAAATGTTGGATCAATGCTCAGATCAATCATTGGAAAACATTAGTAAATAGGAATAGTCAATATCAGTTAGGTGGATTAAGATTTCTATCCTAGAAAACTAAATAATTGCTATGTTTTGATAAGAATGAATTAATACAGATGTTGATTTACATGTACTATCTTAAATTTTAAATAGAATCAAAACTTAGTTATTGTAATAACCCTAATTTTTTAATTCCATTTCAAATGATTATGAATTAATTTTGATGAATGCAAATTGAAATTTTTTTATGTTTACATTGAATTGAACTTTTGAAGGGCACCTAATTGAACCCCAAAACCTTAAATTTTGGATTGTACTCAAAAAAGCACATCCAACAATATAAAGAGCACTAAAATTGGAGATTGGGTGGAGAAGTTATGGATCTATGAATATGGAGGACATTTTAGTTAAAAAAAGAAAAAAAGAAAAGAAAAGAAATTTACATGAGGGGCTGAATTGATATTGGTACCCACTGCCACTTAAGTGAGATTGAAAACAGAGTCTTCCCCAACTTGACACACACATGGAGAGGAAATATGATAGGAGAGAAAATGAAGAAGAAGAGGAAGAAGAAGGACAAGGAGAAGAGGGAGAGAAGAGAGAAGTGGAGAGAAGCCTTGCTTGTCAAAGAAGATGTGTCACCCTAGCGAGGAGAAGATGAAGGATTTTGGGTGCCAAATTTCACAGGCCGTTGCCAGAGAAGACACTCAGATCAGAATTTTGAGCCGATCATCTCACTCAACATGAAGAGTCTAACTAAAGCCCTTTGTTCCTTGGGTGATCAGTGAAGAGCAGACACTAGATTTAGGGAGAAAATAGAGCACACGATGACTCTACAAGTCGGCATTTGATTTATGCAAAAAAGCATCATCTCTAATGATGTTAGGGAGCTAGAAGTTGATTTACAAGTAAGACCCATAAAAACCTAGTTCTTGATTTGATCTTGGTAAGCTTGAAATGAAGTTCTAGCCATCATATTGTAGCGAGATTTGATAGAAAATTTAACATTAGTTGGTGGTTTCCATATTCTTGATTCTCAATTTTTTCCATATTCCTATGAATTAATTAGGAGCTAGGCACACCATTTAAGATCATGTAAAAATGTTACAGCTTCATGATGCAATTTTATTTCCCATTCTATTTTGGTGTGATTTCTTAGGAAACTTTGTGTCAAAATATGAAGGCACCATTGTGCTTGTGGTACTTCTTAAGGAAGCATATACATGATTATTGGAATCAGCCTGTATGTTATAATAAAGCACATGTTACTTATTCACACCCTGTACAGCTTGTAACCACTAGCCCCTTATTGTCTATAGAAGACAAAGACATTATCATGATGGATATTGAGACATAAAGAATGATTGGTTGTCTTTTTAGATTTCAGTTGATAAGACTCTCTATTGATGGTCTTTGGCCTTCCCATTGGAAGGTCAGGACTAACATCTTAAGAAGCATTAAATTATTGAGATTCGAACTCTCACTATAGCCAATTGTACCATTCTATAATGATTTTTCTAGTCATATGGTCCCACAAAGTAATAAATTAAGTTGCATGTCTTCCATTAAGAAAAATGTAAACTTGCAACCAAACCTGTCTACACACATTTCCTTGTACATTTATACATATATAAACACTTTGAATCAATGCATATGCCCGTAAGAGTTTTGTTAAGAGTACACACTCAAGAGGAGAGGGAGTAAAATACCTATTTTTTCGTGCATGGTAATTTCTTTTAAATGTAAGCCATTCATCACGTTGAAAAAGGCTTAGACAACTAGATATTAAATTTCAATGCCAAAAGGCTTAGACAAATTTTTTAGCCGTACCTAAAGATCCATGTTACCCTAATGGATTGCTGTTTAGTAAAGCTTTTACTATCACATGTGACTTCCATGGGTGCTTTGTTTAACAATGGAACAACATTAATATTTATAACAGAATAGGTCATTTAAGATGCTCATGTTATTTTGTCTTGACACTAATGTGGCTTTTCTTCACATGTTACTTCCTATTTTATTTTTTGTGGTTAACCTTTCATTTTCTCTAAATAAACTATATTTCCTTTAAATGCAAGCTCTCAATAAACTTCTTAATTTGTTCTTGGAGCTGAAATATTTGTTATAAATAATTATTGTAGGCCCATTCAGTCATTTATTGTATTTATAGTCTATTAGACCATTATCTCTTTACATGAGTTTTTGGTCCATCATACTTGTATGTCTTACATTAACAACAAGCCTAAGCAAATAAAGTGATGCCTCACATATAAGTTCAAAGGAACCTTTTCAAATGATCATCATTTCCAAATACACACACACACACTCACACTAACTATTTTTCAAATAAAATAGTATGAACTATGCCTGTTAGACTGAAACTTATATACATATGCCTATATCTAGTGGCACCTCTAAAAGTTAAAGTCAGTATGTAAACATAGGCTACTATTCAACCGAACTACCAATTTAAGCATCGAGAATGAGCCATACATTAGAAACTTGTCGCATTCTCTCTTAGTAGAGTAGTATAGACAGGTTAACTAAATTTGTAAAATTGGATTAGTATATTCATAACCTTTTCATGTTGTAATGTTGTCACCTTTGATTATCTTCACTGAATATGTGTTTAAATTCTTTCTCATGAATGCATGAGAAAGGCCATTGAATATCTTGGGAATGAATCACTCTGTTTTACCTAACCGTGTTTACTATTTCTTAGGTTTTAAGAAATAAGACAGAGGAGCAAAAGACTATGCTAGAGATCTCAAGAGAATGATATAGAAGGTATATGAAGCATGTTTACAATCTAGTTTATAATTTTGTGAACTGGTGTAACACTTTGACTTAATATGACCTTTGCTTTATGGACATGTAGACATGTAGACATGTAAATTGAAATTATGGTGGTGTGGCTGTGATTGGATTGATCCTTGTCCTGAACTCATATTTTAGTAAAACTTGATTTCTTATACACATTTAGATATTATATGTTTATTTGAATGGATGGAGATGGAGTCTACTTTATTATTATTTGACTTAAAATGTGTTTATCAAGATATCGCATTCGCATGCATAAAATGCGTAAGTCCAAAAAATAGAGGAGACTCTACTGAATTTTTTGTAGAAATGTGGAGCTCATTTCGCTAAAAATCTTGATTTTTAGAAAAGAAACATGACACTTGAGATTTTTAAAATTCTTCTCATGAAAGATGTTTTCTAAATATTTTTCCAACCTTAAGGCCCCATAATTATAAAAGATTTTATGAAAAAGTGTTAGAAAAACTTGGGATTCATAGTTATCATCTTGTGATGCTTTTTTTCTTCATCAAATTGGAAATTGAATGATTGAACTTACACTTGAAATTGCTATTATTCCTAGCTATAGTGCTTGAATAAAATAATATTAACTATCATTGTTAGACTAAAACTTATATACATAAGCCTATATCTATACTTAGAAAAATTCAATTTTCATTCTTGTTTTATCTGATTTGCTTTTTTTTTCTTGAACCTATGTCATGCCAGTTTGTTTTCTTTAAATGGATTGCATGGGCTTTTTTTTATCTCATTATTCTAATATCATTGTGTTCTTATTTGTAGTAACGATGGAACAAGGACAATATTAAAATGAAGAATATGGAAAAAATGAAGAGAACGAATAAGAGGCCAACAACAATAGAAAGGATTATCAAGAGAAGTTCAAAGGAAATTAAAGAAACTATCCAATACAATAAAAGAGGGTAAGAGATACATGAGAATGTAGCCTCTTATAGCAGTTTTCTCTGTGCCACAGTAAGTGCCTTTGGTGTTACTTTAGGAAAGTGATTAGAATTTTTAGTTAGCCGTACAGACATGGAAGTCGACCCTTTTAAGACCAAGGCAGTTTAGGACACCTAAAAATGTTAAAGAAGTTCAAAGTTAGCAAGCAAGGTAGAATTTTAGGAGATTCATATCCCTCATGGCCACCTTATTTTTGAATATAGTAATTTGTTGTGTACTTTGCAGACTACCTTTGATATGCCTAAGTAGAAGAAGATATGTGCTCCATAAGGAGTTGGCGAGAAATCGAGAAAATGGAAGAACTACCTTGCTCACAATTACATAGCTCCATATGTTAATGATCCGTCAAGGCTGTACATAGTGCTTATCATTTACCCTGATGTCATTGACCACAACGTGGAATGAATTTGTACAGAACCACAAATCCATTGAATTTGAGGTGTGTGTGGAAACAATGTTTCATTTAATTAATTACATCTAACATACAATAATTGCACTTGATTACGTATGTACAAATGTGCAGGCAAAGAGTGCAGAGGAAGAAAGGTGTATGAAACTACTATGCATCATCACCTATCCAAGTTGGGCTACACTCGCTTAGAAGGACTCCAAGTGAGCATTTGTGACAATTTATTCCCTTTAAATTAATGCTACTATAGTTGTATACATTTTTTTCTCTAGTTATAGTGTCTTTCTTGACAACAAAAGAAAGTTGAAACTAAAGAACTCATTGATCACTCCATCCTCTAGAAGATGGTGCAGTTGGTGGGTCATACTGACCAACTGTTCTCAGATGAAACTACTGCACAAATTGCTTCTCTCATTGTAAGTGCTTCCACCTGTCTATCAATTTTATACAATTAATTAGATGATGTGATAATGTCTTTCTAATTAAATTTTGCAGGATATTCTTACCCAAGAAAGCATTAGTGTAGGAACTTTAAGCAGCACTGCTGCCAACAATGACATCCTATATAGAGCTATGGGCAATAAGAAGGACCGCCCAAGTTGAGTTAGGGGCATGCGGTGAGGTATTATTCCTTCTAAATTCTTTAGTTAAAATTTAACTACAATTCAAGATGTGCATGCCTATAATGAGTTGGTTGAGAAATAAAAATGGATATATTTAGCCAGTTGTGTGAAGGAGGTTTGACAATAGTTTCTTAATCCCATGCACATAATTTTCGTGATGCCCCTATACCTTTTTCAAATTCTAGCTACAATTCTTTAAATGAAAAAGATCATGATGGATAATAAGTGCCCCTCAAAAAAGAACTAGCCAAGGAGGTATATATAGAAAAACTTGGAAATTTTCATTATCCTTCTGTAATAATTCTCTATCTCAACCTCTCTATTGTATATATGATTTTAGGGGTGTCAATGCCTATTGGCCCTGGATTCTCATCAAAATATCATGGCAGTTGGTTCATGCTATGAGCATGAATCAATCATTTTGCACAGAATTAATATGCCACCACATACTAAGCGAGTGCCCATTACCATGGCTTTGGATGCTAATGCTATCCTACCATTCCCTTTAGAAATAAAAATTATTATAACCATTGCGTAGATAGTTTCATATCACGTTGCTTGACTAGAGGCACTAGTCATTCCCATAGAGTCTAATAGTATGTATCTTATCATACTACCTTTCTCAATAATAATTTTTTACTAGAAACCTCAATTTAATTATTTATTAACTTAATATGGTTAATGAGTAACAAAATGCACCATTGAGGTTGCCCATTGTTTCACTATCACCTACTGTCACACCAATGAAACAAGTACTTTTATATATGTTTGTTTTTTTCCATTATAAATTAGGTCCTCTTCATTGATTAATATTATTGAGCTAAATTTTTTTACATCTTTTATAACATCCTTCTAAGGATCATGTGGAAGTCCCAACTAACATGCCTCGATCCCTAAGGTTAATCTACAATCTCATCAATGAAGATAGGGCAATCAACCTTGTATGAGTCAAGGAGAGATTGCTTGGTGATGATATTATTGAAGTGCCACGTATGGCAGAAGACCTATTATGAGTTTGCCTATAGGATCAACTCGAGCACCCTCACATTGTCTCTTACATTGGGTATATGCACATATTTGCTTATAAAATATTTGACATTACATGTTATATTTTCATGGTATAAGTAATAATTATTTCTTTTATGTAGCTTCTTGAATGATACAACTAGGCCTTTTGAGGTTAAGGGTATACTTTACCAATTCCTTGAACCCAACATCATCTGTGAAGCGGCGAAGCAATAGACGATAGATAGGTATGTTAATGATATTTTACTAGGCTTCTTCAGGCGCTATATGGGGCAGGGCTTAATGATTTCCTACAATAGCAAGTAAGTTTTAATTTTCTTATTTTCTTCCCAACTTACGTTATACTTAGGGATTGTCAACTTTAATTACAATTCATATGACTATTTGTATAGGGTTCATTGGATCTTGCTCATTCTGGATGTGCACGGTGGGCTGGTTTTCTTTTTTTATATTTATGGATCGTACATCTATCCCGCCCTCATAGAAATTATAAATAAACTTTTATTTTTTTCATGTATTATGTGTAAATAAATAATTTTTTATTCATCTATAATGCACTTGAAATTTATATTTGTAGAGTATGGATAACATGGCTAATCTAACAGAGATAGTATAACTGCCAGAACTCACTTGGAAGAATGTCAAGATCTAGAAAATAGTTAATTACTCTATTTTACCACTATTAAACTTACAATATTACAAATAATATTTATGGATTTTTTTGTTGTCTTTATTGCACAATGCCCTAAACAATAGTCTAATTGGGAGTGTGGTACTATGTGCTGAGATACATGAGAACCCTAATATTCGATGGTGTTGGTGTCTTCCAATTAAGAAAGGTAAGACACTTTTTTACTTTTCATTATCTTATATTTTACACACTTTTTTATGGATCTAGCTCAAAGAATTTGATCAGAATTAAATATGTTGTATTATAGGATACTGTACTTTCTAAGTGTGCTAATAAGAAGAGTTACTCCAAAGTAAACCTCAACAAAATACTAAGCGAATGAGCTGAGTATGTGCTAAGTTTTAATTAGAACACTTGGAGTAACTACATGAATGTACAATATATAATAAATACAGTATTTTTTCATTCACTTGTATGTGTTCTTTTTGTTTTCATTATTTTCTTTGAAATATATATGTATGTATATATATATATATATATATTAAGCGATGAATGAGTGGAAACTTGGAGTGTGGGAGTAAATGAGTATGGATGAAGTGAATTTAAAGCTTGTAAATAAGTGAATATGAGGGTTGGTTTTCAATATATTCATTGAATTATAACTTTTATGGGATGATGAATGAGGGTAACTTAGAGTATGAAAGTAAATGCAAATGTATATATATTTACAAATGAAGTGAATGTGGATGTTGTAGTGAATGCAAGTGGTGTGGTTTCTTTTATGATGTATTTTCAAGATAGATGCGGATGAATAATGATGAATTTTATTGTTTTGAACTCAATGTGGAAGTGAATGTGGATGTTGTAGTGAATATATGTGTTGTGGTTCATTTCATGAATTATTGCAAGATAGATGTGGATGGATAATGATGAATTTGGATGTTTTGTACCCAATGTGGAAGTGAACCTATGTTTGTTTTTCATATATATAAAGATTGTAAGAAAATTATATCAGGTGTTATATTGAATGTATACATTTGGTAGTGATTGCAACATGAAAAATGGAAAAAAAAAAAAAAAAAAAAAAAAAAAAAAAAAAAAAAAAAAAGAAAAGAAAAGAAAAAAAGAAATGAAACTTTTGAAGTCATTTGCATGTAAACGACTTCAAAAGTCAGGGAGTTCTGAAGTTGTTTAGGTCTAAATGACTTCAAAAGTGTGAGAGACTTTTGAATTCATTTGCACCTAAACAACTTTAAAAGTTATTGACTTTTGAAGTCAGCTCGATAGAAGTCATTTTTTAACCAACTTCTATCAGCACATTTTACTGACTTTAAAAGCCTCCTGTGTACTACTAATATATAATGTAACAAACATATCCACATGAAACTCCCCACACTCCCTTGTGCCTTCTTTATATATTTGAGCATATATATGCCTACCATATACTATTAGGAGATAAAAGTTGTCATCATGTGACCTTGTGGTCACGGGTTCAAGGTATGAAAACAGCCTCTTGCAAAAATAAGGTAAGGCTGCCTACTATAGGCCCTTGTGGTCCGCCCCTTTCCTAAACCCTGCATAGGTAGGAGCTTCGTGCACCGTGGCTGCCCTTTTTATACTATTAGCAGATAAAATAGCAAAATGTGGAGTATCTTTCTAGCATAGAGAAATATGTAAACTTGAGGCCCAAGTGCCAAAATATTTTGCAACATTGTTTGCCTCTTTGATATCTTTTAATTTGAATTTACTGCAAGCCACCATTGAGCTAAAGGCATTCCTTCACAATTTGGTTTGTCATCCATCATAAAAAAGCTTTGCACACCTATTAATCTTCGTTCTTAATGTATGAGAGAAGAAAAGAAAGAAAACTATATATAGATATAGTGTATACATGTTTATATACTTGTTACAAGTAAATCAATCCACAATAATATGATCATAGTAAACTCGTTCCCTTTGAATATCTAGCTATATAGCCATGTTTATCTGACCTTGTAGATGGTTGTGTATCCCACATGCCTTATGTGTTAGGTTTCCTTATACTCTTCCTCAAATAAGGCTGTGTTAAGGATTTTGTAAGCATATCTGTGAGTTAATTGGCGAGACAGAGCATAACGAGTGACAAGAGATCCAAAAGCTTCCTTTTCACGGACCAAATGATAGTCAATTCTTATATGTTTTGTCGAAGCATGAAACAGCAGGTTAATAGTCATGCAAAGAGTAGCAAGATTGTCATGATACAAGGTGGATGGCTAGGATGTAGTGATGCCAATGGCTCCAAAGGTGAATGATAGCCATGTTAACTAGGCCACAGCGGGCCATAACATGATACTCTCCCTAGGCACTGGAACGGACCATCGTAGGCTGTTTCTTCGCACTCCATGAAATCCAAGTAGACCTAAGAAAAGTACAACACCCTGTGGTAAAGCGTGGAGTGGTAGGATATCCAGCTTAATTAGCATCAGAAAATTCATATACATTAAGAGAACTATTTGCATAAATGCGTAATCCATATGTAGTATTGCCTCAGACATAACATATTATGCGTTTTACCATGTTGAAATGGGCCATAATTGGCTGATGCATATAGTCACACAGTAGTAAGATACTGACGACCCCCTACAGTACTGATGACGTGTGATATTGGAGTATGGAGAAAAGTTACTGTTGGAAAGAGAATATTTAGAAGGCGTAGACATAGAAATTGTTACGGACTCGTGCATTTGGGTTTGTTGAAATCATTGGCATATTTTGTCTGTGTGAGGAACAGCCTAAAAAGAACCAAAGCAAGCATAAATTCTTCATGTAAAATGTGGGCCTAAGATGAGATATAAATACATCCAAGACCCATGCTATTAGGATGATCTTATCAACATAAAGTAGCACGAATATTTCGTGACCATCCCGCTTGAAATTAAAAGGACAGACGTCAATGACACTTGAATAAATTCAGTGTGCAAAAAATTAAACTGTTCAAACAATACGTGTGGGGCCGGCCCGAGTTTGTATAATGCTTTACTGAACCAGCATACACAGTTAGAACTCAGGATGAGAGGGAGAGGTTGCCTCATATGTACGGCCTCTTACAACTCACTACGCGCTTCATCTCAAGTTATTTGATGGGCAATGCATAAACTCTGACAATTGTGAGGCCAGTACAAATAGTGCCAGGTTTCGTAACTGCGTTGAATGTTTCTATGAATTCTACACTTGCTATCTGCGTGTTGCCCTTATCTACAATGCGCTCCAGACGCCTACACCTAGTTCTAGTGTGCATGAAGTTTGTTTCTTGAAACCCATCCAGAACTAATAACATTCACATCAGAATGCATAGGGACTAAGGTCTATGTATTTTGAATCTTATAGGTACCAATTTCATCAACCATATCTTTAGCCGCAACCATTTTAGATCTTCGACGCTTTGACCGATCTGTGCTCTTTAGCGATGACAATTCTGAATCAACTAACTAACCGTTGTAGAGAATGCACGGAAATATTGACGTGGACCGTATACTATAGACGTGGAAAGCATCTACATAAAAAAAATTCATAGAGCACAAACTGTTTCGCCAAAAGTAGCTCAATTGGTGATTTCATGTTCAAAATTGGTGAAGGCAATGAGTTACCAAGATAAATGTAGAGAATGTCTCAACTCAAAATTTAACAGTCATAAAACCTTTTAAAAGCTAGGCTACGCCTAACCCAACTACATACATATGCTGTGCTCTTAGTAAAGCAAAAAAAAAAAAACCCTTAGTTTTAAGAAACTTTTCTTTATTATCTTATTGAAAATATTTTATAGCAGAGCAAGATGCTTCTCCATCATTCTTTGGACTAGTATAAACATTAAAAGGAATCCGGGTTGTGCCTAGGTGGATAAATCTAATTATATCTTTAAAAATCATCAATAAATACAAAATAATACTTAAATCCTTGAATTGCTCCTTATTAGGTTCCATTAGAATAATTATTAAAAACAATTAAAACAAAGTTTAGAGCTCGTTCTCATTGACCACTGGAACTATCAAAATAAAGTTTAGAGCTCGTGCTCATTGACCCTTGGAATATACATTAGATAAAGTTCCACTAATTGAGATCAAGTTATCATGTTGAAAATGACAACACATTTTCATCTATGGATGACCAAGCCTTTGATACCATAGTTCTTAATCTGTTCGTTGAAACCAAGTAAAGAAAAAACACAAATTTTCTATGTCCCAAAAGCACATATAGTCCATCCTTTCTACTCCCAGTTGCGCTCATGATGTCCCCCTTCGGAAATGGAGCCACCACCTAATCCATGGGTCTTAGGTCTTAACTTGTCAAGATGGGAAGGTGGTAGGCACCTATATTATCGGATCAATAGACCGGAATCCAATGGATTCAATAGAGAAAGAAATGGAAATTCGCACATATAAAAGCATAACACTTTTCTATGAATTGTAACTCTCAAGAGAATCGGTGACATCTTACAAATCCCAAAGAATCATAAGCCAGGGGCTGAGAAAAGTTGGCAGAAACGACTGCCTTTGAATATGTCTACAGGTTACCTAACTGTTATGCATGGATGCAAGTCGCTCTTATATATGCACACCTTTGAAACGACTGCCTTTGAAACGCCATATACTTTTTTTTTCCTAGGTAATAACCATCCAGCGTAAAATTCATCTCATAAATTAAAGAATAGCATGTAAATAAACACACCCATGATATGATGATTGTGGACCTTGCTCATGAACAAACCATAAAATTTCTTGTATGATTTTCATGAATAATGATGACTTCCTACAAATCCATCTACCATGGAATAAACAATCTATCACTATTTAGTAGGATGTTCTCTACCGATCATTCCTTAGGGAACTTCTCCATAATGTATTTCCATGCAAACATTATCTCTACTATATGAATCTCCTATGTAAATAATATTGCAGCCCAAAAGATTAAGAGAAACTTAAGAAATTAGTTACATGAGAGAGAGAGAGAGAGAGAGAGAGAGAGAGAGAGAGAGAGAGAGAGAGAGAGAGAGAAGAATTAATAAAACACAATAAACTACATTTCACATCTCATGCCATGAATTACATTCACATATAATCATACATCCACATATGTATAATCTGGTCCATAATCATCACATCTCATTCCATGGATTACACGCATATAAAGAATTCACTGTGCACACCATTGCACTAAATTCACCCTAGAAAATCTAATACACTTGCTGACTGACGTGATTCCAAAGACATGATACAACTTCTCGAATTCTCTATCCATTCCCTAGATCTAACACTTTGAATTAGCATTTCAAGTCATCTAAAAGTTACAAATAGTACCATAATCTATCTCCTCAATTCACCTGAAATTATCTCATAATTA
The DNA here is from genome assembly GCA_035236585.1 of Warburgia ugandensis. Classification (NCBI taxonomy): domain Eukaryota; kingdom Viridiplantae; phylum Streptophyta; class Magnoliopsida; order Canellales; family Canellaceae; genus Warburgia; species Warburgia ugandensis. The sequence goes on from CP141134.1 coordinate 43,039,335, forward strand.
CAAAATAAATTGATCTACACATTCTAGGACTCTTCCAAATATTTAGATATGCTGGAAACTAATAGAGAATATTCCAATAAATATTAAAGCTAATATTTGGCCTTTCAGATGATTTAATTTAATAATAAATCCAATTTATTTTGAATTATTGAATTTTAAAAAGGCTATTTATATGTGTAACGTGCAAAATGTACATGGAACCATGCAACCACTATTTTAGTTTTTTTTATATTCCATTTTCTAGTTAATAAACCCCACATAGTTTGCTTTATCCATCAGGTGCAAAAAGTATAGGATATAAAAGCATATGTAGGCCCAATATTTTAGTGATCTAAAATATAAATCTCATCATCATCATCATCATTAAAACCTTATCCCAATTAGGGGTCGGCGACATGAATCTTATTCCTCCATTCCACTCTATTAAATACCATGGTTTCATTTAGTCTCAAAGTTTTTAAATCTTTCCCCACCACTTCAATCCATGTTCTTTTGGGCCTTCCTCTTGCCCTTTTAGAACTTTCTACTTGTATTTCCTCACTCCTTCTAATTGGTGCTGTTGTTGGTCTCTTTTGGACATGTCCAAACCATCTAAGTCTAATCTCCGTCATTTTATTACCTATTGGTCCTACCCTTAAATTTTCTCCAATATTTTCATTTCTAATTCTGTCCTTTCTTGTCTTACCACTCATCCATCTTAACATCCTCATTTCTGTGACGCTCATCGTATGAGTATCATGTTTCTTAACTAGCCAACACTCTAATCCATAGAGCATGGCTGGCCTTATACCCATCCTATAGAATTTTCATTTTAGTTTGAGTGGCACCCATCGATCACATAAAACTCCAAATGCACATCTCCATTTGTTCCAACCCGCTTGGATTCTCTGGGTAACCTCCCTCTCAATTTCTCCACCCTCATGGATCAATGATCCTAAGTACCAAAAGAGGTCTTTCACAGGGACTTCTTGGTTATCAATCTTGACTGGTGTTCCACTGTTACTCTCCTTGCTAAAATTACATTCCATATATTCAGTCTTAGTTCGGCTAATTTTAAATCCTTCAGATTCTAATGCTTCTCTCCATAACTCCAGCTTTATGTTTACACCCTCCCTTGTCTCATCAAGTAAGACTATATCATCTGCAAATCGCATGCACCAGGGAATCTCCTCATGCAAATGTTTTGTTAACTCATCCATAACTAATGTGAAGAGATATGGGCTCAATGCCAATCCTTGGTGCAATCCTACAGTGACAGAAAAATCACCCGTCACACCACTAGTGGTCTTAACATTTGTTACTGCTCCCTCATACATATCTTTAATTATGTCTATATACCCCTGAGAAACCCCCTTACAACCCAGCACCCTCCATATTAACTCTCTAGGGACTCTATCATAAGCTTTCTCTAAGTCGATAAAGACCATGTGTAGGTCTTTCCTCCCCTCCCTAATTTCTCTACTAATTGTCTTAGTAAGAAAATAGCTTCCATGGTAGACCTCCCAGGCATGAAACCAAATTGATTCTTCGATACACTTGTTTCATATTGTAGCCTCTTCTCAATCACTCTTTCAAAAAGTTTCATGGTGTAGCTCATAAGTTTGATCCCTCGATAATTAGTGTAGCTTTGAATGTCTCCTTTATTCTTATAGATTGGTACAATAGAGCTTTTCCCCCACTCATCAGGCATTTTCTTTGATTTTATAATCTTGTTAAATAACTTGGTCAACCAAACTACCCCAATATCTCCCATATGCTTCCAAACCTCTATTGGCTCACCATCAGGCCCCATGGCCTTTCCTGATTTCATCTCTTTCAAGGCCTCTTTTACTTCAGGTATTCTAATCCTATGTTCATATCTATAATATCCAATGTTATTTAGATTTATAGTATTTTCAATCCCTATATTCTCAGAGCCATTGTCATTTAACAATTTTTGAAAGTAAGTTTCCCACCTTTGTTTGATCTCATCTTCTTTGACTAATACCCTTTGATCATCGCTTCTAATACACCTAACATGATCTAAGTCCTTACCCTTCTGTTCTCTTACTTTTGCAAGTTTAAACACATCTTTCTCACCTTCTCTTATTCTTAATTTATTATAGAGCTCATCACATGCTTTAAGTTTAGCCTCACTTACTATTCTCATAGTAGTGTTTTTAGCATTCTTATATTGTTCATAGTTTTCATTATTTCTAATCTTTTGCCAAGCTTTAAAATGCATCCGTTTTTCTTTAATAACTTTTTGTGTTGTTTCACTCCACCCCCATGTTTCCTTTGCTAATAGCCTTTTACCTTTAAATACTCCTAAGACATCTTTTGCCACTTTCTTAATGGACTCAGCTATATTAGTCCACATGGTATTTACTTCTATTTCATAGTTCCAATTTCCTTCTACCATCAACTTATTTTTGATTAGATTATTTTCTCTCAAGTTCCGCCACTTAGTTTTTTGATGTGTATTAAGTTCAGTTCTTTTACTCCATCTTTTAATATGGATATTCATAACCATTAACCTATGTTGTGAGGTTAAACTCTCACCAAGTATCACCTTACAATCCTTACATATAGATCATTCATTATTCCTAAGTAGAAAAAGTCTATTTAGCTTTTATGAAGTCCACTTTTAAAGGTTATTAAGTGTTCATCCCTCTTCTTAAAGAGTGTATTTGCAATGGATAGGTTATATAACAAAGAAAAATCGAGGATATTCTCCCCATCTCATTTCGTTCACCTATACCATACCCTCCATGTATTCTATCACATCCTTCCTCATCTTTTCCTACATGGGCATTTAAGTTTGGTCCTATAAATATCCCCTCAGTGTTGGGAATTTCTTGTATGACTTCCTCCATATCTTCCCAAAACTGTCTCTTGATTATATCTTATAACCCTACTAGTGGTGCGTATGTACTTATAATATTTATAATCTACTCTCTTAGAACAATTATTATTATTATAATTCTATCACTGATTCTTTTAACGTCCACAACTTTATCCTTTAATTCCTTATCTACTATTATTCCTACGCCATTTCTGTTATTTTCCTTTCCTACGTACCATAATTTATACCCATCTATTTCTCTAGCTTTAACCCCTTTCCACTTGGTTTCTTAGATACAAGCGATGTTGACTCTCCTACGTTTCATTGCATTTACTAACTCCAAACTCCTACCTATCAGTGTCCTTATATTCCATGTAGCTATGTGAATCTTATGTTTTGGAGATACGTTATTTACTACCGCCTTTCTCAGCCTCCATGGTATGAACCCATGTCCACTTTTCATTGCACCTGGGTTCTGATGCAACGCGTCGCTTTTGAGGGGACGCTCTAGCAACCCTTACTCACTTTTCACTACACCCAGGATCCGATGTAGTGCATTGCTTCTGGGAGAACGCCCTAGCAACCCTTGCCTATTTTTCATAGCACCTGAGATCCGATACAGTGCCTTGCTTATGGGGAACACCCTAGCTTAAGGGAATGTTAGTTTTCGATTCATGTCATGTTAGGGTTGCCATAGTTTTAGAACGCTAAAGATGATTTCATTTCTTCCTTACAAACTTTCATTTGCAAGTAGAAAAGAAATAACAAAATCATCTTCAGCTTAACCCTTGCCGCTTGGCTACCTAACGCAAGAGTGGCTATATTTTAAGAAGCTGGAGATGATTTTCATTTCTTCCTCACAAACTAATATACAAATGCATATTCATTTGTAAGAAAGAAATAACAGATTCATCTCCAACTTCCCCCTTGCTGGCTGGCACCTGACGTAAGACCCTCCTCCTTTTTCATTCGGGCTTGGGACCAGCGTTGGCAAAGTTATCTAAACTATTAAATCTATAACCTAAAAAGGTTAAATTATATATAGTACCTTAAAATTACTATCAAATATCTTTCTCAAATAATACCACCAAGTCAGGCTACAATTTAGAATGTGTAAACCATTCATGTCATTGATCATACCCTAAATAGCCTATGAACCAAACTTTTACATGGCTTATGATTTAAATAGTTTAAATCTCCTAAAACATGGGTCCAACTCTTACATGGTCTAAGATTTCCATAGTTTAGATATTTTAACATGTAGGCTCAACTCTTATATGACCTATGATTTTAATGACTTAGATCTTTTAATGTGACATCCCAAGTTTTTCCAAAACCACTTTCCATATATAATAATAATATTTAATAAGATAGTTAGGATCCCTAGAAAATGTAAAACATATTTAGATGAAATGCCAAAAGAAAACCTCGGGGGTCATCCGACCCATAGTAACAAGTAAAAACCAAATACACTATATAGCATACTCTACACAAAATACGAAATCATGGAGAAATACCGATCGTGAGAAAAGATGTAAATAACAAGTGAACTACAAAGAAATGCCAGGGTTCCATCCATGGATCATCACATCCAACTCTAACAATAAATCCATACACGTAATACAATTAAGAGTCAGGTCCAACTCTGTCACAATAGTATAAGTGTATTTATATAGCCCAAAATAATTCAAACGCTAAGTAGATTGATGCATACATCAAATGGGTCACAGAATTTGATAGATGGTCCTCGCTGTCCTCTCTACTTCTCTATATGTTTGACCTTGCTACTATCATGCTCTAAATATGAGGCTTTGCAAAGCAAAGCAATGCCTCAACAAGCAATTGCTTGTGTAGGTGATCACATTTAATATCGAATAGAATATAGAAAATGTGACATACAAATACCAAGGTCATGATAAATCTCATGGATGTAAAACATTTAAATAATAAACCAAATCAATAGGTATCCAAAATTAAATGATACATGAATAATCAAGAGTCTGTAATAAAAGCAATGATAGTCGAAAGCATGATTTATGCATAAATGTAAATATATAATAACTAAACAGCATGGCATGCAAGACATCAACAATGCATGCTTATGCATCAGATAAAGGCACATACAATCAGTTTTATCATCTCAAAACATGGTTGCAAGTCATGAGTAATAGGCACGCAAACTTTATCATGCCCTACAAGTGTCCCACTACACTCACATATCTAGCATTGAGTACTCATTCCAATCCCTAGGTCCCTCACCTGTAACTCGCATACTAGGTGGCTCACTTAGCCCATAGACATGCCCACATCTAGCTGCCCACATAGGCTTTACTCTTAAGGTGTGTCGTCAAGTTGTGGGTGCATTAGGATATAGACATCCCAATGTATCTATACTACATGAACATATAGAATAAGAGCATGGACTACTATGCTGTAGTGACAACCAGTCTAGGGTATCAACCACTGCCACACATCGTCGACATCGAAACAGGAGACTAGTTGCGGCATGGGAGTCGGTCGGATGGCGTGGGTGTCCTACCCATAATTACCACAAACCACATGCAATTTGCCCACATATCAGGGCTAGTGTCTATCATCCATAAATTCAAAGGGTGAGTGGGCAACCCTAATACCCTCCTAGCATAGCATCCATTGGGCAAAAACACCCATCATAAAATGGCAAAAACGCAAAATGAATCATGGAAAATCCATACTTTGTCCATCTCAAGAATCAAGTCAATAAGGTGTGCTCACACATCAACAGTCATGCATTGAAAACAAGGCATAAGTCATGTGAAATAAAAGATTTTATAACATTAACAATGCATAATGAAGATAGTCTCAGGAAAAACATGAGAGTGACATAAAGTCCATGCTTCAACTACTATCATAAATAAAACTCTCTAGTGGACACATCATGATCCATGAAATTAGAAAATACTAAATGCAATCAGCTACCTCAAATGTGTGGTACTCTAAATCAAGGGCATAACTACCTCAACTTGCATGCTCTGACACATCTGTTAGGTCATAGTATCACACTATGTCATCTACTACTGTAAATGTGCCTCATTTTTCATTTTAATCTTCTTCTATTTTACTTGGTGTTCCTCAAATCCTAAGAGTTAATAAATTAGTTTGACAATTTTTGTGATTTAGTAGTTAATCCTAGATTAATAGTCTAGATCATTTAATTTACACTTAATTAAGCCAATCCATGTCTAAATGTTAGTTTTTCTCTCATTTAAATGATCATTTTCCACCTCTAATCATCAATCTAAGTTGTGATTGGCCAATTTAGTTCCTTTTGATTATTATGGAACTAATTTCTCTCATCTTGTTAAGCTTGGAGGCGATCCAACTGTTGTATCATTCTTTATAGCTTAAATCAATGATTAGATCACTAATTCCAGTCTTATTCATCATAATTAGTTCAATTTCTATGTTTATCTAACAATTTAAGTATATGTAGATTATCATATGTCGATCTAACGGTCCAATCATTCTTTGAATAGTCAATTCTAAGGTGTATGATTAGATCAACGATCAAGATCAATTTTCTCGATAAATAGATGCAATCTGTCCATCAATTGCACTCACACCTCCCTTATATGATGTCTTTGTTCAATTTCTAAGACCTGATAATCATGATTAGGCTTATCTAAGTTATTGGATGTGATTTAGTGATTTGATCTAATTTGATGTGGTCAAATCAAGGTTTTGATGCTAAATTTAGGTTCGTGTTGTCAAGAAAAATCCAACAGATGTCTCAATCATAATTTGGATCTCTATAGCCTCCATAATTGCATCATTTTCATTTCAGTACAAATTTTTAATGATCTAGATCAAATTCAGGCTGGAACAACTAAAAATTGGTGTTCCCAGAACACAACATCCAGAATGCCTGCCTAGGATGCGTGCAGGCATTTAGGTCACTAGGATGCACGATGTCATGCTCCGGCATAACTGACCCACACGATGCCGAACACATGCGGTAACATTGCGCTGCACGTGCGCATCACATTATGTGCATCGTGCAGGTGCATCCTCAGTGTGTCATCCATCAAGGATGATGTGCTCGGACCATCTATTTAATCTCCACTTGATCTAAGGTTTAGATGATCCAATTTTTCCTCTGTTTTCACCATCCTTAGGGTTTTGGGGATCCAGAAACACAATGAATAGCTCAAATCACCCATCCAAGCCTTCCATGTGTGTGAAATCCACTGGACCAGTAAGGTCTTGATCACCGATGGGTTGCCAAAAAACTCTGTCATTGTGGGAGAAGACGACCAAATTCCAGTATTCGCCGCCGATCCACAGAGTGTGAAAATTTAACTAAAATATACTATTTTGTTTGGAATTTCATGAATTTGAGTTTTATCAAGTTTTCATTCACAAATTTCACCTAAATCAGGAGTTTTTGGTTGGATTAATTGAAGTTTTGTAAAATTTCCCATTTGATGTTTTTCCGCTTTTCTAGCATCATTTCTTAATAGATTTAAATGAAATCAAAGGGGTTTTGATTGTGGTCCCTAGGGAACAAGTTGAATGGTCCAGTTCATCAATCCAGCACCATTTCATCAACTATTTTAAGTTCATACTGAACTCCTATAGTTTTTCACCAAAAAACGGTGACAACGGCATTCGTTGCTGATGCTGGAGGGAAAAATGGAAGAAGAAAACATGAAAAGGTGGTGGATGGCTGTGGATGCTTACTTGCGACGTGCTCGAATGGAAGGATTATCTGTTGCCATCGGAGTGTGGCATCGGTTGACGCAGTGCTTAGGGGGATACTAGTTTGGTTGGTCGGCATCAGTCATCATCTTTAGTGCTAGCATCTTCACGGAAAATGGTGCTGGGCAAGAAATCGAGGGGACATTAATGCAGAAAAATAAATGCAGGGGAACATTTAAAGCCCCCATTAATAAGATTTTATTTTATTTATTTTATTACCATATTAAATGCAAAATGATTATTAGCATTTATTGCTAGTAATCACCCCCTTAACTCGCAATGATAATCATTAGTTCAAGAATTTTTGTACACTATCAATGGGCTCCACATGCTTAATTACCATTCTACCCTTCTTATTTAAAATACCTTAATTAAAATAATTAGAAGATTTTTGTCCAGACTCCGATTTTAGCATTCTTAGTGTTGTTGGATTCCATTTGTCGCATACATTCTAAATATTGATGTTTCAATTGGTGATTCTATTTTTAAAATTTTCAAATTTCCTGGAAATCCAATTTCTCAAAATTTAGAAAATTCAAAATTATGCATTTATATATTCCTCCAAAATGACAAGTATTACATCTAAAATGTGGGTCCTACTCCGATGCTCCTCTGAATGATAGGTTTTCTAACATGGGTTGAATGAGAATTTTTTTAATCAAAGCTTTAATGGTTTGGATCAGCAAAGATCAGTCCCACATATGCTTCTAGAGTGGGATTTGGTAACTAGAAAATAGCATACCTTAATGATCTTTTAAATGAATTACTTGCTTGAAAAATTAAAAAACTAAAATGACACATTATGGATTCCCTTTAGATCACTAGAATTTCATGCTTTGGAATCCATATAAATATTCTTTGATTTTGATAAATGTCAAAGCTAAAATGACAATAAATCCCTTTTAGATCACTAAAATTTATATTCTATGATTTTGACAAAATGTCAAATTTACAATTATACCAATATTTTTAAAACTAAGGGCTAATTAAAAATACGTATATGATTTAATTAAAAATTGTCGCATGATTCCCAAACATTCCACAAATACCACAAAAAGCCATTCATGACATGAATAAAAATAAAACTATGTGATAGTCCTATTAATATAAATAAATATTTATTCATGATATTCACAAAAATTCTAGACAAATTTACAGCCATTACTTTTCTCTAAAATATTATTTGTGGAATCCTAATTTTTTTCTTAAAATAGGCATCATTTATCTCCATAAAATCTAATTAAACAATTATAAGAAAAAAATTTCTTAATAAAATAATTATTTTTTATTAATAAATTTCCAAAAAGCACAAACTTATATTTTGTATATTTATCATGTACAATAGGGTTCTCACAAAAAAATATCATAAGAAAAAATCTTTAGTATAAGTGAGATCTAAATTCTACAAGTTCAAATCCTAGAAAAACAACAATCTTTGAAAAACCAAGCTTTCTAATTTTGATACCATGATGAACCTAGTTACTCCTATATACCAATACTAGAAACAATGTGATATGACACATGGCTCTAATAACACTATTGGTCCTTAATATAATATCTTCACCCAATCAAAGATTTAAGATCAATTTCAATTTAATCTTAACAATTGCTTTATATCATATAATAAACCTAGTCTTGCTAGAGAAGAATAGTCAAGATCTTCTCTTTCAATTGTATGAAAGACTTCTTCAATACATCCTTGTTGTGATCTTAAGCTTTTCTCAAAAGCATGATCTTCTCTTCAAAGTAAAAGCAGCTCTAAGTAGAAGAGAAAGTGACGAATTAGAAAGGATTTTCTTTACCAACTAGAGAGAAGAAAAGGTATGGGATGTTTTTTCTCTTATGGAATGGTTTTGTTCTACTTCAAAAGTAACAAAAAACTTACACAAGGCATCATATATAAATATTAGGCTCAATTAGGTTGAGTTTTCTCCATGGAAGCTCTTGCTAATCTCCTCTATTTGTGTTAAACACAAAATATTAACAACTAAGTGTCTCTCTTAAAGTTGGTTTGACTTTCTACTTTCTACTATGACAAGTTGAGTTATCTCTTGGGTTTTCTAATTGTAATAGATCTATTTCTAATTAAATTAGCCTAAGATGGGCACTCCCAACTTAACAAATTTTAATTATATTAGTCAACTTTGACTTACTTGTTACACAATTAAGCAAGCTACTAACATTCTAAGGGGTGTCCACAAGTGGGCCCTACCAATAGAAAATTGAAAGAGATAAATAATATAATCAAGTCATGCACTTCCAACTAAATTATATAATCCCATCAATTAATAAAATTATAATATTGACCTTATGTTAGCAAGTTATTACCTATCAAGCCATTTTACTAAATTGCCTTGCCACATTTCCATATTTACGACTGTATCTTCTATAAACTCCTAGATTATAATAAATTGGATGTCTAGACATAAAATTTATAAGCAGTCCCATCATTTGCTAGCTACTTTACTAAATCAATTTGATAACTTCCTTCATCAATTACCAAGTAGATTGTTAAGTCTACTCTATGTTGGTTCCTACTTGAATATCTTTTCCCATAAGAGTGTGGGTTTGTAATAAGTATCTCATACTTGCAAGGAGCCCAACATATATTCTAAAGCATTTGTGTATTATCTATAATTAGATTCTACCTCTTGATACCTCAAGAATAAATAGAAGGCCCGCTTTAAGCTATGGATCTCTCAAGTCTAAGAGCACAGATGGTTATGCCCTATCTAAAATGTTCCTTCAGTCATGTCCATAGAATGTTTTAAGAATTCAAGAACATATCCAATGTATAGATACACTTCCATACACCTTCAAACATGCCTTGATTCTCTATTTGGAAGATTGAGAAAGATCATCTCTAATCTTATTGGCAACATCAAATTTAGCAAGTTTTTCTAAATGTGGATCCTAGATTCTCACTTGAGGATAATTTTAGGTTTATTAGGATCTGAAATTTTAGTTCTTTCCATCCTCTGATCTCATTACCTTGGGATATAATTCATACAATGCTCCTTAAAGTTCTGGTTGTCATTGAAGTGTCTTAATAATTACCGAAAGTGCACGACTCTATTGGAGTATAGAATTGACAAATATAGGTTGATCCCACAAAGACTGTTTGATAAATAGAGTTAATTAGAATTTAAATCATCTTACTTTAACCTAGCCAAATGAATCAAAAGAAGGACAATTTCTTACTAAACTAAATTAGAAAGAAACCCTAAATTAAAATGCAAGTAATCAAAGAAACTAAGAAACTATCTAAATAAGCGAGGAATTAAACTAGGAAACTTTTTAAAATTACAACTAAGTAGAGAAGAGAAAACTTCCTAAAATTACCATTAAATAGAAAAGGAAACTTTTTATAACTACAATTAACTAAGAACTAAGGAAACTATCTAAACTACAACTGACTACATTAAAGTAAATTTATAAAATTACACTAACTAGAAAAGGAAAGTAAGGAACAAATTGACTATAAAAAGGAAAAAGGACTATTTCATTAATGGAAAAATTATAAGTAATTGTTACATAAGTAATATAAAGAAAGCATATAAATAAAGCAAGTAAATGTCCTTCAAATTCGGGCTTGAATTCTGTTGTAGGGCCCACATATTGTATTACTTAATAGGAGCTTGTACACTTCTCTTCAACCCAAAATACACTAAATTACCACCAAAATTTTCATCCTCTATATCCCTTGGCACAAACTATCAAATCCCATCCAATGATCCTTAGGAATGGAGTATTGGTGCAACCAAGGAAAGTGGAGTCCTAATACTTTTTTCCTAAACAACCACCAAAGAAAAAAGAAGAATGATGAAAAAGTAAATAAAAAAGTTACTGCATTTTCCTAAGCAAAAAACTATTAAAAGAAAGAGGGCAACTTTAGAGAGTTTAGATAAAGAGGGAATTAGATGTCATTCATCTTCAAGGAACTTGAACCACAGAGGAGGCTTCCTTCCTTAAATATGAAATAGAATAAAAGAAAATAGATTGGACAAAATGGCCCTTGTTTTAGGACTCACCCATTCTGAGCCTTAGGAGATGAAGCAATAAGTAGGTACATGGTGTATCCCTACCCCCAAACATGAAGGCCTTTAGCAAGGAACCTAGGTGACTTATGGATGGATTTGTATGTTTACCTTGACCTTAATTGAGAAATTAGAAAGTTTTCATATTTCTAGGAATCTTTTCCTTTTTCTTAGTCCAACTTCATAAAAAGAAATTAGAAAGAGAAAAAGAGGAATGATGCACGAATGCTAACTAACATGGAATATGCATGAAATTTACAATTAGAAAGTGGGTGTACATAACATGGAATTATAAGGTACATGGAATTAGAAAGTTGAAAGATAAGGAAACATGGAAAGAGTGTGTGAATGAAGAAAGGTGTAATGATGGTGGATTAAGAAATGGAAGTGGATGAAGAATGCAAATCTAGCATGGAAACTTCCACGTAGAAAAGTGTGTGTGTGTTTTCTAATTTAAGAAAGTGAAAAGATGTTTACACTAAATGCATGATATTATGATGATATGCATGGAATTATGACTTAAGAATGATTTCTAAATCTAAGAAGCTAATATGCATGAAGTTTCTAAACTAATCCTTGAAAATTAGAAATGAGAAATAAGTAGTCAAACATGGGTTTCTAAATTGGGAAACTACTACTTCTAAATTAAGAAAGTGCTAGATCTAAGATCTATCATGCAACTACTTTCTAAAGTGAATCTAAACTAATCCTACAACATTCTTGATGTATATGGAAAATAGATGAACAAATTTCCAAAACTAAAAAGCAAGGAAACCTAAGAATTAAACATGGACTTGTAAACTAGGAAAGTGCTTAAAAATATGAAAACTAAACATGCTAAATAGGAAACTATGCTACTAACTAGATCTACAAATTAAACCAAACCTAAAGAAAAAAAACTAACTCATTATAATACAACAAATGCAACCTAAACATGATGCTAAATCTACCATGCATGTGAACTTGAAAAAGATACATCCACAAAAACATGGAGGAAGGTGTTGAAAACCCTATTTCTATATTCATTAAAAAGGGGTAGTCCCGGTGCACAAAGCTCCTGCCTATGCAAGATCTAGGAAAGGGTGGACCACAAGGCTCTATGGTACGCAATCTTACCTTGCATTTTTTGCAAAAGGCTATTTTCACGCCTTGAACTTGTGATCTCAAGGTCACATGCGATAACTTTACCATTGCACCAAGGCTCTCCTTCTTCCTATATGCATGCAAAGCCTAATCAAATATAAAGGAAACATGATATCCATCTTACTCTAAGATGAATAGAATTACTCTACTAAATATGAACTACAAAGAAAGGAAAGATGAGAAGAGATGCAAAACTAAGGAAAAGCTACAACTAATTAATGCATATAAATCTAAGTAACTTGAAGGATGATGCATGTAACTATTATCAGTTTAAATAAGCAAAACCTAGATGAATGCATGCTTAAAGAATGTGAATGAAAAATATAGAAGATGGTAGAGAAAGAAAAAGAAAAAGAAAAAGAAAAATAGGCAAGAAAAGGAATTGGACTTGGTTAAGACCCTACCTTTATCTCTAAGGAATTTGATCTTGGAAGCTTGAAGGGAGCTTGGGTGAGGGTGATCTTCATGCCTATTTTTCTTATTTGATTTGGCTATCCACTTTAGGAAAAGTTGAAAGATGGGTTTTCCTTCTCTTTAACCTCTTATTTATAGAGTTTTAGGGGAAGGAAGACCTAGAATGGAAGGTTGGGATTTAAAGGAAGAAAGAATGGAAGGTTGAGATGGTTTAGATGATGAGGGGTGGAGGATAGAGAGGGCGAGGGGTGGAAATCAAGTGGGAGGTGGTATTTGACTTGAAATTAAAGTGCAAGTAAATTAAACTAGGAAAGTAGGGAAGGGAAAGGGATAAGGGTCATTAGGAAGATAGTTTTGGTGGGATATGAAACTAGCCTTCATAAGAAGCAAGGGAGTAAAATTAGGAGGAAATCTATGAAGTTAGGTATTGGATAAGGTGAGAGGCATGGAAACCATGGGAATGTTTTATAGTTTCTATTTTTTTAAGTGACTATGATCCATTAATTGTTAATCAATATCAAGATCTTAGGATTTTGATTTGAATTTTCAACTATTTAACTTTTCAACAATGGCTAAGTGGCTAGGGTTTTTACCTTTTCAAATAGATCTTCTTTTAAGGCTTCTTTACTCTTCACCATTGGATTGGACAACCCTAGAGTGGATGGCCCATATTCCTTAAAAATTTCTTTATCTACTCTAGGTTTTCCATGTTTATTTCTAGTCAATAGTTTCCGAATAGGTGGGATGTCTTTTTCCATATTTTAAGGGACCTCCTTTCCTTGAATATAGGTAGGTGGTACTATGGACCCATGAGGTCACGGGTTCAAGGTGTGGAAACAACCTCTTGCAAAAAAATTCAAGGTAAGGCTGCCTACTATAGGCCCATGTGGTCTGCCCCTTCCCCGGACCCTACATAGGCAGGAGCTTTGTGCACTAGGGCTGCCCTTTTTTTTACTATGGAAACTCTTCCACCAATAGACTTTCACTTTGGTCTTTATTGCAATGTAGCTTCTTATTGATCCATCCTTGCTTGAAAATGTCTTCATTGGATGTTAGGATATGCATCTACAAGTGTAGATCTTGACCTTTAAGTATTTAAGGTGTAAGATGACTTTCAATTGTAGATTTCCCATAAATAGTCTTTCTCCTCTTCTTGTTGTTCTCCTCCAATCACTTTATTTCTTCATTTTTTTCACTTATAATCGATTAGAAATCACCACCTTTTCATGTATATTTTGTGCTTCCCCTTTAGTGGTTCATTCCTTTGATTGAGTAGGAGAGAGAAAGTAAGGAATAAGTCTCCTATGGGCCCCAGTCATCTACTTATTTTATTTCAAAAGCTTTTTTTGCTTGAGAAGTTTTGTCACCTTTTAATAAGAACACCCTATTTTGAATAGATAAGGCTTAGTATTCCATTTAGGGTTTCTAATTGCTTTGATTTTGATTTTGACTTCCAATGATCATTCGGAACTCTCTGAATTCATGAATGACATGTATGAGTCGCCAATGTAGCTTGGTTAGTGAAGTTGCTTTTTTAGGGGCAAAATGGTCAACTTTTTCATTTGTTCCTTGGACTTGCAAAACACTAAAATTAATCCCAATTAGTGATAATTAAGAAATTTCTAAGGCTAAAACCTTCTAGATATGGACTTACGTGTGCAATATTCCTATACCCACCAGTCATCTCTTAACTAACTAATAACATTTATTCAAGACAACTATATAGTAGTACCTATGTGATAGAATTGTTACGTAATAAATATCATTCATTGTGCAAATCTATGTCAAATCAATCATTGGATTATGAGGGCATACATTTCCAATAGATACATCTATTAAGATGTAATTTGGTTCTTAAAGCTTCATCAGGCTCTCGAAAGAGTGTGGGAAATTTTGGTTTCAATATAGCCTTGGCTCATTGGACTCTATGGTGAGTTGGTGGTGGGATTTCGGGTTGTGGGGAAGGTAGAGTCATTATAAGTGGTGACATTGAATTTGAAAGTTTGGTATCAGGGCTATGATTGTTAAGTTTTTAATTTTGGTCAAAATATCCCTAGTTTAGTATTTAATTAGATCATCTAACTGATCAATTTTGTAATTTTTAGATAAAATATGAATATTAGCTTTAATTGACTATCCAACCATTGATTTGCTAAATTTAATGATTAGATGATCATCAAAGATAATCAAAGATATAATGTGTAGTTTAGATGATCTAATCTAGTTTTATGTTTTGCAGATCAACCAAAATATGCTTGGATGGCTTAGATCAAAATTCAACAATGTAGATTATCCTAAAGGGCATTGAATGGTTCAAATCAAATTTAATGGTGCCAGATCAACCCACAATTGATTAAGGTATTGTTTCTATTTGAAAAAGGCAAGACCAAAAGGGGAATGTGAAGAGGAGGACCAAAGAAGGAAAAGTGGGAACAAAATTAGGAGGAGAAGCTATCTATAAGGATCTTCACGGAAGAGGTAGCTAGAAGGAGAAACAAACTGTACCTCCCCCCTGCACTCCTCTTCTCCCCCTTGTCTCTCTCTCGTTCTTCTCTCTTTCATGCACCATCTCTCACCTCCCTTCTTTCTCTCGTTTCCTCTCTTCCCTATGTCATTTTCTCCTATACGAGTTGAAGAAGAAGACATTTTTGTCCAAAAATTCCACATTTTCCCTTTAATCTTTATTCTAATTCCACTTGCATCCTTTCTAGCTTATTCCAATTTTACGTTATCCCCATTCTATTATACAAGAACTATATAATCCATATCCAATTTGATTAAGGCTTACCCTAATCAACAATTAGCCTTAACAAATAAGATCAATCTATTTCACGATTTATTTCCCATCAGAATTTCAATTATTCTTTATATTTTGTTCTTAGGACATCTCTTAGATTATCCAACATCCTTGATTTTCAATCTAAGCCATCAAAAATCCAAATTCATACTTTGGTCTAGATCATCAAAATTTTGTAGAATTTGTTTAGTCCAGCCATTGGATCCTTAATGAGAAGTATCATTAAGAGATTAATGAAGGTTGATCGACACTAATAATATCATATTTGAAGAAATTGGCTCTGATCAAGATAAGGAAGAGATTTTATGTGTTTTTAGTTAATTTTTTGTCTTTTTGAATTTGGAATTCTTTAACTTTCATTAGTTAAATAAATTTGAATTTTGATTTCATTGTTAGTTAATTTTTATCATTTCTTTTAAGTTTTAGACAATTAAATTTTATTTAAACTCCATCTTTTTAAGTCAAGTCTATGTGGGATTGACTCGTACTTGCATCAGCTACATTATAATATCATGTGTACTCGTGGTAAACAATCAATAAGTTTTTGAGACCATTGAAGAAGACCTGCAATGGAGTTTTCATAAAATTAAAAAAAAATAAAAATTTTTAGGAATTGCATTGATTTGACATTCTATGTATTTTTAGGTGCAATTTTCAATTTTTCTTTGTGCATAATCACTATATTTCCTAAATTTAGTACTTATTGCTATTTTTATTTTTTAGGAAACTAAAAAGTGGAGGAAATTGGTGAGTGGAGTTTCATCAAATAAATAGAATTTTTTTGCTTTTCTAAAATAGGATTTTTCCTTTTTTTGAGTGAATCTTGTAGTGAGGCACATTGTAACTTGCAATTTTCCTTCCAATTTTAAAAGGGTTGTATTAAAATAGGGCAAGTGTGCAATAAGGTGGCCCATACTTGATCTTCATTAGAAACCCCACTGTAAGTTTCCCTCTTTCTTTATTTTTAGTTTAGTTGCATTTAGAATAATTTTTCATTGTTTGATAGTGTAATTACATATAGATAGTATATTTGATAATTGTTGCATTTTTAGGATTTGCATTAATTTATTATTTTTAATTTCATTCTTAGGGCACACTTATTGCTTTAAGGTGAATTATATGTTGATCACACTACCATGGAGTGTGGAAATTAATTGGTAAGGGAACCTGACTCCTTAAGATCAATGATGGATTTAGTCCCCACTTCTTGGTTGACTTAGGATAATCAACACAAGTGTGCAACCCTATCTTTCAAATTAATTTAAAATTAATTAGATGAAACTTATAGAGGCCATCATATGCTCGTAAAACCCTCTTAATAGGATGCGATCTATTGTCACTCCAGTGGTTTCTAAGCACTATGGTTATAATGAGTGTCTTAAAATCTAAGTAATTTTTCCATGCCTTCCATTAACATTAGTTGAGGTCTAAATGCCTCTTAACACGAGGATTGTATAAACTACTTTGAAACAAAACCCAACTGGTAAACAGTAGTCAAATCTGAAAGAGAGAGGCATTAGATTAGGCTAATCTATAAGCATCATCCCCACACAAATTCAAGAAAATCAAAATATTGTTGCTTATTAGCCTCAAAAGTATTTGATTGTGCCCTTTGTTTGTGCATCATTTTAGGAAGTGAGATTGCATCATTTAGGGTAGTTTTTGCAACAACAAAAAAAAAGCTCTCATTTTATGCACTTTTGGAGATGCGACAAAATTGGAAGGTTAGTCAAGCATGACTAAAATGACATACAACTAGATCAGTCCACATCAATGAATGATCAACAATCAAGGGGTAATTCACCCCATGGTAGTCAAGACCGACTCATCATGAATTAGAACCCACCACCTCTAATGGATGATGAATATCAACCTTCACCAAGGAGGAATAGTCATCTACCAAATATAGATTGGAGAAGAAATAATAATAGGGAGTGGGACCAACATAGTGAATATGGGAACAATAATGATGGTTACCAAAACTTTTGAGGTAGAACTTTAAAAGACTACCTTCATCCTACACGCACCAGTACCCCATCATATGTCATTCTTCATCAGAATGCTGGTGCTTTAGAATTAAAAATGGGAGTAATCCAACTACTTACCAAATTTCATGGGTTAGATAGTGAAATTCCTTACTTACACCTTAAAGAGTTTAATGAGGTATGTAGTACTCAAAGAACACAAAACATTGATATAGATACTCTTAGGCTTAAACTTTTTCCTTTATCATTAAAGGAAAAAGCTAAAATGTGGTTTAATGCACTGCTAGTAGGTTCCATAAGGACATGGAATGAAATGATTAGGAAATTCTTGAAAAAGTTTTCCATATGTATAAAACAAATACACTTCGCTGTAAGTTCCCGAACTTTACCTAGAAAAATAAAGAATCATTTTGTCAATGTTGGGAAAGGTTCGAGGATCTTTTACTCATGTGCCCACATGCTGGTTAAGAACCATGGCGCATCATTAGGATCGTTTACAAAGTACTTAGTTCTGACATGCACCAGTTTGTAGAGATGATATGCAATTTTATAAACAAACAACCAGATGAGGATGAAGAGTATTTGGATTGGCTACCTAAAAGTGCATAAACCTGGGTCAACTAAAAAAGAGTAGAACATCTAGATAGACCTAAGCCCACTATCAACCATGCTAGGAGAGACATGTATGCCATGTTTAACAAAGATAAAATTAATGCCAGGGTAGAGTTTCTAGCTAGAAAAATAAAAGCCATAAAAATGGGAAAGAAAAACTTGAAGAAGGAAAAACAAGTGTGTAGCACCTGTGAAAGTAACTCTCATCTTGCTCAGGAATGTCCTACCATTTTGGCATTATAAGAGTACTTCATGATCAGGTTAATGCACTTAACACTTATAAAAGACCTTTGTCCCCATACTCAAAGGCTTATAATCCCAATTGGAGAAACCATCCAAATGTCAATTGGAGAAATTGATCAAATGCCAATGTCTCACAACTAGGCCAATACTAGCCTCACCAACAAAACCAAGGACTTCTTGCCTTACCATAACAGGCTCATCAACCTCCTTCTTTTAGAATTTACTTGCTCCCACCCAAAAGGCTTGTAGAGGATAATATCAATAAACTCATTCAAAATTAGGGGAGGAAAACTTCTTAATTAGAAGTCCAATTGAAACAAACCAATCAGACTGTTAATGAAATTAAAAATATGATGAGTCAATGGATGCAAAATATGGAAAAAGGATAGTTTCCAGCTCAACCACAAGCAAACCCTAAGGGAGTGCATGCAACTAGCATTAATGCATCTAATGCATCATCTAGCTCTATCATGGAATAGACTAAGGTTGTTACCATTCTTAGAAGTGGTAGAAGAATTGAGAAGGATGAGCCACAAAAGACTAAATAGGTAGAAAAATCCACTAAAGTTAAAGAAAATTCTAAATAGAAGGACCCCACTTCACCCGTTGACTCATGTCCTATCCCTGCTCCATTCCCCAAAGGTTGCATCAAGCTCTAAAATTTGCCTCTAATGATGAGATTTTAAAGATTTTTAAGCAAGTCAACATCAACATACTAATCTTAGACGCAATAAAACAATTACCATCATATGCCAAATTCTTAAAAGACCTATGCACCATAAAAGGAAAACTAAATGTTTAAAAGAAGGTATTTTTGACTGAGCAAGTTTGTTCTATTCTTCAACATCATACACCACCAAAATACAAGGATCTAGGTTGCCCCACTGTTACTTGTATTATTGGAAACTATAAGATTAATTAAGCTTTGCTTGATTTGGGATCTAGTGTGAACCTACTACCATACTTAGTATATGAACAATTAGGTCTTGGTAAGCAAAAACCTACTTCTACTACACTCCAGCTAGTTGATCGTTCTGTGAAGATACCTAGAGGGGTAATAGAAAATGTGCTTGTGACACCTCAAGTTTTACCAACAATAAAATAAAAGTTTATAAAATGTGTCGAGATCCCTGTTTTTAAAACTTCAATTTTTAAAGTGACCATAGATAAAAACTTAATAAAAAGAACTTCCTTCAAAATCCTAGGAGTCATACAACAAAAAAATCATGAATCTAATGGTGAAATTTATATCCCATTTCGACTAAAAATTCACTAGAGTCTCCTTTGTATTTTGGACCATTGCACATCACATGCGTGATACAAAAATCACCTGATAAAACAATAACATGATACGATGCTTAGGAACCTTAGTCTCCATGCCCATCCATTCAAAGTAAAAGCATACTCAATGAAAACATATACTCTAATGGGGGATAAGAAAAATAAGATATGACAACATTACCTAGGTTCTGCCCATACATAGCCATCACATCCAACATGAATACATATCCTTCCATCCAGGTCAATAAATAAATTATATTAAAATATAGTCCATAAATAATAGCCAAAGTGATGTCCTGAACAAATCTTATCATTTCTAAAATGTCCTTCATACATCACAAGAAACAACCATTGCCTCTGTCTACTCTAACTGCATATCAAACCTACTGCTATTCTCTATATTTGAGGCATTGCAAGCCAAAGCAATGCCTTAGTCAGCAATTGCTTGTGTAGGTGACCGCATTTAATATCAATTTCAGGCATATGAAGTATGACGTATGAAGATCTAAGTTTTTTATAAAGTTCATGGATATGAATCATTCATATAAAGAGCTAAATCATCATATGGTAAGAACAATACGATGAATGGATAATACAAAGTTAGAATAACTTATGAAAATTGATGAAAATCTGGTTTCAAGCATAAATATCAAAATATAATATCCAAATGCCACAACAAGAATAACAATGGACAATGCATGCTCATACAACTAATAAAGCCAATTTTATCAAATAAGGCATGAAAGCATATCATAAATAACCAAGCATTGAAGCCAATCATGGCTCTAGAGTGTCCCACCACCCTCTCACATTTGGTCATGAGTACTCACACCAATCTTGTGTCCCTCGCCTGTAGCTCGTACACTAGGTAGCCTGCTCAGCCCGTAGGCTCACCCACATCTAGCTGCCCACATAGGCTTCACCAAATATATCCATACCACATGGGTCCCTCACCTACAGCTCGCACACCAAGTAGCTCGCCCAGCTCTTAGGCCCACCAACATCTAGCTGCTCACATAGGCTTCACTCAATATATCCATACCACATGGGTCCCTCACTTATAGCTCGCCCAGCCTGTAGGCCCGCCCATATCTGGCCGCCCACAGAGGCTTCACCCAATGTATCCACGCCACATGAGCATATAGAATAAGAGTATAGACTACTATACTACAGTGTCAACCACTGCAAGGTATCAACCATTGCCGTGCACCGTCAACACTGAAACAGGAGACTATTGTCCTCCATGCATGGGGGATGGTCAGATGTGAGTGGGTGGCTTGGCCATATTACCACAAATTGCACGCAGTGTGCATCATTAGGGTAATGTCTATCATCCATAATACTTAGAGGGCGAGTGACTAACCCTATGACCCTCCTAGCATAGCATCCATCAGGCAGAAATACCCATCATAAATCAGTAAAATGACGAATCAAGTATCAATCAATGCATCACCATCCTCGACAAATCAAATTGAGAAGGTATTTTAATCTATCAAAATCATGCATAAAACATCAGTGTATAATGTCCTCAAATAATACAATTGATGCAACATGGAAATGTGTCAAGAAACAATGCATAAATCATGCACATTAAAAGGTAATATACACCTCAGCAATAAATGATGAATAGTCATCAGAAAAATCATGAATTTGGCATACACGTCCATGCATCAAATAGTCAATGTATATAAAGTTGTCGAGTAAATAATCATGATTTGTAAAATCATAGGATAATAAATGGAGTCACCTACCTTAGATGAAGCACCACTCGTATGTACCTCCCAAATCAGTCGGACACAACATCAGTGTAGTCCTCCATAGTTCCATCACCTAGATACATATCACATTCAGTCATACTCAGAATCCAATCTATCTAACTTGGATTCTTTATTACACAGCATCATATTTTTGTATTCCAAACTATAGTATTCAGGACAATCCAATGATTCCTAGCCTTAAAATCTCAAGGCGACCCACCCTAATTGGTTAATAATTCAAATCATACATAATCAGGTGCACTCATAACTATCTGGTCCTTCTTCTTAGTCATATCAATGCACATTTCAAAGTTACTAGGCTCAGATCATATCAATCTCAGTTAATTTATCATTTATATCAATTAATCTGGATTATTATATGAATCTCATGCTCAATCACATCTAATCATAGTCAAATCATCTCCAGGGGCAACTTGGAAATTTGGCACCTAGAAAACCCTCATTTCCCTCTTTCTTTCTTGCTCCCACCGATGTGTCAAGTTTTTCTGGTGCCGAGTTTCTCTCCCCTACCTCTTTCTTTTCCCTATTCTCCTCCTCCTTCTTCTCCCAATCATTTCCCTCTCCTAGGGTTCTCTATATGCGTCAAGTTCAGGAATAGACCTAATGGTCTGTTCTTATTTCTCACTTAAATGGGGCAAGGTGCCTGTATCAAACACAACCCCCCTGTTTAAGGCAGATATCTTCTTCTTCATTTTTTCTCTCCTTTTTTTTTTTTTTTTTTTTTTCCAAAATGCCCTAAATCTTTAAATCCTCATACATCCTCCATCCAAACTACGATTTTAGCAAACTTAGTACCATTTGACTTGTCTTTTTGAGTACAATCCAATTATGGAGGTCTCAATACATAATTTGATATCTATCAAGTTTTTCACTTATAAAAGTCTAAAAACATGAAAGTTAATATGTTCTTTTCATCCCAATTTCACATTTTCCAAAATTCACTCAAATTGGCATTTAAAAATTTGGGATGTTATGGCTTGTCTAGGTAGAACAATTTTACTTCCCTGTAGATTTTCTAGTTCTAGATACACAACCGTTGATGCATGAGAAGAACAAAATACCAGTCATCTTGGGATGACCATTTTGGATACATCCAATGCCTTAATTAACTATGAAATGGGGTCATGAAACTATTTTTTTAGTAATATGACATTAAAACTAAACATCTTTAACATTTTTAAGGAACCTAGTGAACACACTGATGACTTGAAAAGTGTCAATATGATAAATTTAGTTGCACAAGATCATTTTCAATCATCTTCTTTGTTGGACCCACTTGAGGCTTGTTTGGCCCACTTTAATGAGTTTAATGAGGATGCATTAATAAAAGAAGTTAATTCTCTCCATTTTGTTCCCATCATGGTTATAAAAAAATGGAAACCTCATTTCGAGGAACTTCCACTGAGGGAATCCACTCCCCTTCCATCATCAAGAGAACCTCCTAAGCTTGAATTGAAATCCCTACCATCAAATTTAAAATATGCCTGTTTAAGAGAAAAATAGACTTTTTCTAGGATAATTTCCTCCCAATTAGAAATATCTCTGGAGGAAAAGTTAATAGACACTTCAAAAGAACACAAAGGTACTATAGGATGAACCATTACTAATATAAAGGGCATTAACCCTTTAAACTATACCCATAGGATTTATGTAGAGGATGAAGCTAAACCATATTATCAAATGCAAAGAAGGTTAAATCCTAATATGAAAGATGTGGTTAGAGTAGAAGTTCTTAAGTTGCTTGATGTGGGAATAATCTATCCATAAGTGATAGCAAATAGGTAAGTCCAACTCAAGTAGTTCCAAAGAAGTCTGTAGTGACAGTAATAACTAATTCCAGTAATGAATTAATCCCACTAGAGTTACCATTGGTTGGTGCATGTGCATTGACTATAGGAAGTTGAATGCTTTCACTAGGAAGGACCATTTTCCTTTGCCCTTTGTTGATCAGATGTTAGAAAGGGTTGCAGGACATCAATACTATTGTTTTCTAGATGGTTACTCAGGGCATAACCAGATAGAAATTGCACCTGATGATTAGCAAAAGACCACTTTTACATGTCCTTTTGGCACTTTTGCTTACAAAAGTGATCCATTTGGATTATGTAACACTCACTCCTGCCACATTTCAGCATTGCACATTGAGTAATGATATGCAACACTTCAATGTTGCATGTTGAGTATCTTTCATGGACAACTTTTCTGTTTTTGGTAATTCATTTGAAACATGTCTTGAAAATCTAAGAAAAGTCTTAAGTCATTTTAAAGAAAAGAAGCTGGTGATTAAGTAGAAACAGTGTCATTTTACGATTCCTAAGGGAATTTTCCTAGGCCACATACTATCATTCAAAGGTATAGAGGTAATAGAGCCAAAGTTGACCTAATTACTAATCTACCCATCCCAAAATCTATTAGGGACACTTGCTCTTTCCCTTGGTCATGTAGGTTTCTATAGGAGGTTTATTAAAGATTTTAGTGCAATATCTAGACCATTATGTCACCTTCTCACAAAGGATACCCCCTTTGAGTGGATTGAAAATTGTCAAGAAGCTTTTACCAAGTTGGAAGACAAGTTGACCACTGTACCTATCATGTAGCCACCTGACTGGAGTCTAACCTTTGAAATCATGTGTGTTGTTAGTGATTATGTTGTAGGAGTTGTACTAGGGCAAAGAAAAGAGAAAAATCCATATGTCATCTACTATGCTAGTAGAATCCTAAATAGTACCCAAATAAAATATTCTACTATGGAGAAAGAACTTTTAGTAGTTGTGTTTGCGTTGGATAAATTTAGGTGTTACTTGGTTGGATCTAAAATACTCATATTCACTAGTAATTCAGCCCTTAAGTATCTTCTTTCCAAGAAAGATGCTAAGATAGACTAATTAGATGGATTCTTTTACTTCAAGAGTTTGACATTGAAATAAAAGATAAGAAAAGAGTAGAGAATGTTATAACTAACCATTGGTCTCGCCTAGTCCTAATAGAACCTTTGGATGAGTTGCAAATTAAGGATAGTTTTTCAAATGAGCAACTTTTTCATGTTTCCCATCCTCCATGGTTTGCTGATATTATAAATCATTTAGGCATTGGGAAGATTCATTAACATTGGAATAAATAAGAAAAATAAAAATTCTTTTCCAATGCTAAGCACTACTTTTGTGACTATCCATACCTGCTTAAGTATTGCCCAAATCAAATCATTAGGAGATGTGTATCTAACTTAGAACAACATAGTGTCATCTCCTTTTTGCACTCAGAAGCATGTGGTGGACAATTTTATACGGAGAAAACAGCTGCAAAAATTTTGCAGTGTGATTTCTATTAGCCATCATTGTTTAAAGACACACGTGTTCTATAAGTATTATGAGCTATGTTAAAAGTTAAGAGAATAAACCATAGGAATATGAAGCCTCTGAACCATACCTGTGTCATAAAAGTTTTTGATTGTTGGGGCACAGATTTCATTAAATCATTCCCACCTTCTTTTGGCCACATTTATATCTTATTGGCCGTAGACTATTTTTTCAAATGGATTGAGCTATCCGATGTAAGCATAACTATCACAAAATAGTTCTTAAAATAAAATATTTTTCCTAGATTTGGGACCCCCTTGATCCATTATAAGTGATAACAGTACACATTTTTATAACAATCCATTTGAAGAACTCATGAAAAATATAATATTACACATAAAGTTGCAACACTGTATCACCCACAAACAAGTGGACAAGTTGAAATATCTAATTAGGCCATTAAACAAATTCTTCAAAAGTTTATTAATTCAGATTGTAAGGATTGATCTCTTAAACAAATTCTTCAAAAGCTTACAGCACTACACATCGCACCCCAATTGGTATGTCTCCCTATTGTGTTGTATACTATAAGGCTTGCCATTTGCTTATGGAATTGGAATTTAGAGTCTACTAGGCAATACAGACCTTTAACTTCAATATGGATAAAGCAAGCTCACATAAAAAACTCTAACTTAATGAGTTGGAAGAGATTAGGCAAGAAACATATGAGAGTAATAGGATATATAAAGAAAAGATGAAATTTTTTCATGATAAAAACATAATGAGAAAATCCTTTACTTCAAACCAAAAGGTTCTGCTTTACAATTCTAAGCTCAACCTATTTCCAAGTAAGCTTAGATCTCGATGGACCAGTCTATATATAGTAAAAGAAGCTTTTCCAAATGGGACCGTCAAGATTGAGGATACTAGGACAAGTCATTCTTTCAAAGTGAATTATCAATGTTTAAAGCCTTTCCTACAATATAAGAATTTAGATGTTAAGTCCACAACTCTAGAGGATCCTGATTCAGGAATGAGTGGATCTAATCCCTCTATAACATCTTTTGTATTTTTTTTTTCTTTTCGTTGTTTTCTGCATCATACATATTCATATTAGGTCCTACTTTTTAAACAATGAAAACAATTTTTCTTTCAAGTTGAGGGATTTAGAATTCTAGTAAATTCTAGTTTTTGTTAGTTTTTCTCTTAATTAAAAATTTTCCTAAAAAGATTGAAAACTTTTAGGTCAATTCCTATACTATGATGACAATTGGATTTTTTGAAGTATAGTCTAGATAATTTTAGTTTATTAATGGAATTAAACATGATTAATTCATCATTTTACTCATTTTCTAAAGTATTTAATGAAAGCAAAGTCTTAAATCACATCTGTACACGTAGTTGCATACAAATAGTCTAAATTGATAAGTAGTTATAACTTAGAGATCTTGAAGAAATAGACCTATAACCTGAATGAGTTTTAGAGCCATTCATTCTTTTTGAGAGGTTATAAATGTTCAAAAGTTTTCTTCAGTGTGCTTAAAGTAAATTTGATCCTATCAACTCTTAAATTTGGCTAATTACATGAATTATTAGAGTATTATCTTTAAAATTATGGAAGTTCATTGAATCTGATGGATTATAGGAAACCTAAAAAAGGATTTAGGCCATCCTTGTTGTAAACCTAAAGACATAAATCCTAGCCCAAAAAAAATATTTTCACCACTAGTTAGCCAACTTGAGTCTTTTATATAAGCCCTTTCTTTTCTCACCCAAATCACCGTTACCCATATTAACCCAGTATAACATATCCATTACCTATTTTCTTCTAAGATAAGTTAGAGATGAATGAAGATATACTTTTTAGTTGCAATAAAAGTAGAAAAGTGAATATCAAGAAAAGAAATGTTATTCAAAAGTACTGAAAAAAAGAAAGAAAAAGTACTAAAAGAAAAAAAAAAAGAATTTGAAGAATGCGAAAAAGTGGAAAAAGAAATATTCACTTTAGTACAAGTAAAGAAAGAATTGTTAACTTTAAAAGACCTATACTTATTTTTGAAGAAATTTTGAATACCCTTTATACCCTTTCTTTTGTACCCGATCCTAAGCCTATGTTTTGACCTAGTTGAAGGATCTAAAAGACAGGAGGAATATAGTCTTGATAAGGATATGAAAAGATAAAATCTAAAAGAGTAGTGTTTCTAAATATTCAAAAGTAATTGCATCTTATTCTTTTTAAAGGGATCAAAAATTAGATTCCATAGTAATTCCGATTCTTCATGAGTATATGTGAAATAATTTTATTGATTCTACTCATATATTTAAAAGAGAGATATGAATTGAACCCTTTATTTGAGAGATTCTATTTCTGAGTATATGTCATTAGTGAGGATTGAGGTCAAAACATATTTTAGATGGAGTTCAAAAGTTAGAAGTCTACTTAGAGATAAAGATTATTCTATATGTAGAATGTACACACACACACACTCGCTTTAGCATATGGGTAGGGTTTTGAATTCTTCATTCATTTTTACTAGTACATTAAAGTTGATGATTTATAGAAGAAAATTCTCTAATCAAAAGTGGGAGTTGACTTGAAAATAATTTTTGGTATTTGAAAATTTGTTTTTCGCATGTTTTTCTCGGGACTAGCAAAATGCTAGTTGGGGTGTGTGGTAAGTGTTTAATTTTGGTAAAAATACCCCTAGTTTATCATTTAATTAGATCATCTAACCGATCAATTTTGTAATTTTTAGATAAAATATGAATATTAGCTTCAATTGACCATCCAACCATTGATTTCTTAAATTTAACAATTAGATGATCATCATAGCTAATCAGAGGTGTAATGTATAGTTTAAATGATTCTAAACTAGTTTTATATTTTGTAAATCAATCAAAATGGGCTTAGATGGCTTAGATCAAAATTCAATGGTGCAAATCATCCTAAAGGGCATCGAATGATTTAGATTAAATTTAATGAAGCAAGATCAACCCACATTTGATTAAGGAAATGTTTCTATTTGAAAATAGTAAAACCAAAAGAGGAATGTGAAGACGATGACCAAAGATGAAAAGGTGGGAACGAAACTAGGAGGAGAAGCCATCTATAAGGATCTTCACGGAAGAGGTAGCCAGAAAGAGAAATAGACTGCACCTCGCCCCCCTTCACCTCTCTTCTCCCCACTCTCTCTCATTCTTCTCTCTTTCATGCACCAACTCTCACCTCCCTTCTCTATCTTATTCCCTCTCTTTCCCTGCTTCATTTTCTCCTCCACGGGTAGAAGAAGAAGTCATTTTTTCCAAAAATTCCACTTTTTCCCTTCAATCTTTACTTCTAATTCCCTTTGCATCCTTTTTAGCTTATTCTAGCTTTGCTTTATTCTTATTCTGCTTATCCAAGAATTGTATAATCCAAATATGATTTGATTAAGTTTTACCCCAATCAATGGTTAGCCTTAACAAATAAGATCAATCTATTTCCTGATATATTTCTCATTAGAATTTCAATTAATCTTCCAATTTTGTTCCTAGGACATTTCTTAGCTTATCCATCATCCTTGATCTTCAATCTAAAATCCAAAGATTCAATCTAAGCTGTCCGAAACCCAAAATTTTACCTTGGTCGAGATCATCAAAATTTTAGAAAATCTGCTTAATCCAGCTATTGGATCCTTAATTAGAAGTATCATTGAGAGATTGATGAAGTCTTATCTGCATTGATGATATCCATTGGTTTTTAGTTAATTTTCTATCTCTTTGAATTTGAAATTTTGTAATTTTCATCAGTTAAATAGATTTGAATTTTGATTTCACTTTTAGTGAATTTTTATCAATCTTTATTAATTTTTAGACTATTAAAATTTACTTAAACTTCATTGTTTTAAGTCGAGTCCCTTTGGCATCGACCTATACTTGCATTAGCTACATTATAATAGCCCGTACACTTGCGGTAAAACAATCAACAATGATTCATCAACTTTTTTTCTAGCTAAAGAGATTGCATATGAGCTTTGATGTTGGGGTTGGTCATGCTCTCTATTTAAAAGGCTTAAATTTTCAAATTTCTCCTTGTAGGTATTAAGTCATGGCATAGAAACCTTGATCTCAATGTATTCTTGATGTTTATTTTCATGTTTGCTAGAAAGGACCTTGTCCTTAATGATATTTAGTGAGTTTGTATGCTTTCCAACTTTGTATTTGTTCCCCAATTTGGTGTCATTATCCTACTAAGGTTGGTGTGGAATCTTTAAAAGTTTTGTCCTTCTATTTGTATCTCCATTGCCAATTATAGTTTACAAATCCTGATTAAATTAGTATTCCTAAGTTCCTATGTATGTATCACTGTGGTTATGATTATCTCTTGAGGAGAGGTCCATTTCTCCCTCATCTCATCAATGTGATTTGTTTTGTAGCTCTTAGTCCCTTAATCTTGATGCTATTTTTTAGTAGGATAGCTTTCTTTCTTGTCCTTCCTTTGCTTTTTTTCTTTTCTTTATTTATTCTTAACACAAACAATTTTAGTTCAATTAGATTTTTGGCCATGCTCTAAGTTTGAGTCCTTACATCTATTTTTGGTACTCTAGATTTCCTTCGTGCTTTCTTTTGTTGTTATGGTAGCAAAAAATGCTCATTTCATCCATTTCCACACAAGTGAGAGCATAAACAAATTGTAGAAAAGAAACTTTGCCAGTAGTGAGTTTTTATTAATCAAAGAAATGTGAGTACATACTCTGACCTTATGTGTTGTTAATTACATGTCAACAATGAAAAAGAAAATCTTTGGTTATCCATCCCATTGGTTAATTACATGCTATAAGCTTAAGACAAGATTTGAGCCTTGTATAGGTATTATCGGAAACATGGGTTCATTAGGGACCACTGGCTAGATACAAGTAGCCATAGAAGGTCAAGGTGATAGCATGTCACAAGGTTCCCGAGTTAGCTAAGCCATAAACTTGTGTAGTGTAGATCAGCATGTTCCATAACCATGTATAGCTTAGGGAACAATGGCTTATAGCTAGTACGACATAAGGCTTTAGTCCTAAACCTGGTTATGTGAGCAATATGTCAACATGAACCATAGCTTGGTATTTCACCAATGGTCAGCATAGATTTTGATGGTTTAAGCCTAAAGGTCAATCCTTTAAATAACAACATCATGGTTAGGACCAAGATAGGAACATGATGGCTAGTCATGGTGGTCTAAGTCAAGGTCCTAGGAAGCATAGAAAATAATAGTCATATCACCAAAGCCAAGTGCATGTATCGAACAAGGGAGCATAAATAATAATGGACATAGTTGTGACCCTTGGGAGACAAGACAAGACTAACATGGGGGGGGGGGGGGGGGGGAGGAGAGAGAATAAATCTTCCTAAACAAGAGTTTTTGAGTGGTTCTCAAAAGTCATGTCTCAAATGGAGGGTAAAGAACCCCTATTTATAGTTTTGAGAAAGGTTATTTTGGGGTTCAATGATGCTAGGACACCAAATTCATAACGACCCTAATCATAAAAATAAATAGAAATGCACTCATAACTAATCAACTATAGTAGGCACATTGGGTAGTATTAGTATAACAACCCAAGCTCCAACAGTAACAACATTGTCCAACTACCATGTCCCTCAAAGCTCTATTTCCTTAGGTCCCTCACCCCTCTTGGGATTTACCTCTCAGAACTCATTGTTACTGAGGGATACCATCCAAACATTTATAACCAGCCCAAACTTCTTCTCCCCAAGCAATGTGGGACTAAACGTTCATGATCACCTGAAGCCTGTCATCCTATAGCTCAACATCCTCCCTTTGAGACCACCCACTAAGATTTCCCTCCAGCCTCCCTCTTCCCCCTTTTTGAACACATATCCCAGTGTGTGACCATGCTTTGGATCTACTACGGGACCATGTGCGGTCTAGGCCCACCATCATGAGGGGGTTTGGCTCTGATACCAATTGAAATGGCCCAGGCTACAATTGTAACACTATTGTCCTATTTGGGATCCCAGATGCCTCAAGGCTTTCTTTCCTTGGGTCTCTCACTTCTCTTAGGCTTTAACCCTCAAGACATGTTGTTACTCGAGGTTACCACCCAAACCCTTATAACCAGTCCAGACTTCTTCTCTCTAAGAAATGTGGGACTAAACTCTCAAATCACCCAAAACCTACCATCCTATACCTTGACATCCTCCCTTTGGGACCGCCCACCAAGATCACCCTCTAGGCTCTTTAATACCTATGTGTTATTTTGTTAAATACATGTAACTATTACATTTAAACTGTAGTTGATGACTCTATTTGAGGTTGGAAAATATAGTATCCTTATAACTTAAATCATGTGAAAATTCTTAAATTATATGTGGATGAGATTGTTAAGAGATCGAGTCTTCATTTTTATTTAAATATGAAACTGTGATTATTAGGTGAATTGCATCACATGCATTAAATATCTACCTTCCAATAAATAGGGGTAACTCTATCAATTTTTTTGTGAAAATAAAGGGATTTTATTATTATACTTGAAATAGTAAAAAGCATATCATGGGTTGATTTTCTAACTAAATTTCATGCATCATTTATACTTGACACCTCATTCATTTTAAATAAAAATCTATACTTTAGACCATGATTAAGATTTGATTATGTAATCAATAGACGACTAATATGTCATGGAGGGTACACTTGTACTTAGATTTTCATGTATTGATTTGTTGAGAATTTGTTTTTAGATAGGTACTTTAACATGGTCATCCACCTTTCGAAAGTTGATATTCTAATAGCAAGCTCAAGTGGCTAAATTTCAGGTGTGGCAACATGGGAAGGCTACATTGTACAATCCATTCTCTTCTCATTCAAGATAGTGATAAGTCTCATGCAATTGGTATCAGCATTTGAACATTGGTGTCCATTATTGGGTAGTTTCCATAGCATAGTGATCCATGTGTTCTTTTTCACTGTAGTGTTCCATCAATTCCACAGATAAACATGCAGTGGAGAAAGGTGAGGGTGTTGAGATAAGGCACCATGAGTAGCTAGAGAGAGTATTGACGATATATGTGTAATCTGAGCATTTTATAAATATTATAAAATGACTAAGTGGTTATATAACTATGATAATTAGTTTAGACATGTATAAATATGCTTAATACATATTGGATTATGGCCTGTATTTTGACAAAATTCTAGGAAATGATAAGTCTTGACTTCTTACATTTTGAATGTAAAAATGTTGGTTTTTTAAAACTCATGAATGTGTTTTGACTGGTAAGAGGACACTCGGGGTGTAATAACCCCAATTTTTGTAAATTGATTTGAGAAAATTAATGAAAGTTTGAAATTTTAGAAGGCTCGAGCTGGAATATTAGGTTAAAAATAAATCCCTTTTCATAAAGAATAAATCATGAATAAAAACTTAGAAATTAAGAATGTACACAAAAAATCAAATCAAATGACACTAATTTTGTTAAATTCTGAGTTAGAATGAAAAATCTCAATTTTCTACATAAAAGGATAAAATGGTCATTTTCACCCATAACCAAGATTTAAAATTTGAATATTTGGAATGTACTTGAAAAACTAGAAGGTATTTGAAAATTTGATTCTAGCACCATTGAGTACACTAAAATTTATTTTTGGATAAATAATATCTATTTTTCTCCATTTTTATAAATAAAAGGGCAAAATGGTCTTTTCACATGAAAGTGGGGCCCACAAAGTAGGTCAATGTTTTGGAAGCAATAACAACTTAGCAATGTACTACTAAATTGTAGTGGAGGAAAATGTGGAGGTGAAAACTGCACCCATAAGTAAAATAATAAAATGAAAGAAGGAAATTTTTTATAAAAAATTGATTTAAAATTCAAAAACTTGGCTATAAATAATTTTGAAAATTTGACAAAAATTTTCACAAATTCACCACAAAATCCCCTAGACTCTCCTATAAAATCAGAGCAAAACTCCTCTCCCATCTCCCCGAATCTCTCTTTTTCCCTCTTTCTCTCTCCTCTCTCTAAAATAATACTAATAGCCCTATGTTCAATTATCCACTTTGTTTTAGATCAAATTTCACAAATCCCACCATCCATATTGTTCTAAACTCCCTTATCTAAGAAACCGCCAAGTAATTTCAAGATCCAATGGTTCAATCAAAAGAAAATTCAAATCAAGATTTATTTGGTGTGTTATGGCATACGGTGAGGATTTATTTATTTTTGGCATCAATTCTAAGCCAATCAAGTAGGAGGGTATCATCCAATATTTAGTTTCTGTAATTTTTGATATTTTTAATTTCACTGGATTTAATTTTCTATAAATGTTTACAAAAATCGAGTTCTAGTGAAAAACCCTCCAGATCAGCATCATGGAGGGCTCAGATGAAAAATCTGAGCAATCCAATAGATTTAGAAGAGTTCAAAACCCCAAGGTATGAAATAACAACCAATTTCTTGTAGATATGATGGCCCAATTTGAAGGAGAAAATGGGGATGGTGATTTGATGGTCTGATCTATATTATCTCACCATTTATAGGTCACCACGCCGTTTTCATTGGTGGTAAAATAGGACGGATGACCGGTTCCATTGGTTTTATCCTATTATCATGGCCAAATCAAATTTGGACAGTTAACACGACTATAAACTTCAAACTAGAATTTCGAAGTCATCTGAGCTCCAAATCACAAGCAAAAAGAAGCTATGGAAAGCTTATAATGTCTAATTTCATATGAAATAATAAAATTTAGGATATATTGCAAGAAACTTTCTATTTAAAGAAAATAAGATTCTTACTTCCATGATCTTGAAGATTTGAGATGATTAGACCTTAAGGATCCGATCTATTTATGTTATAAGTATAAGGATATGTGAAATTAAGGGTTTAATATGACAGGTTTATGATAATTTAAGAATCTCCCCTTTATGGTAGAAGTAACCTAAAATTTGTAAAGGAACTTTCTTCATCAGTAAGATCAAGCATGATCAAACCCTATGGATGGTTGGATGGAGTTAATAATGATGAGATCTAGTAAGATCATTGATCTAGTTATGACAAAAACATGTGAAGTTGATCTTTGAACTATAATGAAGGAAAAACCCTAGATATAAGGAGAGGTCTTAAGATCTAATGGTTGGATCATATTAAAACCCTCTAATGATGTAAATTGATTAGTATGATTTCATTTAATTAGTAGATTCATTTTAACTTTAATTTATGGCATGATTATAGGATTCATGCTAAGTTATTTCTTCATTTTGATGTAAATGATCTACATGTTATTAGATGGTTAGATTTAATCATCTTAGGGCCATGTTAGTGCACATGATTTTCTTTAAATATCCTTAGGATAAGTAATATATGAATTAAGGCCATGCTAGTTTAATTTGCGTATGAACTATAGTATGATTTCCATTTAAGATGGTAATGGAATTGTGATTTAAGATCATGTTAGTTTAATTTGATTTCATTAGTTAGCGATCATGATAGTAGTTATATAGTATTGGTATCCTTAGATTATTGAATTTATTTTAGTTTTATACTTTAAAGTTCATGATTCATTATTGTCATATTTCTTAGTAGATTTAATTGATAATTAGTTATGATAAAGAGCATAAAACACCAAAAGTGTAACCTAATGAGAAATTAGAGTTTCATGACATAAATAAGAAGGAATGACTTGACTTGGACTTAATTAGTAAGGGCTATAATTAGTAGGACAATATAAGGAATGATTTACCATTTTCTTGGCCTAAATTAGGAGAATAATACACATCCATGAATGATATTTTATATAATCATGGACATTAATAAAAATCAAGCAGAGATAAATTAGGGTTTACGAGCTCATAAGAACCTTATGGAGGTTGAGCTAAGGTCACTTCAGTGGACGTTGAACATTGTGGTTAAGGGGGTTATCTAATAGAGCCTCGCTCTTACCTCACCTTCTAGTCACTTTTGTTGAGGTCTAAATGCCTCCTTACATGAGGATTGAAGTAACCACTTTTTGATCAGTCTGTAGCTGGTAAGCCTTAGTCAATTAAAAATAAGAGGAGTTGTCTAGAATTAGGAGTGAATAAATTATCCTCAAACCAATAACACTAACTAGTTGAGAAATAATAATAATAAAAACATAAAATGTTAGCAAATTAACTAATCCTAATAAAAATTGTAAATAAGATAAGGATGATCAAATAAGAATCCAAGAGGAGATCCTAAATGATTAGAAACAACAAAAGAAAAGAAATACAAATGTAGAGTAGATTATTATTATGTGAATATACTTGTAATATAGATTTATTAGGTTAGAAGATCTGAACCCTTAATCATATGTGATTCAAGGAAGAAAGATTTAGATCATCCTACTTAAGGATGATCAAAAGACCATGTAGTATGTACCTTTGGATAGACAGATGACATTATATGTATGATTTGACAGATATATGCTAATCAAGACTATGGAAGATTTTAAGGAGTGAGAATACCCTATTGAGATAGGAGGATTTTATGAATGCATCTATATGAAAGATTCATGTTGAATACATGATCTTATCTTTAGAAATGTTGACATGTATAATGCAAATACCTTGTGCTAAATCCTTATGATTCAACCAAATAATGAGAAAATAGATATGGAATGGTTAAGTGTAGAGTTGAAGAAAATCCTAAGTGAATAGGGAAGTAGAAGATATTCCAGCCCTAGATAAATAGACATTGTTTGATACGTATAAGAAATATTTTACATACAAGCATAGAGGCTTGTGGTTTTGTTTTAAAAAGGCGTAGGCTTAGGGATACCATGCTAGGAGAGTTATGAGGGTTTGGTCACCCGCTTTCCAAAATTTGTTGATGATGAATGCCATGCCTAAGGAAGGCAGAAAGTTGGGTGGGGTAATTATGGGAAGGCCACCACTGTGACAGCCATTGTCCCCCCATACGGACATGGATTTTACATTTCCACTGAATATGGTATCAGTGGATTATTGAGTAGTTATTTAAGCACACTATATGGATTAAACTGCAAGCATGGTAGTCCTTTGATTTATTTTCCACTATGATGTATATGAGATAGGTATAGTGAGATGCCTTATATATGGCATAATGAAATGCCAGGTAATTATATATTACCAATATTCCTAGGAAAAAGGGAATTTCCAGTATAATAACTAGTTGATATATTGATCTTTTACAATTGAAAGAGTTGATCAGCATAGTTGGGAATGAGAATTGAATATTTTCACTATTTTCATGAATTTGTTCATATACATTATCTATAAGTATGTACATAAATGATAAAAGAAAGGTTATGGAAATGGGATTGATCCATGATCATGTTTATGACAGAAATGAATAATGAGATTAATGAGTATTAGGATTATATTGTCAAATTATGTTACTTCTTTAATCCCCTACCAAGCATAGCTTACTGAGATATTGTAAATGTTTGACTGTTTGCAATATCTCAGATACAGAGAAGGAGAGTTAGGAGCTTAAGACTTAAAAGAATAATCAATCAGGGTATATCCATTGAAGACATGTACTTTATTTGAGAGCATTATATGTATTGAGAGTTTTTATTGTATGTGAGCTTTGAAATTTGGATTATGTAATTTGGACAAGTATTGTAATGATATCGAGCTATACTATGAACCACTAGATGGATCCTGAAGTTTAATAAAAGATTATTCCTTCAATGGAATTTTATCTTGTACAAAACTCTACTTATGTTATGAAGT
The DNA here is from genome assembly GCA_035236585.1 of Warburgia ugandensis. Taxonomy (NCBI): domain Eukaryota; kingdom Viridiplantae; phylum Streptophyta; class Magnoliopsida; order Canellales; family Canellaceae; genus Warburgia; species Warburgia ugandensis. Next base: position 43,076,205 of record CP141134.1, read on the forward strand.
GATGACTTGGGTTTTACAAAACAAGTTCTAAAGAAAAGAATTTTCGCTGCTTTGTTTTGCAAAAAAAATTTACTACTAAGGGCCCCATCTTTGCAGAATGTATTACAAAATGTGTTATAAAAACCTGGGTCATCATAGTTGGTATTAGAGATAATCATCTAGTCACAGTTATAGCCTAGCATGTCTAGGGAAGAAATTACAATCCAAATGTAGATTTAAATAGAAAGAGTTATACAGATTATTGATAGAAAATTTGGTTTATGAGCAGATGGCACCCAAAAGAGCAACTAGGTAGACATCTCAGAATGCTCCAGAGAATAATATGGAGGGATTAACCATGAACAATATGGAAGAAATGGTGACTAGAATATTGAAGAATCTTCTTCCACAAATCCAATAGCCCCAGAGTTCAACGCCTTCGGTTGATATACCAAGTGCTCAAGTTTAGCCTGAAATAAGACACAACACACCAACACTAGATACTTCCACACCACTACAGGGGCAATCTTCCCTTGTTCCAAGTAAGGGAGTTGGAAATTCTTTGTTAGCACCAGAAAAGATTGATACAATGATGGAGAGATTTCAAAAGATGGTTATCGGATATAATGGCAAGGGCGATGCTGAGAAGTCGGAGGAATGGGTATATGAAATAGAAATGACTTTTAGTTCACTACGTACTCCTCCACAATTGAAAGTCAAGTTTACCACATATCTATTAAAACAAGAGACTGCATTTTGGTGGAGCTCATCCAACAATACCTTTTCAAATTTTGAAGAAACTACATGGGAGGAATTCAAAGAAGTTTTCAATCATAAGTATTTTCTTATCCATGTAAAATCAAGAAAGGAGGAGTTCTTGGAACTTAAACAAGGGAACCTATCGGTGGCAGATTATAACAATAAATTCACCCAATTGAAGAGATTTGCTACACATGTTTGTGATATAGAGATGCACACAGTGGATAGATTCATGAAAGGGTTGCAACCAGGGTTGAAGGTGAAAGTGATGGGTACTAAACCCACCACTCTAACAGACTGTGTAGAAATGTCTTCTAAGTTTGAAGAAGTGTTCAAGAAGAGTCAAACCACTAGGTTTGGAGGAGGTGGAAACTTAAACCAAAGGCCTTTTTAGAAGGGCAAAAGACCCTTCAACAACTTTAAACCTTCAAGAAGTCAAGGGAATCATATTAAAAGAATACCTTGTCCTAAATGTAGAAGACTCCACTTACAACAACAACAACCTTCGATCAAATGTTAGAACTATGGAGAATTTGGACACATGTCTACAAACTTCAACAAATTGTTAGCAATTAGGGAGGCAAAACCAAATAATGTGCCTCATCCCCAAGGGAGGGTATTTGCTATTACTGACGGCCAGGCTAGAACATCTAATGCAGTAATAGAAGGTACATTACTAGTATCTGATACCCATGGTAAAGTATTGTTTGATTTAGGATCTAATCATTCCTTTATCTCCTGTGTATTTGCATCTAGTATACAATTGTCACCGAAAAACTTGGGATTCAATCTAGATGTAACAACATTGATTGGTAAAATAGTTAGTCTACAAGAATACCTTCATAATGTACCCATAGAAGTACTAGGAAAAGAATGGATATAGATCTAATTCTACTCAACATGGTAGATCTTGACATTATACTTGGTATGGACCAGTTAGCAAAATACTGGGTAGTCATGGATTGTCACAAGAAGAAAATCATATTTAGCATACCTGGTGAGGAAGTATTAGAACTATATGGGAAACACAATGACTTAGACAAATCAATCATATCAACTATGAAAGCTGCCAAACATATGTCTAAGGGATGACAGGCATTTTTAGCAACAATAGTTGCTTTGGATGTTGAACAGCCCAAGATAACAAAAATTGATTGTAATGCCCGAGCAATTTATGCTATTTTTAACAAAAATTGGACATTCTATGGGAAATAAACTGTGTTAAATGTTTTACTTTATTTAAAATAGTAAACGAAGGAATTTGTGAGGAAACTTGGTACCATTAGATTCTACTCGAAAAATGGAATCCAACGCCTAAAATGGAGTTCATATAAAGAAGTTACGGCCATTTAAAGATTAGGGGCATTTTTGTAATTTAAACAGAAAAATGAAAAAGAAAGAAAAACGCAGGGGGCCATTTTGATAACGGCACCCCCTGTCGTCTTCCTCCTCTAGATTTCTCCAGAAACCCTCTTCACCCAGATTTCTCTAGAAAACACCAGGGGAAATGGGGGCACCGCCTTCTTCCCTCTATAAATACCCGACACCCCTTCTCTCTAAATCACGATTTTTTTGCTATTTTGGGGCTGGGGTTTCCGGCAAAAATCGAAAACCCAGTTTCCATGCGTTTTTCGGCAACAGCCAGGCCATAGTCAGGCCGGCCATTCTCCCCACCTCCCCTCTTGTTCCTCTGGCTTCATCGGAAGTTGGGGTTTTCCCCTTCTTCATGGGTTCTGGACAACACAAATTTTTGGCAGGCGTAGAGGGAAACACACCGCCGAGAAAAGGGCATCCCTAAGCTACCCAAGTAAGCCGTTTTTCCATTCTCTCCGTTTAGCTTCCCCCAGGCCAAGATCCATGCCGGATCTAGTTTTTTCCAGCAGGAGAAGACGAAGATGCTTCCAACCGGCCTTGTACGAACCAGGCGTCCTAGGGACGCCATGCTCCACGTGCGCCTAGGACAGGGTCCCTGGGATGGGTTCCAGGCATACGACAGTGCATACACTGTCCTTGGTGCGGCCTTCGGGTGCTCACATGACGAGGGGCATGGGTCCTGGCTCGACCAAGATGCATGGGGTGCCCTGGGAGCTAAGACGCGCCATGCTACACCAAAGGTGCATCCATGTGATGCCATCCAAGATGTGTGTCATAGTGCGTCGCTTGAGCATGCATGAGCGCATGCAAAATGTGGTCCCTGGCACGGCCTTTGGGCGCGCACGCACGTGAGCCAGTCGCGGTTCAACCAGGATGCACGGGTGTCCTGGGAACTGGGACACGCGGACCTAATAAGACTATAAAGTTAGGATTAGACGACAATTTACAGAGTTAACCATGGAATAGTAGATCCACATCATAGGATCTAGTCTGACAATAAATTAGGCAAGGACCCATAGGCCCTAAAAGGCAAATCTAGCTATCTAATTTCTAGATAGATCAAAATTGATAAGGACTCCTTGTATCCATTCATATCCAGGAGTTTATAAATGAGACCCAGGGATAGGTTGAGTGATGAAGGACACGACTCTAGGAGACTTCAAGGTAGGTGCTCTATCGCTACTAGACTTTTTAAAAGAACCCATAATTGTTTTGAGAATGCATGTTTTAAGTTTAAGTTATATGACTTGTTTAGTATGACTTAATTTTATAAACAAACTTAGCATGCATATGACAAGTACATTATGCATAGACATGCTTTGCAAACAATTGCATATATTGCATGATTTGTGAGCATTGAGTTTTTGTAAAAATTGTATGTCCTTGAGGGTTACCAAAAGACGTTGGAGTGCCCAAAAGACACTGGGTAGGCAGTTGTGAGAGACCCAAAGAGGACAGGTTTTGAAAAATAGGTTTTTGCTTGTTTGATCGTATGTGATTTGGGCTAGTAAGCTCATGGGCACTATGTCGAGAGGTCTAGGTTGGCCTCCAAGCCTCTACCACTATTAGGTGGAATGGGTACCATGCCCAAAAAGAGCATGTCCCTACGTCGACTGCATGTGCTACAGGGGGCTACCACTGGTGTCACGGCACTGGGTCGATGTGTCATATGCCCCGTAGAGGCTATGACTGAGTGTCCCCAAGTACCCGGGGACCACATGGTGGCGAGGTTGTGGGCATAGTGGGCCTTATGGTTTGAGGATGTACTTGCATTGCATATGGCATGACATGAGGTTGGTCGACCATACCATATATCCATGAGTTGGATTCAGTTGAACATCTTATGCATATCATTATGTTTATGATATATATATATGATACTTTTGACTTGGATTATGCGATTCTTTAAGTCGTCAGTATTTCAATTCGACAATGGTTTTTTGTATCAATATCGAACATGAGTGTTCAAACATGCACATGTTTTAAAGAGCATATGATTTTAAACATAGCATGCATTGTAAAACTAATAGTGATAAACTCCTACTGAGTATAGTATATACTCACCCAATCCTTAACATTTTTCAGGATAGCTCCATTCACGAGTAGAAGACGCCTCAGGAAATGTTAGTGCTACGAGCAAGAAAAATGAAAAGGAGACAATTATACATGTAAGTAAACACTCTACCCTTTGGACATGTATTTGTATTTATTTACAGTTGGGCTGTGAGCTGTGACTGGATAGACCTGGGGAAAATATTTATGATTTCTGAAGTTTTTCTAAAAACTAGTTTGATTGTTGTGAAAGCAAATGACACTTGGGGTTTTCAAAATGAGTTTTAAAACTAAAGATTTTCCGCTGCATTGCATGGGTTTTTATAAAATGGTTTTCAAATAGGGATGCATCCCGCCTTAGGAAATTTAAATCTTGCATTTAAAATGCATGGAAAAACCCAAATCGTCACAGTTGGTATCAGAGCCTAGGTTTTATGCTTTCACAGCCAGTCCAGCATGTCCAAGGGTCATAGACAATAGAAAAAATCAAGAAGAAGTAGTAAAAATAGGAGTAGTAGAGATGACTACTTCTATTTGAGGATTACAATATTAATGCTCAAGGCATTTCACCAGAAACCAATAGGTGAAAAAGGAGATGGGTCTAGCAAATACTTAGATATTGGATGGCTTAAATCTTATCAATAAGGATTGTTGTGCAGTGGTGCAAACAGAGAAACTCATATATAAATTAGATTATGATGAGAATGATGAATGAAGATGTTAGTGGACTTGTTAGTAGATTGTTCTAACCTGCAATAAAGTAATCTCATCAAAGGTGAGAAAATTGAAGAACCTAGATGGCTATCTTACCATCATAAAGAATATCAGAATATGAGTACACTATCACAAGGATATGATATAGGTATGATAGGGGATGTAAAAGATAGACTTTGAGAAGATGTTGACGATAAGCTAAGAGGGATGAGAATGCAAGATGATATTAGGAGATAACTGTGACTCGTACTAGATCACACAGGTATGGATCTTGAAGGACTTAGCTCAATTTTGGATACCTTAATTGGAGTCTTATAAAGAGTGAAGTGCTATCGAATAATAACTAACTGAGTATTATGGAGCAAATCAGAAGATGTATACAAGTGGCATATTATGTGATTAAGAGAAACATAACACGAATATGACAGGGAAATGAATTCAACCGAGTTATCAAAAGATTTTGGTGATAATATTAGGGATGATAATAGATTGATCCTAACATGAACTTGTAAGAGAAGTATAGCATGACCAAAACGTCAATGCCATTATTAAGACATTGTATGAATTTTATTGAGGCTATAGGCAATTGAGGATTTCAATGATCTTAAGACAGTTTAGAATTTCTTCGAAGCATTTAGTTTATCATATCTATTAAGTAAAGGAGTAGACATAGTATCGATTATATGCAACAAAGCACATGAAGGCATTGATCTAGGTAGACAAAAAATGAGGATTTTGAAGAAAAGAAAGAAAGAGATAGAGATGTAACCACCAGTATTCAATGAATATTGAATATTCAAAAGAAGAAGATCATGACTTTATGAAGATACATACAAATCTTTCATCTTAAATCAAGTGGCAAGATAAACCAATCAACTTCAAAGGAATGATAATAGATGAGTTAATGATCTTATTGTAAAAGAGTATAAAAGAGAGAAAGCATATGGGGTTTAAGACTTTGAGTAGAGTATCGAATTTCAGGAGATTATGCGACAAGAAATTTTTGAAGAGGAATGGTGACCAACTAGAAATTAAATTCTACAAATGGTTTGATATCAATTATTACAATTAAATTCTTATCGAATCCATTAGCTTATGGGGAACACCAATGGATATAATCCATAAAAAGGAAAATTTGGTAACATCCCACCTTGCCAATAAAGAATATTGAAAAAGGAATTAAGCCGGGACAGTGACTCATCCATTTAGCAAGTAGGGTACCATCAAGGATCAAATTGAGGTCTTACTATCATAGATTGGAAGACCAAAAATCTTAAGACCATTATTTAGTCATTACCTTTAGAGTACTGTTGACTAAATAAAGGTATCCCACCATAATTAATCAAGTATGTTAGTATCTATGAGTTAGTAGTCGAAGTTTTATACTCAGAAGTATTTAGACATGAGTTTTGCCTGAAAGAAGTACTTGTTAGACTAAGTCATTTGGGGGTCTGAGGTCAGTTGATTAGGCCACATCATGGAGGAGCTACAAGTACAATAAATGCAGTAACAACTAAGACAGAAGCAAAAAAAAGAAAAAAAAGGAGCGATCTCCACCAGTGAGACAGAATTTTCCAAACCTGAATAGATACCATAACAAACCATAGAAATCACTGTGGGTCTGAAAGATGCTGCTGACTTGGATTGAAAAGAAAGGTAGATAAGTATTGATCAATTTGGAGACCCTTGAGCTTATGACAAAGATATATTTGTAAGGAGATCAACAGGTAATCGATAAATTCTCTTTCTTTATGTCCACAAAAATGTTCCATGCTTACCTGAGTATTTTTCAAATTTGATGAATTAACAGCTTTAGCATAACTTGATGTAATAGCTATTGAATGAGAACTGCTATTACAAGCTAAGTATGAGGAGGCACTTGAAAGATAAAATTTGAGGAATTGAGAAAACCACTACTTATGTTGATACCCCTGACAATATAGACTGCATGGTTGACGATAAAGCCTTGATAAAAGATTGCACAATATATTGACATAGGGGATGGAAGGAGAAAAGATGAGATGGCTAGCACACTATAAGGTGAAAATTTAATGTTATGTTGCCTTTAGGCAAATAGTTAGTTGTCATGAGCATATACCAAGTAAAAAAAAAAAAAAAACAATTGAAGGAATTTTTCTAAGGACTAACCCTACTGGATTGAGTATAGAACTTTTGGATTGAAAGGTTATGAAGAAAACCATCAAGCAAAGAAAGGACAAAGAGAATGATGACAAAGGATTCAACCATGACCTAGTAAGGGTACTCGGTTATGAATAAAAGACTTTTTGCATAAAAGGGAATGTTGTTGACAATCCTAATGACAAAATTGATGTGAATAGTGAGATAAGGCCTCTGGACAAAAACATTTGACCCATGATGATGAATCGACCATTAACATTTGACATGAGTTTGGATAAAATCTTCACAGAGAAAAGTGTTTAATGAATTCAATAATTATGAAACTGGATATAGAGTTAGGACATTTTACTTTCAGTATATGATAAGGTCCTCAATGGAAGATGCTACTAATTGGCTTTCATGATTTTATTTTGAATTTAACTTTGGTCGAGGAATCAAGTCACATATGGAAAATGACAGACAATTGAAATTCGAAGTTAATCAAGGGTTTGACTGTAGAGCACATGATACCATGTCAGTTATTGAAGTATCTTGGAGACAAATATAAAAGATAAGAAGCAAAGTTAGACACAATAGAAAGAAGGTAATTTTTTGGACTCTTACTAATGACATATAACCAACCATTAGAAGGAGATGTGGATGATGAGGAGATCACTAGATAAAAGACAAGAGGAAAAAGGGATTATCCTATGATACTCAAAATGAAATAGGAGAAATAAGATCATCTGATCTCAAAGAAGTATGGAGTAAATTATACATGAATAAAGAAGCATGATCCTATGAGGAGACTATCCTATACATGATGAGAAAAGTATAGGCATTTAAGGATTATGAGATAGATGAATTACAGCTAGAAATAGGTATTGTGAAACTGACACTTACAGGAGTATGCATCAGAGTACGCAGCGAAAGCAGCCATTATAGGTAAGGCCTTGTAGAAGGAACAATAAAAATGATAAATTGAGGTTGAGCCTAAATTTCATTCCTAAGGGGGGAATGCATTCACCAAGAAGTTATCTAAGAGACAAAATACCTTGAAGATGACAATTTATAGAATTTCGAGGACGAAATTCTTTTAAGGGGGTAATAATGTAATGCCCGAGCAATTTACGATATTTTTAACAAAAATTGGACATTCTATGGGAAATAAACTGTGTTAAATGTTTTACTTTATTTAAAATAGTAAACAAAGGAATTTGTGAGGCAACTTGGTACCATTAGATTCTACTTGAAAATGGAATCCAACGCCTCAAAGAACGCCAGAAACAGAGTTCGTATGAAGAAGTTACGGCCGTTTAAAGATTAGGGGCATTTCTGTAATTTAAACAGAAAAACGAAAAAGAACGACAAACGCAGGGGGCTATTTTGATAATGGCACCCCCTATCGTCTTCCTCCTCCAGATTTCTCCAGAAACCCTCTTCTCCCAATTTCTCCAAAAAACACCAAGAGAAATTGCAGCACCACCATTAAGGGGCACCGCCTTCTTCCCTTTATAAATACCTGACACCCCTTCTCTCTAAATCATGATTTTCCAGCTATTTTGGGGCTGGGGTTTCCAGAAAAAATCAGAAACCCAGTTTCCCTGTGCTTTCCGACAATGGCCAGGCCCTAGTCAGGCCGGCCATTCTCGCCACCTCCCCTCTTGTTCCTCTGGCTTCATCGGAAGTTGGGGTTTTCCCCTTCTTCATGGGTTCCGGACAACACAGATTTTCGGCAAGTGTAGAGGGAAACGCACTTCTGGGAAAAGGGCGTCCCTAGGCTACCCAGGGAAGCCTTTTTTCCATTCTCTCCGTTTAGCTTCTCCCAAGCCAAGATCCATGCTGGATCTGGTCTTTTCCAGCCAGAGAAGACGAAGACGGTTCCAGCTGACCTTGTACGAACCAGGCATCCCAGGGATGCCATGCTCCACGTGCGCTTGGGACAGGGTCCCTGGGATGGGTTTCAGGCATACGACAGTGCGTACACTATCCCTGGTACGGCCTTCGAGTGCGCGCGCGATGCGGGGCACAGGTCCTGGCTCGACCAGGATGCACGGGGTACCTTGGGAGCTGAGATGCGCCACGCTACACCAAAGGTGCGTCCGTGCGATGCCATCTAGGATGCACATCATAGTGCGTTGCTTGAGCATGCATTTGAGCGTGCAAAAGGCGGTGCCTGGCACGGCCTTTGGGCATGCACGCACGTGAGGCGGTCGCGGTTCAACCAGGATGCACAGGTGTCCTAGAAACTGGGACGCGTGGACCTAATAAGACTATAAAGTTAGGATTAGAGGACAATTTACAGACTTAACCATGGAATAGTAGATTCACATCATAGGATCTAGCTTGACAATAAATTAGGCAAGGACCCAGGACCCTAAAAGGCAAATCTAGCGATCTAATTTCTAGATAGATCGAAATTGATAAGGACTCCTTGTATCCATTCATATCCAAGAGTTTATAAATAAGACCTAGGGACGGGTTGAGTGATGAAGGACACGACTTCAGGAGACTTCGAGGTAGGTGCTCTATTGCTACTAGACTTTTTAAAAGAACCCATGATTGTTTTGAGAATGCATGTTTTAAGTTTAAGTTATATGACTTGTTTAGTATGACTTAATTTTATAAACGAACTCAGCATGCATATGACAAATACATTATGCATAGACATGCTTTGCAAACAATTGCATATATTGCATGATTTGTGAGCATTGAGTTTTTGTAAAAATTGCATGTCCTTGAGGGTTACCAAAAGACGCTAGAATGCCCAAAAGACACTGGGTAAGCAGTTGTGAGGGGCCCAAAGAGGACAGGTTTTGAAAAAGAGGTTTTTGCTTGTTTGATCGTATGTGATTTGGGCTAGTAAGCTCGTGGGTGCTATGCCGAGAGGTCTGGGTTGGCCTCCCAGCCTCTACCACTATTAGGTGGAATGGGTACCACGCCCAAAAAGGGCATGTCCCTACGTTGACTGCATGTGGTACAGGGGGGTACCACTGGTGTCACGGCATTGGGTCGATGTGTCATATGCCCCGTGGAGGCTATGACTGAGTGTTCCCAAGTACTCGGGGACCACACGGCGGCGAGGTCGTGGGCATAGTGGGCCCTATGGTTTCAGGATTTACTTGCATTGCATATGGCATGACATGAGGTTGGTCGACCATACCATATATCCATGAGTTGGATTCAGTTGAGCATCTTATGCATATCATTATGTTTATGATATATATATATGATACTTTCGACTTGGATTATGCGATTCTTTAAGTCGTCAGTATTTCAATTCCACAATGGGTTTTAGTATCGATATCGAACATGAGTGTTCAAACATGCACATGTTTTAAAGAGCATACGATTTTAAACATAGCATGCGTTGTAAAACTAGTAGTGATAGACTCCTACTGAGTATAGTATATACTCACCCAATCCTTAACATTTTTCAAGATAGCTCCATTCACGAGTAGAAGACGCCTCAGGAAATGTTAGTGCTACGAACAAAAAAAATCAAAAAGGAGACAATTATACATGTAAGTAAACACTCTACCCTTTGGACATGTATTTGTATTTATTTACAGTTGGGCTATGAGCTGTGACTGGATAGACCTGGGAAAAATATTTATGATTTCTGAAGTTTTTCAAAAAACTAGTTTGACTGTTGTGAAAGCAAATGACGCTCAGGGTTTTCAAAATGAGTTTTAAAACTAAAGATTTTTCACTGCATTGCATGGGGTTTTATAAAATGGTTTTCAAATAGGGATGCATCCCGCCTTAGGAAATTTAGATCTTGCATTTAAAATGTGTGGGAAAACCTGGGTCGTCGCATTGATATAGTCAGGGAATTCCCAAATTTCTTTCTAGAAGAACATCCAGGATTACCACCCCATAGGTAAATTGAGTCTACCATTGAATTAATCCATGGTACAACTCCAATTTTCAAAGTACCCTATAGAATGGCCATAGTAGAAAGAATTGAAAAGCCAACTACAAGAGTTGTTAAACAGAGGGTTAGTTCGACCAAGTAGTTCACCATGGGGAGCACCAGTGATATTTGTGAAGAAAAAGGATGGGTCCATGAGATTGTGCATCGACTATAGAATGTTGAACAATGTAACTGTAAAGAATAGATACCCCTTACCTTACATTAATGATCTTTTTGATCAACGTCAATATGCTAAGGTCTTTTCTATAATTAACCTTAGATCAGGATATCATCAATTGCATATTAAGGATGAGGATATACCTAAGTCAGCATTCAGAACTCGGCATGGGCATTATGAGTTTCTAGTTATGTCTTTTGGACTAACCAATGCACTAATAGTATTTATGAATTTGATGAACAAAATATTTAAGGAATACTTAGACAAATTTGTGAGAGTATTTATTGATGACATATTGATCTACTCTACCAGTATTAAAGAACATCAAGAACACTTACAAATTGTACTAAATACCCTCAGGACACAAATTATTTGGTAAATTTAGTAAGTGTGAATTCTGGTTAGAGAAAGTCAATTTTCTAGGTCATGTAATTTCTAAGAATGGGATATAAGTGGACATAAGCAAGGTTGAAGCAGTAATGAATATGGAGAAACCTAAGACAATAACAGAAATACGTACTTTTCTAGTATTGGCAGGATACTACTATAGGTTTATTCAAGGATTTTCCCATATAGCCCTTCCTTTGACTACATTAACTAGAAAAGGGGTACAGTTTACCTGGACAGAGGAGTGTGAGAATAGTTTCCAAGAATTAAAGAAGAGATTGACTACAACACCAGTATTGATAATATCATTAGGTAGTGGGGGTTATGAAATATATTGTAATGCTTCAAGCAAAGGATTAGGTAGTGTATTAATGCAAAATGGGAAAGTCATTGCTTATGCTTCTAGGCTACTAAAGAAGCATGAAATGAACTACCTAGTATATGACCTAGAGTTAGCAGCTACAGTATTTGCCTTGAAAATTTGGAGACACTATTTGTATGGAGAAAAATTCAGTGTATTTATAGATCATAAGAGTCTCAAATACATCTTCACTTAAGCTGATCTAAACATGAGACAAAGAAGATGGATGGAATACATCATAGACTACGATTTTGCCATCCAATACCATCCTGGAAAAGCAAACATAGTGGCTGATGTGTTAAGTAGATAGACAAGTGCTGTACTTACAAACATCACCATCAAATCAACTTTTGTGTATAGAATTCTTAAAGCCCAAGAAGGGGATACAACAACTCAGTAATTGGGTAGAAAGATAAGGTTTTGTAATGGTACAGATGGAGGGATACATTTTTAGGAGAGATTATTGATTCCTTCAAACACAGAATTGAGAAAAGAACTGTTACAAGAAGCCCATTGGTCCAAATTTTCTATACACCCAAGAAGTACAAAGATGTATCAGGATTTGAAAAGAAACTTTTGGTGGGAAGGCATGAAAAGAGATATAGGGAAATTTGTGGCTAAGTGTTTAAATTGTTAACAAGTAAAAGCTGAACATCAAAGACTAGCTAGAATGTTACAAACACTAGAACTTCTAGAATGGAAATGGAACAACATCACTATGGATTTTGTGGTAGGATTACCAAGGACAAGGGAAGGTCATGACATGATTTGGGTAATTGTGGATAGATTAACAAAATCAATACATTTCCTTCCAATTAGACAAAATTAGTTGTACATAAAAGAAATAGTAAGTCTTCATGGGACTCCATTATCCATCATCTTTGATAGAGATGGAAGATTTACTTCAAGATGTTGGAAGAGTGTACAACAAGCGTTGGGAACTTCGCTTAAGTTCAGTACATCATTTCATTCCCAACTAGATGGATAGTTAGAAAGAACTATACAGACACTAGAAGATATGTTGAGGGCATGTGCATTAGTCTAGAAAGGAAATTAAGGTGAACATCTTCCATTGGTAACATTCACATATAACAACAGTTTTCCGACTAGTATCGGCATGGCACCATATGAAGCATTGTATGGGCGACCATGTCGATCACCAACTTGTTAGAGTGAAGTTGGAGAAAGAAAACTAATGAAGCCAGAACTTGTGAAACAGTGTACAGACAAGGTTAGAATGATAAAGAAGAGGTTGTTAATGGCACACAATCGTCAAAATAGTTATGCTGATAAAAGACGTAGAAATCAGGAATTTGAAGTGGGAGAGCATGTATTTTTGAAAATATTACCAGTTAAAGGGGTCATGAGATTTGGAAACCAAGGAAAACTCAATTCTGGGTTCATTGGTCCATTTGAAATATTAGAAAGAATTGGTCTAGTACCTTACAAATTAGCTTTACCATCTTAACCCTCTGAAGTACACAGTGTATTTCATGTATCCATGTTACAGAAATACCTACAAGATGATATGCATATACTTCAAAGTGTGCTAGAGGAATTGAAGCAAGACCTAACCTTTGAAGAAAGGGCAATACGTATTTTGGACCACAAAGAGCAGAAGTTAAGAACCAAAACAATTTCCTTAGTTAAGGTCTTGTGGCAACAACACTCTATTGAAGAAGCCACATGGGAAACAGATGTAGAAATGAGTAAGTCACATCCTAATTTATTTGAATAAGTTGTAGTATTACAAATTTCAACGACAAAATTATTATAAGGGGGGAAGATTGTAATAACCCCAATTTTTGTAAATTGATTTGAGAAAATCAATGAAAGTTTGTAATTTCAGAAGACGCGGTGGATAAATGTTTGTAATTTATGAAATTTTTATATCTTATCTATTTTGAAAAATAATTATAATGGATGGGTGGATAAATGTTCTATTTTATTAAAAATATGTAAGGAGAGAATTTGTTGAAAATATCTCAAAACTAGATTCGACTCGAGAAATGGAATTCAACGCCTCAAAGAACACTAAGAAAGTAGTTCATATGAAAAAGTTACGAGCATTGGAAGATGAAGGATATTTTGGTAATTAAAAGTTAAAAATAAAAACGCATGGGGCTGTTTCGTTAACAGCACTCCCATTTTGAGGTAATAGAATGCAGACCCGAAGTAGGTCACGGGAGATCCTTTATAGCAAATTTGACAATGAGATCCACTATCAAAGAGAAAGTTAGGTAGATGCAAAAGGATGACATTGAATATAAGCATTAGTTGGAAAACCAAGATTCATCAAGGAGATAGATGACAGTGTTCGCATGCGAGGTGTGACGACCTGGGTTTTTGTAACACATTTTGTAATGTATTTTGAAAGGCAGCGCCCTTAAGAGTGTAAAAAAATTTCGCAAAACAAAGCAACAAAAATTCTTTTCTTTAGAACTTGTTGTGAAAACCCAAGTCACCTAGCATTTTATTATGCTACAACATAAGGCATTTCACTATGCCTATTCTCATATGCATCATAGTGCAAAATAATCAAAAAGGTTACCATGCTGCAGTCTGATCCGTATTAGGGTGCTTGGATAACTGCCCTGTTCACCATTGATACCACAGTGGAAAATATTATGTCACTGCCCGTATGGGGGGACAGGACTTTCATTGTGGTGGCCTTCCCATAATTGCCACCACCCGACTTTTGGCCTCTCTTTGGGCAAGGTATCATCATATCATCAAATTTCAAGGAGTGGGTGGCCAAACCCTTATAACTCCTCTAGCAATAGCATCCCACTAGGCTTATGCCTATTAAAACAAACTCACAAGCCTCCAAGATTGTATGTAAAATAGATTTCATATATATCAGACCATATGTCTGTTTACTTAGGGCTGAAATATTTTCTAGTTCCCTATTCACTTATCGTCTAATCCTTAACCATCTTATGTGTGTTTGGTTGGATCATAAGGTTTTCAAGGGATTTAATACAAGTATTAACATTACTCTTGTCAACATAAGATCATGAGTTTAATCATGTATATCCCATGTAAATGCATTCATCAAATCCTCCTACCTTCAAGGAGTGATCTCTTTTCCCAAATCTTCCATGATCCTGACTGATGTATGTGATCTGTACATCCATACATATTGTCAATATATAAATTATGAACAATCCTATTGATCACTAGATCTGATGTTTAGAATGATCTTTAGATCATTCATATCTAAGTATTTTTCTATCTCTAAGTCTTTGTGTGTCCATCTCCTTGATCTTGATCTTTCATAGATCCATTGATTGACAATCTACACATGCTGATAAAGATCAAGGTCCTAGATCTTCTATCATCTAGTTCTTCTTTGATGTAAGTTCAGTTATTGGATCATCTCTAGGGAGGATGATCTTGGGTTTCTTCCTTGAATCATCTTTGATCAAGGGTTTGGATTATCTAATCTAATGAACTATAACAAGCATACTAATAAACATGCATACTAAGTACAATATAATATTCTTATTCTTATTGTTCTTGATCATCCAAGATCTAATGGATCTTGTTCGATCGTCCTTATCTTACTTACTATTTTTATTAGGGTTATGTAATTTACTAACCCTTTATGCTCTTATTATTATTATTATTATTATTATTATTATTATTATTCAACCAGTTAATGTGCTGGTTGAAGGTAACTTATTTAAGCCTAAATCTAGACTGCTTCTCTTATTTCCAATTAGCTAAGGCTTACTAACTGAATGGGTGAATATAAAGTGGTTACTTCAATCCTCATGTAAGGAGGTGTTTAGACCTCACAAATGTCAACCTAAGGTATGGGAAGAGTGAGGTTCTATTAGATAACCCCCTTAACCACTATGTTCAACATTCACTAGAATGACCATAGCTCAACCTTTCATAAGGTTCCTATAAGCATGTTGACCCTAAGTACTCTTTCTAATAAATTTTAATTAAGTCCATGAATATTTGTAATGTCATTCATGGGGTTTATTATTCTTCTCCTAGTTTGGGCCAAGGATTTGATAATCCTTATATTGTCCTACTAACTATAGCCCTTACTAATTAAGTCCAAAGTACTCCATTCTTAGTTGTGTCATGAAACTCTACTTTCTCATTGGATCCCATTTTTGATGTTTTATGCTCTTTATCTCATAACAAGTAGATCTACTAATAATATTTAAGCATAAATGACTTAAAAATTCAAAGCATAAAACTACATAATTTAACACTTAATGGTAATGAGGCAAGGTACTTAAAATTACTCTATCATGATTTCCCACTCAATTTAAACTAACATGGACCTAAGGTATAATCTCATACTATAGTATAAACTTATATGAAATTCTAGCATGGTCCTAAGTTAGAATGGCATGAACTCATACTAAAGTGTCCCTAAGATAATTAAATCTAGCACCCTATGATAACAATATAATAACATATCATTCTAAAGTCTAAATATTATACCAGCATGCTTTATAGCATAAATCATATTTAAAATGCTATTATCAATTAATATAAAATGAAACTAATTACATTAACATTTTTAGAAACTTTTGCTTATGATCCAACCATTAGATCTTAGATCTTTTCCTTTGATTAAGGATCTTAGTTATATTTAGGGAATTTTCTTTATTAAGGTCCAAAGATCATCTTGATCCATTATTGTCATAATCCACCCATGATTTCCTTGGATTTCATCATATCAATATTCATTCCATCCATCCCAAGGATGTGATCACACTTGACCTTATTGATCAAGTGGGTCCCTTTGTAATTTTTAGGGTTTTTCTACCATAGAAGGTAGATCCCTTAATATCTCTTAGATCTGTTCAAATAAACCATTTATATAACTTAATTTTAGTATTATTTAATTAGTAAAACATATTTCCAAGATCTGATCATCTCAGATCTTGAAGATCTAGGTAATTGGAAACTTGTTTCTTTAATACAGAAAGTTTTATTACATAATTTCTATATTTTATCATTTCATCAGAAAATAGAGGTTTCTAGATTTCCATAGCTTCTTTCCGATCTCAATTTGGAGTTCAGATGGCTCTGAAATTAGATCTGAAAGTTTACAGTCATTCTTAGGGCCTAGATTTGATCTGGGCCCACCAAAATGGATGGCCTAGATCTTTCGGGCAGAAAACTTGTCGGGCAGAACGCTCCCACTCGTCTGGTGTGTCCGCCATAGTGGCGCTATGTAAGTGCCTTCTAGGTAAGTCCCTCGACGCAGATGAGACAAGTGGGACACTAGTCGTCCACACGTTAGTAACCAGAATGCTCATCAGGCGTGTCCGCTCGTCGTCGGAGTAGAAATGCCATCGTATCGCTTGGGACGACATCCCATGCACAGCACAAGCACAAAATGCTTTCGCGTATGATGTCCTCCGTGCTGCGTTGCACTGTGCATCTTGGGCCCTGTTTAATCAGGAGATCGAATCGTCCATTCTGGACCGTCCAATCAATCCTCTCTCAATTGAGGACCCAAAAAGCATTCGATCTTTGTGAAACTTGTACCCCAGGGGTTTTGGACCCTTCTGGATTGATTGATGTGGTCAGAATTTTCATCTGAGCAATCCATCATCCTAAATTAAGGGTTCTGTTGTTTACTTTAATTTTACCATTTTATTACCAAATGAAATTAGAGTAAAATAAAAATTACATAAAACATCAGTAAGCATGTACAAGAATCATTTCCACCTGCCTGATTGGAGAAAACATGTTGTGTATATGTCCAATTTAAAAGAAATACCCTTTTGGTGAAGATATGGCCCAAGATCCACCTTTTTTGCAAATTCCTATTGTTTGAACCGTTGGATCTTGAAATTTCTTTGGGGGTTTTGTAGATAAGATATGGTGGAAAGTTTTGGATGGTACAATTGATGAAATTAGATCTGGAACATAGTGCCTAATTGATTTTAGGTCTCTTGTTCCAATCTAAAAAGAAAAAGAAATTGAAAAGAGAGATATCTCTTGGAAATTTTGGGTTTTTGGGGAGGGATCTAGGTCTAATTTTTTAGGGAGAGGGAAGAAACTTTCATGGAGATTTTATGAGCATTTTTGGGTTGTATTTATAAGCATTTTGGTCCTCTTTCATGATTATAATATTTAATTTTTATTATTATTAAATGGCATGAAAGTCTCCCATGCTCCATTTTTCTTCCACAAGACCATCTGGTGTTTGTTGACCCATGACATCACCTGGGCTGCTCATAAGATTCGTTTTTGGGTCCCTTGTGGACCCCATGTGGGCCCCACATGGTGTAAAAAGACTGTTTTGCCCTTTATGTATAAAATTTTTGGTTTTATTCCCATGATCTCATATTTGAGTGTACTTAGTGGTGTTGGATTCATATTTCTCAGTACATTCGAAATTTTGATGTCTCATATTTTGATTTTTGGGTAAAATTAGTCTTTTACCCTTTTGTCCAAGAAATGAAAAAACTTAAGGATTTTTCATCTGAATTCAGAATTTGTCGTGCTTATAGTCATTTTGAAGGGTTTGCTAAGTTTAATTTCAATTGTACATGTCTTATTATTTGATTATACTTTTATATGAAGTATATTCTAAATAACCATAATATTTCAGCCTGAAATATCTGAATGTCAAACTTTATTGATTTTATCAATCAATTACAAAAATTGGGGTTATTACACAAGGAAGATTAGTAGTGCTAGCCAATGATAAAATAAGGCAAGAAATTCTAAAAGAGGCACATCAATCTAAGTACATTGTTCTTCTTGGTGGAACAAAGATGTATCAAGACTTGAAGAGACACTTCTGGTGGAATGGTATGAAAAGGGATGTAGAAGAATTTGTAGCACAATGCTTGACTTGTTAATAAGTTAAGGCTGAAAACCAGAGACCAGTAGGATTGTTACAACCACTTGAGCTACCAGAATGGAAGTGGGACCATATTGCTGTGGACTTCATATTAAGATTACCTAAGACATATAAGGGACATGATATGATATGGGTAATCATTGATCGACTAACCAAATAGGCACACTTTCTCCCAATCCGATAAAATCAATCCACTGACTGCCTATCTCAATTGTATATTAAGGAAGTGGTAAGTTTGCACAGGATACCACTCAGCATTATTTCTGATAGAGGCAATCATTTTACCTCACAAATATGGAAGTCGGTGCAGAAGTCATTGGGATCTTCATTAAATTTCAACACAACTTTTCATCCTCAAACTAACGGCCAATCTGAACATACAATTCAAACATTGGAGGATATGTCAAGGGCATGTGCAATAGGCTGGAAGGAGAATTGGGATGAGAGTTTACCCTTAGTTGAATTTGCATATAACAATAGTTTCCATTCAAGCATCGATATGGCTCCATACAAAGCGCTCTATGGAAGATCTTGTCATTCACTCATGTGCTTGAATAAAGTGGGTGAAAATAGAATTACACAGTCAAAGTTAGTAGAACAATGTGTAAACAAGGTGAAGCTTATTAGAAGAAGACTTCTCGCAGCTCAGAGTCAACAAAAGAGTTACGCCAATAAATGACTAAGATAGTTGGAATTTGAAGTTCGAGATCATGTTTTCTTGAAGATATCTCTGACTAAGGGTGTTATGAGGTTTGGTGTGAAAGGAAAACTCAGTCCTTGATTTATTGGACCATTCAAAATCCTATACAGGATTGGGATGACTGCCTATAGGATTGCATTACCACCACAGTTATCGGAAGTTCGCAATGTTTTTCACATATCCATGTTGAGAAAGTATATTCTTGACCACACACTTATACTTGGGCAGGTACCAGTCGAGCTACAACCAGACCTAACCTTAAGAAGCTACAAAGTAAAGAAATTTCATTAGTTAAAGTTTTGTGGAGGAATGTGTATATTGAAGAGGAAACCTAGGAAGTGGAATCCAAAATGAGGGACAGATACCCTAAAATCTTTATGAGTAGGAATTATAGAATTTCGAGGATGAAATTCCTTGAAGGGGTTAAAGATGTAATGACTCAAAATTTTAAGATATTCTTGTGAAATAATAGTAACCCTCTTTCAATCACAATCAATCATAATGTTTGTAATTTACAAAAATTTTATATCTTAACTATTTAGGAAAATAATTATATTGGGCGAGTGGATAATTGTTCGATTTTATTTAAAATATGTAAGGAGTGAATTTGTTGAAAATATCTCCATAACTATATTATAATTGAGAAATGGAATTCAACGCTAGAAGAACACTAAAAAAGGAGTTCGTATGAAAAAGTTATGAGCATTGGAGGATGAAGGGCATTTTGGTAATTAAAAGTTAAAAAAATTAATAAAAAATGCATGGGACTGTTTTGTTAATGGCACCCCCATTACATCATAACTGTGTCATCCATGCGTCATCACCCACGTCAACCTTTGTCATCACCACGTTGCTGTCCGTGTCTGCATCGAAAATTTGACAGGCGTTGACCTTCTGCGGTCTTCTTCCTCTGTGGTGTTGGGAAAAATGGCAGCACAGCCCTTCACCTCTATAAATCTCCCTTTACTCTTCCTCCCATCACACCTCTCTCCCTCTACTCTAATAATCTCCACCAGCTGGGGTCCTGGTGACATAGAAGACCTCGCACCATCGGGAAAACCTAGATCTCCTCTCTATCTGGCCACCTAGGTAAGCCCCTTCCCTCTGCTCTTCTCTTTCTTTAGTGAGTTTCCCTCATATCTAAGCCAAATCTATCATCACTTGGCTGGCAATATATATGTGAGAACAAATCTGTTGGATCTGTTGAGGATCATCTTCTGGGCAACTCGAATGGATGATTCGAGCCACTTGATGAAATCAAGGGACCCCAAAACCCTAGGATACGTAAAGACGAGAAAATTTTAGGCGATCTTTCGCATTGATCAGGACTGAGATGAATGAACAGCCCAGATCGGACTGTTCTATCCTGGTCCACTTGATATGCTACAACGACGCACTTGTACAGGAGGTGTTTTGGTTTGGTCATAGCACTGCAGTGTCCTAGGAACAGTGATGCATAGGACTCGCCTTGTCCCTATTGATTTGAACCACAAATTCTTAAATTTTAGGAGCTATACAACTCTGATTAATGATCCGAAAGGTCTGTTAGAATTGTATGGATGACGTGGACCTAATTGTGCAATAAAATCTAGGATCAAAGAATGATTTTATCTGCTTATGGCCTAAAAACCCTAGGAATCTCATAGAGCTGCTAGATCAAAGATGATCTAAACCTAATAAGTGGTCTATGGACAAATTAGAAGCTTTAGATATCTAATTCAACCCTGAATATAAGATGATCACCCTTAGATCATAGATTCGACCACTTATGGATGGGATCAAAGTCTAAATAGATGATCAAGGCCATTAAGCTATGAACCTGATCAGGAAATAATAGTTAGATTCTTATGTATAGGATAACATAAAGACCTTGAAGAAGATCCAGGATTTTAACTAAAGGAGGACATGAATTAAGTGACATCTTTCAAGGTAAGTAGTCTGATGCTGCTATGTTTTAAAACTGCATTTTAAATTCTACTTGAATCTATTTTGTGTTTAATATGCTTTTGGAAATGATGTTGAGATATGATATTTTCATGCAAACTATTCTCGTGGTTCATGATCTTGATTTAAAATGCAATTTCTTATATATTTCATGAACAAATTTTATATATGCATTACTCATGTGTTTTGAAACTAGTTGCATAAATTTCATGATTTATGATTATTGAGAATTAGATTATATGTATATATCTTTTCCAAGTTAATGAGCCTGGTGGGCACTATGCTAAGTGGGTAGATCGCTAATTGAGGCAACTTGCAGAGGAAACAAAACCTTGAGTTCCAGGTGGGTAGATCGTCGAATGAGGCAACCTACAAAGGGACAAAGAGGACATATCCATAGTTGCCGTAGAGGCTATGGTGGGCTGGTCTCTAGATATCGGAGATACACAATTTTAGTATAGGTTCTAGTTATGAGCATAGTTGACTTTATGATTTTAGTTTTGATATCAATATGCATATTGCATTGAGATGGTTGTAGATGAGTACTCGTAACCAATCAACTTGATGTGTTCACTAACCCGTCGGCTTGATGTGTTCGCCGACCCACCAGCTTGATGTGTTCGCTGAGGTATCCACATGCATGATATCTATAGTGGGGTTAAAATTCTATCATTTGATTTGATCGATTACTACTTAAGATTTTTAGTAATTATTACTATTGTACGAATTATTAATTTTTACTGTTTGTTGAAAATTCTAGTGCGTGAATTGATTGACTGCTTTCGTAATGTTTATATTGTTAATTAATGGATTCGATAAAAGATCCATGGTTTGGAAAAGTGTAAATGAGTTTTATAATTAATGGATAAATACCCATGTTTACACAAAATGGAATTGCATGATCTTATCACGCCTCTTGCATGCAGTGTTTTCAAATTAGTAGTATCAGGTCACTTACTGAGTATGATGAACACTCAACCTAATCCATTATTTTTTCAAATCAGAAAAAGTATGATTAGAAGGTGCTTCAGAGAGTATTATTGTTACAGTCAAGTGAGCAAAGGTAAGGCTAATTGAGGATATAATTATACCAGATTTTATACTGAGTGATCATTTTAGTATTTGACGTAAAATTGGTTGTAAGTGAATATTTGCAACTTGAGCTATGATTATCAATCTTAGGAATGATATTATTCATTTTATATTTTGTCCAATAGTTTCCATGGCATGGTTCATTTATCAATGATGACAAATTATCTGTTCATTGAGATTAATTAATAACACTTGAGGTTTTCATGAAAAAGTTTCAAATAAAAGGAAACTTCTGCTACATTCATTTCAAAAAGTTATTTTTAAAATAAAGATCTATCTCTCAAGTGAAAGCTTTTTATTTTAAAAATGCATTATAAAAAACTAGGTTGTCACAGTTGGTATCAGAGCTCAAGTTCAAGTTATTCACAGCCAAGTTATGAAATAAAGAACTTCTAATCAATTTACATCAATAGGAAAAAACTTTAGGATAGCACGATAGAATTCCTTAAAGAGAGTATATTGTTCTTGTAAAATAGATGCTGCCAAAGAGAAGAGGAGGTGCAACCCCAAAACCTGTTAATCCCCCCACTGACTCCTCTAGATCTAGGAATGGGATGGCTGAAGCCTTTCAACTGTTCATGCAACATATGGGGCAGTTCATACCTAATCAACCACAAGCACCTGTGACAAGAACCTCTTCTCCAAAAAGGATTGTTGACAGAATGGAGGCCCAACTTGAGTGGCCTCAGAAAATGGCCCCATCATTCTCAGGAGACTATGAGTCAGCAATAGTAGAAAAATGGATCTTTGACATTGAGAAGTTATTTAAGGCAATGAAAATTCTTAAAGATATGAAGGTTGCCACGGCCAATTTCATACTAAAAGGTGAAGCAACCTTTTGGTGGGAAATGGCTGAAAGAACATACTTCAGTGATAATAATGTCATACCCTAGGAAGAATTCAAAAATGTATTTAATGAGAAGTACTTTCCACGTCATGTACGGAAGCAAAAGGAGAAAGAATTCATGGATCTAGAACAAGGCAACCTCTCTGTGTAGCAATATGAAAATAGGTTTATGAGTCTTCGAAGATTCGCACCAAATGTTTGCACCACCAAAGAAAATGCTGTAGAAAAGTTTGTTGATGGGTTAAAGCTAGGAGTAAGAAATAGAGTGATAGGATTTCAACAAACCACCGTAACGAAAGTAGTAGAAATGACATCTCTTTTTGAAAAGGATTTTCAAAGAACACAAGCTGATAAGGAAACAAAATTCAACAATGATGGAAGAAACAATAAAGGCAAAAGACCCATTCAACCTTCTGGATCTCGATACCCACACAAACGATAATTTGATAATAAAGGAAGAAACCCAGAATTTAGAGCTTGCCCCGATGCAACAAATATCACCCAGGAAAACCTTGTACCTTACCCCATTTCAAATGTTTTAACTGTGGAGAAACATTAGATATAGCCAAAAATTGCCTTAAGAAGAGGAAGAAGGAAGAACATAAAGAAGATCAAATTCCTCGAAGCCAAGGACACATATTTGCCATTACTTTGGGACAGGCTCAAGCATCCAACGCAGTAGTAGAAGGTACATTTCATGTCTATGATAGGATTATTTTTAAACTTTCCAGAGCAGAAGTGGTTTTCTTGCAAGGGAGAAGAGATTATTTAGGAGCATATGTTATTTGTGCAAAAAATGTGGCAAAGCACATTGCTCAAGGATGTCAATTCTTTTTGGCTAAAATAGAAGCCACTGAGGTCACAAAGCCCAAATTAGATGAGGTGGTTGTGGTTCATGAATTTCCAGATGTTTTCCCTGAAGGCCTACTAGGGTTACCACCAAAAAGGGAGATAGATTTTACTATTGACCTGATACTTAGCATAGCCCCCATATCAAAAGCACCATACCGGATGGCTCCAGTAGAGTTAAAGGAGCTAAAGACCTAGTTACAGGAGCTACTAGACAAAGGGTTCATCAGACCTAGTGTATCTCCTTAGGGAGCACCAATCCTTTTTATTAAGAAAAAGGATGGATCAATGAGACTGTATTGACTATCGAATGTTGAATAGGGTCATAGTGAAAAACAAATATCCTCTACCTCATATTGGTGACCTATTCGATCAACTCCAGTCAGCTTATATCTTTTCCAAGATTGATTTACGATCTGGATATCACCAACTTAGAGTCAGGTAGGAAGATATTCCAAAGACAGCATTCAGAACTAGATACAGACACTCTGAGTTTAGAGTGATGTCTTTTAGATTGACAAATGTACCAGCCGCATTTATGGATCTTATAAACTGAGTATTCGAAACCTATCTAGAAAAATTTGTTATAGTATTTGTGGATGATATTTTGATCTGCTCAGAAAATCTTGAGGACCATAGGGAACATTTATGATTAGTACTGAATACACTTAGAACACACAAATTGATAAGTGTGCATTTTGGTTGGAAGAAGTGAAATTTTTTGGGCCATGTAATTTCTAAAAATGGCATTATAGTCGACTTAGCAAAAGTTGAAGCTATGGAAAAATGGAGTACACCTAAGATAGTGATAGAAATAAGGAGTTTTTTAAGGCTTGTGGGATATTACCACAGATTTATTGAAGGATTTTCACGCATTGCCTTACCCTTGACCAAATTAATAAGAAAAGATAGAAAGTTTGAGTGGGATGAGGCATTTGAAGAGAGTTTTCAAGAATTAAAAAAGAAGCTAACCACTACACCAGTACTTACTCTACCATCTAGAAGTGGAGGATTCGAGATCCATAGTGATGCTTTTGGAAAAGGTGTGGGCTATGTGCTTATGCAAAATGGAAAAGTAATTGCCTATGCCTCTTGACAATTGAAAAAGCATGAGGTCAATTATCCTACCCATGACTTGGAGCTTGCTGCAATAGTCTTTGCCTTAAAGATTTGGGGACACCATCTATATGGAGAAAAATTTGAAGTTTTCACACATCACAAAAGTCTTAAGTACATCTTTTCACAACAAGACTTGAACATGCAACAGAGGAGATGGATGGAGTATTTGAAGGATTGTGACTTTTCCATTCAAGACCATCCAAGGAAGGCTAATGTAGTAGCAGATGCCTTAAGTAGAAAGACATAAGGAATATGCACAAGTTTACTTTCCAAAAGATGGAAGTTATTACAAGAGGTAATAGAATGCAGACCCAAAGTAGGTCATGAGAGA
The DNA here is from genome assembly GCA_035236585.1 of Warburgia ugandensis. NCBI lineage: Eukaryota > Viridiplantae > Streptophyta > Magnoliopsida > Canellales > Canellaceae > Warburgia > Warburgia ugandensis. Next base: position 43,101,775 of record CP141134.1, read on the forward strand.
TCTTTTATAGCAATTTTGACTGTGAGATTCACTATCAATGAGAAAGTTAGGCATGTGCAAAAGGATGATGCTGAAATACAAGCATTAGTTAGAAAACCAAGATTTGTCAAGGAGACAAATGATAGTGGTTGCATGCAAGAAAGATTAGTAGTGCCAGCCAATGATGAAATAAGGCAAGAAATTTTGAAAGAGGCACATCAATCTAAGTACACTATTCATCTTGGTGGAACAAAGATGTATAAAGGCTTGAAGAGACAATTCTGGTGGAATGGTATGAAAAGGGATGTAGAAGAATTTGTAGCATGATGCTTGACTTGTCAATAAGTTAAGGCTGAACACCAAAGACCGACAGGATTGTTATAATCACGTGAACTGCCAGGATGGAAGTGGTACCATATTACGATGGACTTCATATTAGGATTACCTAAGACATCTAGGGGACATGATATGATATGAGTAATCGTTGATTGACTAACCAAATCAGTGAACTTTCTCCCAATCCAACAAAATCAATCCACTGATAGCCTATCTCAATTGTATATTAAGGAAGTGGTGAGTCTGCATGGGATACCACTTAGCATTATTTCTGATAGAGACAGTCGTTTTACCTCACAATTATGGAAGTTAGTGCAGAAGTCATTGGGATCTTCATTAAATTTCAGCATGGCTTTTCATCCTCAAACTAATGACCAATCTAAATGTACGATTCATACATTGGATGATATGTTAAGGGCATGTGCAATAGACTGGAAGGAGAATTAGGATGGGAGTTTACCCTTGGTTGAATTTGCATATAACAATAGTTTCCATTCAAGCATCGGTATGGAACCATACGAAGAGCTCTATGGAAGACCATGCCATTCACCCATGTGCTGAAATGAAGTGGGTGAAAATAGAATTATGCAGTTAGAGTTAGTAGAACAATGTGCAAACAGGATGAAGCTTATTAGAAGACGACTTTGCAGCTCAGAGTAGACAAAAGAGTTACGTAGCTAAACGTCAAAGACAATTGGAATTTGAACATGGAGATCATGTTTTCATGAAGATATCTCTGACTGAGGGCATTATGAGGTTTGGTGTGAAAGGAAAACTCAGTCCTTGATTTATTAGACCATTCGAAATCCTAGAAAGGATTGAGATGACTGCCTATAGGATAGTATTACCACTACAGTTATTGAAAGTTCACAATGATTTTCACATATCCGTGCTGAGAAAGTATATTCCTGACCACACACATGTACTTGAGTACATACCAGTCGAGCTACAACTAGACTTGACCTTGGAAACAAAACCAGTACAAATTTTGGATAAGAAGATCAAGAAGCTACGAAGTAAAGAAATTTCATTAGTTAGAGTTTTGTGGAGGAATGCATCTATCAAAGAGGAAACTTGAAAAGTGGAATCTAAAATGAGGGACAAATAACCTGAAATCTTTATGTGTAAGGAATTATAGAATTTCAAGGACGAAATTCTTTGAAGGGGGTAATGATGTAATGAGTCAAAATTTTAAGATATTCTTGTCAAATAATAATAACCCTCTTTCAATTACAATCAATCATAGTGTTTGTAATTTACGAAATTTTTATATCTTATCTATTTAGGAAAATAATGGATGGGTGGATAAATGTTCTATTTTATATAAAATATTTAAGGAAAGAATTTGTTGAAAATATCTCCATAAATAGATTCTAATCGAGAAATGGAATTCAACACCTCAAAGAACACTAAAAAAGGAGTTCATATGAAAAAGTTATGAGTGTTGGAAGCTGAATTCAATTATTAAAAGTTAAAAAAATGCATGGGGCTGTTTTGTTAAGGGCACCCGCATTACGTCATAACCGTGTCATCCATGCATCATCACCCATGTCTGTGCTGGAAATCTTGTAGGCACCGACCTTCTATAGTCTTCTTCCTCTGTGGTGCCAAGAAAAATGGCAGCACTACCATGGGGACGGCACCGCCCTTCACCTCTATAAATCTCCCCTTACTCTTCATACCATCGCACCTCTCTCCCTCGACTCCGACAATATCCAACATCTAGGGTTTCGGCAACATAGAAGAGCTTGCATCACTGGGAAAACCCAGATCTCCTCTCTTCGGCCACCCAAGTAAGCCCCTTTCCCTCTGCTCTTCTCTTTTTTTGGCGAGTTTCCTTCAGATCTAAGTCGAATCTGTCATCACTTGGCCAGCAATATGCTAGGGAAAACAGATCTGTCGAATTTGTTGAGGATCATCTCCAGGGCAACTCGGATGGATGATTTGAGCTGCCCGATGAAACCATGGGACCCCAAAACCCTAGGATTTGTAAAGACAAGAAGATTCTGGATGATCTCTAGCATTGATAGGGACTAAGATGAATGGACGGTCTAGACTAAACTATTCCATCCTGGTCCACATGATCTACTACAAGGACGCACTGTGTGAAGCACGCGTAGGAACTGCTCATACAGGAACACCCTCATGTGTGTGCGCACACACAGGAGGTGTTTTGGTTTGGCCATAGCACTGTAGCATCCTGGAAATAGTGACGCGCATGACCTGCCTTGTCTTTAGTGATCTAAACCACAAATTCTTAAATTTCAGGAGCTATACAACTCCTATTAACAACCTAAAAGGTCCATTAGAATCGTATCGATGACGCAGACCTAATTATGTAATAAAATCTAAGATCAGAGAATGATTTTATCTTCTTGTGGCCTAAAAACCCTAAGAATCTCCTAGATCAAGATAATCTAAACATAATAAGTGGTCTATTAGACAACTTAGAAGATTTTAATGTCCAATTCAACCTTGAATTATGGATGATCATCCTTAGATCATAGATTCGACACCTTATGGATGGGATCGGAGTCTAAATAGATGATCAAGGCCATTAAGCTATGAACCTAATTAATGATCAAGAAATAATAGTTAGATTCTTATGTACAGGATACTATAAAAACCTTAAGGAAGATCTAGGATTTAAACTAAAGGAGGACACGAATTAAGTGACATCTTTCGGGGTAGGTAGTTTGATGCTACTAAGTTTTCAAACTGCATTTCAAAGTCTCCTTGAATCTGTTTCATGTTTAGTATGCTTTTGGAAATGATGTTGAGATATGATATTGTCATGCAAACTATTCTCGCTGTTCATGATCTTGATTTAAAATGCGATTTCTTATGTATTTCATGAACAGATTTTATATATGCATTACTCGCGTGTTTTGAAGCTAGTTTCCTAAATTGCATGATTTATGATTATTGAGAATTGGATTATATGTATATATCTTTTTTGGGCTAATAAGCCTGATAAGCACTGTGCTAAGTGGGTAGATTGTTGATTGAGGCAACTTGCGGAGGGAGCAAAACCATGAGTTCCAAGTGAGTAGATTGAAGAATGAGGCAGCTTACGATGGGGCAAAGCGGACATATACATATTCGCCATGGAAGCTATGGTGAACTGGTCTCTAGATACCAGAGACACATGATTTCAGAATAGGTTTTGGTTGTGAGCATAGTTGACCCTATGATTTCGATTTTGATATCAATATGCATATTGCATTGAGATGGTCGTAGATGAGTACTTGTAACCAGTCAACTTGATGTGTCCGCTAAGCCTTCAGCTTGATATGTTCACCAACCCATCGGCTTGATGTGTTCACAGAAATATCCACATGCATGATATCTATCGTGGGGTTGAAATTCTATCATTTGATTTGATCGATTACTACTTTAAGATTTTTAGTAATTATTACTATTGTACGAATTATTGATTTTGAGCAGTTTCCTTGAAGTATTCGCCAAAAATTCTAGTGCATGAATTAATTGACAGCTACTATTTTTGTAATGTTTATATTGTTAATTAATGGATTAGATAAAAGTTCCATGGTTTGGAAATGTGTAAATGAGTTTTATAATTTATGCATAAATACCCATGGTTACACAAAATAAATTTTATGATCTTATTACTTTTCTTGAAATTACACTTCTTGCATGCCGTGTTTTCAAATTAGTAGTATCAAATCACCAACTAAGTATGATGAATACTCATCCAAATCCATTATTTTTCAAATCAGACAAAGTACGATTAGAAGGAGCTTTAGAGAGTGTTAATATTGTAGTCAAGTGAGCGAAGGTAAGGCTAAGTGAGGATATAATTGTACCAGATTTCATACCGAGTGATCATTTTAGTATTTGATGTAAAATTAGACGTGAGTGATTATTTGTAACTTGAGCTATGATTAACAATCTTCAGAATGGTAATTATTCATTTTTATATTTTGTCCAAAAGCTGCCATGGCATGGTTCATTTATCGATGATGACAAATTATCTGTTCATTGAGATTAATTAATGACACTCGGCATTTTCGTGAAAAAGTTTCAAATAAAAGGAAATTTCCACTGCATTCATTTCAAAAAATTGTTTTAAAAATAGAGATCGATCTTGCAAGTGAAAGCTTGTTATTTTAAAATTGCATTATAAAAACCTGGGTCATCACAATATCCATTGAATGAAATTTGGATTATGTAATTTGGACTAGTATTGTAATGATACCGGGCTATACTGTGAACCATTGGATGGATCCTGAAGTTTAATAAAAGTTTATTCCTTCAATGCAATTGTATCTTGTACAAAACTCTACTTATGTTAGGAAGGGATGACTTAGGTTTTACAAAACAAGTTCTAAAGAAAAGAATTTTCGCTGCTTTGTTTTGCAAAAAACTTTTACTATTAAGGGCTCTGTCTTTGCAAAATGTATTACAAAATGTGTTATAAAAATCCGGGTTATCACACAGGGTTTTCGAGAAAAGTCTTTTCAAAGAAAAACATTTTCGTTGTCTATTTTCTAAAAGGAATCCCGCCTTTTGAAAATATTCCACAAGGTACTTGAAAACCCCAGGTCGTTACAATTAGTCAAGGGTTGTAAGCCTTTTTAGATGCATTTCAGAAATCATGTAAGTTCTAATAGGAACATACATAAATGAAAGTTATAATATAGAAGCATGTTAGAGATCTATTGTGTAATGGTCTAAGCACTATTGTTTATAATGAAAAAACCATAGTTATTAAATCAATAATCTCCTAAAACTAAGTTAACACTTCTTGTGGAAAATAGACCATAGACCTCACTTGTAAAATTAGCAATAACCAAAATTCTTACATTCTAATTCTCTCTACAATGAATCAATTAAGTCCATTATAAAGGCAACTAAATGAGCATTGAAAATTGAAGATAAACATTTTAGCAAATCTGAAACAAATCAATTTTGGAATTCCAAATACATTAGAACGACACTAATTCTCTCTAAGGAAAATTTTGTAATAGTAGTATTTGTTTAGGTCCAAAGTACAAGCACATAGTAAATAGAAAGGAAATGATAAAGTAATTAGATTTGAACTAAAACAAACTTGTTAAACTAAAATAAAATAAAGTAAAGTAAATTAGAACTAAACAAAACTAAAATAAACTAAATCAAACTAAAGTAGTTACCTCTAAGATTGATTAATGAATCCTTGCTCATAGTTAAATGTATCTCCAAGCTTTTCCCAAACTTCAAAAGATTCCTCAAAGAAGCTTTAAGTTGGTGTATCCTTAAAATTACTTGCAAGCACACCAAGTAGTATTGCACGTGAGAGTCAGTCCCAGAAGGAATCTTATAAATTTGTATGTTAGATAGATGGATCTTATTTAAAGTGCTTAACTTCAGCCAAAGAGAAAGATTGATTGCATTTGAATTCAAACTAGAAAAATAAATGACAAAAGAAAGCAAATATGCATGAAACTAGAAACTACAATTAAAAAAAAAATCTTTCTAAAAATAAAGATATTCAATGGAGTTAGAAACTTTTCTAACTAACATGCATTTAATAAAAGACCAATGAAAACAAAAGTGAATTAAACTACTCAACTTCAATTAAGGAAACTTTCCTAATTTAACACTTTCCTGAACTTAAAACTTTCTAAAAATGAAACTTTCTACAACTCAGAAAGGAAACTCTCTAAAACTAAAGTAAGATATAAAAATAAGTAACTAATGAAATCTAACTAGATTTAACAAGAATTTAGAAACATGTATGCAAATGGAAACTACAATTAAGGAAACTTTCAAAATTTAAGACTTCCAAATCCTAAAACTTTATAAAGATTGAAATTTTGAAAATTCAACTAAGTAGTTTCTTAAAACTAAAAGATGTAAATATTGAATTAAATACTGCTGAACTAGGATGAACCCACTAAACAAAGCAATAGTCAAAGAGGTTTCACCCTACTACCATATCCATGATCCATGGGATGATGTGCATCGTTCATGGGGTTAAAGATGGCTAAACCTACTCAACCAATGACTAGCTAACATGCCATAATCAAAGCACTTAATAAGCTTCCTAAAAAGCTAAATGGGTATTGACTACTAGAAATTGAGCATGAAGATTGATTGAAAAAATTCTAGCTTTTACGCACTTAAGAAACTCAAATCTAACCAAGCATGGAAAGAAATTGAACAAGCACTTTTTATTCAAGATAACACTCAAGATCTAAAGTACTTCAATGCTACCAGCAAGCATGAACAATAATCCTCAAAGAACTTTATTAATTGAATGTCAAAGTACATCAAATATAGTGCACATTACACATAAATTAGAACATGAAAAATATGCACTCTTCCCACACTTGAAACTTGATTCAAATCAAACATCCAGCACACTCAAATGCTCTCTCAAACTAAACTAAAATAACATGTAAGCGAAATCCAAGAGAGAATTCAAGGTAAAGATGGGTTGATAGGGCTAGTTAAGGCAAAAAATTCCTAGAACTAGTTCCAAATTCAAGGAAGAAAACATGAAATTCAAGGATTTGACCTACTTCCTCTTGGATGCACTAATAGAGAAGAATTAACTTGGATCTTTGATGAATAGGCAAGAGAAACTAAAAATATGGAAGCAATGATTCATGGGAAAACAAGGAAGCACTATGATCTAGAACTAAAGAAACAAATAAAAAGCAACTAAACAATTAAAACAAAGAATTAAAGTGCAAAACCAAAGGAAAATACCAAAGAATCCAAAGGATGAATAGCTCAAAAGAAGTCCAAAGCTCCAAAAGATTCCAATCAAAAGTGCTAATTCCAAGGTTTTCTCACAAAACCTCTACTTGGAAAAAACATGGAATGCATGGGAAATAATGGAGTTTTGGGTTTCCACTTTGATGAAATCTTAATTAAGACTGGAAAGTGGATCTAGATCTAGGAATTCAATAAGGAATGTTAGGTAGAGAATGAGGTAGGCAAGATGAGTTAAGTCACATGGTAGTTGGTTTTTGTCTTAAGGAAGGTTGGGCCAGGCATCCTCCTCTTAGGAAAGTGGCATGTAGCTCCCTCCCTTCTAAATGTATGGTATTTTGATTGTTGGAAAGAGACAAAAATAGAAAACAAAATGGTAGAAAATATTGGGAAATATCTAGGGTCTTTGATTTGTTTTGACTTGAAGTAGATCTAGGGGTTTTCTAATTAGGAAACCACTTAAATTTCCAACTAAGCAAGGGGAAGACATTAATTTTTTAGGAAGGTACCTTCGTCCTTAAGGCAAAAATGTGGAAACACTAATTGGGTGTAGGAGAAGATGGAAAATGAAAAATGGGAATTCTCTCTTAATTGGCCACCTAAGCACAATTATCTTACATTTTAAAAATATTACTCAAAACCTTCTAATTATCCCTTAAAAATACACTTTTGGAATGTGTCTTCAAATAGTATCACTCCATGTGGCATGGCTCCATATGGTAATTCTAATACCATTTTGTTTCTTCTTGATAATGGTAATTCTGAGACCAAGGTTGTTCATGATGCCTAGCCCATCCATTATACTCTTGATAATTTACCTCAGGATAATAATTGCTAGGGTATCTGAATGCATTAGGTGCATCCAATGGGCCCTAATAGTATTGGTTATAGTTGGAGCTCAATGGCCATGAAGAAGAGGGATATTTTGGGTTAGAATAAGTATAGTCATTATTGCATTGAGGATGGTGATATGACTCAATGTAAGAAATATCATACTGGGGTTGTTGATATGCCTCAGTATTTTGTTGAAGGAACCTTTCCATTTGACTATCCATTCCGCCCATTCTAGCTATTATCTTATCCCACTTACCAATTATATTATCCAATTTATTAGACAGATCAATAGTATATCTTGTTTCAGTCTTATTTTTATCCTCTTGAGGCAATGACTTAGGACTAAAATAATATCATAATGGCTTTTTATCCCCTTCTTAGCAAACCATTTTGTTCAACTTTATATACAACAAAACTAATTATTATATACAACAATTGAGTACCTTTTTTTTTAAAGTATGAATTGAAAAACCCTAACTATATGAAACCTAAATGCTAGTCCTAAGCTAAATGATGCGCAATCGAATCCTAGTATCCACTAATCGAGCATTGTCTTGATTATCTATTGTTAGTGCATAGGTGGTAGCTTCCTTAGATCTAGATCTATGCAGCTCCTCCTTTTATCTAAATTAGACTATTACATACCAGTTAGGTTTTGATCAAAAGTGGTTAATACAATCATCATGTTAGGAGGTGTTTATATCTCAACCGACATCAACAGAAGGCGTGGAAAAAATACTTGGATTTTAAGACACCCACTATAACCACAGTGCTTGGAAGCCATTGGAGTGACAATAGATCACATTCTTCTAAGAGGGTCTTATCAGCTCGATACCCTAAGTCTCTTCCTACTTGGTTTTAATTACATTCAAGGCTTGAGATCATGACATACAAGGATGTTGATTGATTCCTAGGTGGGCCAAGGAGCTAGTGATCAAATCTAGCCCTTAGCATATAAGGGTTCCTTTGAGGTACTTGCTAACATTAATTCCATTCTACCATAAATTTATAAAAATGCAATGCAAAACAAAAAGAAAAATATTGCCTACCTATATGCTATTTAAGAAAGGGTTAGGCACCTTAATAGACAGGACACTATAACCATGCCGGTTATGCATTGGTTATAGCCAAGCCTAGGCCAACCTTTGTTAAAAAGGTGCACAACTAAAATAACAATTATCAATGAATGGTCCTAATCTATATGAATTATACTAACATCCCAATGCAAATTATCCTAAAAATTAAAATTTGGGTGAGAGATACTCACAGTGAGGGGTCCAATGATGATCAAGTATGGGCCACCATACCCCACACTTGCCCTGTATTATTACAACTCATTTGAAATTAAATAATAAAGAAATTATAGACTACAATGGGCCTCACTACAACTTTCACTCAAATTATAATTTAGGAATAAAATAAAACCAAATCTAAGATGATGAAGCTGTGGCCCACAAGATCGTCGCCGTTCCTTTGTTGATTTTCCTTGCACAAAAATCAAAGAAATATAGTCAATATGAGGAAAATAGCAACAAATACAAAAAATATTAAAAAATTATGCAAAAACCCTAATATAATACACCCTAAACCTAAACTAGAGGAAAATAACCTAAAGTATAGAACACTACACAAAATGTTGTAACTCCCCAGCAACGGTGCCAAAAACTTATAGTTGTTTTAATCAAAACTCGCAAGCGCAAGAATCATTTGCAATATAGTATGCTAGTGACGTCGATCTGTTGAGGAGTTGAACTAATGTGATGCTTGTGGTCCCTACTTCAAACTATATAACCTAGTCAAACTCAAGTGATTTTAACCTAAATAAAGAATGGACACTATAACATAAAATTTGGAAACTATGCAAAAACAAGAAACATGCTAAATTCAAAACTTTCCTAAAATATGTATTTTTTAAAATTAAAATTTTCTAAATTGGAGACTTTCTAATTTGATGAGTTTCCTAATATAAAAAAATATCCTAAAGTGAAGACTTTCCTTACGTGAAGATTTAACAACTTTCTTGAACTAACTTTCCTAAGCATGAAATTAATAAACTAGTCTATAGAAAACATGCTTTAACAAGTACTTTCTTAATCATGTGATTGTTTAAGGAATGCAATGGGAATCATGAGGATAAACTTTAACAATTTTTAACAAACTAAACAATATCAACTTAATTAATTTTTCCTACTAACACCATAACTTGGAATCTATTCACTCATCAAATCAATCAAAGCTACGTGTTCCAACCCTGGCTTACATGCATAGTTCCAACACATTTTTGATGAGTTCTCTTTAGATCAGTAGATATGGAACATTAAACTATGGATCTACAAGTAAACAAGTAATTCAACAAGGTTTTCCAACTTCAGCCCTAAAGCCCCTCTTAATCATGTGTTCCATCCTTGGATTGGATGCATGGTTTTAGAGGTCTTTCAATTGGATTGCTGGAAACTTTAGACCTAAACATTCATGTCCTTAATATCCCATCAACATAAAGCAAAAAATTCAGAAGAAGCATGGTCAATGATCATGTAAAAAAGCATTCCATTAATCATCAAAATTTTATGGCATACAATGGATTACATGGAAGATTGTTGTCCACTTTTAAATGAACCACACCATTATTCCTTCTAACTTGAATCCACAAACAAACACTAAAAAGTATTTCTCCTCCAAAAAATCTTGATATTCAAAGGAAATCTTAATGGTATATAAGCAAAGAACAATGGAAACTAATGAAAAACAAGGTTGGAATTTAAATGAATCTAATAGAGAACTCAAAATCTATGAAAGGAAAAGGGAAAACAAGATTCAAGATGTTTTCCCTTGGCTGGTCCAAGGGAAAACCAGCCTTGAATCTTGCTTCTAAGGCAATGCACAAGAGAACAAAAAAAAAAAAAAAAAAAACAAACAAACAAGGCAGAAACTAGCATGGAAAACAAGAAAGGAATCAAGAGAAACTAACCTTGAAAGTTGAAGCAAACACTCCCAAAACCAAGTGTGGAACACTTCTAGAAGATGCCACACACCTTTAGGAAGATGGAAGTACCCAAGGATTCCACAACACTAATGCATAAGAGAGGAGAATGGTGAAGAACGGAGAGGACATCTCCTCCTAAAGAAGGAGGCATCTTTTTCCCTTAGTGAAAGTTATCCCCCTCTTATGTTTTTGTGTAGAGACTTATAATTTTTCTCCTATTTTAACTAGGGTGCACTAATATTAAGGTATGGAGCAGATGAAATCAAGACATTTTGGATCGTTAAGATCAGTGGGAAGCTTGGGTTTCAAAGGAGGAAAGTGAGGAAAAGTGGCTGCCCTCTTTTGGAGTGGAGTAGGTGGGAGATGCCTACTTCTTAGGAAGGGGCATCTCCCCCCTTCCAAAATCATTGAAACTCATATGAAATAGGAAAGTAGGTGGGGATTGGATGGGAAATAGATGGAGGGTTTTGGTTGGTTGGAGAGGAGTTGGGAAAGAAAGTGAGAGGAAAGTGGAAGGAAAGTGAGATGTAGAAAAAACATAGAAAATAAAGGTGAGATGGAAATTTTTGATTTGTTAATTAGTTTCCTAAGGCTTTGGGATTGGTTGGGTGGTTAGGATAGGAGTTTAGCAAGCTAGAATAGTTATGGAATGGAAGGACTCTTGGATGAAAAGTCAAATTCGTGGTGCTCTTTGGTGGTGAGGTGGAAAGTGATAGAAAGGTGGGAAAAACATAAAAATTGGAAGGTTCTCATGCTATTGGTCCATATGCTAACTTATACTAATAAGATTTTCCTTAATTATCTTCAAAATATTCCTTGAAACCTCATGGATAATTCTCCTAAATTTCATCCAATCCTAGCCTTCCATTTTGCTTAGCTTGATGGCTTAGATGGCTCACTTTGAAGGCTCCATTGGCTAGGCTTCATGGTTGGCTTTGGACGCTTTCTTGGCTCCATCCTTTGCTTGAGTGGCTTGTATGGTTTGGCTTGAATTCCTTGGCTTGCCATCTTCTCTGATGGCTTATATGGCTAAGGTGGTTTAAGTGGCTTCCATGCAAAGGTGGTGGGAATGCATGGCCTACTTCATGGGCCAACTTTGGCCATTTTTAGTTCCTTTAATTGTATCCATTACTAGTACACAAGATGATCTTGGCCTTTGGTTTATGTTGAAGTGATGATTTTGAGGTTTTGATGCGATCTTTTTATCTTGATCTTCAATTTCATCTTGATTGATCTCGGCCGTCAGATCACCATCTTACTTCCTACAAAAAGTGAAAAACCCTCATTAAATCTTAGAAAAATATGATTAATCACATAATACCCCGAATTAGCCTCTGGAGCTACAAAATAATAACTTTTTCTTCATTGGGTCAAGAATGCATGTGTTATGAATTTTGGTCTAAAATCCCTAATTTACCCCTATAAGTTGTAACACAAGGGTAACTAATTGGGTAATTTTTATGCAAAATTAAACACTTATTAGGATGATAGAGGTTTGTGGGACATCCCTTATTTGTCTTCTAGGTAGCATCTATTTCAAAATAGTGTAATCCTATATAAGTACTTTTCTCTACCTACTTGCACTAAGACCTAAGGTTTCTTATTTTGTTGAATATTCGTGACTTTCCATCTAGTAATTGGTCGTGAGCGACATAACTTGGCTATTATACCAACTAACGTGACCCATGTTTCTAAATAACGATTTTGTTTTCAAATTCTACACCAAAGGTAGAATCAATCCTTATTTTTTTAATTTTCATTTATAAATACAAAACATTGAAAGAATATTTTTACTTGAAAAACCATTTTCCCAAAATTTTGAGTGCTTTTCTTTCAAAATATTTGCATATATGCAAATGCAAACTCACTTTGAAGCACATTTAAGTCCTTTCACATGTTCAAATAACTTTAAACTAATCAGCTTCTCACATTGTCCTCTATGTAGATAGATGAGGTCTCTGACTCTTCATTCCTACCCTTTTTGTGATGATTTACAATGTTATCGTAGGTTGAGTATATGACTATACCCAATAGATTGTAACACCCCTAATTTTTTATAATGAAATTAAATAAATATTAAAATTTAGAATTTCAATGAAAATCAGGCTAGAATATTAAGGTTATGAAATATGCACTTCTCATGGAAGTGGAATCAAGGTACGAGAGATGTATAATTGAAAACATATGCGATGAACGCTTTAAAATGACTGTAAGCACGCCAATTTCTGAATACGGATGAAAAGTCTGTATTTTTCTTCATTTTAATGAATGAAAGGGCAAAATAGTAATTTCATAAATAACCAAGACCTGAGACATCCAAATCTGGAATGTACTCGGAAATATGAATCCAACGCCACTAAGTACGCTCAATTCCGAGCTCAAGAGAATAAAATGGATTTTTCTCCATAAAAGGGCAATTTGGTCTTTTCACACTCATGTGGGGCCCACATGGGACCCACAAGGGAGCCAAAATGGAATCCAATGACCAGACCACGTGCAATCATGGGTCAAACCACTACAACCAGCTAGTGGAGGAGGAGGTGGTAGTGGGAATCAAATAAATATTAAATATTAAAAAGGAAAAAACATAATAATTAGGTGTTATGATGAAAAACACTAAAAATCCCTATAAATAGACATCATAAACATTCCCAAAAATATTCCAAAAATCCATCATGAAGTCCCCTAGACTCTGCCAAAATCTCAAACCAAAATTCATCCTCCTTCTCCCTCTTTTCTCCTCCCTTTCCTTGCATTTTTTTCCCCCTGTTAAAGTGTCTACAGAAGCACCAGGAGGAATATTCCTCCTCTGGATATTGGGCGCTTCCATAGACACGCCGTCCCAACGAGAAGGGTTTTCACCTTATTATGGTTTTTGAGTTATACGTTTATTTTTAGACGTTGAAACATAATCTTGACCATTGGATAGTTGGGTAATATCAAGATATACAAAACCCATTTGATTTTACCACAATCCGTGGATTTTCCGTGGATAAATCAGCAAAAAACAGAAGCTCTGGCCACCTATATTATGAGTGGATTTTCTAGTTTTTCCAGCATAGATCTAGAATATCTTCTTCCAGGTAGGTGCACTTGCACCCCTATTTCATTTACAGTAGGTTAGTTTCGTTTTTCGGCAAAGATGGGAGCTCCCCAGCCGTTGATCCGTTGGAGACGATGGATCCGGCACTGAGGGTTGAGATCCCATCGATCCACAACTCAAATGTTACTTCTAAGCTGATGGATGGATTCCTGGGGCCCAGAAACCCCAAGAGGTGAAATCTGGATTCTTGGTTTTACTGGATGGGGGAGATATGTACCTGTAACCCATATTTGATCTGGGCCATCTATTCTGTTAACTGAAAATCATAATTCTTCAATTCAGACCTTGATATAGCTCTGATTTTAGATCAAAAAAATGCTATGGACTCCTTATAGTGTTTACTATGTACTGAAATTATTAGATCCATGTTTTAATTTGTATTTACATAAGTTATTTAGTAAAATCAGTACCCGTGATCTTAGATCATGGACCAGATGACTTTAAAAGGAAAATCTAAACCGATGGATGTCTTCAAAGATGCTCTAATACCTTAGGATCATATTCATAGTCAGATTTATGTTCTTATATATGAATGAATTGATAAAAAACAATAAAGATGGAATTCAGCCCTTAAAACGGGCTGAAATCTTAAAATCTTAATTCTGATGGTAGTTGACCTTTAAATTTATATCTGAAACTTTTCTCAGATTCATATTGATGTTAAGAATACACTGAACATTTTAGATCATGTTTTTAATTAGTATTTACATGATCTATTTTATGAAATCCGTGCCATGGATCATGGATCATGGCCCACATAACCCCAAACATGAAATCTGAATCGATAGATGTGTTCATAAGGTCTAAAACCCTTAATATACATGTTCACAGTAGAATTTTTATGTCTCTATGTCAGTCCAAACAACTCAAAACAGTAAGGTGAAATTCAACCCTTAAAAAGGGCTGAAATCTTAAAATTTCAATTCCGATCTCAATTGAGATCCAAATTGAGATTGGAAAGTTGTGATAGATTTCTTGTTATAATAAAAATGGACTGAACTTATAAAATTTTAATTTTAATTAATTAAAATTTCTATAATTAAGTGGATAAGTAACTAACATCCTTGATCTACAAGATCTAGGATGATTAGATCACAATTACCTTATTGGATGATTATTTTATAACATAATAAATAATATCAGTAGATTAAATTGTATTTATTAGGCAGATCTTAAGAGATCTAGCCTCAAGGGTTACTAAAACCCTTAAAATTGAATTGTATCTCCTAGATCAAGATGATCCATGATGATTGGACAGCATGGCTGTATTTTGATGATGATGTTGAGATAAGATCATGGGTATTAAATGAAGGGATGATGTGGATTTGGGCTTGATCAAGATCTATGCCCTTAAATGGTACAAAGTAACCTAAGATCTCCTTGATCGGGTAGATCAAGGAAGATCAAATCAATGGATGAGATAAATCCATGATTTAATAATTAAATTACATCAATATAATATGTTGGATCTAAAATAAAATGAAGGATCAAGATCTAAACCTTAAAAAGATGAAGGATGACTATGGATCAATTAAGACCCTTGGATCATGATAACATGTTAGATTTCTATTTCAATTATTGAACATTATGATAATTGTCTTTCATTTCTTAGTTGAATTATTTATTTAATTGGTTATTTAATTGTTTATTTAAGTGTTTAGTTCCTTGTTATTTATGCTTTAAACTTATGCTTCAATGCTTAAGTAATTGTAATTTCATTGAAATGGTAATTAAATGAAATTAGAAGGAATGGACATTCACATGGAATGTATGATATGGACTTAATGATAGTAAGGACCATAGTTAGTAGGATAATATAAGGAATATAAATTCCTTGGTCCAACTTAGGAGAATAATAAATCTCCATGAATGACATTTTAATTCATGGATTTAATTAAAACAATTAGAAAGAATACTTAGGATTAAATGCTCATAGGAACCTTATGAAAGGTTGAGTTAGGGTCAAGCTAGTGAATGATGGACATAGTGGTTAAGGTGGTTATCTAATAGAGCCACGCTCTCCCCCCTCCTTCCGTTGACGTTTGTGAGGTTTAAACACCTCCTTACATGAGGATTGAAGTAGCCACTTTGTGTTCAACCATTTAACTAGTAAGCCTTAGCCAATTTGACATAAGAGGAGCAATCCATACTTAGAATCGAATAAGCTACCCTCAACCAATAAAACATTAATTGGTTGAGTAATAATAATGAGAGCATAAAATGTAGTAAATAATCTAATATTGATAAAAATTGGAAATCAAGATAAGGATGATCAAACAAGATCCATAGGATCTTGGTTGATAAAAAACAAATACTAATGTAGTATTGTATAGTATGTATGCGTATGTAAAAGAACATAGATAGAGAATCCCAAACCCTTGATCAAATTTGATTCAAGGAAAATTGGGGTATCATCTATAGGAATACATACTTGAATAGGGAGATAACCTTGTATATATGGTATGACAGATGGATGAATCCAAACCATGATGGACATTGTGGAAGAATACACTGGAGATGAATGAATCAAGATACTACTTTGAGGTAGGTGGATATACAATGATATATTAGAGATTCATGTATAGATATACATGATTATCTGTCTAAAAATATAGACCTTCATTATATCAGTATGCTTAGTACCTTAGCATAGTCATGATCCAAACAAGTGATCCAAAAACACATGATCCAACTAAGTGATCCACAACATATGAATCAATTAAGGGATCCAAAACATATGATCCAATGAAGGGATCCAAAACATGTGATCCAATTAAGGGATCCAAAACATGTGATCCAATTAAAGGATCCAAAACATGTGATCCAATTAAAGGATCCAAAACATATGATAAGTGATCCAAAACTATATGATCAAATTAAGTGATCTAACCAAAGGATCAAACAAATTGATCCAACCTCATAATCTAATCCACTTGATCAAATTTATTGATCAAGTTTAATGAGGTGAAAATGATAAGATATAGAAACTAAGGAAACCCTAAGAATAGGGTATGTATAATATTCCAGCTTAGTTAAACAGATAGATCGTCTGATATGTACAAAATATTTTCCATACAAGAATGGAGACTTGTGGATTTTGATTTACACAGAGATAGAGACTGGGGATGCTATGCTAAGGAAGTTATGAGGGTTTGGCCACCCACTTCCTGAAACTTATATGATGATATCATGCCCAAAGAGAGGCTAAATGTCGGGTGGGGCAGTAATGGGAAGGCCCCACTGTGACAACCATGGTCCACCCCATGAGGACATGGATTGATAATTTCACAATTGGTGTCAGTGGAGGATTATATAGTTATCCGAGCACTGTATGGATTGAGGCTGTAAGCATAGTAGTCCAATTTATTTTGCATTATGATGCACATATTGTAATGACTCCAATTTTGTAATATTAAAATCCCAAGTTAGCAATGAAAAGTTTAGTTTTTGAAGATAAGGGCATTTTAGTCATTTCACTATTCACCTTGACTGAACCCAGAAATTTGATCCTGAAATGGTGCCATTAGGTGCGTCTCAGAAAAAAGAATCCAACAAGACCAAAATCACCTAAAACGGAGTTAAAATGAGCAAGTTATGGCCCTTTGAAGTTTAGGGGCAAAAATGTAATTTTTTCAAAAAACAGATTTAGCCTACAAAACACAGGGGCCCGTTTTGATACGGGCACCCTTCATCTTCAACCCCCTAGAGGGTTCTAGAACAGCAGTAATTGGAGGAGAAATTATTGCCATTCTGGAGGTTTCTACACCGCCATTCAAGGGCGATGAGAGCCCCCTCTAGAACCCTCTTATAGCTCTATAAATAGAGCTCTTGGGTGCCTCTAATGGCAGCCGAAAAGCTTGAAGAAAACCCGTTTTGGAGAAGCAACCTAGCAATGAGCCAGGTATGCCCAAGATCCCTCAAAAACCCGTCTTCACAGTAGTCCTAGGCTCAGTTTCCCTAAGGTTTTGCATGAAAAATCATGCAAAATAGAGCCCTGGAGAGTCACCAAGGACCCAGGGATGTTACTTGGGCCGCACTGGTTTGACAGGGTCGAACTAGGGTGTCCTAAGGATGCCTCGGTCCCCCAAACAAGCAGAACATCCCACCAGGACGAGACGCATCGACCGCGTTTGAGAGAACCAAATGGGCACGTTCGGGGACGCGCCAGCAAAAGGGAAAGACGGGCGGGAAACCCTGCACGTCTGCAGACGCGTTCGCCGAGGCGCATGCCACAGACATGTAGCGCGCTAGCTATCCAGGATTTTTTTGTTCTTAAGGCCGCTGGAGCGCATGCCGCTGACGCGCAGCGCGCTAGCATTCCGCCTTTTCACTCTTAAGGTCCTTATGTACGTATGACACTAAAAAGCTTATAACTTGACATCTAGAGCTCCGATTGAGGCGCCGCAAAAGGCGTTGTGTCCATGTTGATGACGCGGACACACCTAAACTATAAAATCCCTAATTAAGGCCCACTCAAAGGTGGGTATGACCCTTAGAATAGGGTGGTGGCGCGTGGCCGCTAGACCTTTGGAAAACTTATGATACCAAGGCCCAATTAGGACCTTAGGACACCCATAGGCATAGGGATGGACCCTTAATGCCTAAGTAATAAGACCAACTACTCTAAAACCCATAAAAGATGGGCCAAACTAACCTTGATTCCCCAAACCATGTTTAGGAGCGTACGAGGACAAAGGGGTTAGCGCGACTTAGCCAGGTAGGTGCTTTATCACTACTAGATTCTTTTAAAAGAACTATTATTGTTTTGAGAATATATGTTTTAAGTATATGACTTGTTTAGCATGACTTAATTCAGCATGCATGTGATAAATGCTTTATGCATAGACATGTTTTGTCAATAATTGCATATACATTATGCATAGATATGTTTTGCAAAATATTGCATACATTGCATGATTTGTGAGCATTAATTTCTTGCAAAAATTGCATGTCCTTGAGGGTTACCAAAAGACGCTGGAGTGCTAAGGGCCAGGTAGTTGTGAGGGACCCGAAGAGAACAGGTTTTGAAAAAAGAGAGGTTTTAGTTTGTTTGATCTGATTATGATTTGGGCTAATAAGCTCATGGGCGTTATGCAGAGAGGTTTGGGTTGCCCTCCAGCCTCTACCACTATTAGGTGGATGGGTACCACACCCAAAAAGGGCAACGTCCCTACGTCGACTGCATGTGGTACTGGGGGTTACCTCTGGTGTCACGGCGCTGGGTCGACGTGTCATAGGCCCCCTGGAGGCTATGACCGAGTGTCCTTAGGTACCCGGGGACCACACGGCGAGGAAGTCGTGGGCATAGTTGGACCCTATGGTTTTGTGGACTTATTTGCATTGCATATGGCATGATATGAGGTTGGTCGACCATACCATACTAGATATCCATGAGTTGGATTCAATGAAGCATCTTATGCATATCATAATGTTATGATATATATGTATATGATACTTTCGATTTGGATTATGTGATCCTTTAAGTCATTAGTATTTCAGTTTGACAATGGATTTTAATATCAATATTCAAATTGAGTATTTAGACATGCACATGTTTTGAAGGAGCATATGATTTTAAAACATCTCATGCATTATAAAACTAGTAGTGATAGGCTCCTACTGAGTATAGTATATACTCACCCAATCCTCAACATTTTTCAGACACAAAGTAAATACTTAAAGGCAAGGAACGCTTGTGATAGAAGACACTCAGACTAAGTGCAAGTAAGTAAACCCCTACTTTATCTTTCAATGTTACTTGATTGTAGTTACTCTCTAATAGCTGAGGCTGTGACTAACACTTTCTTAGGAATAATGTTGATTTAAAACTTTGCCATGGCTAGATAATTTGAAAATGTGTTTTGACACTTGGGGTTTTTATGATAGATTGTTTTCCAAAACAAACAAATTTTCATGCATTTTATACTTATAAAATAAGAGATCTCGCTTTTTTATCAAAATTGCATCATATAAAAACCCGGGTCGTCACAGTTGGTATTAGAGCACGGTTTAACATTACTCACAGCCCAGTTATGTGGAGAATAACTTATAATCAAGTTTCATCCATGAAAGAGTAAGGGGTAATAGGATAACACAAACTAAGGTTTGGTGAATTACCTTGTGATTACAGATGCCTAAGAAGAAAGGAAGCAATGCTCCAAGACCTAGAGCCCCCACTAGTGGACTCCACTGGGTCGGGGCAACGGGATGGCTGAGTTATTCCAACAATTCCTACAGAATATGGGACAATACATGAATAGTCAAAGCCAAACTCCTACCACCCGAGATCCTTCCCCTAATAAAGTAATAGATAGGACTGAGGTCCAGTTAGAAAGGTTTCAAAAATTAGCTCCCTCATTCGCAGGAGAAGATGAAGCATTTACAGCTGAAAAATGGTTAATTGACATTGAAAAGATATTTAAAGCCATGAACATAGCTGAAGAAGGAAAATTACCCATGGCCACATTTGTGTTTAGGGGAGAGGCTACCTTTTGGTGGGAAACAGCAGAAAGAACTTATTTTGATCAGCAAGAAACAATAGGATGGGAAGAGTTTAAAAAGGTCTTTAATGACAAATAATATCCTAAACACATAAGAAAACAGAAGGAAAAGGAATTTATGGACTTAGAACAAGGAAATATGACTATCCAACAGTATGTAAGTAGATTCATCAGCCTCCGAAGATTTGCACCACGTGCTTGTGCTGATGAGGAAGATGCAGCAGAAAGATTTGTAGATGGACTCAACCCAGGACTCAGGAACAGAGTTCTAGGTTTCCAACCTTCCACCATAGCCAAGGCAGTAGAGATGGCCTCCCTATATGAAAAAGATTACCAAAGGAATCAGGCGATGAAGGAAACTAAGAACATCAACACCATGAGAAATAAAGGAAAGAGACCAGTTCAGTCATCTAGACCCAGGCCACCTTTTGTGACGACCCGAGTTTTCTCATGCATTTTTTAAAATGCAATATCTAATTCCCAAGGCGGGATGCATCTCTATTTGAAAACCATCTTATAAAAACCATGCAATGCAGCGGAAAACCTTTTAGTTTTAAACTCATTTTGAAAACCCCGAGTGTCATTTGCCTTCACAACAACCAAAGTGGTTTTTGAAAAACTTCAGAAATCATAAATGTTTTTTCCCAGGTTTATCCAGTCACAGCACATAGCCCAACTGTAATTAAATACAAATACATGTCCAAAGGGTTGAGAATTTACTCACATGTATAATTGTTTCCTTTTTGATTCACTTGCTCGTAGCACTAACATAGATGTCCTCTACTCGTGGATGGAATTATCCAGAAAAATGTTAAGGATAGGGTGAGTATATACTATACTCAGTAGGAGTCTATCACTACTAGTTTTATAATGCATGTGATGTTTTAAAATCATATGCTCTTTCCAAAACATGTGCATGTCTGAATACTCAAGTTCAATATCGATATCAAATTCCATTGTCAAACTGAAATACTAACGACTTAAAGGATCACATAATCCAAAATCGAAAGTATCATATACATATATATCATAACATTATGATATGCATAAGATGCTTCGTCGAATCCAACTCATGGATATCTAGTATGGTATGGTCGACCAACCTCATATCATGCCATATGCAATGCAAATAAGTCCACAAAACCATAGGGTCCAACTATGCCCATGACCTCCTCGCCGTGTGGTCCCCGGGTACCTGAGGACACTCGGTCATAGCCTCCACGGGGCCTATGACACATTGACCCAGTGCCGTGACACCAGTGGTAGCCCCCTGTACCACATGCAGTCGACATAGGGACGTTGCCTTTTTTAGGGCGTGGTACCCATCCACCTAATAGTGGTAGAGGCTGCGTGGCCAACCCAAACCCCTCGACATAGCACCCACGAGCTTTCTAGCCCAAATCACATAAGATCAAACAAGCGAAAAATCTTCTTTTCAAAACCTGTCCTCTTTAGCTCCCTCACAACTGCCTGGCCCTCGGCACTCCAGTGTCTTTTGGCAACCCTCAAGGACATGCATTTTTTGCAAGACCTTAATGCTCACAAATCATGCAATGTATGCAATAGTTTGCAAAACATATCTATGCATAGTGCATATGCAATTATTTACAAAACATGTCTATGCATAAAGCATTTATCACATGCATGCTGAATTAAGTCATGCTAAACAAGTCATATACTTAAAACATGTGTTCTCAAAACAATAATACTTCTTTTAAAAGAATCTAGTAGTGATAAAGCACCTACCTGGCTAGGCCGCGTTAACCCTTTTGTCCTCGTATGCTCCTGAACATGGTTTGGGGACTCAAGGTTAGTTTGGCCCATCTTTTATGGGTTTTAGAGTAGTTGGGTCTTATTACTTAGACATTAGGGGTCCATCCCTGTGCTTATGGGTGTCCTAAGGTCCTAATTGGGCCTTGGTATCCTCAGTTTTCCAAAGGTCTAGTGGCCACGCGCCACCATCATATTCTAAGGGTCATGCCCACATTTGATTAAGTCTTGATTAGGGATTTTATAGTTTGTGTGTGTCCACGTCATTGACACAGACACAACGCCTTTTGCGGCGTCTCAATCAGAGCTCTAGATCTCAAGTTATAAGCGTTTTAGTGTTGCAAGTACATAAGGGTCTCAAGAATGAAAAGACAAAATGCTAGGGCATTGCGCGTCAGCGTCATGCGCCCCGACTTCCTTACGGAACGAAGAAATCCCGTAGCGCTAGCGCGCTGTACATCTGCGGCATGCACCTCAGTGGGCGCATCTACAGACGTGCCGTGTTTTCCTGCTCATACCCGTTTGGTTTTTCAAATGGGAACGACGTGTTACGTTCTGATTAGAACGTTCCGTCGTCTAGGGGACCGGGGCATCCTCAGGACACCCTGGATCGACATTGTCGAACCAGTGCGGCCCAGGGAATGTCCCTGGGTCCTTGGTGAGTCTCCAAGGCTCCATTTTGCATGGTTTTTCATGCAAAAACCTAGGGAAATTGATCCTAGGACTACTGTGAAGATGGGTTTTGAGGGATCTTGGGCATACCTGGCTCGTTGCTGGGTTTTTTTCCTTGTTTCCCTTCTAGGTCACTCCTACACAACATTTTTTATTCAACCTTTTGGGCTGCCAGGGCTGCCATTAGAGGCTCCCAAGACCTCTATTTATAGAGCTATGAGAGGGTTCTGGAGGGAGCTCTCACAGCCTTTGAATGGCAGTGGAGAAACCTCTAGAATGGCGGTGATTTCACCTCCAATCACTGCTGTTCTAAAACCCTCTAGCAGGTGAAAGATGAAGGGTGCTCGTATCAAAACGGGCCCTTGTGTTTTGTAGCTAAATCCGTTTTTGTGAAAATTACAATTTTGCCCCTGAACTTCAAAGGGCCATAACTTGCTCATTTTAACTCCTTTTTGGGTGATTTTGGTCTTGCTGGATTCCTTTTTCTAAGACGCATCTAATGGTATCTTTTTTAGGACCAAGTTTCTGGGTTCAGTCAAGGCGAATAGTGAAATGACCAAAATGCACTTATCTTCAAAACTGAACTTTTCATGGGATTTTAATATTACAAAAATTGGGGTCATTATACCTTTCAAGAAGCCATTTGAAAAGAAAGGAAGAAGACTAGACCAGAAAACATGCCCTAAGTGTAACAGGAGTCATTTAGGCAAAACATGTCCCATTTTCAACATCACTTGCTATCTTTGTGGAGAACCAGGACATTTTGCTAGGGATTGTTCTAAAAAGAAAGTTGAAGAGCGTAAAGGAGATCAAGTTCCAAAAAGCCAAGGACGTGTCTTTGCCCTCACTTACAGTCAAGCCCAGGCTTCAAATGCAGTAGTTGAAGGTATTCTTTCCATCTATGATACACCTGCTAAAGTTCTATTTGATACAAGCTCCACTCATTCTTTCATATCCCGGGAATTTGCATCATCCTTGGACATTATACCACAGGACCTAGACTTCACTCTAGAAGTCATGACTCCTGTAGGCCAAGCACTCCCCACCTATTCTTATCTCCAAGATGTCCCCATTTTGATTAAGGACCATTTGCTACATGCCAATCTTATCCACTTAGATATGAATGACTTCGACATCATCCTAGGTATGGACTGGCTAGCCTTTCATCAAGCCTTTGTTGATTGCCGCCAGAAACGTGTCACTTTTACCCTACCTAATGGAGACACTTTCACCCTCCAAGGAAGAAAGGATTATTCTGGAGCATGTGTTATTTCTGCCATGAAAGCAGTTAAGCACATTGCTCAAGGATGCCCCTTCTTCTTAGCCAAGATTGAATCTGTCGAGAGTCCCCAACCAAAGCTAGAGGATGCCGAGGTAGTCGAAGAATTTCCTGACGTATTCCTTGAGGACTTACCAGGTCTACCTCCACCAAGAGAAATTGAGTTTATCAGTGATCTTATACCTGGTACTTCCCCCATTTCCAAAGCTCCTTACCGAATGGTTCCCACAGAACTAAAAGAACTGAAGACCCAGTTATAGGAACTACCTGACAAAGGGTTCATACGACCTAGTGTATCTCCATGGGGAGCTCCAGTCCTTTTTGTTAAGAAAAAGGATGGCTCCATGAGATTGTGCGT
The DNA here is from genome assembly GCA_035236585.1 of Warburgia ugandensis. Classification (NCBI taxonomy): domain Eukaryota; kingdom Viridiplantae; phylum Streptophyta; class Magnoliopsida; order Canellales; family Canellaceae; genus Warburgia; species Warburgia ugandensis. The sequence goes on from CP141134.1 coordinate 43,126,312, forward strand.
AGACTATCGGATGCTAAATAGGGTCACCATTAAAAATAAGTACCCCCTTCCCTAAATTGATGATCTTTTCGATCAACTTCATTCAACCAGAGTCTTCTCTAAGATTGATCTACGATCCAGATAACATCAACTTCGAGTTAGAGAAGAAGATATTCCCAAGACAGCCTTCAGGACTCGATACGACCATTATGTATTCAGAGTGATGTCCTTTGGTTTAACTAATGCTCCAGCCGTGTTTATGGACCTCATGAATAGGGTGTTCAAGGAGTACTTAGATAAATTCATCATAGTGTTTGTGGATGATATCTTAATATATTCTGAAACTCCTGAAGACCATAAGGAACATCTAAGGATAACATTAAGCACCCTACGAGCACACAAGTTATATGAAAAATTCAGTAAGTGTGAGTTTTGGCTAGAAAAGGTCAATTTCTTAGGACACATTATTTCTCAAGATGGCATAGCAGTTGAACCCACTAAGGTTGAATCAGTACAGAACTGGGAAAGACCTAAGACAGTCACAGAAATAAGAAGCTTCTTAGGGCTTGCCGGATATTACAGGAGATTCATTGAGGGTTTTTCACAAATTGCTTTACCTCTAACTAAGCTGACCAGGAAAGACACAAGATTTATATGGACTGATAAATGTGAGGAAAGCTTCCAGGAACTAAAAAGAAGGTTAACTACAGCACCTGTCCTTACCTTACCTTCAAGAAATGGCGGATTTGAGATATACAACGATGCCTCGCAACAAGGGCTAGGCTGCGTACTTATGCAACATGGGAAGGTAATCGCTTATGCTTCTTGACAACTCAAGAAGCATGAACTCAATTACCTGACCCATGACTTGGAATTAGCAGCCATAGTCTTTGCCTTGCGAATCTGGAGACATTATTTATATGGGGAAAAGTTTGAAGTTTTTACAGATCACAAGAGTCTTAAATATATCTTTTCCCAACAAGACTTAAACATGCGACAAAGAAGATGGATGGAATACTTAAAAGACTATGACTTCTCCATTCATCATCACCCTGGAAAAGCTAATGTGGTAGTTGATGCATTAAGTAGAAAAAAACAAGGGATGTGTGCAAGTTTATTAACTAAGAGATGGAAGCTATTACAAGAAGTAATCACATGGAAACCAGACATAAGTAAGCACAAGATCATTATGGCAGGTCTAACAATAAAGTCGGCTGTTAATGAAAAGGTTAAGCAAGAATAGAAAGGAGATCCGGATATACAAGCTTTCATAGGAAAACCAGGGTTTACAAAAAGGGAAGATGGTAGTGTTTACATGCAAGGAAGATTAGTGGTACCGGCTAATGAAGAGTTAAGACAAGAAATCTTAAAAGAGGCTCATCGGTCTAAGTATACTATACACCCAGGAGGAACTAAGATGTATTAAGACTTAAAGAAACAATATTGGTGGGATGGTATGAAAAGAGACATAGGGGAATTTGTGGCAAAGTGTCTAACATGTCAACAAGTAAGGGCTGAACATCAAAGACCTGTGGGATTGTTACAACCCCTTGAGTTACCCGAATGGAAATGGGACCATATTACAATGGACTTCATCATAGGGCTACCTAGGACCTCTAAGGGTCATGACATGATCTGGGTAATTGTTGATAGATTAACTAAGATAGCCCATTTCCTTCCTATACGTCATACCCAATCCACTGACAGCCTATCTCAACTATACATCAAAGAGATAGTAAGTCTACATGGTATACCCCTTAGTATCACTTCAGATAGGGATAGCCGCTTCACTTCGTAACTTTGGAAGTCTGTCCAAAAATCCTTAGGATCTTCCTTGAACTATATCATAGCCTTCCATCCACAGACCGATGGACAGTAAGAACACACAATCCAGATAGTCGAAGATATGTTGCGAACTTGTGCCCTTGATTGGACGCAGAGTTGGGATGAAAACCTACCGCTAATCGAGTTTATGGACAACAATAGCTTTTAGTCGAGCATTGGCATGGCTCCATACGAGGCGCTCTATGGGAGACCCTGTCGATCACCCACTAGTTGGAGTGAAGTTGGAGAGTCCAGGGTGCTTCAGTCCGAGCTGGTAGAGCAATGCACCAAGAAGGTCAAACTCATAAGGAGACGCCTCCTCATAGCTCAAAGCTGCCAAAAGAGCTATGCTAATCGAAGGAGGAGACCATTGGAATTCGACATAGGAGAGCATGTTTTCCTGAAAATATCTCCCACTAAAGGAGTTATGCAGTTTGGTATCAAAGGCAAGCTTAGTCTGTGTTACATAGGACCTTTCAAAATCCTAGAGAAAGTGGGAAAAGTGGCCTACAGGATCGCACTACCCCCTCAGCTATCTGAAGTGCATAACGTATTCCATGTATCTATGCTAAGGAGGTACGTGCTTGACCCCGCTCATGTGATCAACCAAGTACCCATAGAGTTAACGGAGGATCTCAAGTTAAAGATGAGACCAGTTGAGATCCGAGATCATAAGAGTAAGAAGCTGTGGAACAAGGACATACCCTTAGTCAAAGTTTTGTGGAGAAATGCGCACATGGAAGAAGAGACTTGGGAACCGGAGTCAGAAATGTGAGAAAAGTACCCCGAGATCTTTTGACTGTATATATAGTAGAATTTTGGGGGCAAAATTCCCCTAATGGGGTAAGAATGTAATGACTCCAATTTTGTAATATTAAAATCCCAAGTTAGCAATGAAAAGTTCAGTTTTTGAATATAAGGGCATTTTAGTCATTTCACATTCACCTTGACTGAACCCAAAAATTTAATCCTAAAAATGGTACCATTAGGTGCGTCTTAGACAAAAGAATCCAACAAGACCAAAATCACCTAAAACAAAGTTAAAATGAGCAAGTTATGTCCCTTTGAAGTTTAGGGGCAAAAATTTAATTTTTTCAAAAAATGGATTTAGCCTGCAAAACATAGGGGCCCGTTTTGGTACGGACACCCTTCATCTTCAACCCCCTAGAGGGTTCTAGAACGGCGGTGATTGGAGGAGAAATCACTGCCATTCTGGAGGTTTCTCCACCGCCATTCAAGGGCAGTGAGAGCCCCCTCTAGAACCCTCTTATAGCTCTATAAATAGAGCTCTTGGGCGCCTCTAATGGCAGCCCAAAAGCTTGAAGAAAACCCATTTTGGAGAAGCAACCTAGAGGGGAAATGAGGAGAAAAACCCAGCAACGAGCCAGGTATGCCCAAGATCCCTCAAAACCCGTCTTCACAGTAGTCCTAGGCTCAATTTCTGTAAGTTTTTGCATAAAAAATCATGCAAAAGAGCCCTGGAGAGTCACCAAGGACCCAGGGACGTTCCCTGGGCCGCACTGGTTTGATAGGGTCAAACCAGGGTGTCCTAAGGATGCCCCGGTCCCCCAAACAAGCAGAACGTCCCACCTGGATGAGATGCGTTGACCGCATCTGAGAGAACCAAATGGGCGCGTCCGAGGACGCACCCGTAAAAGGGAAAGACGGGAGGGAAACCCGATGCATCTGCAAATGCGCCTGCTGAGGCGCACACCGCAGATGCGCAGCACACTAGCGATCCTGGATTTTTTCGTTCTTAAGGCCGCTGGAGCGCATGCCGCTGATGTGCAACGCGCTAGCATTCCGCCTTTTCAATCTTAAGGTCCTTATGTACGTATGACACTAAAAGGCTTATAACTTGAGATCTAGAGCTCCGATTGAGGAGCCACAAAAGGCGTTGTGTCTATGTCAATGACGCGGACACACCTAAACTATAAAATCCCTAATCAAGGCCCAATCAAAGGTGGGCATGACCCTTAGAATAGGATGATGGTGCGTGGCCGCTAGACCTTTGGAAAACTGATGATACCTTGGCCCAATTAGGACCTTAGGACACCCATAGGCTTGGGGATGGACCCTTAATGCCTAAGTAATAAGACCAACTACTCTAAAACCCATAAAAGATGGGCCAAACTAACCTTGATTCCCCAAACCATGTTTAGGAGCGTACGAGGACAAAGGGGTTAGCGCAACCTAGCCAGGTAGGTGCTCTATCGCTACTAGATTCTTTTAAAAGAACTATTATTATTTTGAGAATACATGTTTTAAGTATATGACTTGTTTAGCATGACTTAATTCAGCATGCATGTGATAAATGCTTTATGCATAGACATGTTTTGTAAATAATTGCATATACATTATGCATAGATATGTTTTGCAAACTATTACATACATTGCATGATTTGTGAGCATTAAGTTCTTGCAAAAATTGCATGTCCTTCAGGGTTATCAAAAGATGTTGGATGCTGAGGGCCAAGCAATTGTGAGGAACCCAAAGAGGACAGGTTTTGAAAAAAGAGAGGTTTTCGCTTGTTTGATCTGATTATGATTTGGGCTGATAAGCTCGTGGGCGCTATGCCGAGAGGTTTGGGTCGGCCTCCAGCCTCTACCACTATTAGGTGGATGGGTACCATGCCCAAAAAGGGTAACGTCCCTACGTCGACTGCATGTGGTACAGGGGGTTACCACTGGTGTCACGGCACTAGGTCGACGTGTTATAGGCCCTGTGGAGGCTATGATCGAGTGTCCTCGGGTACCCGGGGACCACACGGCGAGGAGGTCATGGGCATAGTTGGACCCTATGGTTTTGTGGACTTATTTGCATTGCATATGGCATGATATGAGGTTGGTCGACCATACCATACTAGATATCCATGAGTTGGATTCAATGAAGCATCTTGTGCATATCATAATGTTATGATATATATGTATATGATACTTTCGATTTGGATTATGTGATCGTTTAAGTTGTTAGTATTTCAGTTTGACAATGGATTTTAATATTAATATTGAACTTGAGTATTCAGACATGCACATGTTTTGAAAGAGCATATGATTTTAAAATATCTCATGCATTATAAAACTAGTAGTGATAGGCTCCTACTGAGTATAGTATATACTCACCCAATCCTCAACATTTTTCAGATATAAAGTAAATACTTAAAGGCAAGGAACGCTTATGATAGAAGACACTCAAACTAAGTGCAAGTAAGTAAACCCCTACTTTATCTTTCAATGTTACTTGATTGTAGTTACTCTCTAATAGTTGAGGCTGTGACTAACACTTCTTGGAAATAATGTTGATTTAAAACTTTGCAATGGCTAGATAATTTGAAAATGTGTTTTGACACTCGGGGTTTTTATGAAAGATTGTTTTCCAAAACAAACAGATTTTCATGCATTTCATAATGATAGGCATAGTATGATGCCATGGCATGATGATATGCCATTACATGAGTTCCTAGAATAAACACCCCATATGATAATTGGCTAGGTATTGCTATGCTAAGTGGGAGTATAGCCAGGGGAAGGAACAAGTATGGCATGATGATATGCTATTACATGAGTTCCTAGAATGAAAACCCCGTATGAGGATTGGCTAGGTATTGCTCTCCTATGTAAGAGTATAGCCAGGGGAAGGAACAAGTGTTGAATAATCTTTGGCTAAGTATTACTCTCCTAAGTGGGAGTCTAGCCAGGGAAAGTAACAAGTTTTGAGCAATCTTCACTATATTAACTAATTTGTCATGTACTACATAAATAATATACATACTCTATGTGGAGAGTACTCAGGAATGGATGACTATGATGAAATAAGGATTGAGGTATGTGTTCTTATATTGATGAAGTAGTATGTTTTTGTATTCCCCTACCAAGCATAGCTTGCTGAGGTATTGTACATGTTTCCATGTTTACAATACCTCAGATACAAAGAAGGAAGGTTAGAAGCTCAAGACTATAGAAGAATTAAGAAGATGTGAATGAATAATCAAATAAGATACCTCCTCTTGAAGACATGTATTTTATTTGAGGGAATTGTATTGTACTAAGAGTTTTTAATGTATGGTGAGGTTTGTATATTTTGGATTATGTAATTTGGACAGGTATTGTATTGATACTGTGCTGTACTATGAACCACTAGATGGATCCTGGAAGTTTAATAAAATCATATTCCTTCAATGAAATTTTATTTTGTACACAAATTGTACTAATGTTATGTATGAAGTGGTGACTTGGGTTTTCAAAAGAAGTTTAAAAAGAAAAGAATTTCCGCTGCTTTGTTTTACGAAATTTTTTTTACCAAGGGGACGCCCTTGCCTTTGAAAAATATGTTATAAAATGTGTTTCAAAAACCCGGGTCGTTACATAGATAAAGCTAGACCACAAACTCAAAAACAGCAACATCCAAAACACACATGATTTGAAAACACATTTTTTGGTAAAATGAAATCACACTACTACCTTAATCATGCCATGTAGTGCATTTACAGGCACTCATATGCATTTCCACATCATCAATTCATATAAGAAGAATATCACACTTGATAATTCAAGCAAACTAAGATTATCAAACTCTTAAAGTAGTCATTTGGTAAAACCATGTCATCAACACTCTTAGGCTGACATAGATCTTGTGCACTTTGGCAAAGGATATCAGCAATTAGTCATGAGTACTCATCTAACAACCACGTCAAGCTCTATCTCAAAACCACAAATCCAACTCCCTATGAGCCAAAACAAAAATCTCATGGGACCTCACTATGTTCATGTCCAACTTGCCTAAATCTTGTGGTCTATGGTATCCTAGAGGGACTACCATCATATCCTCATAGAGCTATTGGATATGTCTTGAAAGAATGTCTACATCACCTATAGTAGTTGTTCTTACCATAAGAGCAAGAAAAACTAGTGCCACTTTGGACATGAATACCTACTACTTCTAATGGTTGGAGGCTGGAGGGCCAACCCATACCATCTCCTAGCATAGCTCCCACTAGCATATTAGCCTATGTAAAACATATATTATAAGTTCTATTATAACCTATATCTTACATCTCAAAATCTCATCAAAGATATGATTTATAATAGCTTCTTTTTAAGACAAAAATGATGCATCAATGCATCATTGAAATGTATTTTAAAGTATGAATTTTCAAGGTATCATCTTTGCCAAAACTAATACACTTATTATCCTTTTCAAAACTAAAACCTTGCCACCTAATTTGGGGTATTAAACTTTCCAAAAACACATTTATAAAAAAAATCTCCTTTAGAGAATTAAAAAAAAATCATGTTTTTCATGTATCTTTTACAACTCAAATCATCATCATTAAGATCTTATCTTGATTAGGGTTTGCCACAAGAAACTTGTTCATCAATTCCCATCTATTAAGTGTAATAGCTTCATTTAGTCCCAAAAATTTTAAATCTTTTCTCACCACTTCTATCTGTGTTCTTATGGACCCTACCCCTGGTCCTTTTAGAACCTTAGACTTGGATCATCTCACTCCTTCTAACAGTGCCATTTTTTGTTTTCATTGGACATATCCAAACTCTCCAAGTCAAATTCTCTTATGTTGTTACCAATTGGTACTAGTATTAAGTTTTCTCTAATGTTTTCATTTATATTTCTATTCTTTCTTGTATTGCCACTCGTGCATTCTAGCATCTGCATTTCAGCAATGTTTATCCTATGTACATGTTATTCCTTAACTATCCAATACTCTGATCCATTGAGCATTATCGGCCTTACATCCATCCCATATAATTTCCTTTTAGTTTGAGTGATACCTACCCATCATCACAAAACTCAAGAAGAACATCTCCATTTGTTCCAGCCCATGTGGATTCTCTATTAACCTCCCTCTCAATCTCTTAGCTATCATGAATTAGCAATCCCAAGAAATAGAATTGTTCTTTTGGGGGGACTTGCTCATTATTTGATAAGTGTTTAATTTTACATAAAAACCACCCAATTAGTTACCCATGTCTTAAAACTTATAAGGGTAAATTATTGTTCTTAGACCAAAATTCGTAACACATGCATTTTTTGACCTAATGGAGCAAAAGTTTGATATTGTGTAGGTCCAGAGGCTAATCCAAGGTAAGTATGTAAGTAATCATATTTTTCTAAGATTTGATTAGAGTTTTCACTTTTTGTAGGAAGAAAGATGATGGTCCAATGGCTGAGATTGATGGGGATGAAATTGAAGATCAAGATTAAAAGATCAAGTTAAATCTTCAAAATCATAAATCTAACATGAAAAAAAATAGACCAGAAATGGATGCCATTAAAGGAGCTAAAGGTGGCCAAAGTGACCCATGAAATAAGCCATGCACTTTGACCACTTTCACATGTGTTGCATGTAAGCCTCCTTAGTCATATAAGCCATGGCAAAAGGTGACAAGCTAATGAATCCAAGCCAAACCATTTTAGCCACTTAAGCCAAGGGATGGAGCCATGAAGCCATGCTAAGAGACTCATCTAAGCCAGTGATGAAGCCTAGCCAATGGAGCCCTCAAAGTTCGCCATCAAGCTAAGCTAAATGAAAGGCTAGGATTGGAGGAAAATTCAAGAGGATTATCCATGAGAATTTAAGGGATATTTTTAAGATAAATAAGGAAATCTTATTAAGATAAGTTGGCATATGAACCAATAGGATGAGAGCCTTCCAATTTTGATGTTTTTCCCACGTTTTAACACTTTCCACCTCACTACCAAATACCACCACGAATTTGACTTTCCATTCAAGAGTCCTACGATTTTATAACTCTTCCACCTTCTTAAATCCTATCCTAACCACCCAACCAATCCCAAGTCCTAAGGAAATCACTTAACCAATCAAAATTTTCCATCTCACCTCACTTTTATAAGTTTTTCCTAGACCCCACTTTCCTACTACCTTCTTTTCTTCTTCGCATCTCTTTCTTATCTCATCACCCTACCTAACTTTCCATTTCATAAGGGATTTCCATGTTTCTTTTCTAAGGGGGATGCCTTCTCCTAAAAAGTAGGCACCTTCCTGTCCTTCTCCTTCAAAGGGGCAGCCACCTTCCACCCACTTTCCTCTTTTGAAATCTTAAGCTACCTACCATCTTAACCCTCCAAAATAACCTAATTTCACCCCCACCACACCTTATCATTAGGATACCCTAGGAAAATTAGGAGAAAAAACTATAAAACCAGCACAAAGGAGACCCTTACACTAGGAAAAAGATGCCTCCTCCATAGAAGGAGATGTCCTCTTCCTAAGCCCCTTCTATTCACTCTTTTACTTGCTTTCCTTTGTTTTATTTTGGGTGTTAATATATTTCTAAGGTGTGAATCAGCTCTGTAAGCTACTCCATGCCTGATCCTTTTTTGTATTTAATCCTCCTTTCAAGGTTGGTTCATCTCACCTTTTCCCTTGTTTGATCTTAGGCTTTTTAGCTAGCTTTTGCTTTACTTTCTTCTTCTTTTTTCTTGCCTTAAATACTAAGATTCAAGGCTGGTTTTTCCTTGAAGTGACAGCCAAGAGAAGTCATCTTGAATCTAGTTTTTCCCTTTGCCTTTTATTATATTGAGTTCTCCTTTTAGTTTCCTTGAATTCCAACCATGTTCTCTTAGTTTCCCTTGAGTTTTACCTTGTTATTCCATTAGAATTTCCCTTAAATTTCAAGCACGCTTATTCATGATTGATAGTTGGAACAATTGAAAAAAGATTAGCTTGTAATTGTGGGTGGGTTAAGATCAAGTGGACTACATTGTAGTGGGATTTTAACTTCAGATTTGGATTACATGTATGGGAGCTTTATGTTAATGAATTTTGATGTAATTCAATAAATTTAATTGGAATTTTCAATTCATGTTGATGTTCAGCACTTAACAGTTTACATTCTTGAATGTTTGCTTAGATTAGAGTTGATTAGTTTCCTGTTTTACACTTTCTATTGAGTGAATGATTCAACTACTATACTACCATAATTTCTTTTCATGGTTGGTTTTGTTTAATTTCTAGCACCATGCACTTTATGTTCACTTGACTTTTCAAGCACCCAATTATTTCTTTAGATTGCTTAGTTAATGTTAAAGTAAGATTGCATGCTTTAGAATTTGTAAAGTTGTTGATTAATTAAGATTCAAGTTGTTGCCTTCATTCATGATACGAAAGTAGTTTAGTAGTGTTTATCTTAATTAGTTTATTTGCATGTTATGCTTAGAGTGTAGTTGTTAAAGTTTCCTTTTACATAAGTTTAAGTGCTTTATTTAGAATATTGAATGGTTAGGGAATTAGTTGTTTAATGCATGCTTCCTTATCTTAGGAAAGTTGCTTATTTGCCTTTTTAGGCAAGTTTTACTTTTGAAAAGTGCACATTTTAGGAAAGTTTCAATTTTAGCATGTTTTTGCATAGTTTCCATTTTCATGTTTGATTTCTATACTTAGATTAAAAGAAATATTTCTAGAACTTTGGCTAGTTTAGATAGCTTAAAGTAGGGACTACTATCATCATATTAGTCCAACTCCTCATGAAATTGACCTCACTAGCATGCCATATTACAAATGATTCGTGATTTTGCAAGTTTTATTTAAAACAATATTATTAATATTTACTAATGCTCCACTCCCTCTCCTCTCCTTACTTAAATTGCATTCCATATAATCTTAGTTTGGCTAATTTTAAATCCTTTAGATTCTAATTCATCTCTCCATAACTCCAACTTCGTGTTTGTACCATCCCTTGTCTTATTAATCAAAACTATATCATCTATAAATAATATACATCATGGAATCTCCACCTGCAGATGTTTTGTTAACTCATCCATAACTAACATGAATAATATTGACCTATTAGCAAGTTATGGAGGAGTAGTATAATGCATAGTGGAAGTGATATTTTATAGCAATGCAGAAGAAAACTATCTTAATAAGCAATGTAAAGAGTGAGAGTTTGAAATTGAAATCACATGTTTTGATAATTTCATTGATTTTGGAGTTTGCATGATTCAGAAAAAAGAAAAGAAAAAAAAGAGAAGTTAAGAAATAAGAAATTATTTTGGTTAAAGTTATCTTGTGAAATCATTCTACCAAAATGGTAACTTAGAACTAAAATCTATCATGAGATAAGGATATTTCTTTGAGGATTGACATAGAAATAATTTTGAAGAATAGAATGCATGAGGAATTGTTTGAGGAGCATTATAAGGAAATTTCAAGGACAACAATTTTCTAACGAGGGAAGAGTACAATATCTCTAGTTTCTAAATTCTATTTCATGTAATTTTTGAGTTATTTATGAAAGAAATACAAATTTGGAATTTTGCATTTTGAGTTTCAGGGATGTGGCCTTTCAAAAGACTTAGATGGCCTTGAAACTTTAATATTTGGACATACATGGAAAAAGCTTTCCAACAACATCAAGAACAATGAAATTAGAGCTCAAGTAAAAAGTTCATATTTTTTCTAATAAGGGGCATTTTTGTCTTTCTATCAATGGTCCATGCAATATCATGGTCAAGCATGAGATGTCACTAACTACATCATAATTTGTTTAAAAATAATGAGCATTAAAATAACTTAAATGAGGGGCTAGTTTTGATATTGGCACCCCCTATATGCAATAACAATCAAAGCGTCGATTGTAACTCAACAATTTGATTGTAGCCGAGAGAGAGAGAGAGAGAGAGAGAGAGAGAAGAAAGGGAGGGAGGAAGGAAGTTGGCCATCAGAAAACTAAGGAACACCATTGTTGTTGATGAGGAATTGTGCATGAGTTCTTCACTTGTCAAAGACTATATTCACTAAAGAAAATGATGATTCAAATCAATGAGGCAAGCTGATCATATTCCTCGCCATGACAAAATAAACAAATCATAAGTGTTCTCCTTAATCTGGACATATCTTGTGAGAGAAATGAAGAAGATCATGCACCAAGGGTTTTGCTTTAATCAAAGAAATGACATACTACATTGGTGATCTAATCGATTCATCACCTTTCTCACAACAAAACAACAAAACCTAAGAAAAATCTAATTGATCGAAGACGTTTTGTGCTGTCAAATTGTGCCATAACAATGCGCACTCCTTTAGCAATGGTCACTATTTTTCGCCCATTTTTGGCATCGAATGGCAATGAAATCTCATCAAACATCATAGGATCTACATACTATGATCTTAATATCATATTAGCAACCATTTGTATTAATAATGACAAGTTAAATGTACAATATTTGTGCAATGTTTGATCTAACCATTTAAAACCTAATTAGTGACTATCTCAGGTAAAGAAATTTGATGGACCTTGAATACTATTTAGAACCATTAATTCAAGAGAGCAACAACCATAATTATGTTGATTAGAGATTTATCATGTTGTTTTATGCTATTAAATGAAACTAGGTTATTATTCACTGTCATATCGGAGTTAGATGTGTTCTTCAGCTATGTATAATATTATTTATGTTAACTAAATAAGATCTGAATGTTGGATAGAGGTTAGATGTCTAAATTAAAAATTAGTAGTACTATTTTATGTAGCTAAATGAAATTTGACTATAAATTGATAATGTAGACTATAAATCGACAATTAATTATTGAATATGCATATGTGAAATTGTGGTAAAAAAAATTTATAAACAATTGATTTGATCCATGAATTAACTAAAAAGAGTTAGATTGTGATTACATAATAAGAATTTCATAATGTGAAGTGTTATGTTTCACATTACTGATAAAGTACATGTTGATACACGGATTTGATATTGTCTAATTTGGTTTTTGGTATGGCATGATAAGGGTAGGTACATTTAAGATTGCTATGCTATGAATTCAAAATGCTATTTCTTTTATAAAAACTTATTTCAAGTAAATGATGGAATACAATAGAAACATCTTGAATTATAAAATTCTATAAAAACTAAGGTTTTTCCCATAAGTCTAAATGTTTACAAAAGCAGTGTTTTGTTTATGAAATGATTTGATTTTATATGATTTTTATGTTCTACATTCCTCGAATATGCTTTAAGATACACAAATGATATTTAACAAGAAAACATAATGTTTTTGAATGATTATAAAATCATCTTATTTTGAGTTGATGGATGATTTGGAAAGTGTATCATTTTGATAGTACTTGTGTACTTATATTTCTCTTGAATTTGATTATTATCCTTTTATAGTGAATTATACACACTTATATGTGATTTAGAATGAAAATGCTTTTGGCATCATCAATTGATTTATTGGGATTCTGTGATTTGGGCTTAAGGGCTACATATGTGTGTGTGTGTGTGTGTGTGTGTGTGTGTGTGTGTGTGTGTGTGTGTGTGTGTGTGTGTGTGTGTGTGTGTGTGTGTGTATGTTTTGAACTAGCAAGAATAGTAAATGTGAGCTACTTGTAAATATGCATTCTATTTTGATTTTGGCATGTTAGTGCAATGGAATTTTGAGTAATTGGGAGACTCTGATGAGTTGATCCTAGTTTTGGGGATTTATATGAGACCTCAACAGTTGCTATACTAGGAAGATAGTTGGCCATTGGCTTCTGAACAAGTACTAGCATATGATGGGCATGTTTGATGAGAGTAAGTTGCATGAGAGGACTACTCTTATATTTGGTTTGATTCAACTATGTTATACAGATGGTGTATTAAGTGTGGCATCCACTAATGAGTACAGATTTGGACTTTGGTTGTGTTGAGTGTATAATTTACCTTCTGATTTGTTTGGACATGGGCTAACATGTTGGTCATTCTGAAGAGTTAGACTATAGCTTATGCAAAATGGTTATGGAGTCAGCATTGAAGTATGTTTTCATAGACTTGACAGACGAGTTAATCCATTGATTCACATATGCAGTTAAAATTAGGTGAACCATAAGATTTGGTCCTAACCCATTTATAGACAGATATGACACCAAGGATGTTTTATCAATAGATTTGATATCGATATGATTTTATATGATATTTGATTTGATTTGATTTGACTAATTATTAATTAAAGACATATTTTGTTAGAAATGCATTCATATTTATATCACGATCATATCTAATTGCACATAATTTATTATTGTCAAATTTGATATTGATACAATTTGACATGATATTTCACTTTATTTACAATCAAAGACATATTTTGATAGAAATGCATTTAGATTTGTATTATGTTCATATTTGATTCGAATCTAATTCACACTGAACATATGATTTGTTTATAGAACTATTTTAACTTGTAATTTGATACCATTTCTATAGAACATATGATTTGTTAACTTATAATTTTAACATGAGCACTCTATTCTAAAACATCATGACCTTATTTATATATGAATATTTGTTAAAGCTTGGTTTTTGTAAACTAAGAATTGCATGCTAAAATAGCATCTTATTCTACCTAATCAAGTGCATGATTATTGAGATATTGTAATTTGTTTGCACTATCTCATATTTGAAGAGTTAAAATTGAAGAAAAAATGAATCAAGCTGAGGACAAGACAAAGGGAGTTCATAGGAATAGGAGATCAAGACTTCTTGTATTTGAAAGGTGAGCTTCATAACTTAAGATTTGTTTTATAAGCTACTTGAGAATGTTTGTGTGTTGTTTGAAGTAATGGACTCCTTTCTAATTAATGGAATGTGATGTGATGTGATTGTGACTAGAGTTTCTAAGAAATGAAAAAGTTTGTGTTATTATCTTTTCTTAAAATTCAAAAAAAATGTTTGTAAAGTTTATCAGGTGTTTCCCATCATGTGCATTAAATTCGTATATGTTCAAAAAATAGAGGAAACTCTGCTAGATTTTTGGTAGGAATGAGACTCCATTCCACCATTAGGTCCTTGTGTTTGTGAAGAAAATGACACTCGAGGTTTTTAGGAATGCTTTCCAAGGAAATGATTTTTTGTTGTTTTGTTTTCAAAAGGAATTTTCAAACAAGGGTATCTTAAATTTCAATAAATCATTTAAAAAGGATTACAAACATTTAGGGCATCGCAATTAGTATCAAAGCTCAGATTCAATCCACTCACAACTAGTCACAAAAAGGAAAGTTATTAAGAGTCCACAAAACAAGGAGACTTTGATCCCTATGTGAGTAAAATATAGAATATTCTTTTGAATTAGTAGGGTTCTTAAATATAGAATAGGAGTATAAAGTATAAGAATTGGTATCTCTAAGTGAGAAATTGTTAAGTGATAGAAGATTAATTTACATAGGTGACCTATTGAGAAAGTTCATGTTTTAACTTGGATGGTGTGTATAGTGCTTTGGAGAGCATGCAACTATTCTAATAACAATAGTTTGAGAATTGTTGTGAAGGATCCAGAGAGTCACAATAGAGAAATCTCTTAGAAACTTGGAGAATCACAAAATTAGTCAAAAAATGTAGCAAAAACTTACTACTAATACTTTTACAATATTATGACAAATCAATAATAAATTTTAGACATTAGAAAGGTTTAATGTTGAAATCGATGAAATGTTAGATATATTATATTAATATGATTTTAGATCATAAATCTAGACATGATTGTGGACAAGTTCTTAAAAAAAAAGAACTAGAGTACGAGATTAAATAGATTGGTGTTTCAAATTGATAACTCTGATTTATAGCTCTATTAATCTCACAACCTTGTAGATTTTAGCACAAACTTGGGTAAAGTGCATACAACTTCACACGCATAATTGCCTTTCCACCATAATAGTTTGAGAAAAAAGAAAAGAGCAATCAATGACCATTGAGAAAAGAATTTACATAAAGTAAGGGAGAGTGATTGTTCAAATATGAATTTTAGAAATGATTGATACAAGGATTCTCTATAGACTTTGAATCAATTGTTTTCTAAGAGGGCGATCTTGATCTCTACCAACCCTCTATAGATAACTTGGTAGAACTTGAACTTTTTAGAATTCAATTAAATTTTTTGGAAAAGCATTATAGATATAAGGAGTTTGAAAGAAACAATGTGAAATTGTATGATTTTGGATGGAGACATAGTTGGATGATTAAGACATCCATTCTAAGATAATTAGTAGAAAGTTCAAAATTTTTGGTAAAATTAGTTATTGGACAAGATTCATATTATGAATTGTTGGCTATGGCCTTGTGACATAAAGTTTGAGAAAGGTTATTTAGAGTAAACAACCTTTTTCAAAACTGCTAAGAAAGATAATGTCCTTATTTGATGAAATATGATCTTAAAAATGAAGGGAGATTGATATTTAAACTTTTAATAGTTGTAATTATTGCATGAAACTAAATGACAGTGATGAAGATGTACAAATTGTTCCAAGCTAGAAATATTTTCTATCCTTAAGAAGTTCTGGGTGATACTTTTAGAGGATTGAAGAGACAAACATATAATAAAAAGGTTGAATCTACTTGTGGTGAAAAATAGGTAAAGATTGAAATCTTTTTGTTAGAGATGAAACCTTAGAGTCAATTTTTGTTAATTAGATGAATTGTTGAAAACTAGGATTCATAAGACTTAATGGTTCGTCATGAGGTAGTGCATACATAACAATATCTTCATTATGTGTTAGTTGTCATTGAGAAAAGATGAATGGATGTCTCCTTAAACCTCCCTAAACATGACAAATATTTTATGACATGTTAAGGACAGATTAGTTGTTTTAAGTTGGTCAATAAATGATTTCCATAAGATCACCTTTGATATTCTAAGCAGAGTAATTATCTCTTTTTACATGAGATAAGTTTTGCACAAGCATGTGTCATTGATTATGAAAGTGGTTAGACACATTGCAAAGGAAAGCTAGAACTTTCTAGATAAACTTAAATATTAAGAGAATTGTAAACCCAACCTTTATGAGATGCTAGTAGTCAAACGCATTTCCTTTGCATTTTCTAATAATTTACCAAGATTACTATAGTAAAAATGAGATAGATCATACTATCAAGTTTGTACCTAGTATAGTTTCAATTCTCAAAATGTCATAGGAAACTACCTTAGCATAGCTTAATTAGTTGGGAAATTAGTTGTAGAAAATGGAAGAATTAAAGACTTATCATATATTTTTCTTTGTTGTGAAAAATACTACTCTTATTTATCAAAAGAAGAATGAGTTAACTAGATTTTTGGTATTGACTATTGAATACATAAGATGTTACAGTGAACAATAAGTACCCTTGGTGTAGCTTTAATATTACTCGTAAACACACAAATCAAAGTAGTAACTGTACGCAAGTGAGGTCAATCCCAAGAGGAGTTTCATGGATTTTTTTAAGCAATTGGATCTTATTTAAATTACCTATCATAGCCAAACAAAGATTGTATTTGATTTATTCTAATAATAAAAAGAAATTAGAAATGAAAACATGCTTGGAATTAGAAACTAAACTATGGAAACTTTCTAAACTTAGACATAGAAGCTAACTAAAATGAATCTAACATGCAACTAACTTAAGAAACACTTAAAGGAATCTAAACATGAACTAAACTAATTAACAAACATGGAAAAACTAAATCAAAAGGTGTCACATGAAAACTCATGGAGGTGCGCATGCAACACATAATGCAGGCTTCACATGGATCTAGAATGATACACATGGGAATTAAAGAGAATGATATGCATGGAACAACTTAAATAAAACTAAGAATGGAATGCAAACATCATATGGTTTATAATAAAAATTAAACGAATAAAGAAACATAAACCATTCAATAACAAGATGCTCATGGAATCACTTTCATTATTTTATAAACTTCATTACAACTTGGTGAGCCACATAAATTCAAAATTAAGAACATGGAAATAAATGGTTTTCACCATCTCAAAGCCCACAACAATGTTCAATCCAACCAAACTTCATCAAAATACATCCAAGGTAGCATGTATCCAAACCCAAACAAGAGAATCGAAGAAAAAGTGAAAGATAGTGGGAACGAATTCAATAAAGATGGATGATCCAAGAGCTAGCAGTAGAATAAAGCAAGTAAAGAAAAGAAACAAGGATGATTCAAGGGCTTCTATCTCTTGGCCATCAATACAAGAGATAGTTGTCTTGGAACAAAGAGAACTAAGCAACATCCTTAACAAATCATCAAGGAAAAGACCTCAAACTATTTGTATGGAACTAAGAAGCAAAACAAGCAACAATGGAAAAAAAAAACAAGCAAGGAGATGAACATGGAATTAAAGGAAAGAATCTTAGAATGGGGAAGGCAAGAAGGAGGCGTGGAGCACCAATGAAGGCTAAAGCATCCCAAGAGATGTACTTTGAAAACCCTAGAAAAATGAGTAAGAAGGAGGTGCCACTTTTTAGGAGCAAGAGGCATCTCCCCGTTCATGTTTTTGACATGGAATCCATTGAGGTTTTATACATGGTGTGCATCCTAAATTTGATAAAATTCTACCCTAAAGAAAGAGTGAAAGAAAAGATAAGCATTGGAGGATAGGATAACCATGGAATTAGGAGGTCGAGCTTAATTTAGAAAGTACGAAACCATGTGACTTCAAGGAGGAGAAAATCATTGATGACTTAAGGAATTTGATGTGGGACTTAGAGAATGATATGGGAATTGGATTAGAAGGTGGGGCACCTAGGAAACATGGAGTGGAAGAGGAGATTGTAGGGAAGCTTAAAAAGTTACATGGTGGAGTTTTAAGGGGGAGAAGATCACACCAAGTCTTTGTGCATGATCCCCCTTCCTAAATCCATCACATTGGAGAGAAGTGGAGAAATAGTGAGAGAGAAAGAAAGAGGAAAAAATGGAATGTAGTTTCTTCTCCTATTGTTCCACCTTACATTCGTATCTTCCCATGTGATAATCACCATTTAATTCCTTCCTATTATCTCTTGACAGTCATGGTTTTAGCATGTAGATAATTGCTTGAAATCTCCCCCAATCATGAGTTCCATGTGGCTTGGCTTATATGGCTTCATATCTCAGTTTGATGGCTTCTTGATTGGTTGCTTGAGTGGCTTGAATCCTTTTTAGCTCCTTGGATTGTATGCTTGTCATCTCCTAACATGGCTCATCTGGCTTAGGTGGCTTACATGTATCCAATTCTCATGCAAAGGTTATAGAATTTCATGAATTTTGTATGGGCCCATTCTAATAACTTTTAATTCTTCCAATTGCTTTATCAAACTTATTTGCCTCTCCGAGGAATGATCTTAAGCCATGCTTGATCTTTGGAATGATGAAATTTAGTCTGATTCTCTTATTTGATCTTAATCCTTGATTCTCATTGAAAGTGATCTCAGTTGTTGGATCATCCTTTCAATACCTACAAGAGATTATAAAAAAAAATCCTAATTAATACTTGAAAATTTTTGAAACAATCACACACTTACTCTAAATTAGCTCCCAAACCTTAAGATATCAAACTTTTGAAATATTGGTTCAGAAATTCATGTGTCATGCATTTTTGGAAAAACCCTAGAATAATGACTGTAACATATGACATATATGCTACTAATTTGGTAATTTTTATTCAAAATTGAATATTTATCAGAGCCCCCAACTAGTATTTTTATATTCCCAAGCAAAGCATGTGAAAAATCATGAGAACAAAAGTGGTTGTCATTTTTGTAGTTACTCACAGTTGCATTTAACATTTGTAACAAGCCCTTAAACCCCTAAATTATCCTTAGTAGATAAGTTAGGCCTCGTGACGGTTTGCAGTGAATATACCCACAAAATTTAGTAAGGCTAAGTTTCTTAATTTATCTTAGAGAATTCTCATCCATTAGCACTCTACTGGCTTTAACAACTTAATAAAGATGAATGAAAAATTCTGCAAGTTACCCACATACAAAAGCTATTTTATTACAATTATATCTCAGAGTGTAATGTGTGTACAAGCTACATAAATATGGACTTCTACATAGAAATGCTTATATTCCATCAAAAAGATATCTTGATCTCAATTTCTCATTGACATACACTAAAAAATGAAGCTCTCAGAGAAAAGGGTCAAATAAAATTCTCTCAACATGTGACCACATCCAACAATCTGATGGTTCACATCAACATATGAGCACCGATGATACAAAAGACTGGGATCCCTAAAAATGGATGTCATTACTAAGACTAGTAAGAATAGTTCACCTTAATTTCTTCATATTTATATCCTCATTAAGGCTATCTTCTACCTTAAGATCAATAGGCCTTTAGATAGGAGAAACTTAGGTTTGATACCAATTTTTAAAGAAAGGTTACAAGGATTCAAAGGCTTCAAATATGAGTAGAGATTTTCAATTATTGGACAGCTTTACTTTTGCTTACAATGAAGTGAATATCCTTTCTATTTGTCCTTTCTCTCTTCACAACTTTTCTTCTCTTTATAATTCTTTTTTACTGCCTTTTTATTTCTTTGAAGAAAGGTTTTTTCTATGTAAACACTTTGATATTTTTCACTTCTTAGACCTTTGTCCTTTTGGAACTTTTTCTACCATCTCTTCTCATTTTTGAAAGATAGGTAATGGATATTTAATTGGGTTTCTAGTTAAGGTATATAGGACTTTGAAAAGAAAAAGCTTATCAAGAGGCTCAAAAGGTCTAACTAGTGGTATAATATACTAGGTAGGCTTTATGTCTTTGGGCTAAAACAAGGATAGCCTATATCATTTCCTATGTTTCTTAATGCCTACGGTATCTAATAAATGTTTAGGAAAGAAAGTCAGTATTCCTATTCAATTCTTGGCAATTGATCAAAACAAAGATATTGAGATCTTTGTAAGTTAACATTCGTTGAAGAAAATATTAAGTTATATATATATATATATATATATATAACCCTCAAAATGATGATAGACTCTAAAACTTATTGGGTATATGTTTCTATTGATTTTCCTCACGGTTCCTAAGTCATAACCATTTATCTATCTAAACTATGCATTGTGTATAAGTGTATTTTGAGATATAACTTCATAAAATGCTTTAAAAGATGAATAAATCACAAAATTAACCTTTGGCATTTCTATTTAGAAGTTAAAGTAGTGGAAATACTAAGATTCAAAAACTCCAATTCTCATAATAGTAAAGGACCTTGAACTTAAAAACTTGAAAATAAATTTCAAAAATACAAGAAAAACTCAAGAATCTCATGCGCATCTATACCCCCAACCTGAACTTGACATTGTCCCAATATTTTGAAACATGAGATTCCTATAGGTTGATTGTGTAATGTAGAAAAAAGAGATTAAAAAAATAAAAAACACTGGGTTTCCTCCTAGTGAGCTCTAAGTTTAATGTCTTTAGCCAAACATATAATGATATAATTTAATGATAGAAGATAGTGATGAATGTTGGACTCATGATGGATGTAGGTGTCATGAGACACGCTATGGTGGGTCATGGTATATTGGTTCCCTAAGTAAAATCTCCTCTATTTTAGGGTTTACCAACTCCAGATAAGGTTTCAACCTTTGACCCCATGAGGTAGAGAGTACATACAATGTAAGGTCCAATCCATCAAGAATGAAGTTGTTCAGGAAATTTATGCAACCTAGAGTTATATGGAAGGACCTTTCGCTCTAGTGTAAAGGACTTATGAAAATGTGTTTATGATGATGTGCTTTCATAAGATCCCTTATATAACTTAGCAGACTCATATGCATCCTTCCTATTTTCCTCTAACTCATTGAATTGGAGCTTCCTATTCTAGCACAATCTATGTCAAAATTGAGCATTTTAATGGCCCAATATGTTATATGCTCAAGTTCTACTAGGAGATGACAGGTCTTTCCATAGACTAGATAATAAGGTTGCAAGCCTATAGGGGTCTTAAATGTTGTACGGTAGGCTCTAAAGCATCACTAAAGTCTTAAAGACTAGTCTTTCTGACTAGGATTAACTATCTTTTCTAATATCAGCTTTATCTCCCCATTTGACACTTTCACCTATCCACTAGTCTAAGGATGGTAAGGAGTAGTAATTCTATGGTAACACCATATTTTTTTATTAAGTTCTCAAACACCCTATTATAAAAGTATTTTGCATCATCACTAGTTATGGCTCGTGGAGTACCATAGCATGAAAATATTTTTGTTTCAAAAACTTGATCACCACCATGTGGTAATTGATCTTACATGCTATGGTTCCCACCCATTTGGACACATAGTCTACTACCACAAGGATGTAGAGATAACTAAAGGAGCTAGGAAAAGTTCCCATAAAATCGATTCTCAAAACATCAAAAGGGTCAATGATCATAATAAGATTTAGAGGTATATCTCTTTTTCCTATACTCATAATTGCTTACAACATGCAAATGCTATGCATTAAGCATGTGAATCTTTGAAAATAATAGGCAATAGAAGCCACACTACAAAACTTTTGTAGACATCTTTCTTGAACTAAAATGGCCCCTGCATGCATGGTTATGATAAAAGAAAATGATTTGATGATTTTCACTATCTGGTATGCATCTCCTAATAACCTAATTAGGACAATACTTAAATAAGTATAGATCATCCCGTAAAAAATGCTTGACCTCTGTGAGAAATCTTTTCCTATCTTATTTTGATCAGTGATTAGGAATTTGACCTATAATAATGTAATTGACAATATGCATGTACCAAGGTAACAGTGAAATGTGTAAGAGCTGTTCATCTAGGAAGGTTTCTATTATAGGAACATGTTCACTTGTAGACTCCCCACTTAACTTGGAACATGAATGCTACAATGTTTTTGAAAATTTTCTTATCTAAAATTTCTAAATTAAACATCTGTAAGAATAATATCCATCAAATCAACCTCGGTTTAGCTGGGAAGGTTTCTATTATAGGAACATGTTCACTTGTAGACTCCCCACTTAACCTGGAAAATGAAAGCTACAATGTTTTCAAAATTTTTCTTATCTCAAAATTCTAAATTAAACATCTATAACAATAATATCCATCGAATTAGCCTCGATTTAGCATCCTTCTTAGAAAGAAGGT
This sequence comes from Warburgia ugandensis, assembly GCA_035236585.1. Taxonomy (NCBI): domain Eukaryota; kingdom Viridiplantae; phylum Streptophyta; class Magnoliopsida; order Canellales; family Canellaceae; genus Warburgia; species Warburgia ugandensis. The sequence goes on from CP141134.1 coordinate 43,148,996, forward strand.
ATTTTAATAATGCATGGTTCATATCGATAATGACTTTAGATCCTAGCAAATAAGATCTATCCAGGGCAAATATCATAGCCAACAACTATTTCTCCATAATAGAATAATTGAGTTGGGCATCATTGAGGGTCTTATTAGTATAGTATATCACATGCGAAAGTTTATCAATATGCTACCCCAAAACAATACTAATCGCACAGTCCGAAGCATCACACATTATCTCAAATGGTGCACTCCAATCTTGTAGTTGAATAATAGGAGCATAAGTGAGCTTAGCCTTTAGGCGCTCAAATGGTTTCATGTAATTTGCTATTATTTTTTGCAAGTGCACGGGCTATTGTGGTATAGCTAATGCAAATATAGGTCAATTCCACAAGGATGCACTTTTAGAAATTAGAGTTTTTAGTAAAATTTATTTATTTAAAATTTGAAATTATTTGACAAAAACTAATAGAAAGAAATTAGACTTTAGATCTAGTTTAACAGTGAAATTACATATGTCTAGCTCCAGAAAGAAAAGGGAAAAAATAACATCACCTTGATTAACCTAAAACTAAAAAAAAAGGAAGAAAAATATACTTTCCAAACTTAAGTACTATCCAATTCTTCAATTCTAGTATTAAAAACTTTGACTAGACTTCATCAGTATATTCAACATGTCCTTGATTAATGATCTGATGGATGAATTTGTCAAATTCTTCAAAATTTCAAAGATCTAGTATAATTAAGGAATTTAAGAATTAATGGCTTAAATCTATTTTAAGAACTCAAATTGAAGATTAGGAATAGCTATTAAACTAGAAACTATCCTAAAAACAAGTTCTAAAAGTTAATCAAAATTCTAAATCAAAAAGACAAGAAATAAGTATTTTCCTGTAATTAAACCAGAATCCTTGATTTGGTTAAATAGGAACAGATAAGATAGTTCCTAGATTAACTATGGAATAACATAGAACATGAATAACTAAAACTAAAATAGCATAAAATGTGAATACTAATAGTAATAGGACAAAAAATGTAATTTGAAATATTCTACTAAGAGTAAAAGGGGAATTTTTCTCGAAACTTCCTTCCGTAAACAGTAAACTCCAAATCCATTGAAGAAGACGACTTTGTCGAAGGAGATGAGGTCACCTGGCCAATGTGGCATGTCAGAGAGATGAAGATGGGCATCATTTGGTGCTGGAAAGGTGCCCTAGAGAAAATCTGGGTGCTAGGTAGTCGATGATGTGGAGATGGGAAACTCAAGCTAGGCTAGCCGGTGATGGTTGAGGTGGTTTGGTGTGATAAGGAGATGGAGAATGCGGGAGATCTGGGCAGTGAAGAGGAAAATGCGATAGAGTAGGGGAGCTTCGGAACTGAGCTGGGCTGGCTTGGAAATCAGAGGAACAGAGGGGAGCGTGTTTGGGGATCCATGGAAGACCCTAGCTAGATGATGCGATGCGATGATGCCAGGTTCGAGAATAAGTGAACAGGAGTAGAGTGACTCTAGTTGAAAGCTAGACCAAGCTAGGCAGAGGAGCAGATTATCGCATCGATGATTTGGAGGAACAATGTTGATCAGGTAGAGAAGATGAAATCGAAGGCGTCTAGTGCGGTGATAGGTAGAGTGCGTGATGCAGGAAAAGATGGAAAAAGGGTGATTGGGCTTGGAAGATGGGTGTTGCTAAGAGACTACAGTGCCGGCTTCTAAAGCAGAGGAGGCTAGAGAAAAGATGACACCTGCCGACCAAGGGGCGATCTGGGCAGGCATCTAGTGCAATATAGTACTAGGGGGAACAGGGAGATGACACCTTTGGTCTGGGCATCAACAAGGAAAAGAGAGAAGTAAAAATAGAGGAAAATAGAATTACAATAAAAAGAAAATGATGAACAAAGAGGACTGGGAGTAACTAAGAAAGGAGAAAAGAAAGGGTTTTGGCTATCATGGTGGGAAACTGGAAAACAAGGGGAAACAAAGGAAAACAACGAAAAACTAGAACAGAAAAGCAAAAAGAAAAAAAGTAAAGAAGAAGGAGGTGATCTATGGCAGTGCTTCCTACCTTCCAGCCCAAGGAAGAGTTGAGGAGAGATGGATGAGAAGAGAAAAATAAAAGAAGAGGAAAAGGGGGTGGTTAAAGAGAATGGTGAGGCTGAGAGAGAAATAATGTGGGAAAGAGAAGGGAATAAGGAAGTGAATGATAAGGAAAGGGATGACTCCTCCTATGAGTCAGCCAAAGGAAATTCCCCAAAAAGAAGAGATTCCTTCTATTTTGCCTTATGCCTTTGCTTATGAGAAAGAGTTTGTTTCCACTTGGAAACTTTTTCATTCTGAAATTATCTCCTAAATAGGAAATCTCATCCATAGTTTCCATTCCTATGATTAGAACTCATCTTCTTTTAGGAAACCATCCCATCCTTCTTTATTAATCTTCAAAATGATCTGCATTGTTGAAATTCCATCTAAGCCATCCAACCCTCCTTTAGTTGATATGCAAGACCAAAGACTAGATTAGATTCATCTAAACCATACATTAAGCATTCAATTAGCTCAAATGATCATCTGACCATTAATTTTTGACAATTGACTATTGGATGGTCAATTTGAGATATATTTTATATTTTATCTAAAAATTATCAAATTAATGAGTTAGATGGTCTAATTAAACACTAAACTAGGGTTCTTTTGGCCAAAATTACACACTTAACACAATACTCATCAAATTCAAAATTTGCCTCCTTCATAAGTAGATTATATAAAGGCTTAGAAATTTTACTGAAATCTTTGATAAGTCATCTATATAATCCAACATGGCTTAAAAATGATAGGATTCCTTCACTATCCTCAAAGAAGAAAGATTAGAAATGAGATCCACTTTGGCTTTATCAACTTCTGTGCCATTATGCGATATAATGTGGCTTAAAATAATGTCATTTTGTGTGACAAAATGATATTTTTTCCAGTTAAGCACTAGATTCTTTTCTTGACACTTAGTAAGGACTAATTTCAAATGGTTCAAGCATTAATCAAAGGATTACCCAAAAAATATAAAATCACCTATAAAGACTTCTAAGAACCTCTCCACCATATCAGAAAATATGCTCAACACACACCTTTGGAAAGTAGCTGGTACATTACATAATCCAAATGGGCATATATTGGTAAGTGAAGGTCCCAAAAGGTCAGGTGAAGGTAGTCATCTTTTGGTCTTTATGTGCTATGGGGATTTGGTTATAACTAGAATAACCATCAAGAGAGAAATAGTATTTATGATTGGCTAACCTTTCCAGCATTTGATCAATAAAGGGAGAGGAAAGTGGTCTTTCCTCGTGATCGAGTTCAATTTTCAATAATCTATAAAAACTCCCCACCCAATGGTCATACAAGAGGGGAATAGGTCAATATCCTCAATGCATATTACTATGACTCTAGACTTCTTGGGTATTACATGAACTAGGTTAACCCAAGTGCTATTAGAAATAGGGTAGATAACACCAACATCTAAGAGTTTAAGCACTTTGTCTCTCACAACCTCTTTCATATTAAGGCTTAGTCACCTTTGTGTTTCCCTAGATGCTTTACATTTTCGTCTAGGTGAATTTTGTGCATATACACAACAAAGGTAATCCTTTTAATGTCCTCTATGGTCCACCCTAAAGCTGTCTTATGTTCTCATAGAACATCAATTAGATTTTCTTCCTATTCTTAATCTAAAATTGAGGCTATAATTATAGGCAAGGATTCATTTGGTCCTATGCAAGAATATTTTAAAATTTTAAGCGAAGTCTTAAAGACCAAAGTGGGTGGTTTTTCTATTAAAGGCATTGGAAAAGAATTAGATGGAGAAAGAGGTCCACTTGAGTTTCCCATTTGGAGGTATCTATAATTAATGCAGCATCTAAAAGATTATTTACCTCATCTATGGACTTGCCTGACAATTAAAGTGTGTAAGACACACCTCAAGTGGATCTAAGGTAGATAATGGTTGATTAACATTTTAAATTAGACCTTCAATCAAATTGAATACACATGAATATATAGGTTTACATGCTGATGATCAGTGTTATGCATATTTAGCTTTATTTTCATGTTGCCGAAAGACAATTTCATCACACATTTCTACAGTTGATGATGGTACTAGATGTTGCTAAAGATGGATATCCAAGAATGGTTGGGATCTCACTACCGAGGTCTGGTACAAGTTGGGTATCCAAAACTATAAAATATATAGGGAAGTAAAACTAGTCCACCTATATTAACACATCTTGAGCCATACCATATGAAATTTTTACTAATCTACTTACTAACCGTAAAGTGGCATTGGTTGGTTTTAACCGCCTAATCCAAGTTGCTCATAGACAGAATATGGCAACAAATTTACCATGTCCCCTAAATCTAGTAGTTCCCTATCAATGATGTGATCTCCAATAATACATGAGATGGTAGGACAACCTAGATCTCTAAACTTAAAGAGGGGTCTCGTCCTGAATCAAAGAGCTCACCTACTCAGTGAGGAAGTCTCTTTTGCACATTAAAAACATCCATTATCTCATGGAAATTTGTCCCTTTCTTTATCTTGTTTAAGAGTTGATGGAATTGAGCTTTAACCACACAAGGTGCCTTCGCTATAGGTTCTAATAGAGTTGGAGATTTCTATCTTTTCTCTTTCTTCTTAATTATAGCTAGTTCATTCTCCTCTAAGTTTCCTCAATCTGCCCTACCTAATTATCTATTTGACAAACACTCCTAAGGGTAGCTATTGACTTTGCTTTCTTGAGGGATCTCTAAAAATTTGAAGATGGCCTTATTTCAAACTATACCTTAGGGTTTGAGATTGGCTGACAGGGAAATTGTCCTTTTCCTCTATCATTCAATGTAGTTGACAGTTGGCTCATTTGCATTTCTAGTTTGGCAATAGCATGAGAATTGACATTGGTGGCCTGCCAACTCTCATTCTAGAATTGGTTTAGAGCTTGTCTAGTCTCTTCCTATTGTTTAAGGGATCCCTCCATGTATAACTGAACATTTTCCTCAAAGGTTGGTTTCTTTAGGTGCTGAAGAATCTCTAAGAAAGTTTTATGGAAGGATTTCATAGATGGACCTCCTTGCTGAGTGTTCTTGAACCATGAAATGTTAGGATGCCCAGCACATCCTATATTATAGGTCTCAAAATAAGGATTATTACTATTATTTGACATGCCATCATAGTATTCACCTATTCAAAAAGATATATAGGAAACAGTGGATTAGATGGACAAGTTGATACAAATAGAACAAACCTCTTGTGGAGGTTTCATGGATGCATTTGCTACAATAAAGGCATCAAGTTTTGCATCAATTTTCTAGAACATTTTTTCTAACTTGTCCACTCATCCTGCTAAGGAGTCAAACTTATATGACATATTTGTAGGCACTCATATTTCATAAAGGCCTCTTTTGAGGCTAGGAATTTCTATCTCACAATTTGAAATCCCATTACTGGAAATTTTCAACTAAAGTCCCAAAAATTTCCCCAGGCCTCTATCTCACTTTTCATCTTGACGGCCCCTCCACTAGCTGGATCCACCATCATTCTATTTTGAGGTGTAAGTGCCTCATAAAAGTATTAAACTTTTTTCCATTTTCAAAAGGACACTTTTGCAACAATTCATTCCACCTCTCCTAGCACTCATAAAATTGCTCATCTTCTCTTTGCTGAAGCTTAAGATGTCCCTACGAAGGCCACTGGTTTTATGTACAAGGAAAAAATTATTCAAGAACCTTTTAGATAACTGGTTCAATGTGGTGATGGAACCGACCTTTAAAGAATTCAGCCATGAATTGGCCTTATCTTTCAATGAGAAGAGAAACAACCAAAGTATAATAGAATCATCTTAAAAAAAATTAAATTTAAATGTAGAAAAAATATTAAGGAATTCCTTGATATGTAGGTATGGATCCTCTCTTTCTAAACCGTAATAAGTTGGGAGTAACTAAATGACTCTTGGTTTAAGCTCAAAGTGGTCTATATTGGTAGGTGGTAATGTGGTGCATGATAGAGTATTCAATTCAAGTAACACATAGAAATCTCTAATGGCCTTTGGCTCAACTATAGTAGGTGGTTCTGCCATAGGGTTAGAGTTTGATTTCTTACCCCTTGCATGTGGATGCATTCAATCTTAGGATCAAGCAGTGCTGACTTCGCATTTTGAGATCGACAATTGTGCATGCACTAAGATGAAATCCTAACTAAATGATGTAACCTAACTATATGCTACCCCTAACCTTAAATGATGTGAAATCAATCCTAATGGTTCGCTAACGAGCTAATTTGATATTCTTTTTTAATATGTAGGGTGGTAGCTTTTAGACCTAGATCTGGACAACTGCTCCTTTTATTTAGGCCCGACTACTGCCTACCATTTATGTTCTGCTCTAAAGTGGTTAATACAATTCTCATGTAAGGAGGCATTTAGACCTCAACAAATATCAATGAAAAGCTTGAAAAAATCACTTAGATTTTCCTACCTACTATAACCATGATGCTAAGAAGTCCTTTGAGTAACAAAAGATCTACTCCTTCAAAAATGATCCTACATGTTTATACCGTAAGTCTCTTGCCACTTGATTTTGAATTAAGATTTAAGGGTTGGGATTGCAATCAAACAAGGAAGTGACTTGATTACCTAGGTAGACCAACGATTTGGTGATGAAATCTAGTCCTTATCTTATTAGGGTTCTTGTGGGGCCCTTGCTATCAATGTGATCCATCCACCATAAAATAATAAAGAAAGTAATAAATGTATAGTACAATGCAAGAAAAATAAACTAATGACTACCTATATGCTATGCTTTAAATTCAATACAGAAAGTAATAAATATGTTATGTTCTGTTGTGTTGTGTTGCAGCAGTCCTAAAAATTATACTATGTGAATTACACTGCCAATCTGAATGCAATTTACACTAGATGCAACTATACTAGGAAAGTAAAGAGATGGTTAGAGACTTACAGTGAGGTTTCTCATGAAGTTCAAGTGCGGGCCACCATACCCCACACTTGGTCTATGTTATTACAACCCTTTTAAAATAAATAATTAAAAATTATAATGGGGCCTCATTACAAGTCATCTCAAAAAAATAAAAATAAAAACCTTAATCTAGGAAAGCAATAAATCCTAGTTAATCTGAAACAAATAATATGTCAATTTATGAGGAATTAGAAAAGTATGCAAATATGAAAGGCAAATCCTAATCTAATGCAACCTAGATTTATGATTAGAGATAAACAATCTAAATGAACATTCAACCAGAAATCAATTGTGACTCCTTGGCAATAACACCAAAAACTTGGTGTAGCTTTAATATTATTTGCAAGTGCACAAATCAAACTAGTAATTGTATGTAAGTGAGGCCCATCCCATGAGGAATCTCACAGATTTTTAAGCAATTGGATCTTATTTAAATTACCTATCCTATCCAAAGAAAGATTGTATTTTATTTATTCTAAGAATTAAAAGAACATGAAAATGGAAACATGCATGAAATTAGAAACTAAACTAAGGAAACTTTCTAAAAATAAAACTTTTTAAACTTAGACTTAAAAACTAACTAAATCTAATCTAACGTGTAAACAACAATTAAAGGAATCTAAACATGAAGTAAACTAATTAACAAACATACAAAAATTGAATCAAATGATGGCACATGAACTCATAGAGAGTGGGCATGCAACATACAATGGAAGGTTCACATGGATCTAGAATGATACACATGGGAATTAAAGAGAATGATGTGCATGGAACAACTTCAATAAAACTAAGATTGGAATGCAAACATCAAATGGGTCATACACAAGATTCAATGAATAAATAAACTTAAACCATTCAAAAACAAGTTGCTCATGGAATTACTTTCATTATTTTATAAACTTCATTATAACTTGGTGTGCAACATACATTCAAAATTAAAAACATGGAAATAAATGATGGGCTCTATCTCAAAGCCCACTTCAGCATTCAATCCAACTAAATTTCATCAAAATACATTCAAGATAGGATGCACTTGAACCCAAAACAAGAGAATCAAAGAAAAAGTGAGAGATGGTGGGAAAGAATTCAACAAGGATGGATGATCCAAAAGTTAGCACTAGAACAAAACAAGTAAGGAAAAGAAACAAGGATAATTCAAAGGCTTCTATCTCTTGGCTATCACTACAAGAAAAAATTTCCTTGGATCAAAGAGAACTAAGCAACAACCTTAACAAATCCACAAGGAAAAGACCTAGAACTATGCATATGAAACTAAGAAGCAAAACAAGCAAGGAAACCAACCTAGAATTTAAAGGAAAGAAGCTTCTAGAGGAGGCAAGGAGGCGTGGCACACCAGGTGAAGGTTGACGCATCCAAGGAGATGTGCATTAAAAACACTAGGAAAATTAGTAATAAGGAGGCACCACATTTTAGGAGCAAGAGGCACCTTCATGTTTTTAACATGGAATCCATTGGGGTTTTATAGATGGTGTGCTTCCTAATTTTGATAAAATTCTATCCTAAATAAAGAGTAAAAGATAAGATAAGCATTGGAGGATACGATGCTGGTGGAGCTTAATTTAGAAAGTGCAAAACCATGGGACTCCAAGGAGGGGAAAATGATCGATGACTTAGGGAATTAGATGTGAGACTTTGAGAGTGATATGGGAATTGGATTAGAAGGTGGCGTACCTAGGAAACATGGAGTGGAAGAGGAGATTGTAGGGAAGCTCAAAAAGTGACATGGTGGAGTTTTAGGGGGGAGAAGATAACACCAATTCTTTGTGCATGATGGTCCTTTCTAAATTGAACACGTTGGAGAGATAGTGAGAGAAAAAGAAAAAGGGGAAATGGAATGTAGTTTCTTCTCCAATTGGTCCACCTTGCATGCATATCTTCCTATGTGAGAATCATTATTTGATTCCTTCTAATTATCTCTAGAAAATCATTATTTTAGCATGTAGATAGTTGCTTGAAATCTCCTCCATTCATGTGGTTCTGTGTAACTTGGCCAGTTTCATGGCTCACTTCAATGGCTTCTTGCTTGGTGGCTTGAGTGGCGTAAATCTCTCAGCTCCATGACTTGTATGGGTTGTCATTTCCTAGCATGGTTCATGTGGCTTAGGTGGCTTGCATGGCTCTAATTTTCATGCAAAGGTGGTGGAATTGAATGAATTTTGCATGGGCCACTTCTAATATCCTTTGATCTTCCAATTGCTTTTTTGAACTCATTTGCCTACCCTAGGAATGGTATTAACCCTTGCTTTATCTTTGAATGATGAAATTTAGTTTGGCTCTCTAACTTGATCTTGATCCTTGATTCTCATATAAAATGATCTCTACCATTGGATCATCCTTTCAATACTTGTAAAAGATAAAAAAAACCCTAATTAACATCTAAACAATTATGACAAATCACATACTAACTCTGAATTAGTTCTGGAACCTGTAAAATATCAAACTGTTGAATTATTGGTTCATAAATTCATGTGTCATGAATTTTTAGAAAAAATTGAGGATAATGCCTATAATATATGACATATGTGCTACCAATTGGGTGTTTTCTACCAAAAAATAAAATAAAATTGAATCCTTATCAATCCTCTACCCAATTTGATGACCTATTCAATCATCTTGAGCAATTATAGTCGCTTCAAGGATTGATTTGAGATCCAATTATCATTAGTTGAGGATTCCTAAGGAAAATATTTGAAGTACACTTTTTCGAATAGAATATGAAGACTATGTAACATTTAGTATGTTGTTTGAATTGATCTCATATATAGAATGTTTAGACCATTCCTTATTAAAATAACCATTGTATTTGTTGAGTACATCCTAATATGAATAATGAGTTGGAGGAGCATTAAGATTATGCTAGAACACATAAATTTTAAGTTAAAAGCAACAATGGTGAAAATAAAATGAGGAAGTCAAACTTTTAGGCTACTTATTTCGAAAGGTCATATCATATTGGACCCAATAAAGATAGAAGTAATGAAAGCTAGCAACTATATCTTTATGTATTTTACCCTCAAAACAATTGAGATTTTGCACATTAATCTATTAGCAATTATGGAGGAGCAGCATAATGCGCCATGAAAGTGACATTTAATAGCAATGCAGAGAAAAAACTATCTTAATAGACAATGTAAAGAGTGAGACTTTGAAATTGAAATCATGTGTTTTGAGGATTTCATTGATTTTAGAGTTTATATAATTCAAAACAAAAAGAGATGTTCAACATAAGGAAAATCTTTTGATTAAAGTTATCTCGTGAAATCATGTGGCCAAAATGGCAACTTAAAACTAACATCTATGATGAGATGAGTAACATAGAAAGAATTTTTAAGAATAGAATGCATGAAGAATTGTTTGAGGAACAATATAAGGAAATTTCAAGGATAAAATTTTCAAAGCAAGAGAAGAATGTAATATCTCCAATTTTTAAATTCCATTTGATATAATTTTTTAGTTATTTTTTAAAGAAATGCGAATTTGGAATTTTTCATTTTGAGTTTTGTGGTTTTAACCTTTTAAAAGAAACTTTAATTGGTCTTGAAACCTCAATATTTGGAATGTATAAAAAGAAAATCTTTCCTATGACATTAAGAAAGTTGAAATCGGAGTCCGAATGAAAAAGTTTAGATTTTTCTAACAGCGGGGATTTTTGTAATTTCACCATAGGCCCCCACATGCAAAAAATCTATAACAAATGGGGTCATGCAAAATCATGGTCAAGCATGATGATGTCATTGACCACATCATAAATAGGTTAAAAAGAATAAGAATTTAAATTTAAATATTTAAATAAAAAAATTAAACCTTAACTTAAAAGAGGGGTTGGTTCTGATATCAGCACCCACTATAAGTAATAACAGTTGTAGCATCGATTGATTGTAGCCTGACAAGAGAGAAAGAAGAAGAAGACTGAAAGAAAGGAAAAGAAGAAGGACAAAAAAGAGGAGAGGAGTAGAAAGGAAGGAGAGATAGAGAGAGAGAAGAAAGTTGGTCGCTAGAAAACTAGGGGGTGCCATTACATTCAGTGTATCAAGCCCAATTTTTAAATTGCGTATCCCATAATTTCTTAGTTATTTTTATGGAAATATGAATTTGATTTCTGTATTTTAAGATTCAAGAAATTGAATTTTTGAAGGATAACTAATTGATCATTGAAACCTCAATAATTAAATTCTATTTAGAAAAACATTTCCAACAAAACTAATAACACTAAAATCGAAGTCTAGAAGAAAAAGTTAGACATTTTGCTAACAAAGGCATTTTAGTAAATTTGCATTATGGGTCCACTTGTGAAATTTGAAAATTGGAACAAATATTCATAATTGTGTCCATGACCAAATGAGGGTGTTTCTTTGAGCAAGAAACATAATCATATGACTATAATATTTACAAAACAAAATAAAATAAAACTCATAGGAGGGGCCAAAATTGATATCGGCACCTCCTGTTCTTGAAACATACAATGTGATGAAGATGACTTATATTGAAGATTCAAACTATTTATCATGTTCCCCTTGATGTCATAAACAAAACCCCTAAAATGATTTGGCATTCGGGGTAGATTCGACAGAGATCCGAATGCAAGAGTAATGTAAGGCCACAGTTGTGCTAATGCAAAATATTTTAATGATGATCTAACCATTGATTAGCTACCAAATGTCCAAATCCATGATATTGGGTGCTCCATGTCTCTGATCAATGACTAAAACATTTGATCTAAGCTCTCCATTCTCTGATTTTCGATTAGAGGAACGATTAGTAAGATTTTAACTCTTCTATTCCTATGATTTTCCAATTACATTATTATTAAGGTATAGAATGATAGCTTAATAATATAGAATGATCATTGATAACTCCGCCAATGTCGATCCTAAGCCCGGATGAAAAAGGAGGAGGGTCTTACGTCAGGCGCTAGCAAGCAAGGGAGATGTTAAAGATGATTTTATTATTTCTTTCTTACAAATGAATATGCATTTGTATATTAGTTTGTGAGGAAGAAATGAAAATCATCTCCAGCATCTAAAATATGGTAGCCCTTGCATCAGGTGCTTATCGACAAGGGTGAAGCTGAAGATGATTTTGTTATTTCTTTTCTGTTTGGAAATGAATATGCATTTGTATATTAGTTTGTAAAGAAGAAATTAAAATCATCTTCATCTTCTTAAAACTATGGAAACCCTAACATGACATGAATCGAAAATTGACATTCCCTGAAGCTAGGGCATTTCTCATAATTGACGTGCTGCATCAGATCCTGGGTGTGATGAAAAATAGGCAAGGGTTGCTAGGGCATTCTCCTAGAAGCGACGTACTACATCGGATCCCAGGTGTAGTGAAAAATGGGCAAGGGCTATTAGAGCGTCCCCTCAAAAGCAATGTGCTGCATGAGAACCCAGGTGTAGTGTCGAGAAAGACGATAGTAAATAGGATATCTCTCAATCATAAGATTCATATTGCCACATGGAATATAGTGACATTGACATGTAAGAGTTTGGAGTTAGTAGATGCGATGAAACGTATGAGAGTCAAGATCGCTTGTATCTAAGAAACCAAGTGGAAAGGGGCTAAAGCTAGAGAAATAGATGGGTATAAATTGTGATATGTAGGAAAGGATAATAACAGAAATGACATAGGAATAATAGCAAATAAGGAATTAAAAGATAAAGTTGTGGACATTAAAAGAATCAGTGATAGAATTATAATAATAAAACTTGTTCTAGGAGAGCAGATTATAAATGTTATAAGTGCATACACACCACAAGTATGGGTTATAAGATATAATGAAGAGACATTTTTGGAAAGATATGGAGGGAGTCATGCAAGAAATTTCCAACACTGAGGGGATATTTATAGGAGCAGACTTAAATGGCCATATAGGAAAAGAAAAGGAAGGATATGATAGAATACACAAAGGGCATGGTATAGGTCAATGAAATGAGATGGGGGAGAATATCCTTGATTTTTCTTTGTCATATAACTTGGCCATTGTAAATACACTCTTTAAGAAGAGGGATGAACACTTAATAACCGTTAAAAGTGGACCTCATAAAACCTAAATAGACTTTTTTCTACTTAGGAATAATGAACGATCTATGTGTAAGGATTGTAAGGTGATACCCTGTGAGAGTTTAACCTCACAACATAGGTTAATGGTTATGGATATCCATATCAAAAGATGGAAGAAAAGAAATGAACTTAATAGGTACCCAAAAATTAAGTGGTGGAACTTAAAAGGAGATAAAATAACCTCATTCATAAATAAGTTAATGGTAGAAGGAAATTGGAACTATGAAACTGAAGTAAATACCATTTGGATTAATATTGCTAAGTCCATTAAGAAAGTGGCAAAAGATGTTTTAAGACTATCTAAAGGTAAAAGGCAATTAGTAAAGGAAACATGGTGGTGAAGTGAAGTAGTGCAAAAAGTTATTAAAGAAAAATAGATGTGTTTTAAAGCATGGTAGAAGACTAGAAATAATGAAAACTATAAACAATATAAAAATGCTAAAAAGGTTGCTAAGAGAATAGTAAGTGAAGCTAAACTTGAAGCATATGATGAGCTCTATAATAGACTAGGAACAAGAGAAGGTGAGAAAGATGTGTTTAAACTTACAAAAGTAAGAGAACAGAAAGGTAAGGACTTAGATCATGTTAGGTACATTAGAAGCAATGATCAAAAGGTATTAGTCAAAGATGATGAGATCAAACAAAGGTGGGAAACATACTTTCAAAATTGTTAAAGGACAATGGCTCTGAGTATATAGGGATTGAAAATACTATAAACTAAATAACATTGGATATTATAGATATGCACGGAGGATTAGAATACCTGAAGTGAAAGAGGCCTTGAAAAAGATGAAATCAGGAAAAGCCATGGGACCCTATGGTATACCAATAGAGGTTTGGAAGCATATGGGAGATATTTGGGTAGTTTGGTTAACCAAGTTATTTAACAAGATTATAAAATTAAAAAAAATGCCTGATGAATGGAGGAAAAGCTCTATTGTACCAATTTATAAGAATAAAGGAGATATACAAAGCTACACTAATTATCGAGGGATCAAACTTATGAGCCATACTATGAAACTTTTTGAAATAGTGATTGAGAAGAGGCTACGACATGAAACAAGTGTATCAGAGAATTAGTTTGGTTTCGTGCCTGGGAGTTTTACTATGTAAGCTATTTTCTTATTAAGACAATTAGTAGAGAAATATAGGGAGAGGAGGAAAGACCTCCACATGGTCTTTATTGACTTAGAGAAAGATTATGATAGAGTCCCTAGAGAGTTAATATGGAGGGTTTTGGGCGATAAAGGGGTATCGCAGGGGTCTATAGACATAATTAAAGATATGTATGAGGGAGCGGTAACAAATGTTAAGACCACTAGTGGTGAGACTGGTGATTTTCCTATCACTATAGGATTGCACCAAGGATCGGCATCGAGCCCATACCTTTTCACATTGGTTTTGGATGAGGTAACAAAACATCTACACTAGGAGCTTCCCTAGTGCATGCTATTTGCAGATGATATAGTCTTACTTGATGAGACAAGGGAGGGTGTAAACATAAAGCTAGAGTTATGGAGAGAAGCATTAGAATCTAAAGGATTTAAAATTAGCCGAACTAAGACAGAATATATGGAATGCAATTTTAGCAAGGAGAGGAGTAGGAGTGGAACACCAGTCAAGATTGATAACCAAGAAGTCCTCATAAAAGACCACTTTTAGTACTTAGGATCAATGATTCATGAGAGTGGAGAGATTGAGAGATTGAGAGGGAGGTTACCCAGAGAATCCAAGCGGGTTAGAATAAATGGAGATGTGCATCTGGAGTTTTGTGTGATCAACAAGTGCCACTCAAACTAAAAGAAAAATTCTATAGGATGCCCATAAGGCTGGCCATGCTCTATGGATGAGAGTGTTGGGATGTTAAGGAACATCATGCTCATAGGATGAGCGTCACATAAATGAGGATGTTGAGATGGGTAAGTGGTAAGACAAGAAATGATAGAATTAGAGATGAAAATATTAGAGGAAATTTAGGGGTAGCACCAATAGCTAACAAGATGAGAGAGATTAGACTTAGATGGTTTGTACATGTTCAAAGGAGACCAACAATGGCACCGGTTAGAAGGAGTGAGGCAATACAAGTAGGACAATTCTAACTCCTTGATTTGAATTTTCTCAATATCTAGGAAAGAATCAAAATAATTATGTTATGAATTCAAAATCATATTTGAATTTTTATATCTTGATTTTTTTTCTTTGATTATTGTTCCCTTCGAAAGAGATAAGAATTGGCGAATTGGAAAAAAAATATTTATTTTATAAGAACAAAAAAAATTGATTTTATCATGGAACATATATATATATATATAAATATGCATGGATCATACCTTTCGTTATCCAATGGAGATGGGGTGGGGCCTGTAGCTCAAAGGATTAGAGCACATGGCTACGAACCACGGTTTCGGGGGTTCGAATCCCTCCTCGCCCACAACCAACCCAAAAGGGAAGGACCTTTCCTTTACCTATGGGGGTAGGAAAATCATGATTGAGATAGTGGACGCAAAGCTATGGAACTTGGGTGTGGGTCTTTTGTCGAAATGGAATGGCCTTACTTTTTCTAAGGTTCTAAAAGGTCAAGGGGAAGGCTCAAAAGAACATGGATAGAAGTGGTGAGGAAAGATTTCAAAACTTTGGAACTAAATGAAGCCATGGTACTTAATAGAGGGGAATGGAGGAATAAGATTCATGTGACCGACCCCTAATTGGGATAAGGTCTTGATGATGATGATCATGATGATGATAGAATGATCATTGATAATAGATCCATAGTGAATTATAGTTGCAAAGATCAATCTAACCATTCAAATTGAGATTAGTGAAGACCCACGACAGGATGACTCAATTAAAGCACTGACCCACAAGATTGGTGGTTAGATCATCAAATCAAAGGTTTCTAACATCAATCATTAGTTGAGGATTCTTGAGGAATTATTCAAAGGACAGCTTAGGATATGAAGACTCTATAACATTGAGTATGCTATTCTAATTGATTATCGCTTTTGCCCCCATTTGTGGATCAAATAAATATGATGTTTAGACCATTCCCTATTAGAACTACCGTTGTGTTTGTTGAGTACATCCTAATATGAATAATGAATTAGAGGGGCATTGAGAATATGTGCACTTGATTAGGAGACCTTCATCGACAATGAATTTCTGCGGAGCTACACAAACTCAATCTTATAAATATCCTAATTAGCCTACCACACATGGAATTACAGTGATGGGTTGGAGGCAAGGCCACCCTACCTAATAAAGTCTCATATTCTCCTTGGGCTTTGTCTAATTAGAACACATAAATTCTATTTTAAAAACAACAATAGTGAATACAAATTAAGAAAATCAACCTTTCAGGGTACTTTATTTCGAAAGGTAGTGTCATAATGGACCCAATAAAGATAGAAGTAGTGAAAGTTAACAACTGTACCATTACGTCTTTTACTTTCAAACATTGGAGCTTTTGATGAGTTTCAGTGAATGCATTAAGCATAATTGTAGGATGTGTATTAATGCAAAATAAAAAGGGTATACTACATCATTATCAAAAAAGTTTGAAGTTAATAACCTAGTCATAAGGGTATGCTGATAATTGTGGTGATTATTTTATAGATCCAGAGACTTGGTTTATTTGGGAAGAATCTAATGAATAGTGAAAGTGACATTTTATAACAATGTAGAGGAAAAACTATCTTAATAAGCAATGTAAAGAGCGAGACTTTGAAGTTGAAATAATGTGTTTTGAGGATTTCATTGTATTTAGAGTTTATATTATTCAAAACAAAAGGAGAAGCTGAGAAACAAGGAAATTCTTTTGGTTAAAGTTGTCTTGTGGAGTCATTTTGCCAAAATGGTAAGTTAGAACAAAAATCTATGAGGAGAATATCCATATTTGTTTAAGGATTGATATAGAAAGAATTTTGAAGAATAGAATGCAAGAAGAATTGTTTGAGGACCAGTATAAGGAAATTGTGAGGACAAAATTTTTCTAAGGAGGGAAGAATGAAATACCTCTAATTTTTAAATTCTATTTTATGTAAATTTCAAGTTATTTTTTAAAGAAATGACAATTTGAAATTTTGTATTTTAATTTTTGTATATTTGTCCTTTCAAAAGACAATCTATTGGCCTTAAAACCTCAATATTTGGAATGTACATGTAAAAAGCTTTCTAACAACATTAAGAACATTAGAATTGGAATCCAAGTGAAAAAGTTCAGCTTTTTTTAACAATGGACATTTTTGTAATTTCAGCAATAGGCCCACTTGCAAACAACTATAACGAACGAGGTCATGCAACATCATGGTCAACATGATGATGTCATTGACCACATCATAATTAGTTTAAAAAGAATAATAATTTAAATTTAAATACTTAAATAAAAACAAATTAAACTTAACTAAAAGGAGGGGTTAGTTTTGATATTAGCGGCCCCTATAAGTAAAAATAGTCATAGCATTGACTATAAGCCAACAATTTGATTGTAGTCAATGTGAGAGAGAGAGAGAGAGAGAGAGAGAGAGAGAGAGAGAGAGAGAGAGAAGGAAGATGACTATTAGGAAACTAAGGGATGCCATTGTCACTGGTGTAACAACCCCAGTTTTTAAATTGCATTTTACATAATCTGTTAGTTATTTTTGAAAGAAATACAAATTTGATTTGTGTTTAAGTTCTATAGAATTGACTTTTTGAAGGATACCTAATTGACCATTGAAACCTTCATAATTTGATTATACTTGGAAAAATGATTCCAACAACACTAATTGTGACAACTTGGGTTTTTATAACACTTTTTAAATACAAAAGACATTTACATAGCCAGATCAATCTCTATTGAAAACCATTTTTGAAAATCAAATAACAACAGAAGAATATTTTTCTTTTAAATTTAGTCTTAAAAACTTGAGTGTCATTTTTCTTTTCTCAAAAAGGATTCTCAGTGAAATAAGCACTACATTTCTATTGAAAATCTGGCAAAGTTTCCTCTGGTTTTTTGACATATGACATTTAATGCATGTCATTGTGAAGTACGTGTTAAACAATCTTTTCTATTTCAAAACAACATTGAAGACTCCTCCTTTTCAAAACATCTAACATGCAACATTCCCAAGACTTATCAAACCTAGCCCAATTACAATTTAAATCACTTATAATATTGAAATATTACCTATAATCAACACAACTTGAGTTTCTCATTGAAACTCTATATTACCTTGCTTCTTATCTTCTTAAAATCTTCAAGTAGTTTCCTTAGAATCTTAATCTCCTTTTTTATTCTTTTTGGGCTAACCTATGGTAAAAATGATATGGTGAGTATACACCATACTTAGTAGATAATCCAAGTACTACAAAACTGAAATCATGGCATACACATAATGATTTGAAGAAAGGGTTTTTTGATAATTAATCACTCAGTAACAAGCCATTACATGGAATTCATTATAAGCATATCTATGCATGTATACATATATGTATGTATATCATCCACAAAATCTGCATCATACTTGACAAACCAAGCAACATATACTTAATTTAACATTCATTGTAGTGATTGGTTAATGTACAAGTCAACCATTTCAAACTGATAATAACATTATTACTGGGCACATATATGTTCTAAGGAACATTATACAGTCAAACAGTCTTAAGCATATGATGATATTCATATCAAATACATTAAAATTCATTTCAAGTAATCTCATATCATATCATTACATTAGATATCAACTCATGATGTACGCAGATCTACATCAAATTATCTCAAACTCTAATAGCTCAAAATTTACTTAGAGCATGTTATAAACATATGCAATGCAATTAGCATAATAGAAATTCCATTAAGGATTTAATCTATCCATGTACAACATCAGTACACGTAAAAATCACAAGACATCCTTATGAAGAATAATGCATGTTGTTAGTATGCATAATTCTGTGATAAAATAATAAAACAATTGAATCACTTTCCTATTCAATCATAGGCAAATCAATGCCACATCAAATCAGAGCATATCAGCTCACCATAGGCTAATCCATGCCAAAACCAAATCAAATCATGCATGTAAAAACATTCTTACTACATGTAAAATCACAAGTTATCCATAGTCTCACAACTCTTGCAAGTCATTTCATATTACCTAAGTACCAGTCTTCAACTCTTATGAGTCGTTTCACATTACCCGGTACCAGTCTTCAACTCTTATGAGTCGTTTCACATTACCCGATACTAGTCTTCAACTCTTATGACTAGTTTCACATTACCTGATGCCAATCTTCAACTCTTATGAGTCATTTCACATTACCTAGTACTAGTCTTCAAGTCATATGAGTCATTTCACATTACCTAATACTAGTCTTCAACTCTTATGAGTCATTTCACATTACCTGGTACCAGTCTTCAACTCTTACGAGTCATTTCACATTACCTGGTACCAATCTTCAACTCTTACGAGTTGTTTCACATTACCTAATACCAGTCTTCAACTCTTACAAGTCGTTTCACATTACTTGGTACCAGTCTTCAACTCTTACAAGTTGTTTCACATTACCTGGTACCAGTCTTCAACTCTTATGAGTCATTTCACTTTACTTGGTACTAGTCTTCAAATCTTATGAGTCATTTCACATTACCTTATACCAATATTCAACTCTTACGAGTCATTTCACATTACCTAGTACCAGTCTTCAACTCTTACAAGTCATTTCACATTACCTGATACCAGTCTTCAAATCTTATGAGTTATTTCACATTACTTGGTACCAGTGTTCAACTCTTATGAGTCATTTCACATTACCTAGTACCAGTCTTCAACTATTATGATTTGTTTCACAAGTAAACACTTGAATACTTTAAATTGAATGATTCATTGTTCTTTCAAAATTAGGTATGAAATATGGATTCAAAATCATATTTCAATTTGCATGCATCATTTATCAAAATGTCAAATATGGAACATATGATAAATCATGGATCTACATTAAAATCATATGCAGTCAAATAACTAACATATGTATCAAGTCATTGTTAAAATCAAACCATTCAAAGATGATAACAATTCACCAACTGTTTCCTCATTTTGAAGTTCATTTGAAACTTAGTAGTATCATATTACCTACCTCTTACGACGTCTTCAATTCCTAATCATTTCTCAACCTTGGTTTGGATTTCAACTAGACTTGTACTGCACATGAACCTCTCATTTGTATTTCAACCTAAATTATAGTTCAATACTTAAATCAATATGTCAATTGTAGATCTTACGCATATCTATTCTTAGATTATCACATTACAATCATTGGATGGTGATCTGATCACCATTCAAACATTGCCAGGTCTTTATTCCTTTACTATCTGATCAAATAATTGAGATTATTTGATCAATTTTCCATGTAGATCTTTCTACTTTTTTCATATACTAATAATTTTATGTTCCAAAACTCATCTAGAATTCCAAAATAGGAAATTCAATATTCACTTTTCATCCCTCTTTAACATAACTCCAAAATTTACTTAAATTAAGATTTAAAAATCAAGGATGTTACACTAAGAATGCTACAATTAAAGTTCGAATGAAAATGTTAGAAATTTTACTATCAAAGGTTATTTTTGTAGATTCACATTTGGGCCCACTCATAAAATTCGAAAACCCAAGTGGACCAAACACTCATAATTGCATGCATGACAACATAATGATTTGATTATGATTTTTTGCAAAAAGAAAAATAAATAAACCTATAGGAAGGGCCAAAATTGATATTGGTGTCTCCTATTCTTGAAACATGTGAGAAAAGGGAAAACCGTTGATCGATCACTTGATGTCACCCCCTTCCTCTCCCTTCATTCCCTCCATTCTCTCTCATTTTTTACCATGAAAGCCACTACTCCTTGCTAGAAAATCTCTCTCTCTCTCTCTCTCTCTCTCTCTCTCTCTCTCTCTCTCTCTCTCTCTCTCTCTCTCTCTCTCTCTCATGGTGGCTATTTAGAGTAGCATAATGCACACACACCAATCGACAACACCATCCAATTGTGCCAGTGAAATGGAATAGTAATGATGCTCACAAGAGAATGCAACCTTTCCCTAGAGAAACCCTTTTCTCCTTTCTCTTCCAACCCCCCCGCCCACCTCCCCCCCCGTTAAAATGTGGAGATCTATGTGCATGTTGCTGATTACAAAAAAGCATGCCGTTCACAGGAAAAAACCCATTTTCCCTTCCCCCTTTTGGTATGCTCTTTTCCCAGGCATCGAATTCGTTGGTTACAAAGATGCACAGTGATAGAGAAGATTTGGCTTGAAGATATGTGCTGTGAGATTGGGTGTTTTATTTCTTTGATTAGTGACTGAAACATTTGATCTGATCCATCCATTCTTGAATTTTTCATTAGAGGCACAATCAACAAGATTTTAACTCTTTTGTTCATATGATTTGCCAATTATATTATTATTAATCCATAAAATGAACACCAATAATAGATCCATAATGAATTCTAGTTGCAAATCTCAATCTAACTGTTCAAATTGAGATCAGTGAAGACCTATAATTGGATGACTTGATTAGAGCACTAATCCATAAGATCAGTGGTCGAATCATTAGATTGAAGATTTTTGACATCAATCAAGGACTGGAACATTAAATTTTGGAGATGTAAGACTATTATCTATAGGTAAAACCAAATGACTCATAAGAGTTGTAAGACTATGATCTACAAGTAAAACTAGACAACTCATATGAGTCGTAAAACTATTATCCATAAATAAAACCAAACAACTCAAAGGACTTGTAAGACTATGATCTACTAGTAAAAAAAATGACTCATAAAAGTTATAAGACTATGATCTATAGGTTAAATTGGATGACTTGTAGGAGTTGTGAGATTGTGATCTACAAGCAAAACCACATGACTCATAAGAGTTGTAAGACTGTGATCTATAGGTAAAACTAAACAACTCATAACAATTATAAAACTATGATTCATAGGTATTCCGAGCCTATCTAAAGATTTTGATATATGTGGTTGACATGTATTCCTGGCCCATCTAAAAACTGTGATCTATGCTATGTGATATATGCCATTCAAAGGTATTATTGAGCCAAATCATTCTCTTGTAAAAGAAATTAGCGACAGTGACATAAATGTAAGTATAAAGACACATGGATGTTCCTTCTAGATATGATGTATTAGACCATTATATCATGACTTATATTCTTGTGGACATGCGTTATAAATGTATGGATTGTTGGCTAAAACTAGATGAATTTTTCGCTTTGATAAAGATGGATTTTAAACTATCTCTTTGAAAAGAAAAAATGATTTTTTTTTTCAAATTAATGATGCACTTTGGAATGGAATAGAGACATAATCCAATTTATTATTTAAATGTATGATTGATGTCTATCAGGGATACCACATTACATAAAAATCCATAATGTTTGAGAGACAAAGGAAATTCTACTGGATTTCTTATAAGAATGAAATAATCATTTTACTATCAAATCCTTGTTTGTAAATTAGTAATGATACTCAGTGTTTTTGAAAATTTCTTTTCATACAAAAATGTTTCTGCTATTTATTTTCAAAAAGAATTTTTAACTAGAGGCCTCGCATGTCAAAAAGAATTGGAAAAAGTTCATTTAAAAACCCAAGTCATCACGTCAATGAGGAGTTGTGCACAAGTTTGATGGTGTTCCCTAGTGAAAATTATACTTGTATTGATGATTTGAGCTGATCATCTTCCTCGCCACAAAGAAACAAACAAAACCCCAAGCTTTCCCCTAAATTGGCCATATCTCGATGGAGAAACAAAGAAGATAGTGTGTTCCTAGGGTTTTTCTTTGACCAGAGAAAACAATGTATGTGATTAACAATGTAAATAGCTTATCACTTTCCTCACATAAAAACAACCAAATTCTAGAAAATTCACATGGATTGGAAACATTTTTGGGCTGTCAGATTGTGTCTATAATAGTGCATGCTCCTTTGGCATTGATCACTATTTTTTGCATTTTTTGGCATCAAATGCAGACGAAATCTCACCAAACTATTATAGGAGTGTCAATAGACCTATGATCTACGTGACACATGATTTTTTTTTAATTTTAAGATTTTAAATTTTTTGCATTGCATACAATCACTGCCAGTTACCATTTTTCGTTCATCTTCTCTAGCAATGATTACCGAATTGTGGAGATGGATACTAGATTTTAGTGAAAATAAAATATAAAATTTATATATTTCAAATTCTCATCCCCTAATCTACACTCCTTTGTCAATGGATTTCCAATTAGAGATCACTAGATCATTGAAATTTTAATCTAGACATAATGAACAAGTGTAAACCCTAGATCTACAAAACCAGCAATTAAAACACAATAAAATATAGTAGGCTTGAATACTATTGACCTTAATTTCATATTAACAATGATCTATATTAATAATGATAGATTAAATGTGTGGTAGCTAGGCAAAGTTTTGTCCAACCGTTTAAAACCCTATCAGTGATGATCTGAGGCTAATAAACTTGATCCAACCTTGATTAGTACTTAGAATCACTAATTTATGAGACCAACAACCTATAATTATATAGTTCAGAGACTAATCATATTGTTTTATGCTATTTGATAAAATTCTGCTATTAATGACCGTTAGATCACTATCAGATGTGTTATTTCACTACATATACTATTATTTATGAGAATTGAACAAGATCTAACCATTGGATCAATATTATATTGTAAATTAGAAACTAGTAGTACTATTTTATACATCTAGATGAAATTTAACCATAAATTGATAATTTAGACCATAGATAGAAAATTAATGTTGCAAATCTATAATTTCAACAATCATTGTCTAATTAATGACCTAGAGTTGAGGAAATTCAGATTAGTAACCTAAATAGTTATGGTTGAATTTGCATTTGTGAAATTGTGATAAAAGAATGGTTAACAGTTGATTTGGTCTGTGAATAAAGTCAAAAGAGTTAGAAGATGATTCCATGATAAGGATTTAGTAATCTGATGTCTTATGTTTTGAATTATTGATGAAGTACCTATGATGTGTGGTTTTAGTATTGTATAATTTGGGTTTTCAATATGGCATGATACAAGTTAGGTGGCTTTAAGATTACTAAATTGGGAATTTAAGATTGATATGCTTTTGATAAAAACTACTTTAAGGCAAATGATGAAATACATTAGAAATGTCTTTAATTATAAAATGCTATAAAAAAATATGGTTGTACTCTTAAGTTTAAATGTTTACAAAAGCAGTGTTTTTCTTATGATTTGATTTGATATGATTCCGATGTTCTACATTCATTTGATATGCTTTGAGATACACAAATTATTTTTAACAAATAAAAATGATGCTTTTGAATGCTTATAAAATTATTTTATTTTGAATTGATGGATGATTTGAAAAGTATATTATTTTGATAGTATTTATGTACTTATATTTCTCTTAGATTTAATTATTATCATTTTCTAATAAATGTGTGGTGATACTATTTTTTATTTTGACTAGATTTTTAAGAAAATTATTTACACTTATATGTGATTTGGCATGGAAATGCTTCTGGCATCATCAATTCATTTATCAGGATTTGGCCCTAAGGGGTATGTATATTTTTTGAACCAAAAAGAATGGTAAATTAGAATTATTTGTTAGTATATTTTATTTTGATTTTGGTACTTTAGTATAATAAGATTTTGAGTAATTAGGAGACTCTGATGAGTTGATCTTGGTTCTGGGGATTTATATGAAACCCCACAGTTTATTATGTTAGAGAGTAAGTTCGCCACTAGCTTCTAAACATCTACCAGCCTATGATAGGCATGTTTGATGAGATAAGTTGTATGGGATGACTACTTTTGTATTTGTTTTGATCTGGAAGTCCCATGCAGATGGTGTAGCTGGTGTGGTACCCACTGATGAGCGTAAATTAGGACTTTGAATTGGTTGTGTGCTTAGTTGACCTTCTAATTTATTTGGACAAGGGTTGACATGTCAGTCATTCTTGAGTGCCAGATTAGAGCCTGTGGTTGAATGGTTGTGCCACTCACCAAAGAACTGTGTTTTATGGACTTGATTAACGAGTTGATCCAGTGATTTATAGAAATAGTTAAAATTAGGCAAATCTTAAGAGTTGATCTTGGTCTGTTTCTATACAAATAAGACATCGAAGATAACTTATCGATAGATTTGATATCGATATGATTTAATATGATATTTTATTTGATTTATGATTAAAGACATATTTTGTTAAAAATAGATTCAAATTTGTTATCAACAAATGTGATATGATATTTGATTTGATTTATGGTCAAAGACATATTTTGTTAGAACATGCATTTAGATTTTATGATCATATGTGATTTGAATCAAGTTCACATTGACCATATAATTTGTTTGGATAAGTATTTTTATTTGTGATTTAATTCCATTTCTATAGAACATATGATTTGTGAACATATAATTTTGACATGAGCATTATGTTTTGAAACATCATGACCTTATTTAGATATGAATATTTGTTAAATCATTGATTTAGTAAATAAATACTGCATGCGAAAATAGCATTTTATTCTACCTGTACAATTCTAAGCTTAGTAAGATATTGTAATTTTTTTACAATATGTCATCTTTGGAGAGTTAGAATCGAAGGAAGAACAAGTTGAGTTGAGGAGAATAATAGACCGTAGAGTTTACAATTATAGGAGATTAGGACTTCGTATATTTGAAAGTAGAACTTCAAAACTTAAGATTTATTTTATGAACTACTAAAGAATGTGAGTGCATGTGATATTTGAGGTAGTGGACTCATTTCTAATTAACAGAATGTGATGTGATTGTGACTAGAGGTTATGGAAAATGATAAAGTTTGTGTTATTTGTATTTCTTAGAATTCAAAGATTTATTTGTAAAGCTTATTAGATGTTCTGCATTGCATGCGTTAAATGAATATATGTTCATAAAATAGAGGAAACTTTGTTGGATTTTTTGTAGGAATGAGACTCTATTCCATAATTAAGTCCATGTGTTTGTGGGCATCAAAATGTTGTCTTTGGTTATTTATTAGATGCAAACTATAGAGCAAAACCATGTTTGTGACAAATCAAGTAATGCGTCAAGTGGTATCCATCCATCATGTGAAATGTCTATCTCATGTAAATAGCATATACTAAATCTATCATCTAATATGTTAAGTGGTAAACATAAATCATGTGCATATTACGATCCATTGAAAAGTTATTCATGAAACTCAAATAGGAAAGGAACATCCCTATCATGCATTTATTACCAAAGTTCAAATCATGAAATGTGACAACCTTGGTTTTTTAAATGCATTTTTGAATATGAATACTTCATGTAACACGATTGATCTCTATTGAAAACCATTTTACAAAAAACAAATAACAACGAAAGAATATTTTTCTTTTACATTCATTTGTAAAACTCAAGTGTCATTTTTCTTTTCTTAAAAACAAGAATTTTTGGAAATATGAGTACTACATTTTTACAAAAAATCTGTAGAGTTTCTTCTATTTTTTTAGTGTATCACATTTAACGCATGTGAACTGAAGTCCTTGATAAACACCCATTTAAATTTTAAAAACAAAATTGGAGACTCTGTCCCCATTTCAAAGACATCTACACTTTCCCCAGGACTTATCAGATACAGCACAATTACAATTCAAATTTCATATAAGATTAAAATAATTACATATAGTCAACATGATTTGAGTTTCTTAAGGAAACCCTAGATTACCTCACAACTCCTCTATTATCAACCAATAGTCCTCTTAGAACTTTAATCTCCTTTCTGGTTCTTACAAGTTGAATGTGTGGTAAAATTGATAAGGTGAGTTTACAACATACTTAATAGATAATCCAATATTACAAAATAAAAAACATGGCATGCACATAGAATGGTTTGAAGAAGGGTTTCTTTCTGATGATAAAATCACTTGGCTACAAGCCATCACATGGAATGCATTATAAGCACACTTACACACATATGTGTGTATGTGTTATCCACAAAATCTGAATCATACATGACAAATCAAGTAACATATGATTACTCAAAATTCAAAGTAGTAATTGATTAAACTACATGCTGACCATTTCAAACCAATAATAACATCACTACTGCGCATATATATACCTCGGCTAATTTATCAACCAAATTTATTGTACTTCAAATAACTAGCTCATCATGTAAAAACAAATCATGGGTAATGAAACAAAGGCCACAAAATGTATTTTGACAACACAAGTCAGGTAGACAAACCACATAGGACAAATCACCAAGTCGTTTTATATGTATGCAAGGTGACTAACTAATAGTCCTTGTGCATACAGCAAGTGAACTAGCCAAATGTCCCTTTGTAGCACATGCAGGTGGACTAACCAATAGTCCATTTGCAACACATGAAGGTGGACCAATCAATGGTCCCATTGCAACACATGTAGATAGACTAGCCAATGGTCCATGAAAGAATCCAAGTACGGGTCTTTCCCACAAGGACCCGCCTTAACAATTTGGAGTTTAAATAAAATTTAATTGGTCAAAATTTTAAAATAAGTGATAGAAATTAAATGAAAGTGCAATCAAAATTTAGATATATTTAATCAATAAAAATTACAGAGGTCCAACTCAAAAAGATAGAACTTTAACTAAAAAAAATAACAAAAATCTACTTCCCTAGCTTGACCATATAATTTTCTTCAAATTTGATATCAACAATCTTAATTGGCCTTCATCAATCTCTTTCTAGTGCTCCTTATTAATGATCCAATGGATGGATTAGGTAAATTCTCCAAAATTTCAAAGATCTAACCTAAATAAGGATTTTGGGTTTTAATTGCTCAAATCTAATTTTTAAATTTCAAATTGAAGATTAGGAATTATAAAAAAAGCTATAAAATGTCCTAAAAACAAGATCTAGAAGTTGATTAAAAATTGGATGTGAAACATATGAGAAATTAAAGAAATCCTCTTTATTAAAGTAGAACTGTTGATTTGGTTAAACTTTATTTAAAATAGGGATTGATAAAATAATTCCTGGATTAATCATGGTATAATGCAGAACACAGATAAGCAAAACAAGAATAAAATAAAACACAAATAAGAATAGTAACATGATGAAAATGTAATTGAAATTATTATGCTATGGGAAAAATTAGAACTTTCACCAAAAATTCCTTCCTTCTCCTTTAAAATAGAAAAACCCAATGGAACAGAGGAAGATGATGCATGTCGACTAGTCTGGCTTTAGGGTTGGAGAAGTGCTGTACTGGAGAGGAATAAGGAGAGAAGGGAACTAAGAGGGGGTGTTGGTTCTACTGGCGTGACAGAGGCATGGGGGCATTGTAGGGAGTAGAGGTCGAGTGGTTATGGAAACTACTAGATTGTGGTAGTGGATGAAGGAGGAGTAGGGCGTGACTGGTGAAGTAGTGCAGGTGAATAAGTGAATGGTGAGAAGAAGGGGAAGAAGAGAGAAGTGGGAAGGGGGGTCATGGATTTGGCGGTGTTGGTCCGCCAACATCGATTTGGTGGGGTGTGTGTGGGTGAGTGTGTGTGTGTGTGTGTGAGAGAGAGAGAGAGAGAGAGAGAGAGAGAGAGAGAGAGAGAGAGAGAGAGAGAGAGAGAGAGAGATGGGGGTGTTGGGATTTTGACTTAGGAGAGAGTAAGAAAAAAAGGTGAGCCAATACTGCTGATGACTAGAAAAAGAGGGAAGGAAGCTGGACTAAGACAGAGGGATGTGAGGAGGAGCAATGCGGGTGTGGGTGATGCAAGAAAAAAAGAATAGGGGAACAAATAGAGAAAAAAAGCAAGAGAGAGAACGACCAATACAAAGAGAGTGAAAGACAAAATGAGAGGGGGAAGGTGTTTTTCAAGAAAGAAAGAGAGAATGATGGTCGAGGTAGGCAGTGAAGAAGAGAGAGAGAGAGAGAGAGAGAGAAATGATATATGGAAGAAGAGGAATTCAGTAAAAGGACAAGCAAACAAAAGAAGATGATGAACCAAAGGAATAGAATGCATAGGATGAAAATTGTAAAAAATATCTTCTCGATCTAGTAGTGCCCTCTTCCTTTTAAAGCCTTGATGCCTTTCTAATTTTGTTCTCCCCAACTTTCCTTACTCTTTCCTAACAATGAAGACTTAGTTTCTTACTAGGAAACTTCTACCCCCTTTTATTATGCAACTCTTCATTCCAAAGTTGATCTCTTATTTAAGAAATCATATCCAGATGTCCTTTCCTCTAATTAGAACTCATTTCTTTTAGGAAACCATCCCATCTTGCTTTGTTAGAGATCTAGTTCATTCAATGCCCTTTTGGATAATCTACAGTGTTGATTTTTTATTTGACACTAATCAACACAATTCGAGCCATCTAATATCCAATCCAACTAATCTACACCATAGAATTAGCTATCCAAACCATGATCTATTTGGTCTGTAAAATATAAGACTAGATTAGATTCATCTAAACTATACATTAGGCATCTGACAAGCTCTGATAATCATCTAACCATTAAGTTTGACAAATTAATGGTTGGATGGTCAATTTAAGCTAAAATTCATATTTTATCTAAAATTTATCAAATTGATGAGTTAAATGATTTAATTAAATGCTAAATTATGGGTATTTTGGCTAAAATTAAACACTTAACACACACCCCAACCAACATTTTGCTAGTCCCAAGAAAAACATGTGAAAAATCATTTTTCAAAAGCTGATACAAGGTGTCACTTTCGTTGGTACTCAAGATTACATTTAGCATATGCAACAAGTCCTTAAACCCCTAGGTTACCCTTAGTGAATGAGTTAGGTTTGGTGAGGGTTTGCAGTGAATACACACACAAAATTCAATAAGGTTAGGTTTGGTGAGGGTTTACCGTGAATACACCCACAAAATTCAATAAGGTTAAGTTCCCTATTTTATCTCAGAGAATCCTCAAATGTTAGCATTTTATTAGTTTTTCACAACTTAATGGAGAAGATTGACCTTTTACAAATCATCCACATGCTAAAGACATTTTATTCTAATTATCACTCGAAGTGAATGTGTGTGTATGGTTATTTAAGTTATGACACCCCAGGTTTTTCCCAAAAAAATTTTGCATTTATTTTGGAAAGGTGGTGCACCAATATTTTTAGAAATTCAAAAGAGCATAAACATGTTCTTTGAAATTCATTTTTCCAAAAATTCGGATGTCACCTCAACTCCCATACTATACATAACATAGTTTTTATAGAAGATAGTCATGATTTTATGAAACAACAAGACCCATCTAGTGGTTCACATACACAGCCCCTATAATCATTATACTAAATGTCCAAGCAGCATAATCCAAATAACTAACTACACAATACAAAAACTTTAACAAACTATATTCCTGAGCGTAGAAGTATGGCTGTTGAACTCCTCTTGCTTGTGTATGTCTTTTCCTGTATGTTTGTATCTGAGATATTGTAAACATAAAACATTTACAATATCTTAGCAAGCTATGCTTGGTAGGCGAGAGTTAAGAAAACATGTTAATTACATATGAATTAAGAAGTTTACATCAATTAAAATATTAAATTTTATCATAATGCTTATATGGGATGAAGTTTACAACTTAGTTCATAATTCAATTATCTAAAAGTCATTGATAAAGTAGCTATTTATAATTCTTCTTCTTCATATGAATATAATAATTGCATTTTAAAGATTACATTTTACATGATATATTTAATATATATATAACTCACTGGTATTTTAAATATTTATTATTATCATTTTCCATATGATACCATATGAAAACTTTTATGAAACTATGCCCTCCGGCATATACATATAGGATTGTATCATATATATTAAAATCGTTAAAAGTCATACAAAATTATGAACATAGTCCATAGGTTTTATAACCTACATTCTTAGATTATACTGGATCTCATACATATACCCCTTACCATACGAGGTTTATAAAACTCCAACCACTGTTGCTATCAACATAAAAGGCATCTCATCATGGCATCAAATAAGGCATCTCATCATGCCATCACATAAGGCATCTCATCATGCCATCATCATATAAGGCATCTCATCATGCCATCATATAAGCATCTCATCATGCTATCATATACGCACCATAGTGCATCAAATACAAGGACTACTATACTGTAGTCTAATCCGTACCAGCAAGCTCTGATAATTGCTTTCATACTCCACGGATACCAAGTGTGGAAAATCATTTATGTCATGTCTATATGGGTAGACAGACCGTTATAGTGGTAGCCTTCCCATATTGCCCCACCCGACATTTTGTCTTTCTTTGGGCAAGGTATCATCATATATATCACATCTTGGAGAATTGGTGACCAAATCCTACTACTCTCCTACCATAGCATCCCTAGGCCTAGGCCTTTCTAAAAAAAAACTCTTAGGCCACCATTCTTGGATATAAAATAATAATATGCAGGCGTCTTGCCTAACCATAATATATGAATATCTCATCATAATCATAACATCCTCACTTATTAGGTGATTGCCCACCAAGGATGTAATGTAAAATCCTAAACTCATACATCGCATATGATGTAATGGTACCCATGTACCATAAATTTCTTTTTATCACAATAACAACTATGATATTTTTTTTTTAAGAATAGATTGTGTGTATCCTTTAATATCATTCAGTAGGCTTCAATTATAAGCATATTATTCATGTAGCATTTCAAATCACAAATTTTCATCATTCATAAGTAAACATTTTTCATCATCATATATCATATGAAATGCAATATTTAAATGACATAATATCTATCATAAGAATAAGATCATGTTTAAAAACATGCATCTTACTATTATAACATGCTTTCTTAATTCTCCACCTATCTCGTGTGGCAAGTTCATCCATTTCCTACTGGATGATCGACAACGCTTACAAAGTCTCACATATCCATATTGATCTAGTCCTTGTTCTTCACCTGAATTCGCCAGATCAAGTAATCAATCAATAATTTCTAACTAAATGGTCTAATTGAATAGGTAGAATTGACCAGGATCATAGAGCTTGATCAATTTCCTTACCTGGATCCTTAATTGATCTTGATTGTTGATCAAGATTAGTGAAATCTTCTCTAATCAAGCTTTTGATCCTAAATCTCTTATTAGATTCTTGATCTACACTTCCTAATGGTCATCACAAATCAGATGATCTAGTCCTCGATCAATGGTCGGGTAAATTTAATGGTTGGATCTTTTCGGATCACAAATTGGGAAGGCAAGATTTGTTCCTTATGTCAAAAGGATCATGAGGGTACTCTTGAATTTCCAAAACTCCTCCTAGATTGATCAAAATCCAGGTTTGAAGGTCAAGCGTTAAATTGGGTTGTGCTTGTGATAGGGAAGATGGTGTGGTGGCTGGTGGCCAAATTGGGTGCAGTTCGATCCCAACTACCGGAAAAGTAGGTGGGAGGCAAAAACTCGATGCTAGTCACCGGTGATTGTCGGGTTCCTCTGCTTAGATCCGACAAAGAACAATCACAGAGAGGGAGACTGTGGGGATGATTTGGGTATGCTAGCTAGCCGGCCTGAAGGCCTAGCCATGCTGTGCCTTGCAGAAGACAAGAGGGAAAAGTTGAAAAACTCAGGTGGTCAAGGTCTAAGCACGCCGACAATTCATGGCCAGGTCATGCCCCAATAATATGATTGGGGTTTTGGTAGAGAAACCTGATCAAATTTCTTCTTGAAAGGGTTTCATCGATGAATGGATCCACCTAGGAAGATGATGCTACGATCATCGGTGTGGGGTGTGTGAGCATGTCGGTGATGATAAATTCAACAAGGACACCTGAAAAATGGGGATCTACTGTCGGACATAGGGGATTGGGTTTTCGGCCATGAGTGGCTGAAAGGATACTAGAGAAGGGGGTTTTCTAGGTAGATCTAGGCATGCCGGCCATGGGTAAAGGCAAACCCGATCTAGGTATCCCTCTATCACCAGAAAAGCACAGATCCGCTAGGGATCTACTTGGGGAAGAGGAGAAGTAGAGGGTTTGAGGGTTTTTGAGTTCGCCGGCCATGGGGAAGGAGACTGAAGGGAGGGGTTTTCTCTGTTGCCGACGAGTTGGCTCTAGCCGTTGCGTCAGGGGCGGCTAGTCGGGGGGAGAGAGAGAGAGAGAGAGAGAGAGAGAGAGAGAGAGAGAGAGAGAGAGAGAGAGAGAGAGAGAGAGAGAGAGAGAGAGAGAGAGAGAGAGAGAGAGAGAGAGAGAGAGAGAGAGAGAGAGAGAGAGAGAGAGAACCATACTCGACATTTCATCGGGTTTGCAATGTGAGGGGAGTGCTAATATCAATTTGTCCCCCTTCCGTTATGTTTTTTTCTTTTAATTATTGTATTGCCCCTGACTTCAAAGGCCCATAACTTCATTCGGACTCTATTTTCAGCATTCTTTGGCTTATTGGATTCCATTTTCTGATTACTATCTAATGATTTTAGTTTATTTACAAATTATACTTCTATAAAAGGATATACTCCTTGAAAACTCATAACTTGCTCATGGAATAGTAAAATTTTAGAGTGAAATTCCTCCAAACTCTGATTTCGGGGTTCTTTATGTTGTTGGACTCGATTTTTTGAGTACATTCCAAATATTCATGCTTCCACTAAAAATTACATTTCTATAAAAATTTATTTTCTTTGGGTCAAAAATTATAATTATATTCTAAAATCCCAATTTCACATAATAACGCCTAGAATAGTATTTATAAAATTTGAGGTTGTTACATAAGTCCTGACTTCTAACTAGATATACATAAATTCCATTGGAAATATGCCTTGACCTCAAATCCTCACAAGTATAATCTTAAAAATGAAACTCTTAGATAAGGGTTTAAACATATTTCTCTCATTATGTGACAGAATCCAACAAGCTAATGGTTCACATAATTCTTTAAATGCAAATGACACAAAGGAAAGTCATCCTTAAGAATGGATGTTCTTGCCAAGAATATTAGAGGTAGTTTACCTTAATTCCTTCTTTTTATCTCCTCTTTAAGGCTATATTCCACCTAAGATCCATAGGTTTTTAGATAGGATGAAACGTAGGCTTAGGATAGGTTCAGAAAAGAAGGGTATAAGGATTTCAAAGATTCAAAGGGAGTAGAGATCTTCAATGAATAACTATTAGGACAACCTTCGGTTGTACTTGAAGTGAATATTTCTTTGTATTTTTTTCTTTCTCTTTTGATTTTTCTCCCCTTTTTTATTTCTGATACTTCTTTCTTTTTACTTTTCTTTTTCTTTGGCTTCTTTGGAAGAAAGATGACTAATTTTCTCACTTCTTTGGCTTTTTGTCCTCTTTTGAACTTTTCTACTAACTCTACTCACTTTAAAAATGGCTAATGATTATTTATTTTTCTGGTTTATTTTGGGTTAAGGTGAGTGGGGTTAAGAAAAAAAAGGCTTTAATAATAGGCTCAAAGGGCTAACTAGTGGTATGCAATATACTAGGTAGGCTTTATGTCTCTGAGCAGAGCAAGGATTGCCTATATCATTTCCTAGGTTTCCTAAATCCTATCAAAATTAATAAATTTTCTAAAAATAAAGCTATTACTCCTATTTATTCTTGATAGTCAACCAAAACAAGTGTAATAATATCACACTAAATTATGTACACTAAAGAAAACTTTGTAATTACTTTTAAGTCTCTAAAAGAAGATAGTCTCTAAACTCACTGGCTTATAGGTCTCCACTGATTTTCCTCAACATCTCCAAGTCATATCTCTTTATTAGTCTTGACTATGTGCTGTATGTAAATTGTATCCTAGAATTAGCTTTCATAAAATTCTTTGACATATGAATAGTATGCAAAACTAATCATATGCACTCCCATTAAGAGGTAAAAATATTAGAATTACTAAATTCTAAATATCCAGTTCTCATCACAGCAAGGGAACTCTTCCAAAATAAATTTATTTTTTTATTTTTTTGTGAAAAGCTCAAAAAATTCAAAATCCCTATATGCATCTACACCTCCCAACCTGAATGAAACATTATCCCCAATGTTTTAAAACATAGGATCCTATATGAAAAGATGTAGAAGATGGAGATTTTTAAAACATCTGGGTTGCCTCCCAGGGAGCACTAAGTTTTATGTCTTTAATTAGATGTTAACAATTGAATTTACAATGTGTAAGGCAGGCCTCCAATGGATCGATGGTAAATAATGGTGGTAGAACTTCTAGAATTAAATCTTCAATCATGTTGCAAGAGTCATCAAGATCTAATTGTTGATGATTGGCATTGAAGACATTGAGCTCAACTTTCATATTGCCAAAGGATAATTGTAATACACCATTTCTATGATTTATGATTGCATTGGATGTCACTAAGAATGGACGTCCAAGAATCACTAAGACCTAACTACTGGGGTTTGCTACAGGCTAGGTATCCAGGACAATGAAATTGACAGGGAAATAAAACTAGTCCACTTGTATTAATACATCGTCAACTATACCATGAGGAATCTTAATTGATTTATTAACTAACTATAACATGGTAGGTTGGCATAACCTCACCAAGCCCAAGATGCTCATAGATAGAATATCAAAATAGATTAACACTAGCCCCTAAGTCAAGTAATGTCCTATTTATGACATGATCTCCTATAATGCAAGAAATTGTAGGACATCTTGGATCTTTCAATTTTGGCAGGGTCTTGTGCTGTATTAAAGAACTCACCTACTCAATGAGGAAGGCTTTCTTTTGCACATTAAGTTTTACTTTGTATTGCAGAGCTCTTTAAGAAATTTGGCATAAGAAGGAATATCCTTTATAGCATTGAGTAATGAAATATTGATTTGTACATGTTTAAACACTTTCATTATCTCATTAAAATTTATTCCTTTCTTAGCCTTATTAAGTAATTGAGGGAATGGCACTTTAGGCACACAGGATGCCTCCACTATAGGCTCAAAAGGAGTAGGAGATGTCTGTCTAATCTCTTTCTCATGTGTTTGAATTGCCTCTTTCTCCACTACAGTTTCCTTAACTTACCCTATTTTGTTATCGATTTGACGACCACTCCTAAGGGTGGTTATAGACTTGGCATGCTCATGAGGGTTAACGGTTTGAGAACTTAACCCTATCTCAAATTGACCCCTAGGGTTGGGGATGGGTTGACTAGGGAACTAACCCTTTCCTCTATTATGTAGTTCAATTGACAATTGTCTTACCTGCATGTCTAACTTGGCTATGGCTTGAGAGTTGACATGGGCTGAATGTCTATTATCATTTTGCAACTGGTGTAATACCTTTTTAGTGTCATCATTATCTTTTACAATTTTTTCAAGCATGGTATTGATGTTTTCCTCTGAAGATGGTTTCTTTTTGTTGTTGAGGTTGTTGAAAGCTAGGTAGCTGCTGGGGAACTGTAGTTCTAAGAGGAAAGTTTTGGACAGTGAGATTTATAGATGGTCCCCCTCGGTGGTTATTCTTTGACCAAGACAAATTGGGATGCCTAGCCCATTTAGGGTTGTAGGTCTCAGAATATGGGTTGTTGCTAGATTGATGATATGCATTCAATGCATTTGCTTGGTCAACAATATAGTCATTCAGCACTTTATTTGATGGACAAGACGAGGTGATATGGGCTAGGCTAGAACATATAGCACAAACCTCTAATGGAGGTTTATGAGATTAAGTAGCAGCCATGAAAGCTTAAAACATGGTTTCAAGTTTGTCCATTCTTCCCCCTAATTTTTCAACTACGAAGTCAAGTTTATGGGATAGATTAGTATGCACTTCTATCTCATAGAGACCCCCCTTCTTAGTGGGTGGTTGGTTCTTTCTCTCCTATTTGAAGAATCCCATTGATGAGAATTATTGGCCAATGTTTGAAAGAACTCCCAAGGCTCACTTTCATCCTTTAGCATGAGGGTCCCTCCACTCACTACATCTATCATTTGTCTATTTTGAGATGTCAATGCCTCATAGAAGTATTAAACATGCTGCCATTTCTCAAATCCATGATGAGGACCTTTCTACAGTAGTTCATTCCATCCTCTCAGCATTTGTAATATTGTTCATTGTCCCTTTGTTGGAAATTGATAATTTCATGACGAAGGGCATTTGTTTTGTGTGTAGGAAAGAACTTGTTCAAAAACTTCTTAGACAATTGGTCCCGTGTATGTATGGATCCTACTTCCAAGGAATTAAGCAATGACTTGGCTTTGTCCTCAATGAGACATGAATAGCCTAAGTGTAATGACCCAACATTTTGGAGACATTTTGTATAAAGAACAAATATAGTGCGATATGCTAATGATCTTGTAACTTGACTATTTTGGGAATAAATATATGATTATTGGTCTTATTAGGTGGTTAGATGTTTAATCTTTATTCACATGGGAAACTTAGGAATTTGTGAAGAAAATTAGTGCCACTAGATTCTACTCTCCAAATGGAATCCAACGCCTCAAAGAACATAAAAAAATGGAGCTCGTATGACGAAGTTATAGGCGTTAGAAGATTGAGGACATTTTGGTAAAATGTACCTAAAAACGAAAAAGCCAAAAACCACAGGGGATCGTTTTGATAACAGCACCCCATCTTCTTCCTCCTCCAACCACCGCCATTCATGAACTCTCCACAACCGTCTCTGTAGGGCGGTGCTGGGAAGATGGCATCGCCACTGAGGGGCACTGCCTTCTTCCCTCTATAAATACCCTCCACCCCTTCTTTCCAAATCGTGCTTCTCCTCTCCAATTTCTCCCAAAACCAGATCTTGCAAGAAGGGTTTGGAGGCGAGTTGAAGGCCTGATTTTGGAGCATGGAGGGCTCTCCAGGTATGCCTCTCTTCCCCACGTCATTCTCCTCTCTTACCTCGCTATTTTCCCCATGTTTAGGGCTAGGTCTGGGCATTTCCCAGCTGGAAACTGCCCATGGGAAAAACCACTCCAACTGGAAAATGCCGGAGAAAGTCGGGAAGAAACCCAGCTTGGATGGGTCTACCGACCCATCGAGCCAGACACCACCCAGGTACCCTCCTCTTCCCTCCTCCTTCCCTACATTCCAACCCAGATCCATGTCGGATCTGGCGTCTCTCGGCCAGAGAACCCATTAGGAAAGATGGGTTCCTTACAAATCCCTAGGGTTCAAACAACCAGGGTGCCGTTCTAGGATGCCCCGACTAATCCTCCTTTCCCCTCCTTCCCAACCAAGATCCTCGTCGGAGCTGGGCATTTTTTGACCAAAAAACACTGGTTCTGTAATGCCCGAGCAATTTACGCTATTGAATTGGACATTCTATAGGAAATGAACTGTGTTAAATGTTTTACTTTATTTAAAATAGTAAATGAAGGAATTTGTAAGAAAACTTGGTACCATTAGATTCTACTCGAAAAATGGAATCCAACGCCTCAAAGAACACCGAAAATGGAGTTTGTATGAAGAAGTTACGGCTGTTTAAATATTAGGGGCATTTCTATAATTTAAATTAAAAACGAAAAAAGACAGAAAACGTAGGGGGCCGTTTTGATAACGGCACCCCGTCTTCTTCTTCCTCTAGATTTCTCCAGAAACCCTAGTTTCCAGAGGTTTCTGCCACCACCATTGGCAGCACCGCCACAGCAAGGCTATAAAAAGCCTTATCTCCCTCCTCTTCGAATCACGATTTTTCTGGCTATTTGAGGCTAGGGTTTTAGGGAAAAAAATTGGAAAACCCCCACAACGGTTTTCCCTGCACATTCCCACCAGGCTCGAGACAAGCCGACCATTCCCATCTCTCCACCTTCCCTTTTCTTCCTCTGGCCTCATCGGAAGTTGGGGTTTTCCCCTTCTTCGTGGGTTCCGGACAACAGGGGTTTCCGACAGGCGTAAAGGGAATCACACCTCCAGAAGAAGGGCACCGTGTTGGGGCTGCCCAGGTAAGCTTTCTTTCCCTCTCTCTCCATTTTACTTCCCCCAGGCCAGATCCATGCCGAATCTGGTTTTTCCCAACTGGTTTTTCCAACTGGAGAACAACCTAGCCGGTTCCATCCGGCTCTGTGCGAACAAGGCATCCCAGGGACGCCATGCTTCATGTGTGCCTAGGACAGGGTCCCTGGGACGGGTTCCAGGCGTGCGACAGTGCGTACATTGTCCCTAGTGCAGCCTTCGGGTGCGCGCAAGACGTGGGGCATGGGTCCTAGCTCGACCGAGATGCACGGGGTGCCCTGGGAGCTGAGATGCGCCATGCTACACCAAAGGTGCATCCACGCGATGCCATCCAAGACGTGTGTCACAGCGCGTCGCTTGGGCATGCATGTGTGCGTGCAAAAGCGGTCCTTGGCACAATGTGTAGGCATGGGTCCTGGTTCGACCAGGGTGCGCACACATCTTGGAAACAATGATGCGCAGACCTAATATGACTATAAAATTAGGATCATAGTACTATTTATAGAGTCTAACCATTGAAAAGTAGATCCATATCATAAGATCTAGCCTGACAATGAATTAGGCAAGGACCCATGGACCTTAAAAGGCAGATCTAGCAATCTAATTTCTAAACATGAGTGTTCAAACATGCACATGTTTTAAAGAACATATGATTTTAAACATAGCATGCATTGTAAAATTAGTAGTGATGGACTCCTACTGAGTATAGTGTATACTCACCCAATCCTTAACATTTTTCAAGATAGCTCCATTCACGAGTAGAAGACGCCTCAGGAAATGTTAGTGCTACGAGCAAGAAAAATCAAAAGAAGACAATTATACATGTAAGTAAACACTTTACCCTTTGGACATGTATTTGTAATTATTTACAGTTGGGTTGTGAGCTGTGATTGGATAAACCTGGGAAGACATTTATGATTTCTGAAATTTTCAAAAACCACTTTGGTTGTTGTGAAAGCAAATGACACTCGGGGTTTTTAAAATGAGTTTAAAACAAAAGATTTTCGGCTGCATTGCATTGTTTTTATAAAATGGTTTTCAAATAGGGATGCATCTTACCTTAGGAATTAGATATTGCATTTAAAAATGCATGGGAAAATCAGGGTCGTCACAGATTCTTCATGAACGAAGAGAACCAGGCGGGTGGAAACCCGTCCAAGGCCCCTGTGCACGGGCATCCCAGTGGTGCGGACATCCTTGGGTGCATGGCACGGTCCAGGGGGCGCTGCTTGACGCACGCCTATGCCAAGCTCCCTCAGGGGCTGTCCTTGCCCACGTGTCTCGTGAGAACAGTTTTCTTAGCTCGACCAAGACTCATGGGATATCCTAGGAGCCAAAGCATGCCATAGCTACGCCTAAAATGCGTCCGCACAACGCTATCCTGAGTGCACACCCTGGCACACCATTCAGACGTGCGCACATGACCCAACCTGGTTGCGGTGCGACCAGGGCACACGCATATATTAGAAATCGTAGAGCGCACATTCTAGAACCGTGGCGCATAGGACCCTAGGCACTACATTTGGGTCATCCGTTAAGGCATGACCTTTTAAAATCTAAATTCGGAGCCTATACAATAAAATAGCATAGAATAATGCTTAGATCTTATATTTGAACATCACTCAGGACCTTACCAAGATATTCTCGGACTCAAAGTGAAGACAGGCACGAACTACGTAACAATGCACGAGGTAGGTAGTCTGATCCTACTCTGTTTTCAAAATACATCCCAAACTTTCATTAAGTTACTTGTTTTTAATACTATATTGAGCATGTGATTTAAACTATGTTGTTCTTGTACAAGTATGTGGGACCTGCTTTCATGATTTATGTATTTGAAAAATCTTGCATTAAATGAAGAATGCTGTTGAGAAATAATGTTTTTATACACGTTACGGATTCATGGCATTTTACGCAATGCTTGCATACTTTGAAAACAAAACCATAAATTACATAGTTTATATTGATTTGAAGTTTGGACTATGTATGGTTTTGGGCTATTAAGCCCAGTGGGCACTATGCTGAGGGGTACGGGTTTGGCCTTCCAACCTCTACCACCAAAAAGGTGGATGGTATCACTCCCAAAAATGACATTGTCCCTTCCCTGACTGTTGTGGTCAATAGGGACAACCACTAGAGGTGTTCACGGCACCCTTTCGGGGACATATCCAAAGTCGCCGTGGAGGCTATGGTGGACTGGTCTTTAGATACCGGAGACATGCGATTCAGAGTGGTTATGGTCGCAAGCATGGTGACCCTATGATTTAAATAGTATGGATATGCATATAGCATTGACATGGTCATAAATGAGTACTCGTGACCAGATGACTTGAGACCATTACATGTTACTTCATGATGCTATCATTTACCTCATACAAAGACTACTTTAAGTATTTTCTGATCATTATATACTACACATGGTTTTGACATATGGTGTAGATCTCATAACTGGGATATAGTGAATCTATTGATTTTGACTTTCTAAACTTAGACATACTGGTGGTATTGCATACTAACGCGTGATTGATAAAGAATTTCAATAGTGGCATTACTTATACTTTATGCATACATATGCACACCTATTACAAATTTAGCATGCCTTTCATGCAAGCACTTTGAACTCTATATGATGCATTGCTATGTTTTCAAAAAGGGTAGTGTCAGGTTACCTACTAAGTATGATAAATACTCAACCCAATCCATTATTTTTCAGATCAAACAAAAGAAAAATAGAAGAAACATCAGGAGGCGTTAGAACCAAAGTCAAGTAGGCAAAGGTACGATTTAATTAGTGATTTCCTTTGGTAACTACTATAATCTTGATTGTAAGTATTTGTTGTAGATGTGGCTGTGACTAACAATCCTGGGAGTAATTACTTATTTTGATTTGGTTTATAAATTGCCATGGCACTATGCATTGAGCATTCATTTTGACACTCGAGCTCTTTATACAATGTTTTTGAAAAAGAAGAAAATTTTCCTACATTCGTCTGCATAAATGGTTTTAAAACTAGAGATCGATCTCGCTGTGTTTTTACAAAAAATGGCATTGAAAAACCTGGGTCGTCACACTAAGCCTAATAGAATTATCCAAAAAATCTTAGAACCTAAATGTGGCACAAATATCAATGAACTCCTTGATACATAGGTAGGGGTATTCTCGGTCTCAACCATAAAAAGTAGTGAGTAATTGAATGACTCCCAACTTCAACTCAATGTGGTTGACATTTGTGGAAGGTAAAGCTATGCAGGATGGGGAATTAAGTTGTAGAGGAGCATAGAAATATCTAATTGTTTTGTGCTCAACCTCTACTAGTGGTTCAGCCATGGGGATAGGAATTGGGTTTCTTTCCCCTTGTCTTTGGTTGCGTTGAATCTCGAAGTCAAAAGGTATTAGCTCTAAGTTCTAAGATCAATGCCCTAGCATAAACTATCCTAATCTAAAATGTCCTAATATGTATGCTAACTCTAACTCTACGTGATACACAAACAAGGGCACAATCAAATAATCCTTAGGTTAATGAGCAACAATATTTGACTTTCTTAAATTTGTGTGGGGACAATGCTTTTAGATTAGCCTAATCTAGCACGCCTCTCTTTCAGATTTGACTACTATTTACCAGTTAGGTTCTACTCTAAGGTGGTTAAAACAATCCTCGTGTCAAGAGGCATTTAGACCTCAACTAACGTCAATGGAAGGTTTGGGAAAATTACTTGGATTTTAAGATACCCACTATAACGACAGTGCTTAGAAGCCACTAGAGTGACAACAAATTGTGCTTTATAAGAGGGTCCTATGAGCATGTGATGGCTCTATAGGTCTCTTCTAATTAATTTTAGATTAATTTGAAAGGTGGGATTGCATGTTTGTGGTGATTATCCTAGGTGAGCCAAGAAGTGGTGATGAAATTCACCCTTGATCTTGTGGGGTTGGTTACCTTTGCTGATTAATTTCCACACTCCATGGCAATTCAATCAACATATAAATCACCTTAAAGCAATAAATGTGCCCTAAGAATACAATTAAAGGCAATAAACTAATACAAAAT
The DNA here is from genome assembly GCA_035236585.1 of Warburgia ugandensis. Classification (NCBI taxonomy): domain Eukaryota; kingdom Viridiplantae; phylum Streptophyta; class Magnoliopsida; order Canellales; family Canellaceae; genus Warburgia; species Warburgia ugandensis. The sequence continues at coordinate 43,192,051 of CP141134.1, forward strand.
CCTAAAAATACAACAATTATCAAATATACTTTCTATATGCAATTATTCTACCAAACAATGCAAAATTATTCTTAATGCAAACCCTAATTTAGGAAATAAAAGGAGTGAGGGAAACTTGTAGTGGGGTTTTTAATGAAGATCAAGTGTGGGCCACCTTATCCCACACTTGCCTTGTTTTAATACAACCATCTTAAAATTGAAATTAAAAATTGCAAGTTAAAATGGTCCTCACTACAAGATTTACTCCACAAAAAAGAAAAAAGTCCTATTCTAGGAAAGCAGAGAAATTCTATTTATTTGATGAAACTCCACTTGCAAATTTCCTCCACTTTCTAATTTCTTGAAAAATAAAAATAGCAATAAGTACTAAATTCAAGAAATAAGGTGATTATGCACTAAAAATTTTTAAAAATGCACCTAAAATACTAAAATAATGCAATCCTTAATTTTTTTATTCTTTTTAATTCTTTAATTAAAATTTATGAAAACCATGTTGTGAGTCCTCAGTAATGGTGCCAAAAACTTATTGTTAACTACAAGTGCACGGGCTATTGTAGTGTTGCGTATGCAAGTACAGGTCGATCCCATAAGGACTTGCCTTAACAATTTGGAGTTTAAATAAAATTTAATTGTTCAAAAATTGAAAATAAGTGATAAAAATAAAATAAAAATGCAATTAGAATTGAGATATATTTAATTAATAAAAATTACAGAGGTCCAACTCAAAAAGACAGAACTTTAACTAAAAAAGAAAAGAAAAATCTACTTCCGGAGCTTGATCATATCATTTTCTTCAAATATGATATCTTCAATCTTGATCAACCTTTATCAATCTCTTTCTGGTGCTTCTATTAATGATCCAATGGATGGATTAGGCAGATTCTCCAAAATTTCAAAGATTTGGTCTAGATAAGGATTTTTGGTTTTAATGTCTTAGATCTAATTACTGAATCTCAGAATGAAGATCAGGAATGATAAGCAAGCCATAAAATGTCCTAAAAACAAGATCTAGAAGTTGATTGAAAATCAAATGTGAAACAAATGAGAAATTGAGGCTTGTTTATTAAAGCAGATTGGTTGATTTAGTTAAACATTATTTAAAATAGGGATTGATAAAATAGTTCCTAGATTAATCATGGAATAATGTAGAATATAGATAAGAAAATAGGAATAAAATAAAACATGAATAAGAACAGTAACAGGATGAATGTAATTGAAATTATTGTCCTATGAGCGAAATTGGAATTTTTATCAAAAGTTCCTTCTTTTTCTCCTAAAATAGAAAAACCCAATGGAATAGAGGAAGATGACACCTGCCAGTTTGGCTTCGAGTTGGAGTAGTGTTGTGCTGGAGGGCGTGTTGGTTCTACCGGCGTGATAGAGAGGCAACGGTGGCGTAGCAAGGAGTAGAGGTCAACTGGTTCTGGAAACTACCGGACTACAGTAGTGGATGAATGAGGAGCAAGGCATGACTAGCAAAGCAGTGTGGGTGAATAGAGGAATAGTGAGAAGAAGAGAGAAGTGGGAAGGGGGTGACGAATTTGGCTGTGCTGGGCCTATGATGCTGGGCGGTGGAGCAGGAGAGCTAAAGAGAAATGAGGTTGCTAGGATTTCTACTTAGGAGAGTGTAAGAGAAAAAGGACAGCTGGCGCTATCGGTGAATAGAAGCAGAGGGTAAGAAGCTAGACTGAGATAGAAGGATGGGAGGAGAAGAAGTGTGGGTGTGGATGATGTGAAAAGAAAAAAAGCAAGCAACAGATAGAAAAAATAAATAAATAAATAAAAAATGAGAGAGAGAATAAGCAATACATAAAGAGTGAAAGACAGAATGAGAGGGGGAAGGTGTTATTCAAGAAAGAGAGAAAGAATGATGGTCGAGGCAAGTGGTGAAGAACATGGGGGGGGGGGAGGGGGAGAGAGAGAGAGAGAGAGAGAGAAGAAGAGGAATACAGGAAAAAGACAGGAAAACAAAAGAAGATGATGAACAACATAATAGAATGCACAAGATGAAAATAGTAAAAAATATCCTCTCAGTCCAATAGTGCCCTCCTCCTTTTAAAGCTTTGATGCCTTTCTAATTTTGTTATCCCTAGCTTTCCATACACTTTTCTTATGGTCAAGAGTTAATTTCCAACTAGGAAACTTCTACCCTCTTATATTATGCAACTCTTCATTCCAAAGTTGATCTCTTATTTAAGAAATCTTATCCATGATGTCCTTTCCTCTAATTAGAACTTATTTCCTTTTAAGAAACCATCCCATCTTGCTTTGTGAGTGATATGGTTCATTCAATGCCCTTTTGGATAATCTGCACCATTGATTTTTTATTTGACACTAATTAGCTTAATTTGAGCCATCTAATATCCAATCCAATTGATCTAGACCAAATAATTAGCTATCCAAACCATGATCTGTTTGATCTACAAATTATAAGACTAGATTAGAGTCGTCTAAACCATATATTAAGCATCTGATAAGCTCTGATGTTTATTTGACTATTAAATTTGGCAAATTAATGGTTGGATAGTCAATTTAAGCTAAAATTCATATTTTATCTAAAAATTATCAAATTGAGTTAGATGATCTAATTAAATGTTAAATTACGGGTATTTTGGCCAAAATTAAACACTTAACAATCCAGTTGCAACACATGCAGGCGGACTAACCGATGGTCCCTTTATGATCCATGTAGGTAGACTAACCAATGGTCTCTTGTGCACACAACAAGGTGAACTAGTGAAATGGTTAATCAACACTACAATATCAATATTATGCATCATAAATAATATCAAATAGTATACATACTTTATGCAAAGCCATGTATCTCAAGTATTCATTTCGAAGCATAGCTCAATAGCCAAATCAATTCGTATTCATATTCATACATCTCAAATTGTATCATATGACATGCATAACTCATGCAAAACCATGCAATTTCAATCACTCCTTTCAAAAGCGTGGAAATCATGCATATACAAAATACAATTTTCTCTTGTCTCACAAGTACAGTAAACATTTGAATACCTTAAACTAAATTATTCATTATTCTTTCTAAATTAAGCATGCAGCATGAATTTTAAAACATATATCAATTTACACGTATCATTTATAAGAATGTCAGATAAGAAACATATGATAAATCATGGATTTACATGAAAATCATACACTCAATAACATACATATGTATCAATCATCGCTATAATGAAACCATTCTAGTCCAAAAATAGTTACAAACTATTTTCTCATTTTGAAGTCCAAAAATAGTTAGAAACTCTCAATAACACTATTTTCTGATTTTAATTAAGTCTATACTTCAGCTCAGATTACAACTTAGCTTCTATTGTATATAAACATCCAATTTGTATTTCAACCTGTATTACAAATTAGTGTCTAGTTCATACATAAATTATATATCTCACAAGAATATACAACTACACATCTATTCTTAGATTGTATAATCTTGGTCACTTAGGTTTTTGCTTTAATTTCTAAGTCATGAATCATCAATCATATATCCATCCGATGCTAGGCTCTTAGATCTACATCATTGATTTCCTATCAATGACCCCAGTCGACTCATTCATATTACAAACCACTAATCTGCATCACTACTAACAGCTGATTTTATGAATCAACATCCCCAACTACTAATTAATTATCTAATTTGCATTTTAAAAGTACATATCTATTCTTATCACATTATAACCATTGGATGGTGGTGGCTTTATTTTTTATTTTTAGACCATCCAATGGTTAGATTTCACCTGGCAATGTGAAATTGCATAATTAATTTTAGAAATGTAGACGTGACTACAAACCAAGGGTCAAAACTTCGTCCATTTTCATAAAATAGCATTTCATGTATCTAATATGCATGATCTATCCATGATTTGATGGTCCAAAATCTTCGGATCCTCTTTACTAACTATAGAACATGAGTCCTGATGCAAATCCTATCATAGATTGTCAATACTAATTATAAATGGATGGTTGAGGTTCTCACATTATATTTTTAAAGGATAGATCAATGTAATAGAATAAAATCATGCTAATCTACTTCTCGATCAACCATCAGTGCAGTAGAATAAAATCAAAGCCAATCTACTTCTTGATCAGCCAACGTGGTTAAAATGAGGTCATCAAGATCTTAGATCTACTTGTGCATAAAATATCCGTAAGGATCTAAGTCATCCCACAGTGGAGATTCATTGGGAGTGGTCGGATCTATCTTTTACAGATGATACAATGACTAAAGTTGGCTAAAAATGGTTGGATCTACACATCCAATAAGACATATGCTCAATTTCGTTCAGATAAATTATTATTTTATAATAGATCATTGGTTGTAAAATGGACAGACGAGATTATTCAATTGGTCTCAGTCACACATCGTGAAATTTCTGTCCAATTCAAGCAATCCCATGGTTTGATCTAAATCCCTCTAAGCAAGGATTATAAATCTAAAGGTTTGATTAGTCTAAAATCTAGATCTGATGTGCATTGAAGCAAATCTAGCAAAATAGAACCAAATCAAATGTGGATTTTTTAGATCTTACCTCTTTGTGCAAGTCCCCATTGTATACGGCTGCTAGAGCTGGTATATTGGTTGCAGTTTTGTTGTAATGTTCTTTTTCACTCACCGCTGATCCTTCTGATTGACCCTCCAAAGCAACCCAAATCCCATCCAATCTTTGGGGATCTTGTAGTTCTAAGGGAAATACTATTGTGGAGACCGATTGTTGTTCGTCCATTGTTTCTTCACCATCAAAATCAAAGCAACTAAAGGTTTCAGGGTTTGCAGGTCGCCAGAAAATGGCACGGCGACCTCCACTCATCCTTGCAGTCTTCCCCTCTCTTTCTTTCTTTCCTATTCTCCTTCTTCTTTTTCTTCTTCTTCTTCTTCTTCTTCTTCTTCTTCTTCTTCTTCTTCTTCTTCTTCTTCTTCTTCTTCTTCTTCTTCTCTCTCTCTCTCTCTCTCTCTCTCTCTCTCTCTCTCTCTCTCTCTCTCTCTCTGTAATGCCCCGAGCAATTTACGCTATTTAACAAAAATGAGTTGGACATTCCATAGGAAATGAAGTGTGTTAAATATTTTACTTTATTTAAAATAGTAAATGAAGGAATTTGTAAGAAAATGATACGATTAGATTCTACTCGAAAAATGGAATCCAACACCTCAAAGAATGCTGAAAACGAAGTTTGTATGAAGAAGTTACAGCAGTTTAAAGATTAGGAGCATTTTTGTAATTTAAATTAAAAACAAAAAAGACAGAAAACGCAAGGGGCCATTTTGATAACGGCACCCCGTTTTCTTCTTCCTCTAGATTTCTCCAGAAACCCTAGTTTCCAGAGGTTTCTCCCACCGCCAATGGCAACACTGCCATAGCAAGCCTATAAAAAGCCCTATTTCCCTCCTCTTCGAATCACGATTTTTTTGGCTAATTGAGGCTGGGGTTTCCGGAAAAAAAAATCGAAAAACCCCCACAATGATTTTCCCTACACATTTCAGTCAAGCCTGAGTCAGGCCGACCATTCCCATCTGTCCACCTCCCCTCTTCTTCCTCTTGCCTCATCGGAAGTTGGGGTTTTCCCCTTCTTTGTGGGTTCCGGACAACAGGGGTTTTCAATAGGTGTAGAGGGAAACGCACCGCCGGAAGAAGGGCACCGTGTTGGGGCTGCCCACGTAAGCTTTCTCTCCCTTTCTCTCCATTTTACTTCCCCCAGGCCAGATCCATGCCGGATCTAGTTTTTCCAACCAGAGAACATCCTAGCTGGTTTCATCCGGCTCTGTATGAACAAGGCATCCCAGGGACGCCATGCTTCACGTGCACCTGGGACAGGGTTCGTGAGACGGGTTCCAGGCATACGACAGTACGTACACTGTCCCTGGTGATGCCTTCGGGTGCGTGCGCAACGTCAGGCACGGGTCCTGGCTCGACCGGCATACACAGGGTGCCCTGGGAGCTGAGACGCACCATGCTACACCAAAGGTGCATCCGTGCGATGCCATCCAAGTTGCGCGTCATAGCGCGTCGCTTGGGCATGCATTTGCACATGCAAACGCGGTCCCTGGCACGGCCTTTAGGCATGCACGACGTGCAGGCATGGGTCCTGGTTCGACCAGGGCGCGCACACGTCTTGGAAACCATGATGCGTGGACCCAATAGGACTATAAAATTAGGATCATAGGACAATTTATAGAGTCTAACCATTGAATAATAGATCCATATCATAGGATCTAGCCTGACACTAAATTAGGCAAGGACTCATGGACCCTAAAAGGTAGATCTAGCGATCTAATTTCTAAATAGATTGAAATTGATAAGGACTCCTTGTTATCCATTCATATCCATGAGTTTATAAATGAGACCCAGGGTCGGATTGAGTGATGAAGGATGTGACTCCAGGAGACTTCGAGGTAGGTGCTCTATCACTATTAGACTTTTTAAAAGAACCCATGATGTTTTGATGTAGGTGCTCTATTGCTACTAGACTTTTAAAAAAGAGCCCATGATTGTTTTGAGAATGCATGTTTTAAGTATAAGTTATATGACTTGTTTAGCATGACTTAATTTTATAAATGAATTTAGCATGCGTGTGATAAATACATTGTGCATAAACATGTTTTGCAAACGACTGCATAAATTGCATGCTTTGTGGTTATTGAGTTTTGAAAAACTGCATGTCCTTGAGGGTTACCAAAAGACACTGGAGTACCCAAAAGACGCTGGGTAAGCAGTTGTGAGGGTCAAGCAGTTGTGCGGGACCCAAAGAGGATAGGTTTTGAAAAAGAGGTTTTTGATTGATTGATCGTATATGATTTGGGCTAGTAAGCTCATGGGTGCTATGCCGAGAGGTCTGGGGTGGCCTCCCAGCCTCTACCACTATTAGGTGGAAAGGGTACCACGCCAAAAAGGCATGTCCCTGCTTCGACTGCATGTGGTACAGGAAGCTACCACTGGTGTCATGACACTGGGTCGAAGTGTCATATGCCTCGTGGAGGCTATGACCCTATGTCCCTAGGTACCCGGGGACCACACGGCGGCGAGGTCGTGGGCATAGTGGGCCCTATGTTTTGAGGATTTACTTGCATTGCATATGGCATGACATGAGGTTGGTCGATCATACCATATATCCATGAGTTGGATTCAGTTGAGCATCTTATGTATATCATTATGTTTATGATATATATGATACTTTCGACTTGGATTATGCGATTCTTTAAGTCGTCAGTATTCCAATTCGACAATGGTTTTTAATATCGATATTGAGAATGAGTGTTCAAACATGCACATGTTTTAAAGAGCATATGATTTTAAACATAGCATGCATTGTAAAACTAGTAGTGATAGACTCCTACTAAGTATAGTATATACTCACCCAATCCTTAACATTTTTCAGGACAACTCCATTCACGAGTAGAAGACGCCTTAGGAAATATTAGTACTATGAGCAAGAAAAATCAAAAGGAGACAATTATACATATAAGTAAACACTCTACCCTTTGGACATGTATTTGTATTTATTTACAGTTGGGCTGCGAGCTGTGACTGGATGGACCTGGGAAAAACATTTGTGATTTCTGAAGTTTTTCAAAAACTACTTTGGTTGTTGTGAAAGCAAATGACACACGAGGTTTTCAAAATGAGTTTAAAACTAAAGATTTTTTGCTGCATTGCATGGTTTTTATAAAATGGTTTTCAAATAGGGATGCATCCCGCCTTAGGAATTAGATATTGCATTTAAAAATGCATGGGAAAACCCAGGTCGTCACTCTCTCTCTCTCTCTCTCTCTCTCTCTCTCTCATTACCTTTCTTTTTTTGTCAGGTTTGGGTAACAATTAGGAAAACCCTACTGTTTTCTCTTAATGGGGGGATATCGTTACAAAAAAATGGCCCCTCTTATTTGAGCCCTTCTTCAATTTTTTCCCTATCTTATTTATACCAAAATTCCCTCCATATAAATGGCATGGATCTCCACTCATCCCTGCTTGTTTTGTCAGGTTTGGGTAACAATTAGGAAAACCCTATTGTTTTCTCTTAATGGGGGATATCGTTATAAAAAACAGCCCCTCCTATTTGAGCCCTTCCTCAATTTTTTCCCTATCTTATTTATACCAAAATTCCCTCCATATACGAATTGTTATAACTTCTTCATCCTAACTCCAATTTCAGTATACTTAGTATCGTTGGAATATTTTTTTTCATAGAAATAAAAATTGAGGTTCCAACACTTAAATGGGTGTTTATAATTTTTCCAAACTCTAAAAAGACTAAAAATTCCCATAAACTCTATTCCACTTTATAAATATTTGTAAATATTATATAGAAATGAAATTAAAAATTCTTAATATTAGAAAGAGATTTAAAGCAATTGTGAAACAAACCAAGCCCAAGACATCCCACTTGTATTAGGCCTCTTGGTTTGTTTCACAATTGCTTTAAATCTCTTTCTAATTTACTCTCATCCTAGATATCTTAAGCAACTTATTTATTAACTTAAGATTTTTCAGACTCTACTATATTCCATTTTCCATATATGCTTCCTCATTCCATTCATTTTCTAATTTCCTCAACACTTGAAACAACCAAAAATGTCTCCTTATATGATTCAATTATTTTGGATCTTTTCTTTGTGGACTTGAGTACTAGTCATGGTAGCTATTAGGTCTATTGTTCCAATGTTTTTTACCTTAATTAAGAAAGTGTGTAGTTATCAACCTAAAATCATGTTTTGCTTATAATGATCTCTATCATTGTATTTTACCTATCTTAGTGCTATTGGATAGTCACTCTGAGCTTAATCCATCAATAAAGGTTTCATTGCCAAATTATTTAGCTTTCTAAAATTTAACTTTTGAATTTTGAATAAACTCCGGATTTTTATTTATCACAAAAATGTACAAAATTTTGAAATATCACAATGAAAGACCACAATGGAGATGTACTTGAAGCTTATAACATATGCATGGGCAAGTAGAGTAACAATGTAGTAGAGTGCTCTACCCTCACATGTAGGCTTCAGCTTGCTAATTAAATGTGCAATTCAAATAGCAATGGTTGAAGTCCACTACATCGCTGAGGCAAGAATCATCATATTTCACATTCTATTCCTTACAAGAGGGGAATAGAGCTGTGGATGTTTTGGCGACTAATGCAGCTGCAACTAGAAGTAGTAATGTGTGGTATCTTAGGTCAATATCTTTTCTTTGTAACACCCAATAGGCAGATGTTAATGGCCTAAGTACAACAACGCCAAGACTGATGTAGTTCTATTTATATATCAATAGTTTGTTTTCACTAATAGAACTCTACTTTTCATAAAAGAAAAAAAATCATTGGAGGGATAGCTTCTGTTCTAGGAAAACTGATGATGCTATCTCGGTTTGTACTTGTATCCTATCAAACTATAGTTTCTAAAAATTGGCCCATGGAAAGTAGGGAACCAATTATCTTATAACAAACTAAGAGTGGAGCTGCCACTTTCTTCTTTGGCCAGTGATTGGAATTACAAGAGTATTTTGATGATTTGCTTTATAGTTCTCCATTTGTAGGAAAAAGAAGAAGAAGAAGTATAAAGTTCCTGTAAGATAGACAGAGGTGTGCGTGCGTCATGTGGGGATAGATGCCCCGTTTTCATCTGTTCAAAATGACTTACATTGCACTTTAAAATTGATGCCCATCAGATGCTTTTATAGCTTTCTATACAGCAAAAATGATGTACAACTTAGATTTTCCAACAAAGTGTTCTAGTAGAGTCTACTTGTCTACACACTATTTGCGTCCGGTGCTAGCAGTTGTTGGTATACTAGATATTCAAGAGCCAAAAGTTGTCTAGTGCAATTGGTTGTAGACATCACAAAAAATTTCCATGTTACACTTGGTTGTAGCTTCAAGATGGTACTTGTCCCTTATTAGAGAGAGTTCAAGTAAATTTAAGAATTAGAATATGCTTCTAAATACTTTGCTTTACAACTCTTCGCTTTAAAAAAACAAATAAAGGAAAAATCTGAGAAAAGGCCATCGGATTGGATTAACGAAAGATGAGACTCTCTACATGTGAAAATGAGGTACAAGAGGCAACTTATAGTAGGGTTGCGTCGTACTGCATCGTTAGTACTCAAATTTCTATACATACATTCGTCTTTACAAGAAAAATATGCATGTCTTCGGAAGTTCTCCCCTTCTCTATCCAAAATTGTCCCCCCAAATTTTTGGATAGTTTCTAACCAAATAATTTGTAAATCTCTACTTTATAGACGGGATGGTCTGTAGAGGCCAGGAGTAAATATTAAATATTAGATTGTGTGATCCCATTAAAGGCATCTTCGTTAGGGAAAAAGTAACAAGCCACCATCATCAGCAACTGCACAAAACTTGCATGCGGTCCAAGGAAATGTTACCAGCACCATTTAAAAGCAAGGGCCTTTTGAGAAAAAATTAGAAGGACCAACTCGCCCAATACAAAAGATTAAAGGTTGTTCTAATGGCCAATTTATATTAAAAATAAAAATAAAAAAATCTAATGGCCAATTTTGAACCAGTTGAGACTTGCCAATACTGACGTAATTTGATTAGTGTAACCCTTGATATTACCTGGACAATATTCAGAGATTGATCCGAGACATTTTCAGACAATGGCTGGGAGGACTGGATCAACATTCAGGATAAACTCCTCCAAGGTATGGCAGTTGCCTAATCAAGTCAATGGCCTCAACAACTGACTATATATGGAATAGTTTCAACCGAGTTTCCTTGTTGACTGAGACTAAAACAAAGCGCAATCACTTTTGCTAAAGGTAAGGAACAATGACTTTTGCTACGGTATATACACTTTATCACCAACTTCAACATGAGGGTCAAATATGACCTCACCAAATTTATAAACCTACATTTTCAATTTAGCAGAAAAAGTGTGGATCCCGGCATTTTCCAACAACGGGAGGCAAGGGATGAGGAAAGGAAATACAACCGATTTGTACTTAACCATGCATATTTTCCTTTTAACCACTTAGGAAAGATACACATGCTTTGCACAACAATGCAAGAGAAAGAGGATAATTGAGAAAAGAGAAATAAAATAAGTAAAAACCTAGAATTAATGAAAATAAAATAATAATAGCTAATTTTTAAGAGCCAAAAATTATGTTGGAGAGAGATAAAGAGTGTGTGTTTTGTTTATATTTAAAGATAAAACTAAAAGTATTAAAAAATAAGAGATAATAATTAATATTTAAGACACAACATTTACTTAGAGAAAGCTTAAAAGATTGGAGATATTCTAATATGAATACATAGTTTGGGTAGATCTCCACACCAAAAATATTTAGCCAAATCAACCTTAAAATTAAGAGGAAGAATTAACTTAATAAATTGTATAACTTATAAATAGAATGACAAAAGGTTTGTGGTGACCGTACATTCAGGGCCTTCTCACCGTGCAGATTCATTGCCTTATAAATAGAAGACTGATTTTGCATAAGTGAATCTCCACCTTAATTGACGACCCCATTTATAATGATACTGATATTCGCATTAAGTGCATACACCAACTGTTCAGTATATGCATGAATAGGACTTCTTTTGATAGTGTTCGACAAGGATCTTAATTCCCGGCTAACGTTTGACACTGGAATTAATATTTGGTTCGGTAGAGTTTTGTACAATACAGTGGCATTTCTGTATTTTTGTAAAACATGAATGGTATTTGTTACCTCCTACGTCCATTAGCATTTACAAAACCCAATCTATGAAGCAAAATATGCACGCGCTTCTCGTCACCTTCGCCGCCCAATTTTTCTGTTATAAAACAGAGGATCACAGCTTCAAAATCTCTCAAGAGTCTCCATCTTTGATCTCCCAAACCAAATTACCGCAAAAATCCCCTTGCAATTTTCTGTTGATTCCCAAATTCAGATCAAATCCAAAAAGGTTGAAAGGGCCTATATCTGTCCCCTGCATGTTGTAGATTTTCCATCTATTCTTTCTTTGCGGGGGTCCTTTGGATGTTGGTTGGGTCAGAAATGGGTCGATTTCAGGAAAGGCTTTCGAATTTCATCAACAACAGATGGCTGGTTTTCGTAGCGGCAATGTGGATTCAATCGTGTGGGGGAATTGGGTTTTTGTTTGGGAGCATTTCGCCGGTGATAAAGAGCTCTCTCAACTACAATCAGAAGCAGCTGGCCAGGTTGGGTGTTGCTAAAGATCTGGGAAATAGTATTGGACTCCTTGCAGCAAGTTTGTGAGAGATTTTGCCTATTTGGGGTTCTTTATTGGTCGGTGCTTTGCAGAATTTCATTGGTTATGGTTTGGTTTGGTTGATCTTAACGCACAGGGTACCCGAGCTGCCCTTGTGGGTGGTGAGTTATTTCATCCCTTTTTATTATTTACTTTTAGAATAAAATAAATAAATAAATACTTCTAGTCTGCTTTGATTATTGCTGATTAAAATGGTTCATTTATTAAGATTTCTGAACTAGAAGTACGCAAGAAATGTCAAGTTAGGCCCTGAACTGTTTTTCCTTACAGATAACTACATGATATCATCGTCGGTTTATAGAATTTTTGATTACCTAAAGGGCAAGGTCTGGGAAAGGAGAGGACCATAAGGGTTAATAGTACTCAACCTTACCTAGTATTTTGCAATAGGTTGTTTCCATGCCTTGAACTCGTGACCTCAAGTTCACACGACCACAAGAATTTTTTATTACCTATTATAAAAAAAATTATCGAAATTTGCATTTCTTACTTCATCTTTACAAATAAGAGAAACTAATGCTAGCCATTTGATATGTATTTTCTCAATAGTACATGGACGATTTTGTAGTTGTGTCCACATAAAAAGGGTAGCCCCGGTGCACGAAGCTCCTACATATGCGGGGTCCAGGGAAGGGGCGGACCACAAGGGTCTCTAATATGCAGCCTTACCTTGCACTTTTTGCAAGGGGCTATTTCTGTGATAGCCCAAGTTTTCAAATGCCTTTTTAAGAATGATTTTCGAAAGGCGGTAACCCCATTTGAAAATTTCATTTAGAAAACAAATGGCTGAAATATTTTTCTTTAAAAAAAATAACCTTTCAAAAAATCCCGAGTGTCATAACATCAATCAAATACATTCACGAGTTCTAAAATCAAACATTTTTACATTCAAATATGACAAGTCAAAAAATCTTATCATTTTCCAAAAAATTGACTAGTTACAACCTACAATCCAATATGCATTAAACATATTTATACATGTTTAAGCTGTTTATAGCAGTTACATAACTACTCAGTCATCTCACAACATTTATAAAATGTATAAATCTTACATACAATGTATATGCCCTCTCTCTGACTAATCTACGCACCTAGTCTCAACATTCTTACCTTTTCCCTCTTTGTGTTTATCTGTAGAGTTGGTGAGATGAGTATAGGGGATACACTCAGCAGGTACAACTAAGATCACAAATATAAATTAATGCAACATTGCTTCCATACACTCATGCACACAATGAAGCATCCTTAGATATGGTTCCTAAGGCTTATCAATATAAATTAGTAATATAATATTTGCATACTTTTCAAATATTCTATCCAAGGTTTTAGGTCATTTGGGTACAATATAAGCATAAGAATAACATGACATGTCGACATAAAAAAAGTATTTAGTAAACAAGTACACAAAATCGACAATAAATTAGTTAAGCACTAGAATCTCAATTTAAATAACATAAAGGAAAGTTCTCATCAATTTATGTCAAACATATTAGTTCTCAACATGCAAATATGAATATATCAAACCTCAAATCATACAAGGCATCGTCATGCCTAGTGGCCAAGGTATCTATGACCCTATCACATGCGTGTTGCCAAAAATCAACCTACAACAATTGCCCTATAATGGGACACCACGACACTACAACAACTACCCAATCGTGGAAGACTGTAGCAAAAGAATACATGAATCACTATGTTGCAGCAACTGCCCAATAGTGGGACACCGTATGCTCAAACATTGACACCAACTGCGTGAGACTTATCACCATATCACATGAGAGGAGAACAGATCGTGCAGTGCAACCTTCCCATGATGCCAGACTCAAAATCTAGCCACTTAGGCCTAGTGTCGAAAAAATCAACTGTCAAAAGGTTGATGGCCATCCCTATAACCCTCCTATCATAGTGTCCACCAGGCTAAAGTGTCTGTTTAAAACAAATCCTCGCCACATCAATGCATTAAAATCTAGGTATCATTGTACCCTTAGCGACATATTAGTCACTGATCACATAATCAGATATTGATAATGTTCTTTAAAATACATATTTTCCATTTAAATGCCAATGGATGTCAAATATAAATGATGCATGAGATTTAGGGAGGACAATTACCCATAATTGGCATTTTATGTTTTATAATATAAAATCCTTATATTTTTAATAAAAATCCAATGGAGTTTCCCCTATTTATAGGACAATGCACATTTAATGCATGCGGTGTATATCACTTGAAAATCATAATTTCATATTTATATGAAAATTGAGACTGTCTCTTGACAATTTTGTCCATAGATAATTCAAAAGTTTTCACATAATTCAAGTCATGAGGATGCTATTTCTAAATCTCAATGATAATCATCAGCTACAACTATATGTAGTAATTACATGTACTTAACAAAACAGTGCATAAGTAAAATAAATATGAAAACTTAGCGATCTTATAATTTATCCACCCCGACCTGATGATTCAGATTCAATTACAAGTGAATTTGGATGTTGCTCAACAAATCAGAAAATAAGGATCAGGGCTTCTATCATCAACTGTGAATCAATCTGAGAAATATGAAATAAATAACATAATTTAGTCTCTTGATCATGGATTCATACATTAGTATTCTAATTTGAACGGTCAGATTGTCCTTGATATGTCGTTTAACCTCAGATAACATATCTTTGAGTGTTGGGGAGTTTAATTTCACACATCAATCATTTAAATCTGATGTTCCAAACCTCAATTACACAGATCTAAACATTGGAATGATCAGATTTACAAATTAATGGTTCGATCAACATTTGTATGTTTGATAGCTTTTCATTCATTGTTTCCAATCAACATTGTCCTCCACATGTAATTCACATTATCAGATTCATAGATACACTATCTAATCGTGTTTCCAATGGTCAGATTTATAGATCTAATGCCACTCATGCACCATGGTTAGATAAAAGATTCAATGGTCAGATGATCTCTAATCGAACTTTCGTTGACATGGATGCGAAATTCACTCGGTTAGGATTCCATCCATATAATTTTCTCCAAATTTTGCTCACCGAAAAGTAGTCGTGCAGCATCGGAGAAGACAACCAAAAAAGCTGACGATTGTTAAGTGTTAGAATGTTGTTTTTTTCCATGAAATCGAAAACTAGGTCTTGTAGATCTTGCCTTCCCCTTCACTCCAATGAAATTTGGAGTGATTTTGTTCACTTTCCCTGTCAAAAACACAAGGAAAAACCAATGGAAACCCTGATTCGTTTTTCCGTTGTTGCTGGCCATGGGAGGAATAGTGAAGGGAAAGATAGAGTGAGAGAGAAGAGGGAAGAGGGAAAAGAGAGGAAAGAGGAAAGGAGAGATTAGGTGTTGTGTTTCCTTATCTGGGCGGTCATAGTTGCCAGTGTGGGAGGAAACGGTGTTGACGGAGGGGGAAGGGAATTGCTTGGAGAAGAAACTTGATGTGAAAGTGGGGCACAATGAGAGAGAGATGGAAGAGAGGAAATTGGGGGAGAGGGGAGGCGGTCGACTTCCCTTGCTCCTTCCCTGTATGATAGATAACTAGGGGTAGAACTCCACGCGTTGACGTCCCCCTGGCTGTTCGTTACGCAGGGTCCATAAGTTGGATGGGGGTGCCATTATCAATTTAGCCCCCTTTCTAATTTACTAAAATTTTCACCTCTCTCACTTCCGAACTACGTTTCGCACAATATTAGTATCGTTGGAAAGCTTTCGTCATGTACATTCTGATTTTTGAGGTTTCAAAGTCAAATTCATAAGCAAAATTCACTTTTTGCACTCAAACTCCTCTTTTTAATTATAATAAAATATAAGGTTGTTATAGTTTCCACTCCTTGAACCTGTCACCTCAAGGTCACACAACGACAACTTTACCGTTGCGCCAAGGCTCTCCTTCTACTTGTGTCCACATGCATGTAATAAATTCATGGCTTGAATTTTTATTAGGCTTTCTGTGTTTTTCTCAATTTTTTGGAGTGTGATTTTCTTTATTTTGCTCTTAAGATGTAGAGGAAATGTGGTTGATTACTTGATCTAGCTCTGAATTGCTTGCAATCCTTTGGTGTGATCCTCTTAGAAACTGGCTTATTTCTGCAGTTAAGTAGTTCAGATGTGTTGGGAATATATGATTTCCTCACCTTTTCTTCTTTTGATGCATATGACAAGTTCTAAGCAATTCCATGATAATATACTTCAATTGATGCCATTTGGAAACTGGCTTTTCTGTGTCTCAACTGTTACCATTTTAATGTAGCACCAAGGATTTGGTGGATTGTCAAGCTTGAAGTGTTGATTTCCAGGTTTGTTGTCAAGCTTTTGTGTGGCACTTCTATTAGAAGTGGCCATTCTATTTCTCTTTTGGATTTGAATGCTTCAAATTCATCCTTTTTGTGTTTTTTCTTCGAGAAGATGCGACAAAAATTTTGCAAAGCACGTAAACAAAGAAAATGTATTTAGAAAAATATAGACAAGTTTTAGAATATGCTAATGTAATGAAAAGAAATACTCCTCTTGCTAGGTAATTGGCTACCAAATGGATCTAGCATCAGATTGTTTCCTGATGTGCCCAACTAATGTTACCATCAAACGGGTCTTAAAGAGGTAAAAATAATCTGTAATAACTTTAGTATTTCATTTCAAACAGTTTCCAAATGTTGTTTCTTTTCAAACCTCAAGTTTTAACAACTAGTAAATAGTCCCTTTATACTCATTTACCTTGGAACTCTCTCTCTCTCTCTCTCTCTCTCTCTCTAAAACTTTGACATAGATGATCTTAAACATCATTGTATGACCTATCACACTCAGCTATTACGTCAATGGAAAAATGTACCCAATTATCCATCACCATGGTCTTCATGTAATGTTGTATCCCATGAGTTCTTGATCATCCAACTACCCTTAGCGTTATCTCTGCCTCCAGATCTCTTTCCCACGCTTTCTTCATCACCTCATAGAGAATTTTTTCATGAAACCAACAGACAATAATGTAGGTTACATTCGTATGACCCATGTGTCTTGAAAGCCCATGCTTGTTCCCTCCATGATTTTGACTTGTAGTTTTCATGTTTCCAATTCTTGACTCAATAATTGATAGTTTTCCATTGATTTTTACTTCTTTAGTTACTCCTGATCTCCATCTAAAATAGTTTTCAACAATTTTATTTTCATTGGTTATAGGATGCAAGTGAGGGCTGTGAGCTTGATTGATCCTGGGTAATGGAAGTAGGTTGCTTAGAATTCACATTAAAGTAAAAGCATTGATATTTCAGAAATGAAACAAATCTTAGATTTCTAAGAAGTTTCAGAACTAGGGAACTTTAGTAAGAGTTGAAATCTTCACAATAAACAACCAAATTTCAAAAAGTGATAAGAGAAGTTCCAGACTCTATAGAAGTGAAAATTTAGTACACTGGAATCTCAATGTACTAAATTTTAAAAATTAGAGCTGAAACTTTCAGGAAGTAATTAGAGGTGAAAATTTAGTATAATGCAATCTCAGTGAAAACTTAGTACAATGGAATCTCAGTGAAAGAACAAAACTCCAGGTCTTCTTATTTTCTGATCTTGGACCAAAACCCCAGGTCTTGTTATTTTCTAGTCTTGGACAAAAACTTCAAAGAGGTATAAAACAATAACTTTCAGGTCTAGACTGCTGAAATTCCTAATATTAGAAATTTCAGTTGGTTCATATCCTATGCAAAGTTTTAGTCCACTATCAGTGGGAACTTCTATATAGAAGTTATTAAGATAGAGTACTTTGAAACTTACTCTCTAATGACTGAAGTAATACTACTAGGTTATTTGTGGCTATTAATGTATATGAATTAGATATCTACCAAATCACCAAGAAATTTAGATGAAACTATCTTGAGGAATTTGTAGTCAAAGACTTATAGGTCAAGCTCATAAGGTGTGTATGCTTATAAACCCCCTAGATAGTTTAAAACATGCATGAAGCAATGGCATAACAAATTTGATGTGGCATATCAGATAATTTTACTGTGAATGACTATGATAAATGTGAACATGTTGTATGTGTTGGTTTTCTCACCAAAAGATACAAGTCTACTCTAGCTGCTAAAATCACAAACAAGTCCAGATTTCAAGGATCCAAATCATTTATCTTCTGGCCCAATCATAGATAGGCCGTGGACCAAAAATATTCCTTATAATGTCTTAGACTTAATTGTGTATTGGTCTAAAATAGATGGGTCAATAAATTTAACAAATAAATGTTACAAAAGTCTTCCATCAACTTGATGGTTGCGTTTACCTAATAGATGGAATTTCTTTGACATGTCCTTTCTAGGTTGTGGCCTAGAATGTTAATGGTGATGAGCATTGAAAATCTAGGGCTAACTTTGTGTTGTGATTTTAAGTTAAAACTTGCAAGCATATGAATTGGTATAATAATTCATGTGATGGAGGTCAAGCCCACAAGGAATCGAACAGTTGTGTTATTAGTGGTCCCTACTTAAACTATTTAAGCTAGCCAAATGTTTTGATATTTTATCCTAAACTAAGAATGGAAAATTAACATATGCAATATGCTAAAACTAAAACATGCTAAACTCAACAACTTTCCTAAAAACACAAACTTTCCTAAATTTAAAACTTTCTAAAATAAGAACTTTCCTAAATTGAAAAATTCTTAAAAATGAAATTTAGGAATTTTTCTCAATCAAATTTTCTAAACATGAAATTTAGAAACTATTGTAAGGAAACAATTCAATCACTTTCTTAAACTATAATTAGAATCTAAACTAAGATGTAAACTAGTAACTAATGGAATCTAAACTAAGATCAACTAAAACTAAACAAGAAACTAAAAGAAAATATCAACTAATCAAGCAAGTAAACAAAAGCTAACCAAGTATCATGTGCATGACCATGAAATGGTGCACATGATTCATGGATTAGGAATTGGCCTAAGTAAATTAAAAAACCTAGCACATACAATCAAATTCAAGCAATGAATAAACAATCTAGCACTCTAATTGGGTCCTTAAAGAATTAAGCAAACATGAAGTATACAGTGCTGGAAATTAAACATAAACATTCCATTCAAAAATTCCAGCAGCATGTCATTTTGACCTTCCAATTCATGAGACATGGTAAATATTGTGATTAGTACTTTTTATGCAATATACCATTCAAGAATTGAGATCATTAACTTCTGGAAACAAGTATGAAATAGGAACTTCAAATAACTTCATTGAATCAATGTCAAAATCCATCAATGTATTGCGCAATACATGTATTCCAAATCTGAAAATTACGTCCTCTTACAATGAATGTTAATTGATCTTAATCAACCCAAAAAACACAGTCTAAACCCTTCTATAGTCATCTAAAATCAATCCTATGTAAGCATGCATTGAGATCAATGGACAATCCACTAGAAAGTAAAGGCAAAACTTGAGGAACACCAAGGAAAGCAAGTAGGAGATCAATGAAATTAAGGGAAGATCTAATGTTAATGAAAAGCAAAGAAAAGAGAGTATCATCAATAGATTCAAGGTGACTTTCCCTTGGCTGTCACTTCAAGGGGGAAATAACCTTGGATATAAGAAAGAAGATGCAAAGGAATGAAAAATGAAAAGAAGAACTTCCTACACATGAAACTAAGAAGGATTCAAAAGCAAAGAAGTTCTAAAGATGAATAAACTAACCTTTAATGAAGAACTAAAGGACAAGGGCTGGGAACCATGCATGGAACACTTTAAGAAGAGCAGCCACCTAATGAAGAATGCATTGAATGCTTAGAGAAGAAAGGTATAAGAGGAAGAAAAGGGATGCCTCCTCCCTTTGGTACAGGCATTGGTTTCCTCCAAAAGTGGGGTGTGTTGAGTTCTTATTGGGGCTCTTTTATACTCTATGTCCTTAGTTTTCTAGGGTGATTTGAAGTAAAGGTACGGTGTGGATGAGATAGGAAGGAGCATGGATATTTAGGATCAGAAAATGAGTGGCTAGTTAGAGTTTATCAAAGAAGGAAACAAGTGGGAAGTTTTGGTGGGAGATAAGGTTGGAGGCACCTCTTTTTAGGAAGGGGTGTCTCCCCCTTGGATAAATTGTGAATGCACTTGTGAAATTAGAACGTTAGTTGGAGAGATGAGGTAAGAGAGGAAGGGTGAGGTGGAGAGTAAAAACCATGGCGATTGGTTAGGCTAGAGGGAAATGAGGGTGATTTTCTAAGAAGTGGGAAAAGGTTGGATGGTTGGAATAGAAGTTTAGTAAGATAGTGAGAAAAGGTGATTTGTTAGGTAGTTTTCTAAGAAGTGGGGATAGGTTGGATGGTTGGAATAGAAGTTTAGTAAGATAGTAGAGTCTTTGAAAGATGGGACTCTTGGATGAAAAGTGAAATTCGTAGTGATCCTTAGTTGTGAGGTGGAAAGTGAGAAAAAAGTGGGAAAATTATGAAAAAGCAATAAAAATGGAGAGGTATTTTCCTATTGGTCCAAATGCTGCATTATCTTAGTTGATTTTCCCTCAATTATCTTCAAAATAAACTTAGAAATCCCAAGGATATTTCTTTGGATTCTCCTCCAATCATGGACTTCTGTGTAGCTTGGCTCATGTGGCTTGATGGCTAACTTTGAGAGCTCCATTGGGTTGGCTCTCACAGCTTAGCTTGGTGGCTCAAATCCTTGGCTTTGGTGGGTGGCTAGGCTTCTTAGCTTGTCACTTTCTTCATGGCTTGAATATGGCTCAGTGGCATAAATCAAACCCATGCAAAGGTGGTGGATTGCATGACTTGTGCATAGACCCACTTTGGCCACCTTTGACCCTTTCATTCCATCTTCAAGTGATCTTAAGATGATCTGGGTCCTTGATCTCATGATATATTGATGATTTTGGGGCATTTGACTTGATCTTTTGATTTTGATTGTCAATTTTCATCTTGATCGATCTCGGATGTCGGATCATCATCATGCTTTCTACAGAAAGTCAAAAACTCTAATTAAATCCTAAAAGATATGATTAATCACATACTTATTTTGGATTAGCCTCTAAACCTACAAAATACCAAAATTTTGGTCTTTTAGGTTAGAAATGAGTGTCTTACAAATTTGGACCAAAAATCGTAATTTACCTCTGTAAGTTATAACACATGAGTAACTATTGGGTGGTATTTATACAAAATTAGACACATCACTTTGGCCTAAGTTGTACCTTATAGCCAATGCCATTGATTGAACTTATACTCTCAGTTCAGTCAATGTCATAAAGGATGAATATTATTGTAATGCTCGAGTAATTTACTATAAATTGGACATTCTATAGGAAATGAACTGATTTAAATGTTTCACTTTATTTAAAATAATAAATGAAGGAATTTGTGAGAAAACTTGATACCATTAGATTCTACTCAAAAAATGGAATCCAACGCCTCAAAGAACACCGAAAATGGAGTTCGTATGAAGAAGTTATGGCCATTTAAAGATTAGGGGTATTCCTGTAATTTGAATTAAAAACGAAAAAGGCAGAAAACACAGGGGGCCATTTTGATAACGGCACCCCATCATCTTCTTCCTCTAGATTTCTCCAGAATCCCTGGTTTCCAGAGAAATCTACCATCGCCAATGGCAGCACCGCCATAGCAAGGCTATAAAAAGCCCCATCTCCCCCTCTCCAAAAACGTGATTTTCTGGTCATTTAGGACTGGGGTTTTCAGCAAA
This sequence comes from Warburgia ugandensis, assembly GCA_035236585.1. Taxonomy (NCBI): domain Eukaryota; kingdom Viridiplantae; phylum Streptophyta; class Magnoliopsida; order Canellales; family Canellaceae; genus Warburgia; species Warburgia ugandensis. The sequence goes on from CP141134.1 coordinate 43,213,993, forward strand.
AATTGGAAACCCAGTTCCCTGAGTTTTCCGATAACGGCCAGGCTGAGTCAGGCCGGCCATTCTCGTCTCCCCATTCCCCTCTCTTCTCTTGTTCCGGCCTTGCATGACATTGGGATTTTACCTTCATCGAGTTTTCCGGTGACAAAGGGTTTCAGAACCAGAACGAGGGTTCTACCACCGGCAATAGGCGCTCCATGGCTGCCTAGGTAAGCCGTCCTTCCTTCCCTATTAGGTTCTTCCCCCTTTCAGGCTAGATCCATGCTGGATCTAGCGTTCCCAGACGTTTTCCAACCAGATTTCCTAGCCCTACACGAACAAGGAGTCCCAGGGACGCCATGCTCCATGTGCGCCTGGGACAAGGTCCCAGGGATGCGTTCCAGGCATACGACAGTGCTAACACTGTCCCTAGTGCGGCCTTCGGGTGCACGCACGATGTGGGGCATAGGTCTTGGCTTGACCCGGATGCACGGGGTGCCCTGGGAGCTGAGATGCGCCATGCTACAAGGTGCGTCCGTGTGATTATGCGCGTCATAGCGCATCACTTGAGCATGCATGTGCGCATGCAAAATGCGGTCCCTGGCACAGCCTTTGGGCACGCACGCACGTGAGGCGGTCGCGGTTCAACCAGGATACACGGGTATCCTGGGAACTGGGACACGCGGACCTAGTGAGACTTTAAAGTTAGGATCAGAGAGCAACTTACAGAGTTTAACTATTGAATAGTAGATATCATAGGATCTAGCCTGACAATGAATTAGGTAAGGACCATGGACCCTAAAAGGCAGATCTAGCAATCTAATAGATTGAAATTGATAAGGACTCCTTGTATCCATTCATACCCAGGAGTTTATAAATGAGACCCAGGCACGGGTTGAGTGATGAAGGATGCGACTCCAGAAAACTTTAAGGTAGGTGCTCTATCACTACTAGACTCTTTTAAAAAAGAACCTATGATTGTTTTGAGAACGCATGTTTTATGTTTAAGTTATATGACTTGTTTAGCATGACTTAATCTTATAAACAAATTCAACACGACTTAATCTTATAAATGAATTCAGCATGCATATGACAAATACATTATGCATAGATATGTTTTGCAAACAATTGCATATATTGCATGATTTGTGAGCATTGAGTTCTTGAAAAATTGCATGTCCTTGAGGGTTACCAAAAGACACTGGAGTGCCCAAAAGATGCTAGGTAGGCAGTTGTGAGGGCCAGGTAGTTGTGAGGGACCCAAAGAGGACAGGTTTTGAAAAATACATTGCGCATATATTGCCAAGACATGTGCTACATGCATAGATTGCATGATAAGTGTAGCCTTGACCAATGAGGGCGGGCTGATGAGGGCGGGCAGACGAGGGCGGGCCAGAGAGAGTTGACAGGCTTCTAGGCTGTCAGGCCTCTAGGCAGGGTTATGACTTTGAATACGATACTAGCATGAGCAGATTTTATACATTGCATGCATGTTTTGTAACCGATTTCATAAATTCCATGATTTACGACGAAGATGTGTCATATGCCCCGTGGGGGCTATGACTGAGTGTTCTCAGGTACCTGGGGACCACACGGCGGTGAGGTTGTGGGCATAGTTGGGCCCTATGGTTTCGTGGACTTACTTGCATTGCATATGGCATGACATGAGGTTGGTCGACCATACCATACCATATATCCATGAGTTGGATTCAGTGGAGCATCTTATGCATATCATTATGTTTATGATATATGATACTTTTGACTTGGATTATGCTATTCTTTAAGTCGTTAGTATTCCAATTCGACAGTGGTTTTTAATATCGATATTGAACATGATTGTTCGAACATTCGCATGTTTTAAAGAGCATATGATTTTAAACATAACATGCATTGTAAAACTAGTAGTGATAGACTCCTACTGAGTATAGTATATACTCACCCTATCCTTAACATTTTTCAGGATAGTTCCATCCACGAGTAGAGGACGCCTATGTTAGTGCTACGAGCAAGTAGATCAAAAGGAGACAATCAAACATGTAAGTAAACACTCTACCCTTTGGACATGTATTTATATTTATTTACAGTTGGGCTATGAGCTGTGACTGGATAGACCTGGGAAAAATATTTATGATTTTTGAAGTTTTTCAAAAACTACTTTGGTGGTTGTGAGAGCAAATGACATTTAGGGTTTTCAAAATGAGTTTAAAACCAAAGATTTTCCACTGCATTGCATGGTTTTTATAAAGTAGTTTTCAAATAGGGATGCATCCCGCCTTAGGAATTAGATATTGCATTTAAAAATGCATGGGAAAACCCAGGTCATCACAGTTGGTATCAAAGCCTAGGTTTTATCCTTTCACAGCCCGTCCAGCATGTCCAAGGGTCGTAGACAATAGAGAAAATTAAGAAGAAGTAGTATAAATAGGAGTAGTAGAGATGACTACTTCTATTTGAGGATTACAATATTAATGCACAAGGCATTTCACTATAAACAAATAGGTGAAAAAGGAGATGGGCCTAGCAAATACTTAGATATTGGATGGCTTAAATCTTATCCATAAGGATTGTTGTGCAGTGGTACAAACAGGGAAACTCATATATAAAGTTGATTATGATGAGAATGATGAATGAAGATGTTAGTAGACTTGTTAGTAGATAGTTCTAACCTATAATAGATCAATCTCACCAAAGGTGAGAAAATCGAAGAAACCTAGATGGCTATCTTACCATCATAAAGGATATCAGAATATGAGTACACTATCACAAGGATATGATATGAGTATGATAGGGGATGTAAAAGACAGACTTTGAGAAGATGTTGATGATAAGCCAAGAGGGATGAAAATGTAAGATGATATTAGGAGATAACTGTGACTCGTGCTAGATCACAAAGGTATGGATCCTGAAGGACTTAGCTCGATTTTTTATAACTTCATTGGAGTCTTATGAAGAGTGAAGTGCTATCAAATAATAACTACCAGAGTATTATGGAGCAAATCAGAAGATGTATACAAGTGACGTATTATGTGATTAAGAGAAACATAACACGAATATGATAGGGAAATGAATTTGACTGAGTTATCAAAAAATTTTGATGATAATACTAAGGATGATAATAGATCGATCCTAACATGAACTTGTAAGAGAAGTATAGCATGATCAAAACATCAATGCCATTATTAAGACATTGTATGAATTTTATTGAGGCTATAGGCAATTAAGGATTTCAATGATATTAATACAGTTTAGCATTTCTGAGAAGCATTCAGTTTATCATATCTGTTAAGTAAAGGAGTAGATGTAGTATCGATTATATGCAACAAAGCACATGAAGACATTGATCTAGGTAGACAAAAATGAGGATTTTGAAGAAAAGAGAGAAAGAGATAGAGATGCAACTATAAGTATTCGATGAATATTGAATCTTCAAAAGAAGGAGATCATGACTTTATGAAGATACATACAAATCTTTCATCTTGAATCAAGTGAGAAGATAAACCAATCAAATGCAAAGGAATAATACTAGATGAGTTGGTGATCTTATTGTAAAAGAGTATATAAGAGAGAAAGATTATGGGGTTTAAGACTTTGAGTAGAGTATCAAATTTTAGGAGATTGTGCGACAAGAAATTTTCGAAGAGGAATGGTGACCAACTAGAAATTAAATTCTACAAATGGTTTGATATCAATTATTACAATTAGATTCTTATCGGATTCATTAGCTTATGGGGAACACCAATGGATATAATCCATAAAAAGAAAATTTTGATGATATCTCACCTTGCTAATAAAATATATTAAAAAAGGAATTAAGCCGGGACAGTGACCTATCCATTCAGCAAGAAGGGTACCATCAAGGATCAAATGGAGGTCTTGCTATCATAAATTGGAAGACCAAATATCTTAAGGCCATTATTTAGTCATTACCTTTAGAGTACTGTTGACTAAATAAAGGTATCCCACCCTATTTAATCAAATATGTTAGTAGTCGAAGTTATATACGCAGAGGGATATTATAAGTAATTGGACATGAGTTTTACCTAAAAGAAGTTACTTATTAGACTAAGTCACTTGAGGGTATGAGGTCAGTTGATTAGGCCAAATCATGAAGTTGATTAAGTACAATAAATACAGTAACAACTGAGACAGAAGCAAAAAAAAAAAAAAGGAACGATCTCCACCAGTGAGACAGATTTTTCCAAACCTGAATAGATACCATAACAAACCATAGAAATCACTGTGGGTCTGAAAGATGCTGCTGACTTGGATTGAAAAGAAAGGTAGATAAGTACTAATCAATTTGGAGACCCTTGAGCTTATGACATAGATATATCTGGAAAGAGATTAATAGGTAATCAAATAAAGTCTTCCTATGTCTAAGAAAATGTTCCATGCTTACCTGAGTGTTTTTTAAATTTGATGATTTAACAGCTTTAGCATAACTTGAGGTAGCAGCTATTGAACGAGAACTGCTATTATAAGCTAAGTATGAGGAGGCACTTGAAGGATAAAATTTGAGGAATTGAGAAAATCACTACTTATAAGGATACCTCCTGACAATATAGACTGCATGGTTGACGATAAAGCCTTGATAAAAGATTGAACAATATATTGACATAGGGGATGGAAGGAGAAAAGGTGAGATGGCTAGCACACTATAAGATGAAGATTTAATGTTACGTTGCCTTTAGACAAATAGTTAGTTGTTATGAGCATATACCAAGTATGAAAAATCAATTGAAGGAATTTCCTAAGGACTAACCCTACTGGATTGAGTATAGAACTTTTGGACTGAAAGGTTACGAAGAAAACCATCAAGCAAAGAAAGGACAAAGAAGATAATGACAAAGGATTCAACCATGTAAGGGTACTCAGTTGTGAATAAGAGACTTTTTGCATAAATGGGAACATTATTGGAAATCCTAATGACAAATTGATGTGAATAGTGAGATAAGGCCTCTGGACGAGAACATTTGACCCATGATGATGAATCGACCATTAACATTTGACATGAGAAAAGGGTTTAACGAATTCAATAGTTATGAAACTGGATATAGAGTTAGGACATTTTACTTTCAATATATGATAAGGTCCTCGATGGAAGATGCTACTAATTGACTTTCATGATTTTATTTTGAATGCAACTTTGGTCGAGGAATAAAGTCACATATGGAAAACGACAGACAGTTGAAATTCGAAGTTAATCAAGGGTTTAGCTATAGAGCACATGATACCTTGTCAGTTATTGAAGTATCTTGGGGACAAATATAAAAGATAAGAAGCAAAGTTAGACACAATAGAAAGAAAGTAATTTTTTGGACTCTTACTAATGACATATAACCAACCATTAGAAGGAGATGTGGATGATGACGAGATCACTAGATGAAAGACAAGAAGAAACAGGGATCATCCCATGATATTCAAGAAAAAGGACTATGAGAAATAAGATCAAATGATCTCAAAGAAGCATGGAGTAATTTATGCATGAATAAAAAAGCATGATCCTACGAGGAGACTATCGTATACATGATGAGAAAAGTATAGGCATCTAAGGATTTCGAGATAGATGAATTACAGCTAGAAACCGGTATTGTTAAAATGGCACATATGGGAGTATGCATCAGAGTACGCAGTGAAAGCGACCCCTATAGGTAAGGCCTTGTAGAAGGAACAATAAAAATGATAAATTGAGGATTGAGGATTGAGGATTGAGGATTGAGCCTAGATTTGATTCCTAAGAGGAGAATGCATTCACCAAGAAGTTATCTAAGAGACAAAATACCTTGAAGATGATAATTTATGGAATTTCGAGGACGAAATTCTTTTAAGGGGGTAATAATGTAATGCCCGAGTAATTTATGCTAAATTGGACATTCTATAGGAAATGGACTGAGTTAAATGTTTCACTTTATTTAAAATAGTAAATGAAGGAATTTGTGAAGAAACTTGGTACCATTAGATTCTACTCAAAAAATAGAATCCAACGCCTCAAAGAACGCCGAAAACGGAGTTCGTATGAAGAAGTTACGGTCGTTTAAAGATTAGGGGTATTCCTATAATTTGAATTAAAAACAAAAAAGGCAGAAAACATAGGCGGCCATTTTGATAACAGCACCCCATCGTCTTCTTCCTCTAGATTTCTCCAGAATCCCTAGTTTCCAGTGAAATCTGCCACCGCCATAGCAAGGCAATAAAAAGCCCCATCTCCCCCTCTCCAAAAACGTGATTTTCTGGTCATTTAGGACTGGGGTTTTCGGCAAAAATTGGAAACCCAGTTCCCTGAGTTTTCTGACAACGGCCAGGCCGAGTCAGGCAAGCCATTCCAGTCTCCCCATTCCCCTCTCTTCTCTTGTTCCGGCCTTGCATGACATTGGGATTTTACCTTCATCGAGTTTTCCGGCGACAAAGGGTTTCAGAACCAGAACGAGGGTTCTACCACCGGCAATAGGTGCTCCATGGCTGCCCAGCTAAGACGTCCTTCCCTCCCTATTAGGTTCTTCCCCCTTTCAAGCTAGATCCATGCTAGATCTAGCGTTCCCAGATGTTTTCCAGCCAAATTTCCTAGCCAGAAAACACTCCAAGACCAGTTCCAGCTGGCCCTGCATGAACAAGGCGTCCCAGGGATGCCATGCTCCATGTGCGCCTGGGACAGGGTCCCAAGGATGCGTTCCAGGCGTATGACAGTGCGAACACTGTCTCTAGTGCGGCCTTCGGGTGTGCGCAATGTGGGGCATGGGTCCTGGCTCGACCAAGATGCACAGGGTGCCCTAGGAGCTGAGACACGCCATGCTACAAGGTGCGTCCATGCGATGATGCACATCATAGCGCGTCACTTGAGCATGTATGTGCGCGTGCAAAACGTGGTCCCTGGCATGGCCTTTGGGCGCTCCCGCACGTGAGGCGGTCGCAGTTCAACTGTGACGACCCGGGTTTTTGAAAACATGATTTGTAAAGTATTTTGAAAGGCAGGGCCCTTAAGAGTGTAAAATTTTTTCGCAAAACAAAACAGCGGAAATTCTTTTCTTTAGAACTTGTTTTGAAAACCCAAGTCACCACTTCATACATAACATAAGTACAATTTGTGTACAAAATAAAATTCCATTGAAGGAATATACTTTTATTAAACTCCAGGATCCATCCAGTGGTTCACAAGATGTACCAAATCTAGTACAATACTTGTCCAAATTACATAATCCAAAACTCAAGCTCACCATACAATAAAACTCTCAACAAATAAAAATACATGTCTTCAAGGGTATACCTTGAAGATTATTCTCTTCAAGTCTTCTATAGTCTTCAGCTCCTAACTCTCCTTGCCTGGATCTGAGATATTGCAACAAGTACAATATCTCAGCAAGCAATGCTTGGTAGGGGATTCAAGAAACATAATAATTGACAATGTAAATCCAATCCTTCATAATCTCATTATCCTCAAACATACTCTTTACTTTGTAAGTTATGTATATCTATATACATACATACCCTTCATGGGTAAACCAGTTAAATTCGTGAAAATAGTCAAATATCATTCCCAACTAAGCTGATCAATTCTCTTCATTTTGAGAATTTAGTATTACAGCTAATCTCATACTGGGAATTTCCCTTCTTGGGAAACATTGGTAATATACAATTACCTAGCATTTCATTATGCTATAACATAAGGCATTTCACTATGCCTATTCCATATGCATCATAGTGCAAAATAATCAGAAAGGTTGCTATGCTGCAGTCTGATCCGTACTAGCGCGCTCAGATAACTGCCCTGTTCACCACTGATACCACGGTGGAAAATATTATGTCACTGCCCGTATGGGGGGGCAAGACTTTCACAGTGGTGGCCTTCCCATAATTGCCACCACCCGACTTTTAGCCTCTCATTGGGCAAGGTATCATCATATCATCAAATTTCAAGGAGCAGGTGGCCAAACCCTCATAACTCCTCTAGCAATAGCATCCCCTAGGCTCATGCCTATTAAAACAAACTCACAAGCCTCCAAGCTTGTATGTAAAATAGATTTCATATATATATCAGACCATATGTCTGTTTACTTAGGGCTGAAATATTTTCTAGTTCCCTATTCACTTATAGTTTAGTCCTTAACCATCTTATAGGTGTTTGGTTGGATCATAAGGTTTTCAAGAGATTTACTACAAGTATTATCATTACTCTTGTCAACATAAGATCATGAGTACAATCATGAATATCTCATGTAAATGCATTAATCAAATCCTCCTACCTTTAAGGATTGATCTCTTTTCCCCAATCTTGACCGATGTATGTAATCTGACATCCATACATATTGTCAATATATAAATTATGAACAATCCTATTGATCACTAGATCTGATGTTTAGAATGATCTTTAGATCATTCATATCTAAGTCTTTTTCTATCTCTAAGTCTTTGTATGTTCATCTCCTTGATCTTGATCTTTCATAGATCCTTTGATTGACAATCTACTCATGTTGATAAAGATCAAGGTCTTAGATCTTCTATCATCTAGTTCTTCTTTGATCTAAGTTCAGTTCTTGGATCATCCCTATGGAGGATGATCTTGGTTTTCTTCCTTGAATCACCTTTGATCAAGGGTTTGGATTATCTAATCTAATGAACTATAATAAGTATACTACTAAACATACATACTAAGTACAATATAGTGTTCTTATTCTTATTGTTCTTGATCATCCAAGATCTAATGGATCTTGTTTGATCATCCTTATCTTACTTACTGTTTTTATTAGGGTTAGGTAATTTACTAACCTTTTATGCTCTTATGATTATTATTCAACCAGTTAATGTGCTGATTGAAGGTAGCTTATTCAAGCCTAAGTCTAGATGCTCCTCTTATTTCCAATTGGCTAAGGCTTACTAGCTGAATGGGTGAACACAAAGTGGTTACTTCAATCCTCATGTAAGGAGGCGTTTAGACCTCACAAACGTCAACGAAGGTAGGGGAAGAGCGAGGCTCTATTAGATATACCCCTTAACCACTATGTTCATCATTCACTAGAATGACCATAGCTCAACCTTTCATAAGGTTCCTATAAGCATGTTTACCCTAAGTACTCTTTCTAATGGATTTTAATTAAGTCCATGAATATTTATGATGTCATTCATGGGGTTTATTATTCTTTTCCTAATTTGGGCTAAGGATTTGATAATCCTTATATTGTCCTACTAACTATAGCCCTTACTAATTAAGTCCAAAGTACTTCATTCTTATTTGTGTCATGAAACTCTACTTTCTCATTAGAATACATTTTTGATGTTTTATGCTCTTTATCTCATAACAAGTAAATCTACTACTAACATTCAACCATAAATGAATTATAAATTTAAAGCATAAAACTACCTAATTTAACATTCAATGAAAATGAGGCAAGGTACTTAAATTAAATCTAGCACCTTATGATAAGAATGAACACATATCATACTAAACTCTAAATGTTATACTAGCATGCTTTATAACATAATAATATAAAATGAAACTAATTATATTTACATTTTTAGAAACCTTTACTTATGATCCAACCATTTGATCTTAGATCTTTTCCTTTGATTAAGGACTTTAGTTATATTTAGAGAATTTTCTCTATTAAGGTCAAAAGATCACATTGATCTATTTTTATCATAATCCATCCATGATTTTCTTGGATTTCATCATATAAACATTTATTCTTTCCATCCCAAGGATCTGATCACACTTGATCTCATTGATCAAGTGGGTCCCTTTGTATTTTTTTTAGGTTTTTCTACCATAAAGGGTAGATCCCTTATTTTATCCAAGATCTGTCCAAATTAACCATAGATATTACTTTATTACATTATTATATCATCGCTAAAATAAATTTTCAAGATCTGATCACCTCAGATCTTGAAGATCTTAGAAATTGGACGCTTATTTCCAAAATACAGAAAAATACAGAAAAATACAGAAATAAATTTTAGAAATATTATGACTTCATTAGAAACTAGACATTACAAGCTTTCCATAGCTTCTTTCGGATCTCAATTTGGAGTTCATATGACTCTACAATCTTAAATTGAAGTTTTCAGCCGTTCCTAGGGTCCAGATTTGATCTAGGCCCACCAGAATTAATCTCTCTAATTGAGGGTTCCAAACTGGTCCGATCTTTCTGAAACTTTTACCCTAGGGGTTTTGGACCATTCTGGATTGATTGGTGGAGTCAGATTTTTCATCTGAGCACTCCATCATCATGAATTAAGGGTTCTGTTGTTTACTTTATTTTTACCTTTTTATTACCAAAATTAATTACAGTAAAATAAAAATCACATAAAACACTACTAAAAATATATGAAAAGGATTTCCACTTACTTGATTGGAGAGAAAACCTCATTTATATGCCCAATTTAAAAAAAATACCTTGTTGATGAAGATATAGCCTAAAATCCACCTTTCTTGCAAATACCGTTGTTTGAACCGTTGGATCTTGAAATTTCTTCAGGGGTTTTGTAGAATAGATGTGTTGGGATGTTTTGAACGATGGAATTGATCAAATTAGACCTAGAACAGAGTGCCTAATTGAATTTAGGTCTCTTGTTCTAATCTAAAAAGAAAAACAAATTGGAAAGAGATTTAGCTCTTGGAAATTTTGGGGTTTTGAGAGGGATTCTAGATCTAATTTTTCAAGGAGATTGAAGATAATTTCGTGGGGATTGTATGAGGATTTTTGGAAGATTTTTGGGGTTGTATTTATAGGCATTTTGGGTCCTTTTCCATGAATATAATATGTTATTTTTTTAATATAAAATGGCATGAAAGTCTTCAATGCTCCCATGCCTAACTTTTCTTCCCCATGACTAGCTGATCTTTGTTGACCCATGTTTCACATGGTCTGCTGATCAAATTGGTTGTTGGGGACGTGGTGGTCCCCATGTGGGCCCCATGTGGGTCCCACATGGTGTAAAAAGTCCATTTTGCCCTTTATGCATAAAACTTTGGGTTTTATTCCCATGATCTCGGATTTGAGTGTACTTAGTGGCGTTGGATTCGTATTTCTTAGTACATTCTAAATTTTGATTGTTTCATATTTTGATTTTTGGAATATTTTGATTTTTGGGTAAAATTACTATTTTACCCCTTTTGTCCGAAAAATGAAAAACTTAAGGATTTCTCATCCGAATTCGAAATTTGTCGTGCTTACAGTCATTTTGAAGGGTTTCCTAAGTTTAATTTCAATTTTACATGTCTTATGATTTGATTATACTTTTATAAAAAGTATATTTTAACTAACCATAATATTTCAGCCCGAAATATCTAAAACTCAAACTTTATTGATTTTTCTCAATCAATTTACAAAAATTGGGGTTATTACAATCTTCCCCCCTTACAATAATTTCGTCCTCGAAATTTGTAATACAACTCACTTAGGAGTTTTCACAATTCTTTCATATCCTTACACATGTGGCCTTGCCACTTGTGGAAATTCTATTTCCTTTCGTCCCTTTTCTATACTATCTTTTTCTCAAAGGTTAAAATGCTCATCCATGACTAACCTTAATAATGCTCTATATAATAAAGCTGGTTATTGCTAGAATTTCCCAAAAAGATAATTAATAAGTCTTATTGAGTTATCCCTTTTTGTTTCAAAACCTTCCATTTCACTTCATTGGTAATTTTCACCAATCTTTCCTTACTTCACAATTTTCCATTATACCTTCTATTGCTCATCTAATTCTTTTTCAACATATAAAGTTTTGACATAGCTTTCCTACTATGTATCAACATATAAAGTTTGGACATAGCTTTCCTACTATGTATAGTCCTTAGACTTCCTATAATACATATTGATTGGATTCTATAACTTCAACTATTGTTCTTTGTAACAACCTTCCAATCTTTGGAAGTAATTTTCTCTTTTCTTATTCTTCCATTATTTGGAAGTGTATACGTTATTTCTTTTCTACAGTTCATACTTCTTTACTATTTCCTTCTATTGACAACTTCTTGTCAAATTTTGTCTTTGAATAATAGTTTCCTTGTAAGGAATCTTTGTTCATTCCCATCCATTATTTTTGTAACACTCTTTGAGTACCATTTTATTCATAATACTTGACTTTTTACATTTTTCCATCCAAGATAGTGTCGTTTAACTCTGCATATATATTCTTGATCCTCTTTTGTTATTTCTTTCTCATAATTAGAACAATATTCAGAACATTCTCACAATCTATGATAATATTTATCTCTTTTCCTCTTATATATATTTATATGTCATAGGCTTCAAAATTTCTAGATTTTGCATTTCCTCATGCTTCTTTCAAAGCATACCTCATAGCCTTTATCATATCATGCTAACTCTTTATTTGCGATATTCTTGATAATTTCAATTAAAAGAGTCCATATTGACTTTGTAATCATCCCTTCTCAAATCTTTACAAACACCATAATTTATCAACTAGTCTTTAATTCTCAACAATCTATTATCAACTCATTTAGGATTTATGTAACCAATGGAAAAACATCACCAAAAGAATGTCCTTATGTTATAAAATCAATAAGAGACATATTTCTCTAATTGTCATTGTCATTTCATATTTTGATCTTATATTCCACCTTTGTTGGGTCAAATTCCATGCTATCCTTAAAATTTATATAACCTAAACTTTGCTTTCTTTAATCACATGTATAGTTACAAGACAAGTTTTGTAAGTGTCTAACATATATCCCTTGAATACTCTTGATTTCTTGAAATCTATTTCCATATGTCATTACCACTTCATTCAATATATTTCATTCTCCTCAAATTCATGAACATCTGTTCTCTAACTCATAGAACTTTTAAAATTTGTTTTTTATTTTATACTTTGATGTTGCATTTCCAATTCCCAATTAATAAATTTGAAAATGCTCATCCTTATAGAGAAAAAGGATACTTAATTTCCTCAACATCATTTATGCATCCTTATATTGATTCCTCCTTTTTCTTTTCCTAAAAGAAATTTGTTACTCTCATAATGTAAATTGCTATAATCACTCCATATCCTTAAAAAGTTGTTCTTTCAACTCATTCATATAATTTGATGTTCTTTTCCTCAACTATTATAGATATTTTCTCATTCAATCTCCTGTAAGATTGAAAATCTTCAAACTATCTTAAAATTTCTAACCACTTATTTCTCCAACAATTTGGATTTATATCTCATTCACAATCATCTTTAAACTTAAATTTAACAACCAATATTTGTTTTCATTTCTCATGTTTTATTTCACCTTTCCTTCAAAAAATATATTTCCCCTTACTATATTTCTTAAATCTTTCAATATCACCAACTCCATCATGTAATTGGAAGTAGTATCTTTATTCATAGTTAGCTCTTCATTTGCCTTGATCAATAAGATGTACTCCTATTCATGATATTCAATGACTATATTTTTCTAATAAATATTTCAGTTTGTTTTCATGTTCCATGACCATGATAATCAATGACTTAATCAATGCTAATCAATATTTCTCTTTGTTTTCATGTTCCATGACCATGATAATCAATGACTTAATCAATGCTAATCAATGATAGTCCCAAAATTATTTTCAATAGCACCAAAGTTATTATATCAATAATTCTTTAATCCTTGAAAATCCTCTAGTGCTAATTTCCACAATGATTTGTCATACCTTTATAATTTCTAACTCGGTGATTTCATAATTGTTGTACCATATATAGAGCTATAATTTCTTTGTTAACCATATATTCTCATGGTTTAATTGTCTTTCTTAATAAGTTTGGGATCATATTTTTGTCCCTTTAACATTATCTAACTCTCTTTTTCCTTTTCATTTTATTCTAATATCAAAAATCATCTCTTCATGTTCTAAAATTTGATCATTTCTCCACTAAATCCTTTGCCTCATTAATTTTGGAGAAAAATACTTGCTTAACTCCTTACTCATATTTATTTCAAACTATTCTCATTTACAAATTTTGCACTTTCTTACCTATCTCCTTGAATTTCTTTCAAGCCATATCCTCTCTATTTTGATGATTAATTTCATTTAACTAATTTTCATAATACTATGCATGTAGCAATTCTAATTCCTACATTTATATTTCTTTATATATGTAATGTTAACTTTGAATTTTACAATACTTCTAATGTTTTCATCTTTAACACCTATTTCTCATAAATCTCCATTTCATCTTTTCTATAAGGTTAAATTTTTTCCTTTTTTTTTCATCTTCTTTTCCAATTTATCGTTTTTTTCTCTTTATCTCCATTTCTTCACTTAGTAATGGTTATATACATACTTTACTTAATAATGGTTATATACATACTTGTATTAACGTACTTTGTATGTTTACTCAGGACTTTAGGTTAGACCTGAACATCATACCTTACATCTATTGTAATGCTTTTCCTATGGATTTCTATATCTTATTATTCCCTTTATTGGAATTCTTATTTGCTAAGTAGTATTTCTAGTCCTTTCACTAAGTATATCGACTTATACTATACTATTCCTTCATTACACTAACTCTTTCTATATTTATTCTTAATTAATGAGTTTAACTCTTTCTATACTCATCCTTCACAAATGAGTTACTCTTTCTTCACACATGAGTCTACTCTTTCCATATTCCTCAAATAATGAGTTTAACTCTTTCCTCACTAATGAGTCAACTCTTTACATCCTCTTCAACAAATGAGGCTACTCTTTCAAGACTTATCCTTCACTAATGAGTTACCTCCTTTTATACTTATCTCTTAACTAATGAGTTTATCACATAACTCCTTCTCATCCACTGATAACTTATCTCTTATTCACTCACTTTAGGTTGAACCTGAGCCTGCGTACTTGGTATTTCTACAGAAGGTGATGAACCTTGGGTTTGCTATAGGTGAGGAAGAAGGTTCTTCAACACCCTTGTCATCATCTCTTCCACATTGCTCATTGTTACTTTCTCCATATTGTCAACTGGAGTATTTTGAGTTGCCTATCTTGTGATTCTCTTTGGTGGCATATGTTCAAAATTTCTATCAATCCTCTATACAACTATTTCTATCTTAATCTAGACATGGATTATAATCTCTCTTTTGGACATATTTGTACTGTACTGTGACTGGA
This sequence comes from Warburgia ugandensis, assembly GCA_035236585.1. NCBI lineage: Eukaryota > Viridiplantae > Streptophyta > Magnoliopsida > Canellales > Canellaceae > Warburgia > Warburgia ugandensis. The sequence continues at coordinate 43,229,055 of CP141134.1, forward strand.
TGAATCGCTTTGATACCAACTGTGACGACCCGGGTTTTTGAAAACATGATTTGTAAAGTATTTTGAAAGGCAGGGCCCTTAAGAGTGTAAAATTTTTTCGCAAAACAAAACAGCGGAAATTCTTTTCTTTAGAACTTGTTTTGAAAACCCAAGTCACCACTTCATACATAACATAAGTACAATTTGTGTACAAAATAAAATTCCATTGAAGGAATATACTTTTATTAAACTCCAGGATCCATCCAAAGTGGTTCACAAGATCTGACCAAATCTAGTACAATACTTGTCCAAATTACATAATCCAAAACTCAAGCTCACCATACAATAAAACTCTCAACAAATAAAAATACATGTCTTCAAGGGTATACCTTGAAGATTATTCTCTTCAAGTCTTCTATAGTCTTCAGCTCCTAACTCTCCTTCCTGGATCCGAGATATTGCAACAAGTACAATATCTCAAGAAGCAATGCTTGGTAGGGGATTCAAGAAACATAATAATTGACAATGTAAATCCAATCCTTCATAATCTCATTATCCTCAAACATACTCTTTACTTTGTAAGTTATGTATATCTATATACATACATACCCTTCATGGGTAAACCAGTTAAATTCGTGAAAATAGTCAAATATCATTCCCAACTAAGGTGATCAATTCTCTTCATTTTGAGAATTTCGTATTACAGCTAAACTCATACTTGGGAATTTCCCTTCTTGGGAAACATTGGTAATATACAATTACCTAGCATTTCATTATGCTATAACATAAGGCATTTCACTATGCCTATTCCATATGCATCATAGTGCAAAATAATCATAAAGGTTGCTATCTTTGCCTCGATCCGTACTAGCGCGCTCGGATAATCGCCCTGTTCACCACCGATACCACGGTGGAAAATATTATGTCACCGCCCGTATGGGGGGCAAGACTTTCACGGTGGTGGCCTTCCCATAATTGCCACCACCCGAGCTTTTAGCCTCTCATTGGGCAAGGTATCATCATATCATCAAATTTCAAGGAGCGGGTGGCCAAACCCTCATAACTCCTCTAGCAATAGCATCCCCTAGGCTCATGCCTATTAAAACAAACTCACAAGCCTCCAAGCTTGTATGTAAAATAGATTTCATATATATATCAGACCATATGTCTGTTTACTTAGGGCTGAAATATTTTCTAGTTCCCTATTCACTTATAGTTTAGTCCTTAACCATCTTATAGGTGTTTGGTTGGATCATAAGGTTTTCAAGAGATTTACTACAAGTATTATCATTACTCTTGTCAACATAAGATCATGAGTACAATCATGAATATCTCATGTAAATGCATTAATCAAATCCTCCTACCTTTAAGGATTGATCTCTTTTCCCCAATCTTGACCGATGTATGTAATCTGTACATCCATACATATTGTCAATATATAAATTATGAACAATCCTATTGATCACTAGATCTGATGTTTAGAATGATCTTTAGATCATTCATATCTAAGTCTTTTTCTATCTCTAAGTCTTTGTATGTTCATCTCCTTGATCTTGATCTTTCATAGATCCTTTGATTGACAATCTACTCATGTTGATAAAGATCAAGGTCTTAGATCTTCTATCATCTAGTTCTTCTTTGATCTAAGTTCAGTTCTTGGATCATCCCTATGGAGGATGATCTTGGTTTTCTTCCTTGAATCACCTTTGATCAAGGGTTTGGATTATCTAATCTAATGAACTATAATAAGTATACTACTAAACATACATACTAAGTACAATATAGTGTTCTTATTCTTATTGTTCTTGATCATCCAAGATCTAATGGATCTTGTTTGATCATCCTTATCTTACTTACTGTTTTTATTAGGGTTAGGTAATTTACTAACCTTTTATGCTCTTATGATTATTATTCAACCGCTAATGTGCTGATTGAAGGTAGCTTATTCAAGCCTAAGTCTAGATCGCTCCTCTTATTTCCAATTGGCTAAGGCTTACTAGCTGAATGGGTGAACACAAAGTGGTTACTTCAATCCTCATGTAAGGAGGCGTTTAGACCTCACAAACGTCAACAGAAGGTAGGGGAAGAGCGAGGCTCTATTAGATAACCCCTTAACCACTATGTTCATCATTCACTAGAATGACCATAGCTCAACCTTTCATAAGGTTCCTATAAGCATGTTTACCCTAAGTACTCTTTCTAATGGATTTTAATTAAGTCCATGAATATTTATGATGTCATTCATGGGGTTTATTATTCTTTTCCTAATTTGGGCTAAGGATTTGATAATCCTTATATTGTCCTACTAACTATAGCCCTTACTAATTAAGTCCAAAGTACTTCATTCTTATTTGTGTCATGAAACTCTACTTTCTCATTAGAATACATTTTTGATGTTTTATGCTCTTTATCTCATAACAAGTAAATCTACTACTAACATTCAACCATAAATGAATTATAAATTTAAAGCATAAAACTACCTAATTTAACATTCAATGAAAATGAGGCAAGGTACTTAAATTAAATCTAGCACCTTATGATAAGAATGAACACATATCATACTAAACTCTAAATGTTATACTAGCATGCTTTATAACATAATAATATAAAATGAAACTAATTATATTTACATTTTTAGAAACCTTTACTTATGATCCAACCATTTGATCTTAGATCTTTTCCTTTGATTAAGGACTTTAGTTATATTTAGAGAATTTTCTCTATTAAGGTCAAAAGATCACATTGATCTATTTTTATCATAATCCATCCATGATTTTCTTGGATTTCATCATATAAACATTTATTCTTTCCATCCCAAGGATCTGATCACACTTGATCTCATTGATCAAGTGGGTCCCTTTGTATTTTTTTTGGGTTTTTCTACCATAAAGGGTAAATCCCTTATTTTATCCAAGATCTGTCCAAATTAACCATAGATATTACTTTATTACATTATTATATCATCGCTAAAATAAATTTTCAAGATCTGATCACCTCAGATCTTGAAGATCTTAGAAATTGGACGCTTATTTCCAAAATACAGAAAAATACAGAAAAATACAGAAATAAATTTTAGAAATATTATGACTTCATTAGAAACTAGACATTACAAGATTTCCATAGCTTCTTTTGGATCTCAATTTGGAGTTCATATGACTCCACAGTCTTAAATTGAAGTTTTCACTGCTTCTAGGGTCCAGATTTGATCTAGGCCCACCAGAATTAATCTCTCTAATTGAGGGTCCAAAACTGGTCCGATCTTTCTGAAACTTCTACCCTAGGGTTTTTGGACCATTCTGGATTGATTGGTGGAGTCAGATTTTTCATCTGAGCACTCCATCATCATGAATTAAGGGTTCTGTTGTTTACTTTATTTTTACCTTTTTATTACCAAAATTAATTACAGTAAAATAAAAATTAAATAAAACACTACTAAAAATATATGAAAAGGATTTCCACTTACTTGATTGGAGAGAAAACCTCATTTATATGCCCAATTTAAAAAAAATACCTTGTTGATGAAGATATAGCCTAAAATCCACCTTTCTTGCAAATACCGTTGTTTGAACCGTTGGATCTTGAAATTTCTTCAGGGGTTTTGTAGAATAGATGTGTTGGGATGTTTTGAACGATGGAATTGATCAAATTAGACCTAGAACAGAGTGCCTAATTGAATTTAGGTCTCTTGTTCTAATCTAAAAAGAAAAACAAATTGGAAAGAGATTTAGCTCTTGGAAATTTTGGGGTTTTGAGAGGGATTCTAGATCTAATTTTTCAAGGAGATTGAAGATAATTTCGTGGGGATTGTATGAGGATTTTTGGAAGATTTTTGGGGTTGTATTTATAGGCATTTTGGGTCCTTTTCCATGAATATAATATGTTATTTTTTTAATATAAAATGGCATGAAAGTCTTCAATGCTCCCATGCCTAACTTTTCTTCCCCATGACTAGCTGATCTTTGTTGACCCATGTTTCACATGGGCTGCTGATCAAATTGGTTGTTGGGGACGTGGTGGTCCCCATGTGGGCCCCATGTGGGTCCCACATGGTGTAAAAAGTCCATTTTGCCCTTTATGCATAAAACTTTGGGTTTTATTCCCATGATCTCGGATTTGAGTGTACTTAGTGGCGTTGGATTCGTATTTCTCAGTACATTCTAAATTTTGATTGTTTCATATTTTGATTTTTGGAATATTTTGATTTTTGGGTAAAATTACTATTTTACCCCTTTTCTCCAAAAAATGAAAAACTTAAGGATTTCTCATCCGAATTCGAAATTTGTCGTGCTTACAGTCATTTTGAAGGGTTTCCTAAGTTTAATTTCAATTTTACATGTCTTATGATTTGATTATACTTTTATAAAAAGTATATTTTAACTAACCCTAATATTTCAGCCCGAAATATCTAAAACTCAAACTTTATTGATTTTTCTCAATCAATTTACAAAAATTGGGGTTATTACATCAACCAGGATACACAGGTATCCTGGGAACTGGGACATGCGGACCTAATGAGACTTTAAAGTTAGGATTAGAGGACAATTTACAGAGTTTAACTATTGAATAGTAGATATCATAGGATCTAGCCTAACAAGGAATTAGGCAAGGACCATGGACCCTAAAAGGCAGATCTAGCAATCTAATAGATTGAAATTGATAAGGACTCCTTGTATCCATTCATACCCAGGAGTTTATAAATGAGACCCAGGGACGGGTTGAGTGATGAAGGATGCGACTCCAGGAAACTTTAAGGTAGGTGCTCTATTCCTACTAGACTTTTTAAAAAAAGAATCTATGATTATTTTGAGAACGCATGTTTTATGTTTAAGTTATATGACTTGTTTAGCATGACTTAATCTTATAAACGAATTCAGCATGCATATGACAAATACATTATGCATAGATATGTTTTGCAAACAATTGCATATATTGTATGATTTGTGAGCATTGAGTTCTTGAAAAATTGCATGTCCTTGAGGGTTACGAAAAGACGCTGGAGTGCCCAAAAGATGCTAGGTAGGTAGTTGTGAGGGACCCAAAGAGGACAGGTTTTGAAAAATACATTGCGCATATATTGCCAAGACATGTGCTACATGCATAGATTGCATGATAAGTGTAGCCTTGATCGATGAGGGCGGGCTGATGAGGGCGGGCCAGAGAGAGTTGACAGGCTTCTAGGCTGGCAGGCTTCTAGGCTGTCAGGCCTTTAGGCAGGGTTATGACTTTGAATACGATACTAGCATGAGCAGATTTTATACATTGCATGCATGTTTTGTAACCGATTTCCTAAATTCCATGATTTACGACGAAGATGTGTCATATGCCCCGTGGAGGCTATGACTGAGTGTTCTCAGGTACCCGGGGACCACACGACGGCGAGGTTGTGGGCATAGTTGGGCCCTATGGTTTCGTGGACTTACTTGCATTGCATATGGCATGACATGAGGTTGGTCGACCATACCATACCATATATCCATGAGTTGGATTCAATGGAGCATCTTATGCATATCATTATGTTTATGATATATGATACTTTCGACTTGGATTGTGCTATTCTTTAAGTCTTCAGTATTCCAATTTGACAGTGGTTTTTAATATCGATATTGAACATGATTGTTCGAACATGCACATGTTTTAAAGAGCATATGATTTTAAACATAACATGCATTGTAAAACTAGTAGTGATAGACTCCTACTGAGTATAGTATATACTCACCCTATCCTTAATATTTTTCTGGATAGTTCCATCAACAAGTGGAGGATGCTACGAACAAGTAGATTAAAAGGAGACAATCATACATGTGAGCTGTGACTGGATAGACCTGGGAAAAATATTTATGATTTCTGAAGTTTTTCAAAAACTACTTTGGTGGTTATGAGAGAAAATGACACTTGGGGTTTACAAAATGAGTTTAAAACCAAAGATTTTCTACTGCATTTTATGGTTTTTATAAAATGGTTTTCAAATAGGGATGCATCCTACCTTAGGAATTAGATATTGCATTTAAAAATGCATGGTAAAACTCAGGTCGTCACAATTATATTATCAACAATCATCAACTTGGGAAAACCTAGGAAAATTCAAAGGGATACGAAAACCCTATGAGTAAAAGGAGCAGCCCTGGTGCACGAAGCTCTTGTGTATGAGGGGTTCGAGGAAGGGTGGACCACAAGAGTCAATAGTAGCCTTACCTTGCATTTTGCAAGAGGCTATTTGCATGCCTTGAACCCATGATGCCAAGGTCACACGACAACAACTCTACCATTGTGCCAAGGCTCCCCTTCCCTTATGATATCCAAAAAAAAAAAATTAATGAAAGAGAAATAGGGAAGAAAGATCTACCAAAGAGAAGTATAATCTTAGGAATCAAGATAGTTAGCAATTTTGAGGGGATAAATTTCTATGGAACTTTTACAAATTTGATAATTATCCACTATGGTGGTGATTGGTTACATGCAATCATATTCTCTTGCAAGCAAAAATTCATATTCCATATATTTGTAATAAGCAAAAGCATAAAAGGAAATAGTGTAGATTTTTTTCCTCAAATGGATTTTTATTAATAAAGTGAAAGTGAGTGCATGTCTACAATCCATTGGATTATTAATAGCATATGTCAATAAAAGAAAGATATGACCTTTGACCATCCATCACATTCTTTAATAATAAGACATAAGCCTCAAGCCTTAAGCTAGAAAAAGCCATATATTAGGGTATGGGAGCCATAAAATGAAAAGGGAACAAGACACGTGGAATAGCTAGTGATTGAGAGGTCCAAGTGATTATAGATCACATGGTTCCTAAGATTTCAAGTCCAGCTTGATGTGAATCAGCTTATGCACTAGTGCCTTCGTGGACAAGGTATCTATTAGGCATGAGGGCTAAGTCCTTGTCTTGGTTATGTGGACATTATGTTGACATAGACCATGGCCTAGTGTTAAGCTAATGGCTAACTAAGACCTGAGTTGTCTAAGCATGCTAGTTGATCCATAGGCAATGATACCATGGTTAGCTCCTGAGAGGTCCAAGAGATATGATGGTTAGCCATTGACATTACCATAATGGAAATGGACTAAGATAGTCCAAGCTAGGTCTCTAGGGAGTAAAAGCACAAAACAAGCTTGTGGTTAACCTTTAAAAGTCAAGATGAAACCAATGCTTAGGACTTAAAGGGCAAGGCACAAAAAGAGCCATTGCTTAATCATCTAGGAAGGAAGCTTAGGCTTAAACATAGGCTAATATCTCTCCAAAACACCCTAAACCAGTAAGAGAACATTAAAGTTCCCCACCTTAAGAGTAGTAGGAAAAAGGACTTAAAAATCTTCAAAAATGAGTATTTCAAAGTTCAGGAGCGAGAAACTAAGTTGCAATAATGAGACCTAAAGTTCAAATGAGTGGGAAGAAACCTTATTTGTAGTTTGGGGTGCCTTGCTAGTTACTTGGGGCGATCGATGAAGTTTAGACATCAAAAGGGTGACTACCATAACCCTTGCACTAGTCAAAAATGTATGTGCAACTATCTGGCATTGGTTAGTCTAGGGAGACTATATGGTTGTGCCTATTCAGGTCAGATTCACAGAACTAATATGGTATAGGTAAGGGCAATTATTAAATACCGTAGTTAAGCAACTGCTGTCCCTACCAGGTGTAGGTGAAGGAGAAAAGCTATTGTCATTCAAGTTTCACAAAAAGGAGGGAGGTGACACTAGTTGCTCTCTTTCGTTACTTCAAGCAGACCAACTGTTGTTATTCGAGAGAGAACAAAACAACTTGTGCCACTCAAGAGAGGGAAGAGCAAGTGATGCCACTCGAAGGGGGTAAGAGTTACCAATGCCATTTGGCCCATCTTATGACCAGAAACTAGTCTGACTAGTGCCACTTAGAGCAAATTGTCTGGCACTATCTTATGGCTTAGGGCAACTTGACCAAGTGCCAATATGCATCTTCAAGTCTTAGTCATTTATGGGATCATTTTCTTCTCTCAAACATTTCTATTATGTAAATTCTACTAAATAGATGATTATATCTTTTGCTTGCTTGATTAAATAAGATAATGACATATAGAGTGAATCATTTTCCTCACGAACACTGGAATCATTTAGCTCTTCAAATTAGTAGGATTTAATCTTAAGAGCGGCCATATTAAATGCTTTTGGTTCTATCTTCCTCTCTCCTCTCTATTATTCTAATGCAAAAGTTGTTTGCATGAAAAACCTAAGGATTTATAAGCACAACTAAAAATGTGTGTGTCATATGTTGGAAGATCCAAATTGATTTACTTGCTGTGCTACAACCTTAGGTTTGTCATGCCCAGAAAGATTTACTATGACATCAATCTTACCATCTATTAGATTAAGATTTTGTTTATCCTTTTTCTTATATCCTAAGATGTCTATTTTACACCACATATCCATAGTGGTTTGGATTAATTATTGAACAAGATCCTTTGGTGCATGATCTAAAATGTTGCACAGAGTCAAAAGGTTTGAAACAACAAACACGTGGATTAAGCATGCAGTTTTAGAGTGCATTATGTGAGAGATGGCTTGCTAATGTAAGAGCACCTTCACGACTAAAAATCATCAAATTTTATAAGAAAAGAAATAAGAACTACTGTTTCATATATCACTATTCATGTGAGCAGTAACTAGGTTATCTTTCTTGGAAGTTTAAGTGACTTAACAAGTTAGGAAAGTGGCTTTCCTTTTTCATTAGTAGAAAATTTTCATATTCAAGTTGGAAATCACTTAGGAGTTCCTATTTACGTTGGACATCATGTTATGATATAGTTTTTATTTCTATGAAATTAGTAGTCTAGTTAGATCTTACTTGGTGATGAAGTTTCTAGTTTGATTCTAATTGGGAGACTTTGAGAAAGTCTACAAAAGGACAAATTGAAGAACCCTAGAAACAAAAAAGTAAAAAAAGAAAACCCACTTTCCACTTGAGTTTCTCTCTATCTCTCTCTTTCCTCTTTTCTAAACCCCTTGAAAAGATGTGGTTAAGAGTGGTTGTGTGAGGGTTTGTATAAGCCTTTAATGATCGACACTCCAAGGTACCTTATTACTTACAAGAAAGTTGTTCTCTTAGGAAACCAGATCCAAAGTCCATCCCACTTACCATGTGGCAATGAGTTGAGACATTCTGCACAACAATCTCTACTTTTGTTGAACCACTAACACCTTAAAGCTTTTTGCGGCATCATCCTCCTACCTCTAAAGCCAAGAAGTGCTCCACCTATTTTAAATGATGATTAAATTTAAGTTAGCCCAAGCATTGCTTGAACTTCTCCAAAGGAATAGACTTTGTAAGTAGGTCCACTACATTTTTCTTTATTTGAATATTCTTTAGAAGTGCCTTTAGAAACCCACTCCTATATCTTGTGATGTCTCACTTCTATGTGTTTAGTTCGTGCCTTGTACACTTGATTATTAACCAAATAAATGGCACTTTGCTACCATAATATAACTAGATACCATCCTGTTTCAACCCAAGTTGTGTTACCATTCCCTTAAACCTTAAAGTTTTTTTCTTTGCTTCTATAGTTGCCATGTACTTTGATTCTATTGTAGATAGTGTTACAATAGACGACAACACATATCTCCAACAAATAGGCCCTCCAATGAGTGTAAACAAAAACCCTATAGTGGATCCCCTCTCACCCAAGTCTCAAGCATAATCCACATCCTTATATCTGATTATGTCCTTGGCACATGTTGTCTTTCAAAGATAATACCATATTCTTTGGTACTTCTCGAGTAACTCATAATCAACTTTGTTGCATTCTGCTGCTCCTTTTTAGGATTAGTTGCATACTTGTTAACCACACTAACAAAATATGAAATGTTAGGTCTTATGTAAAGCATTCAATTCATAAGACAACCCACTACATTTGCATATAGCACCTAAGACATATAGTGTGAAGGGGAGCCTTGGCGCAACGGTAAAAGTTGTCATCATATGACCTTGAGGTCACAGGTTCAAGGCGTGGAAATAGCCTCTTGCAAAACACAAGGTAAGGCTGCCTTCTATAGGCCCTTGTGGTTTACCCCTTCCTCGAAGCTTGCATAGATAGGAGCTTTATGCACTGGGGCTGCCACTTTTTACCTAAGACATATAGTCAATCTCATTGTTTGTAATAGGACATAACTTAGTGGACAACTTAAAATGATTCCCTAGAGAAGTGTGTACTAGTTTATCATAATTCATCTTAAAACTTTCGAGCAACTTCTCGATGTACCTTTTCTCAAAAAGCCAATACTTTCCTGCAACCTTGTCCCTCCGTATTTTCATCCCAAGAATCTTCTTTGCACCTCCAAAATTCTTCACACCAAGTTCCTTACTCAATAAGGACTTCAAAATATCTACTTTAGATCTTTCCTTTGCAATAATCAGCATGTCACCAATATATAACTTCAATAGAACATAAGAACCATCTACAAGAATCTTATAGTAAACATAACAATCATATGAAAAGTATAGCTTCCCAATCTAGACCATATAGGGGTCAAAACTCTTGCACTGTTGCCTTAGAGATTGCTTCATGCCATAAAGTGACTTCTTCAACCTATACACATGGTTTTCCTTCCCAAGCACCTTCAAAGCTTCTAGATACTCCATATGAATCTCTTACTTGCATTTCCCAAGAAGAAATGCCATCTTTACATCAAGCTATTTAAGTTACATATTGAACTTTGCCACCATAACTGACAACACCCTTTTAAAAGTATTCTTCACAACCGGCAAGAAGACCTAATTATAGTCAACTCTCTCCTTCTGTGAATACTCCTTTGAAACTAATCTTGTCTTGAATTTTTCACCTTCCTTTTTTGTCAACTCCTGCTTTCTTCCTAACACCTACTTTCCCTTAAGTAGTTGTATCAAGTCCTAAGTTCCATTCTCTGGAAGTGACTCAATCTCTTTCTTCATAGCTATTATACACTTGTCTCTATCCTTGCATGACATAGCATCCTAAAAAGTGGATGGATCTCTAGTACTGTTTACTAAAACAAAACAAAGTATTTCTTCAAAATCATACCTCTTCGAAGCTTTAGTAGTTTGTTTTGGTTAACTTTTGGTTATAATACCTGGACTTGTTGTTGTTAAATGTTCTAGCTGAATGAGTTATCTTCTTTCGCTTCTAACTCATCTACCTCCACCTCAATTGAAATTTTCTCATAATCATCAACTACCTCTAACTTGTCTTCACCTTGCTAGCTCTCCTTCATCATCTGGGGGTCATCAAATATCACATCTTTACCGATGACTACTTTTTGGCACTTGGGTCCCATGACTTCTAACCTTTTACTTCTCCCTCATAGCTAAGAAGTGTGCTCTTTCTTGACCTTTGTCCACTTTGCACATGAACAAAAGCATAACATCCAAAGATCCTCAACATAGAGTAGTCAACCTCCCTTCATGTCCACACCTCTTTTGCCACTTTACAATCAAGCACTATAGATTGAAATATGTTAACAACATAACATGCCATGTTGTGCAATCTCATACATCTTGCTCACTTCAAAGGAGCTCTATTCACTTTGCATCTCCATTTTGTTGTGGGGTCCTTGGAGTAATGAAGTGTTTAGTAATACCTTCATTCTTGTACATGAATATTGTACTCCATCTCTTTGTCGGACCTAAGACACTTTATTTGCTTTCCCATATGCTTTTCTACTTCTATCTTCCACTGCTTAGTGAAAACCTCAAATTTCTTCTTCATAAAGTAGACACATACTTTCCTAGAGAAGTCATCAATGAAGCTCTCAAAATACTGATCTCTCCATTTTAGTGGCACCGACACAAGTTCCTAGACATCACAGTACACATAATCAAGAATAGCATTGCTTCTATGGTTGTAGTTTTAAACCTTAACCTATAGTGCTTTCCATGAACACAGTTCTTATGCAAGTCTAGCTTGTATAACTTCACTTCCTTCAATGATTTTCTTTTATGAAGTTCTGGCATGCCTCACTCACTCATATGCCCCAATTGCATATGCTGCAAATTTTTGTCATCTGTGTAGGAATCCGTAGGTGAAGAGACAGTAGCTCCACCTCCAACCACACTTCCTATCATCTTGTACAAATTCCCAACTTTCTGCCCCTTCATCAAAATCATAGCCCCTTTTGGTCACTTTTAGAACTCCACCTATTGCTATGTTTGTGTAAACATTGGAATGTTAAGTAACTAGGGATGTTAAATTTTTCTTCAACTTGGATATATGTCTAACATCACCCAAAGTCTTCATAGACCTGTCAAACGTTTTATATTTTAACTGTCCCTTCTTAATGACATTGCATGTTGCATCATTCCTCATCAAAGTTGAACTACATTTGTAAGATTTGTAGTTATGAAATCATTCCTATTTGGGCACATATGGTATGAACATCCAAAATCCATAATCCATGCTATGGTTGTTGATCTAGAGGATTTGTCATTCTTCTTGTCTTTACCCTTAGGTCTTTTAAGGCAATCTCTCTTGGAGTGTCCCTTTGGGTGGCAATAGAAGCATTTCAACATCCATTGTCCTAGGTTTTCATCTCGACCTATTCCTGTTTGATCAAGATTTCTCCTTAGACCTCCCTCAGTCTTGACTTGAATTTATTGCAAGTTCTTTTTCCGTATAATTATCTCCTCCATATCTGATTAGCTAGAAGAGCAATAATCACCTTGTTTGTTTTTATAACTCCTCAAACAATAAGGTAGTGACTAAATGATTATAGGAATGGGGAAGCAAAGGCAACAAGACCAAAGCCTTGTCCACTTCATCGATTTTTATAACGACTATCAATAAATCACTAATCAATTTATTGGAAGCATTGAGATGCTCCATTAAAGAGTCCTCTTTTGCCATCTTTAGGGCTTATAACTGCTTCTTCAATACAACTTGTTTGTCAAATATTTTGCCACATATAAATTCTCTAACATTTACCGCAACTTTGGTGGAGACTCCTTATCAAGCATGTTGTATTTCTTAGGTTGATTCTCCTAAAGTCAATGTTACATTACTTGAAATCTAATTCTTAAGGATTTGAATTCTTAAAATTACATTCTGATGGTTATTACTTATAGCTATTTAGAATTCAATTCTATGGCATGGAAGTCATCTTATAGCTGAAAAATGATCACAAAGGTTAGGATTCAATTAACATGTTGTTAGGAAAGGTTCAATTTTTAACCTATTCTCCCTTGTTGTTAGACTTGAGCTCTCACCCATCCTCAATTTGGCACAACCACCATAATGGAATCTAGGTAAGCTGTAATAGAAATTCTATAAAATCAGATTCTAGGAGTTTGTTTCTCTTTGAATAGTCAAAGTCCAAGAGGACAAGCCCCCTGGACATACCTTATAATCCTAGCAAAAAAAAATGTTTAAAAAAAAAGAAAGTTATATGAAATTAGAGTAAGACAAAGTTATAAGAAATTCTTTATTATCTAATAAACTGCACTATGCTAGATATGACTTACATCTGATGCTCATGTAGAACCATTCGAAAAGCTTGAAACTATTTAGAATCAAAGAGCCAAAGAAAAACTATTTAAAAAAAGGAGGTGAGTTTGGATTTAAGATTTAGAAACTAAGTTGAAAAGAAGAAAACTTCTAAGAGAAGGAAAACAAGGATAGTTAGTAAGAGTTATAACTTTATAAAATAGTAATTGCAGAATCTACCAAATTCAAAGGGTATTTATTTAAATATTGACTAAAACTTCAGAACTTAAAGGAACCTAGAATTCAACAACTGATAAAAGGATGCAAAAATCAAGAGTAAATAGAACATAGAAAACTGAAACAAGAAAGAACAAGAAGATAGGATAGTATAGGATAAAAATAAGACTCACCTGTATGTTGTGAAGAAATAAATTGATGTCTTATAAACTAGTTTCATCACTACCAATAGAGTCACACCCATGGAATTAGATGAAGTCAAATCAAAAGATCTTTGAGTCCTATTACGAGAGCTTCTCAAAGTCTCCCTCTACAAAGAGCCACAGCCAAAACTTTCATTGAATTCATCTTCTAAAACTATTAGATAGAGAAAACTCATTCTTGTATATAAGGGCATTTGCTTGAGTCCTAAGTGATTTATTACTTGCTTCCTGAAGTATAAATAAAAATAAGCAAAGAAGAAACACAAAGACCTTTTTTTTGGATTCAACAAAACCCCATTATACAACTTGAAGGTACATCTAAAAAGTGTGTGTGTGTGTGTGTGTGTGTGTGTGTGTGTGTGTGTGTGTGTGTGTGTGTGTGTGTGTGTGTGTGTGTGTACCATCTAGAGTATAGATTCTAATGAAGTAGAATCCTACTGTGATTGGCATATGGAGATTCAAAGAAAAAAATAAAAGTAGCATTGGGTGTGTTTTCATCTCAATGATGTTCTTTTCTACCAAGAACCTCTACCATTGTCAATGATGTAGTTTTTCCATCATGAACCTCAGTTCTAGAATTTTAATTTATTGTTTTAGATTACGTAAAACTTCACCTTTGTAGTCCTAAGCCTGGATGAAAAGGAGGGTTTTGTGTCAGTTACCAGTCACCAAGAAAAACTTATGGCAAACCCCATGGCATGAATCAACGATTGACATTCCCTGAGGGTAGGGCATTCCTCATAGGTGATGCATTGCATAGATCCTAGGTGCAGTGGAAAATGGACAGGGGCTGTTAGGGCATTCCTCAACGCACTACATTGAATCTCACGTATAGTGGAAAATGGGTAGGGGTTGATAGAGTGTTCTTTTGAAAGTGATGCACTGCATCAAAACCTAGGTGCAATGGGAAGTAGGCATGATCTCATGCCATACAAGCAAATGGGCTAGCTCAGAAGAATAAGATTCATTTTGGCACATGGAATAGAGGTGCATTGACATGTAAGAGTTTGCAGTTAGTAGATACGATGAAATGCAGGAGAGTCAACATTGCTTGTAACTACGAAACCAAGTGGAAAGGGGCTAAAACTATAGAAATTGATGGGTATAAGCTTTGGTATGTAGGAAAAGATAATAATAGAAATGATGTAGGGATAGTAGTGGATAAAAATTTAAAGGATAAAGTTATAGATGTTAAAAGAACCTATGATAGAATTATACGAATAAAACTTATTCTAGGAGAGAAGATCATAAATTTTATAAGCGCATACACATCTAAGAGTTAGAAGATAGAATTTAGAGACAATTATGGGAAGATATGGAGAGAGTTATGCAAGAAATTCCCAACATAGAGGAGATATTTATAGGTGTAAACTTAAATGGTGATGAAGGAAAAGAAAAGGAAGGATATAATAGGGTACATGAAGGGTATGGTATTGGAGAACAAAATGAGATGGGAGAAGTTATCCTCGATTTTGCTTTGGCATATAAATTAGTTCTGGCATAAGCATTCTTTAAGAAGGGGGAAGAACACTTAACGACTTTTAGAAATGGACCATATAAAAGCCAAATAGACTTTTTTCTAGGTTAATGGTTATGGATATCTATTCCAAAAGATGGAAGAAAGGAAATGAACTTAATAGGTGCCGAAAAACTAAGTGGTGGAACTTAAAAGAGGACAAGATAACATCATTCACAAACAAGTTGATGGTATAAGGAAACTAGAACAATGAACATAAGTAAACAACATGTGGACTAATATGTCAAGTCCATTAAGAAAGTGGCAAAAGATATTCTAGGAATATCTAAAGGTAAAAGGCAACCAGTAAGGAAAATTTGGTAGTGGAGTAAAAAGGTGCAAAAAGTTATTAAAGAGAAACGAGTGTGTTTTAAAGCATGATAGAGGATTAGAAATAATGACAACTTTGAACAATATGAGAATGCTAAAATGGTTGCTAAGGAATAATAAGTTAGCTAAACTCAAGTCATGTGATGATCTCTATAATAGATTAGGATTATGAGTTGCAAAAATTAGAGAACAAAAGGGGAAGGACATATACCTTGTTAAGTGCATTAAAAGTAATGACCAAAGGGTACTAGTCAAAGATGATGAGATCAAACAATGGTGAGAAAGTTACTTTCAAAAATTGCTAAATGACAATTGCCCTGAGAATATAGTGATTGGATTAGTGTACTTTGGGTTGAATGTAAGTGTATAGGCACTTGTTGAGTGATAGAATGAGAAGACCCTAAAGCAGAGTTCAGGCTTGTAAAAGAAGAAGAGGATGTGCAAGGAGCCTTGTTGAGACTACTATAGATGCCACTTCAAGGAAGTTTCTTTATTTGCTTTATGTACCTTTTCATTTTTTTTTTTTGTAATCTTTGTAATTCAATCTCCATTAGTGAAAAAGATACTTTCCCTTTCATAGTTAGTTTACTTTCTTTTCTTTCTTTATATTTTAGTTTCCTTACTTTAGTTTATTTGCTTGTTTGAATTAGTTGCTTAGATTTGTTGTTTAGTTTAGAGTTCTCCATTTCTTTCCTTGTTGATTATGTTAAAGTAAACCAACTTAAGTTTTAATTAACTCTCATTTATTATAAAGTCTTTGTAGGATCGACATGTACTTTTCAATTTTATACGCTAATAGAGCCATGTACTTTCAAAAATTATTAAGACACATCAATCCACAACCATTTTTAAACAAATTAAATTGACATCCGCAGTGTTTTTAAGGAAAAATTATCAACAAGGTGCACTCTAAAGATTTTCCCCTCCCTTTTTCAAATAAGAAGATATTTACATGGTGGGCCCTAGAAACTATTCCAACATCATTTCAAATAATAAGCTCTTTATATGGTGGGTCCTACAAGCTATCTATTTTTGCACACTTATTTACATGATGTGGTCTAGAAGCCATCTAACTACTCAATATGGGGCTTTTATAGATGAAAAATAGAAGATGGTTTTTAGAAAAAAAAAAATTTTTAAGAAAATAGTTTGCTAAAACTATCTTTAGAGACATTCTTACTTATGAAGTCCTACAACCATCTTTAACTTTTTATCTTCAACTATTTTAATTTACATAGCTGCATATGAGACTACATAAATAGGCTGAACCTCATCTTTGTGCATTTGCTCTGCATAGCTTCAACTAAAAAACCACTATTGAATTAGAATCGCATACATTTATTCTCCATTGATATCAATTTGTGTGTTAGTAAGGATCTTTCTTGGATTGTCTCATTTTCATACAATTCCATGGATGTTATAGCTAGAAAATTCATTTCTTGAAGTTAATTTTTCTACCTTTATATGGATCTTTCATGATTAATTGCATCAAAATTTTAAGTTAATTGAAAAATTAATCTCCATATGTGCATATAATATAGTTTTTTTTTTCAAAATGTTATAATTCACACACCTAGTATTTGCAATACCTATTGAAGATTAATGTCCTTAACAACTACTCTACAAACTTTAATAACATCGTCTATATGGAAGAGTTGAAACTATTAGGGATGAAGTCACATGATTGTCATGCATTGATGCAACAACTCCTTACTATAGCAGTATGTTCCATGTTGTCAGAGATATTACAAGATATTGCTTCTTCTCCTATGCTTTGTGTCAGAGCTATGATCAGTTGGATTTAATGATCCAAAATTTGGTGAACCTCTCTCAAGTGGTTGTGTATTGACTGTTGTACATAAAGAATGGGACAGGTGTAATCTTTATGTCATGCGAAACAACGTTGATGAAGTCCAGCAATACATTGGGTAAGTCGATGATCTCTCTCTCTCTCTCTCTCTCTCTCTCTTATATATGTGTAAAAATTAATTAATAATATTTTTTTTACATCTCTTCATTTGAATAGTGAGGATTGCATCCAAGTTATGCAAAGAAATATAAGTGCCTATAATATGAACACTATTGCACTTTTACTACTTGTCTCATTGGAAGATTAAATAAAGTAATTTACTTCTTATTAATTACAATATATACTTATTTACAACAATCAATGGATGGTGATGGGACCACCCCCATAAGTAATAATGTATGCTAGATATGCCATTAATGGTTATTGCTTTTACATAAAATACCATGATAACTCAAGAGCGCAACAGATAATGGGGATAGCTTAATTGCCAATGCTACTTTCGTTCCAATTCAAAGGATAGTAGCCCAATAGTAACAAATGATACTCATTATAGGATTATATGTAAGATATGAGAGTTGGATCATACTTTTAGAACTATAGTTGTGTTTAAGTGTGATTAGGTAGAACACAACAAAGACAGCACCGCAACTAATTCCCTTGAATTGATATTTGTTAACTTCAATAAGATTAGTTATAAAAATGATTAGTTTATTTTGACATCGCAAATGAAACATGTATTTTATGTGTAAGACAAACATGATAAGGATGGCCAACTATTTTATCAGCCTCCCTGAGAGGGTTTTATGATGAAGATGACATAGTTGATATCGCAATAGATTACCCTTATATTATCAACATATGTGGTGGGAAGTGATAATGGTGACGAGGGTGCTTGGGTTCAAAACAACATATATGAGGGAAAAAATTAAAATGTTAATATTTGAAATATAATTAATGGAGTTATCCCAAAATTCATGTGCATGTGTTTATGTTATTTTTATTTATGTATATGTGTCTCTATGTCTATACATATGTGTGTGTGTGTGTGTGTGTGTGTGTGTGGTGCAGGTACATCATGGAGCAAAATGTTAAAAAATTTATAATTTCTTAAGAACAAAAAATTTTATAATGAAGTTTCCAAAGTAGGTTTGAAGAAACTAACTTTAAAAACTATGTCTTTAAAGTAGATTCTAGTAAATTGACTTTGAAAACTACATTTTTAAAGTTGTGTACTATAATTGACCTTAAAAATGCATTGTTTTGAAGTTAGTTATGTGAAAAATCTAAAGTTTCTTATAAAATGCCTTCATCTAGTGAGTGGAGGGATGGCATGCTTCTCTAGTTCTTATCTTTCTTTCCCACTGTTTGCTTACCATTCTGATTACAATTTTTTCTGTTTGTGGTAGGGAAAACATGGTAAGAAGAATGCCCTTGTTGTCATTCATTTTTCTCATTATTAATTTTGTGAGGAATATTGTGGATGAAGTGAGTTTTGTGGTTGCAAGTGTTAGGATTAAGATCTAAGTTAGATTGTCATGATTAGAATAAAAATTATGCAATTTTAGTGGAAAAAAGAAGCTTTTCCATCTATCGCTCATAAGAGAAAGGGCAGAGTACAAGAAAAAATGGAAAGAACTAATAACCAAGATTCATGGAATGAATTTGTAAAGTGCAACTTGCCTCTTGAATCGACAAATTTTAAGGAATGACAAGTGGGAAGTTGTAAGATAAGAGAAAAAACTAGATTCAAAGTTAGAGTTTGCATTTCTCGTATGAAATTAAGATTTGATAATGAGAAATAATATCTTCCAATGAAAGAGCTAATATGTTGGGTGCAAAAGTCTATAAAAACTTCAAATCATGAGGCACTAGCTATTAATTTCATTTGGGTAGAGGATGAAGATATTGAAGCGTTATCAAAAAAGGACTTGTGAGAGTGTGGTGTGAGCTAAATACTAAGAGATCATATTTTCATGAGATGGATCTAGAATTTCTCTTTGATCATCTAAGCAAGTTCTTGAGAGTAAATCCATGAGAAGGAATACTATCTAACATTTGTTATATGTAACTAGAGGATGATTAATTAGGAGTTATCCCAAAATTAATTGATTTGCTTGCACTTGTGTTATTTTCATTTACATATGTATAGAATGCATGATTGTTGAAGAAGTGAATGTATTATAACATCATTAAAAAGAGCAGAAACCAATAATGCGTACTCTACCTTTAAAGTTAGTTTCATTAAAAAAATTCAACTTTAAGTCAGTTTTTCCTAACTAACACTAGAATAGGTTTTTAAATTTGGTTTTGACAAAACTAACTTTAAAACTCTATAAAACAAACTTTATTTAAGTTGTACCACTACGTGTTTTTCCCTTACTTGCCCTAGCTCCCTCTCTCTACATAGATCTATCTTCTTTCTAACGCTCCCTTTGATTAGTTCTCTTTCTGTGGCATGTGCACCCCTCAGAAGAACGTGAAGAATTTCACTAGTGACCAGGTTGTTTTCCCTTTTTCCTCTCTCTCTCTCTCTCTCTCTCTCTCTCTCTCTCTCTCTCTCTCTCTCTCTCTCTCTCTCTCTCTCTCTCTCTCTCTCTCTCTCTCTCTCTCTCTCTCTCTCTCTCTCTCTCTCTCTCTCTCTCGGTTGTGTATGTTTAAAAAACCTTGACTGACTCTAATG
Source organism: Warburgia ugandensis (assembly GCA_035236585.1). Taxonomy (NCBI): domain Eukaryota; kingdom Viridiplantae; phylum Streptophyta; class Magnoliopsida; order Canellales; family Canellaceae; genus Warburgia; species Warburgia ugandensis. Next base: position 43,249,243 of record CP141134.1, read on the forward strand.
ACTCATCTTTCATCTCTCTCTCTCCCTTGCTCTCTATTTCTTTGTCGATCACATGCAATCAGAAAAACCCAAACGCATTGGTGACCCATCTCCTCTCTCTCTCTCCCTTCCTTTAATGATGGGGTTTTCCTCTCTTTCTTCTTCATCCCCCCTTTCTTGTCTCTTTCTATTAGTTTCTATTTCTCTTTTCTTACCGAATGCATGATGAAGATCATTTGTTTTTTTTAGCTCACCACCTACATTCTTGATTGGGAATAAAAAGATTTTGGTTCATTTTCTGGAATTAGGTACGTTATGATAGGTGTTTCTCTTATCTTTTGATTGTTTAAACTTCTTGCAATGATATCCTTTTGTGCTTTTACAATCTCCATGTGATAATCATTGCCTCTTAATCCTTTATTTACTTTTGGTCAAGCTTTGAATCCCCTTCATGAGTAGTAGGGGGAAAGAAGAAGATTTGAATCATTGGGAGTTAGGTTTTTATGTAAGTTTATACTGAGGAAGGATCATTCTTTGTAGGTTTGATGATTTTATGAAGCTATTATTAGTATGTTTCCTAGGTTTGGATCTTGATATTAAATTCCTCTTGCTTTTAGAAGTACTATAAATGGGCTTGGATGTAGACTGTGTTAGCTATTGTTGTTTTTGTGACGACCTGGGTTTTTGTAACATGTTTTGTAATGTATTTTGAAAGGCAGGGCCCTTAAGAGTGTAAAAAAATTTTGCAAAACAAAGCAACCGAAATTCTTTTCTTTAGAACTTGTTTTGAAAACCCAAGTCACCACTTCATACATAACATAAGTACAATTTGTGTACAAAATAAAATTCCATTGAAGGAATATACTATTATTAAATTCCAGAATCCATCAAGTGGTTCATAGTACAGCCAAATCTATCACAATACTTGTCCAAATTACATAATCCAAAACTCAAGCTCACCATACAATACAACTCTCAACAAAGCAAAATACATATCTTCAAGGGTATACCTTGAAGATTATTCTCTTCAAGTCTTCTATCGTCTTCAACTCCTAGCTCTCCTTCCCTGTATCTGAGATATTGCAACAAGTACAATATCTCAGCAAGCAATGCTTGGTAGGGGATTCAAGAAGCATAATAATTGACAATGTAATTCCAATACTTCATAATCCCATAATCCCTCTACTCTTTACTTTGTAATTTATGTATATCTATATACATACATACTCTTCATGAGTAAATTAGTTAAATTTATGAAACTAGTCAAATATCATTCCCAACTAAGCTGATCAATTCTCTCCATTATGAGAATTTACTATTTCAGCTAATCTTACACTCGGAATTTCCTTTCTTGGGAAATATTGGTAATATTCAATTACCTAGCATTTCATTATGCTAAAACATAAGGCATTTCACTATGCCTATTCTCATATGCATCATAGTGCAAAATAATAAAAAAGGTTGCCATGCTGCAGTCTGATTCGTACTAACGCACTTGGATAACTGCCCTGTTCACCACTGATACCATGATGGAAAATATTATGTTGCTGCCCGTATGGGAGACAGGACTTTCACAGTGGAGGCCTTCCCATAATTGCCCCACCTGACTTTTAGCCTCTCACAGGGCAAGGTATCATCAATCGTCAAATTTCAAGAAGCGGGTAGGCAAACCCTCATAACTCCTCTAGCAATAGCATCCCCCTAGGCTTATGCCTATTAAAACAAATTCACAAGCCTCCAAGCTTGTATGTAAAATAGATTTCATATATATCAGACCATCTGTCTGTTTACTTAGGGCTGAAATATTTTCTAGTTCCCTATTCACTTATAGTCTAGTCCTTGACCATCTTATATGTGTTTAGTTGAATCATAAGGTTTTCAAGGGATTTAATAAAGGTATTAACATTACTCTTGTCAACATAAGGTCATGAGTTAAATCATGTATATCCCATGTAAATGCATTCATCAAATCCTCCTACCTTTAAGGAATGATCTCTTTTCGCAAATCTTCCATGATCCTGACTGATGTATGTAATATGTACATCCGTACATATTGTTAATAAATAAATTTTGAACAATCCTATTGATCACTAGATTTGATTTTTAGAATGATCTTTAGATCATTCATATCTAAGTATTTTTCTATCTCTAAGTCTTAGTGTGTCCATCTCCTTGATCTTGATCTTTCATAGATCCACTGATTGACAATCTACACATGTTGATAAAGATCAAGGTCCTAGATCTTCTATCATTTAGTTCTTCTTTGATCTAAGTTCAGTTATTGGATTGTCCCTAAGGAGGATGATCTTGGTTTTCTTCCTTGAATCATCTTTGATCAAGGGTTGGGATTATCTAATCTAATGAACTAGAACAAGCATACTAATAAACATGCATACTAAGTACAATATAATATTCTTATTCTTATTGTTCTTGATCATCCAAGATCTAATGGATCTTATTTGATCATCCTTATCTTACTTACAATTTTTATTAGGGTTAGGTAATTTACTAACCTTTTATGCTCTTACTATTATTATTCAACCAGTTAATGTTTTGCTGGTTGAAGGTAACTTATGTAAGCCTAAGTCTAGACTGCTCCTCTTATTTCCAATTAGTTAAGGCTTACTAGCTGAATGGGTGAACACAAAGTAGTTACTTCAATCCTCGTGTAAGGAGGCGTTTAGACCTCACAAACGTCAACGGAAGGTAGGGGAAGAGCGAGGCTCTATTAGATAACCTCCTTAACCACTATGTTCCACATTCACTAGAATGACAATAGCTCAACCTTTCATAAGGTTCCTATAAGCATGTTGACCCTAAGTACTCTTTGTAATTAATTTTAATTAAGTCCATGAATATTTACAATGTCATTCATGGGGTTTATTATTCTCCTACTTTGGGCCAAGGATTTGATAATCTTTCTATTGTCCTACTAACTATAGCCCTTACTAATTAAGTTCAAAGTACTCCATTCTTATTTGTATCATGAAACTCTACTTTCTCATTAGAGTACATTTTGGTGTTTTATGCTTTTTATCTCATAACAAGTAGATCTACTAATAAAATTTAACCATAAATGAATAATAAATTCAAAGCATAAAACTACATAATTGAACACTTAATGATAATGAGGCAAGGTACTTAAAATTACACTAGCATGATTTCCAACTAATATACCTTAATAACTCAATTTAAACTAACATGGACCTTATGTATAATCTCATACTATAGTATAATCTTATATGAAATTCTAGCATGGTCCTAAGTTACAATGGCATAAAATCATACTAAAGTGCCCCTAAGATAATTAAATCTAGCACCCTATGATAACAATATAATCACTTATCATGCTAAAATCTAAAAGTTACACTAGATGCTTTATAACATAAATTATATTTAAGATGCTATTAGAAAAGAAAATTGATTATATTAATATTTTTAAAAATCTTCACTTATGATCTAACCATTAGATCTTAGATCTTTTCCTTTGATTAAGGGTATTAGTTATATTTAGGGGGTTTTCTTTATTAAGGTCCAAAGATCATATTGATCTATTTTTGTCATAATCCATCCATGATTTTCTTGGATCTCATCATATCAGCATCCATTACATCCACCACAAGGACCTGATCACACTTGATCTTATTGATCAAGTGGGTCCCTTTGTAATTTTTAGGGTTTTTCTACCATAGTGGGTAGATCCCTTAATATCTCTTAGATCCGTCCAAATAAATCATTTAGATAAATTTATTTCAATTTTATATCATTATTAAAACATATTTCTAAGATCTGATCATCTCATATCTTAAAGATCTAGGTAATTGGAAACTTGTTTCTTTAATACAGAAAGTTTTATTACATAATTTCTAGATTTCATCATTTCATCAGAAAATAGAGGTTTCAAGCTTTCCATAGCTTCTTTCTGATCTCAATTTGGAGTTCAGATGGCTCTAAAATTAGATCTGGAAGTTTATAGCCCTTCCTATGGCCTAGATTTGATCTGGGCCCAAAGGAATGGATGGCCCAGATCTTTCGGGCAGAATCGAGCCGAGTGGAACGCTCCCGCTTGTCAGGCGCGTTTGTCGTGATGAGATGTGGAAGTGCCCACATGGGACGTCCACCGACGCGCGCAGGACGACTTCGCACGCGCTCTGTGCGCGCTGGACGATGTCGCACTCACTTGCACGGGCGCGCGGGCGGTGTCTCACGCATCGTCCATCCAATCTGGAGATCGGACAGTCCTTTTGGACCTCCAATCAATCCCTTCTCAATTGAGGGACCAAAACTTCATGAAATTTAGTGAAAATTGTACCCTAGGGGTTTTGGACCCTTCTGGATCGATTGGTAGTGTCCAATTTTTCATTTGAGCCCTCTATCGTCCTGAATTAAAGGTGCTGTTGTTACTTTATTGTTACCTTTTTTATCACCAAAATAAATTACAATAAAATAAAATTTTCATTAAACCTTAGTAAACATGTATAGAAAGTATTCTCACCTACCTGATTGGAGAAAAAATATTGTTTATGTGTCCAATTTAAAAGAAATACCCTTTTGATGAAGATATGGCCCAAGATCCACCTTTCTTGCAAATTCCCATTGTTTGAACCGTTGGATCATGAAATTGCTATGGGGGTTTTGTAGCTAAGGTATGGTGGGAATTTTTGGATGGTGAAATTGGTGATATGAGATCTGAAACAGCGTGCCTAATTGATTTTAAGTCTCTTGTTCCAATCTAAAAAGAAAAAAAAAATTTGAAAAGAGAGAGATCTCTTTGGATTTTTTTTTGGGTCTTTGGGGAGGGATCTAGGCCTAAATTTTTAGGGAGAGTGAAAAAAATTTCATGAAAATTTTAGGAGTATTTTTGGAGGATTTTTTGGGGTGTATTTATAGGCATTTTGGTCTTCTTTCATGATGATATGCATTAATGATCGTAATTTTTTTATTATTAAATAAGCATTGGATTCTCCCATTCTCCACCTACTTCCCCAAAACCAGTTGGTATGGTTTGACCCATGATTTCACGTGGGCTGGCCATAGGATTCATTTTTGGGTCTCTTGTGGGCCCCACATGGTGTAAAAAGACCATTTTGCCCTTTATATATAAAAAAAAAATTAGGATTTATTCCCATGATCTTGGAATTGAGCGTACTTAGTGGCATTGGATTCATATTTCTTAGTACATTCTAAATTTTGATGTCTTAGATTTTGATTTTAGGGTAAAATTACTATTTTACCCTTTTGTCTAAGAAATGAAGAAAATTAAGGATTTTTCATCCGAATTCAGAATTTGTTGTGCTTACAGTCATTCTGAAGGGTTTGCTAAGTTTAATTTCAATTGTACATGTCTTATTCTTTGATTATACTTTTATAAGAAGTATATTCTAAATAACCCTAATATTTCAGCCTGAAATTTCTGAAACTCAAACTTTATTGATTTTCTCAATCAATTATAAAAATTGGGGTTATTATAGTTTTGAAATTATATTCTTTGATTTTTAGGATTATTGCTCAATACTGGGTATAGAAATACAAGGTTCGTAGATAGTTATTGACTATATCATGTTAGAGTTATTCATTGATGTGTTTGGAATTAGTTTAGATTAAAAGGAAAAACTCCTAATAAGTGTAGGAATGTGACATTTTTCTTTATCATGTTCATTGTTTTAGCCATTATTATGCCTTACATTTTGGACATGTTTTCATTGGGATGACATATGATAATCATGCTTAAGACATGTGTTTTAAGTGTCACGAATTATCATTAAAAGATTCCATGCTTATTTAGAAAACATAATTTGAAGCCATGGAAATTTGGGAGTCCAGGTGATTTAAAGAATTATGTAAAAGAGTGAAGTATATGGAATTTGTGTGAGATGATTTTGAGCATACCATATACCTGAAAATGGGTATAGTTGATTCTTAGTGTGAGAATTGTATGAGGTTTAACCTCTTGTGTGAGCACGTGCTATATTTGAGATGCTTGATATATGACTTATTAGGCAAGTCACCTTGCATGTGTTAAATGTGCAAGTGTAAAAAATACAGGATACTCTACTAGATGTTTGGTAGAAATAAGGGATTTATTTTGGTATCATAACCTATCTTTAAATACATTACATGGAATATTTTGTTTCATTGTGAGGAGCAGGTGAGAAATCGAGAAAATGGAAGAACTACTTTGCTCACAGCTACATAGTTCCAAATGTAGATGATCCATTGAGATTGTATAGAGTGCCTGGAATTTGTTTCAACTTCATTAACTAGGATATATGGAATGAATTTGAAAAGTCTTACACATCCTGAATTTGAGGTTGTTGATTGCTTTACCCTAAGTTCATTAGCTATTGTAGTGTAATTGATGCAAATACAGGTTGATCCCACGAGGACTCGACTTAAAAAGATGGAGTTTAAGTAAAATTTAATTGTCTAAAAATTTTAAAAATGACAAAATTAAATAGCAATGAATTGTAAACTAAAATCTATTTAACGAATAAAAATTACAGAAACCCAAATTCAAAAAGCCAAAAAATTAACTAAAAAATAAATAAAATTTACTTTCCTAACTTGATTATGGAAAAATTCACATATAATATCATCAACATCAATCAACCTTCATCTATCTCTCATTGGTACTTCTAATTAAAGATCCAATGGCTACATTGAGTAGATTCCTCAAAATTTTGATGATCTAGATTAAAGAAAAATTTTGGGTTTTGGATGACTTACATTGAATCTCTGATTTTCAAATTGAAGATCAGAACTGATGGATAAACTAAGAGATGTCCTAAGAACAAGATTTGAAGAAAGGGCAGTCCGATGCATGAAGCTCTCATGTATGTAGGGTCCAAGGAAGGGGCAGACCACAAGGGTCAATAGTATGCAGTTGTACCTTGCATTTTGTAAGAGGCTGTTTCCATACCTTGAACCAATGACCTCCAAGTCACATGATGATGACTCCACCATTGCGCAAAGGCTCCCCTTCTTAAGATTAAGATCTAAAGATTAATTGGAAATCTAATAAGAAAGAATTTAGGAAATAAATAAATATTATTTGTTAAAGCTAAACCATTGGCCAGGTTAAGTCTTAAACAAATAGGGCTTGGATCACACAGTTCCTGGATAGATAGAACATGGATAAAGCAAAATTGGGATAAGAATAGGGATATAGATGTAATTAAATCAAGGACACAAATGGAATTTTATTCATAGGCTAAAGAGTAAAAACATTATTTTTTTATTTTTTCTAATTTTCACAAAAAACACAAAGGGAATGCCGAAGGAGGAAGATGGTGACAGAGAAGATGGGGGAGAAGGGAGGAGAGGAATTAGGGGAAGACAAAGAAAAACCAACTTGGGGTTTTCTCCTCTTGAGCTCGTTGAAGCCGATAAAGAAGGGAAGGAAGGAGGAGCGGTTGAGAAAGAATCTCTTGTCAGCTAGTGATAGAGGGAGAACATGACAGAGAAGGGAGTGAAGAGGTTAGGGGGAAGAGAGATAGATGGAGAAAGGAGGAGGTGTGTTGTCAGCCTTTCTTCTGGCAGCTCCTTCAATGATGAGAAATAAGGGTGAAGATAGAGTAATGTTAATGCTTGTATTAAATCCCCTGAAACCCTTATGATCCTACCAAATACATATAAAATGGTTAAGGACTAGTCTCTAAGTGAATAGGGAACTAGAAGATATTTCAGCTATAAGTAAACAGACAGATTGTCTGATATGTATGAAATCTATTTTACATGCAAGCTTAGAGGCTTGTGATTTTGTTTTAATAGGCATAAGTCGTGGGGATGCTATGCTAGAGGAGTTATGAGGATTTGCTTACCCTCTTCTTGAAATTTGATGATTGATGATAACTTGCCCTATAAGAGGCTAAAAGTCGGGTGGGGCAATTATGGGAAAGTCACCACTATGAAAGTCTTGTCCCCCCATATAGGTAGTGACTTAATATTTTCCACTGTGGTATTAGTGCTGAATTCAAGCACCCTAGTACGGATCAAACTGTAGCATGGTAGCCCTTTGATTATTTTGCACTATGATGCATATGAGAGTAGGCATAGTGAAATGCCCTATGTTTTAGCATAATGAAATGCTAGATAATTGTATATTACCAATATTTTCTAAGGAGGGAAATTCCCAGTGTAGGATTAGCTAAAATACTGAATTCTCATAATGGAGAGAATTGATCAGCTTAATTGGGAATGATATTTGACCACTTTCATAAATTTAACTGATTTACCCATGTATAGCATGTATGTATATGGATGTACATATATTACAAAGTAAAGAGTAGAGACATGAATATGTTTAGAGATAATGAGATTATGAAGTATTAGAATTATATTGTCAATTATTATGCTTCTTGAATCCCCTACCAAGCATTGCTTGCTAAGATATTGTAAATGTTGTAATGTTTACAATATCTCAAATACAGGGAAGGAGAGTTAGGAGCTCAAGACGATAGAAGACTGGAAGAGAATAATCTTCAAGGTATACCCCTTAAAGACATGTATTTTGCTTTGTTTGAGAGTATTGTATTGTAATGAGAGTTTCATTATATGGTGAGCTTTGAGCTTTGGATTATGTAATTTGGACAAGTATTGTAATGGATTTGGCTGTACTATAAACCATTGGATAGATTCTGGAATTTAATAAAAGTATATTCCTTAAATGAAATTTTATCTTGTATAAAGTTCTACTTATGTTATGTATGAAGTGATGACTTGAGTTTTACAAAACAAGTTCTAAAGAAAAGAATTCCTGTTGCTTTGTTTTGCAAATTTTTTTTACTATTAAGGGCCCTGCCTTTCAAAATATATTACAAAACGTATTACAAAAACCCAGGTCATCACAAAAACCCCCCATATTAACCCTATAGGGACTCTATCATAAGTTTTTTCTAAGTCGATAAAGACATTATAAAGGTTCTTCCTTCTCTCCTTGTACTTCTTTATCAAGTGTCTAAGTAGGAAAATAGCTTCTATGATAGATCCCCTAGGCATGAAACAAAACTAGTTTTCCAATGTATTGGTCTCATATCATAGCCTCTTCTCAATCACTTTTTACCAAAGTTTTATGATGTCGCTGACAAGAAAACCAAAGAACAAAAGTGAAGCTACAAAATAACAAAGAATGTTTTAAAATCCTAGATCTAAGAAAGGCCCCTCATTCTTTCATTAGGTCTATAATATGTAGATCCTAATCTCTCAAATTTCATTGCTCAAAATCCTCTACTTTGGAATTGGAGATAAACAAAATTAAAAGAATGAGAAAGGGGTTAATTTGGTTTGTTGTGTTCAGGTTTTTCTATGTTTCTCATCTTCAATAGATTTTGCAGCAAATGTGATGTGAGTTTTCTTTATCTCCTGTCTTCTCTACAAATACAAAGTTGGTTATGTTGTTGCGAGAAAAAGATGCATTCTTTTCATTGATCAATGGGGTTCTTCGTCCTCTATTTGCTGGACAAAGGACAGAGACGATGTGGGTTTTTCTTATTTCCTCTTTCTTGATCTCCAAATACATTGTTGATTATGCTGTGGCAAAATAGAAGACACGTTCTTTTCATGAGTCAATGGAGTTCTTTAATTTTTCAGTTTTAAGGGAAAGAAGATGGAAACTTGAAAATTCCTTCCCTTTCTCAACACAAAAAACATGAATATGGCAACTTTCGATTTTCCTTTTTAACTGAATTTAAAGTTTTTTTTTTTTTTTCCTTTTTATCTGTCTATTATTATTATTATTATTATTATTATTATTATTATTATTATTATTATTATTATTATTACTTAAAAAGCACAAAAAAATGGAAGTGGAGGACTTCCTCCTCACTCTTCATTGCCTACTCTTATTTGGACTACGAGGAAGGCTCAACTAGTGCAATATAGGCTCTTGGTTACTAAGCGTCCCCACTTTGTGAAACAAAGGGGATCGCCTTTGATATATGCCGTTCATTTTATTGATTTGGCTGTGGATATCAAATGATAGAATCATCCAATCCACGCGCTTTTGTGAACCAGAAGACGTCCAGTGCAAGAGCAGTGAGATGAATGGGCCGTGCATCCAAGGGGAGGCCCTTCATGCAACAAGTGGGGCTATGGTTTTGCATTCCTCTGTTTTCATTGTATCCCACTTTTAAGTTAAAAACGCTTTTAATATGATGCTATGTTCATGCCTCCAAAGGCTAAAAAACAAACACAAAAAACATGAATTCGGTTTTGAACTTGGGAGTGCTAATATATTAATCTTGTGGCAGTCGCAAAACTGCAAGTTTTCCTGAAAAGCATATGACCAAATCAACCGTCATTTTGCCGTTCAATATAAAGAGATACCTAGTTCTTGCCATAAACATAAAACGAAAGGAAAAAGAAACATGAACTGGAAAATCTATGGCATGATGCAATCAATTGTTCCCAATCTACGCTTGCTTACAAACTGCATGAGAAATTCCATTTAAATCTAGAACAGGCAAGAAGAATACACATTGCCCCACACATGAACCTTCATGACATGATGCAATCAATTGTTCCCAATCTACGCTTGCTTACAAACTGCATGAGAAATTCCATTTAAATCTAGAACAGGCAAGAAGAATACACATTGCCCCACACATGAACCTTCATGACATGATGCAATCAATTGTTCCCAATCTACGCTTGCTTACAAACTGCATGAAAAATTCCATTTAAATCTAGAACAGGCAAGAAGAATACACATTGCCCCACACATGAACCTTCTTTATATAGCTACCATTTTTTGCTAAATCAGAATCATTGTTATCAAATCTCAAGGCATGGTAATTTGATTCATAACTCTTCGCTGTAATTAAAATAAAAAATAAAATCTCAAGACATGAGTAAAAAGCAAAAATATAACACCTAACCCAGTTCAGAGTTGCAAAACAATAGGCCATGGTTATGAGCCAATCGCCAAAATCCTAGCTGTTGTGAATTGTCCAAGGAATCTCACTGAACAGAACTAGAATACATAGGCCATGGTCAAACCCCGCTGAACGGTAGATTACACAACACTGATTGTACAGATTCATTGATAGAACTTACAGAACTGCCACATAAACTAGATAGTAACTCCCCTGCTGTTTATACCATAAAATAGCAAAGCCTGGTAATATGAACAACAAATGCCTAATGATGAAAAGCAGAGGAATAAGCAAGGCAAAGTAAAGGAATTGCGTTCAACTATCTTCATTCGTTGCCAGCTCACCAATTCATAGAGGAAGCACACAATACTATATCACGTAGTTATCATTTATAGGGGAATCATACAACATCACCCTTCACCTAGGAAAGACTGTAACAGCCAAATTTCCATAAAGCATAAGAAAAGAATGCAAGAACAGATTTGAACAAGCGACTTTTACAGAAGACCTACTATTAAAATGAAACACCCGAATCTGGGTTTCGAAAGGAAAGAGGTTCATAAGTACAAGAAGTTAGGAAATTAAAATCTGGTTGCAATTTCATTCACTCCTAAATGTGCAGCAATTGCAGGTTTCTGAAAGTTATATGCATACCAGATTAACATACCATGGTGTCTAAATCTGCAATCCTGATGCAAACAGTCTAGTCTAGTGTGAAACCTTAACGAACTATAAAATATGGTATCAACAGCATTTAGAGTTCCAGGACAAGATTCCAACTATGGTAACAATCTTCATCGCTACGCTCCCTTGAAACCACTTCATCACTAGTTTACCCTTGAAACCACTGATATGTCATCAGATTAAGACACTGGAACATACATGAGAAATCAAAACCAAGACTTAAGCAGCAGTTAAGCACTCAATTATATCACCATTGTTTACCCAGGAAAAGCAATGAAAACATATGATTTAGTCTGATTTCTAATACACGAATATGATCTGGAATCATCAATAGAGAATCAAACTGAAATCAATTTATAACCTATATTATGGTTTGTGATCTGTAACCAGAACCAACTAAGCATAAGTTATGACAGACATGGAGCAAGCAAGAGCACTTGATTCATAGCTGATTACAGACCAAGTAAAAGCAGTGGAAGGGCATACAAAAAAGATTAGAAGCCCACGCACAGTCAAATTTACTAGCAGCAACTGCAGATCATTTCTTTGAAAAGCAGCTCCCAAGTTGAGGATAACGCAGCAGGCATTCACATAACAGATATCAGAAGCTCCACTTACAAAGGAGGACATCATCATGAGCTCTCATGTGCAAGATGGTTCATCTCCTACACCGTCTCCCGAGAAACATGTCTAAAATACTATGCTACCTCAAGTTGAAGACAAAATTGAGGTTAGATGATATTCAGTGACGGCCAATTTAAGTAGCCAAATGGAATCCTCCAGAACCAATATAGAAACACAGTCATTAGCAGAACAGAGGAGATGCCATTCAGCCATAAAACTCAAGATATTCTGGAACAGTCCCAGCCCAATTTTACACCATGTTGATCACAACATGTATATTCCTTTCCAATATCCAGAACTAAAAATAAGTGGTTATTGTTAAGCAGCCTGCACCATTTTCTCATCCTTCTGTTGTTCAGCAGTTTCCATCATCTTGTTGTATGGCTGTTTTACACCAGTCTCCACAAGTTCTTCTTTAGCCTCTGTTATAACCTGGAGAAGTTCCAAAGGAATCGCGGCAGGATCCAGCTCCCTGCAACCAATTGGAGCATTTGAAGCTTCTACACCTGTAAGTAACCAGGAAGGAACCTGATGAGAAAGACGAAACATTTCTCCTCTAGTGATTATCTTAACTTCCCTAGGGTCCATGTGCCGATGGAACACTGTTTTAAAACCAGCAACCTTCACCAGGGGTGTAACTGACACACCTTCTTCATCATTATAGTCTTCTAGAACCTCCACCATGTCATACTTGTGTATCACTTCATCAGGGGTAGTTTCATTCCAATCAGGAGACCAATACCTGTAAAGAGCCCAAACATCACCTTTCCTGGGAATAATTCGGAGAACTCCACGCACCCCTTTCTCCCAGTTAACCTTATGCGAGAAAAAATTGACTGTGTTGCAGACTTCATACCTGCCCACCCTGAATTCTCCACAAGTCTTAGTAAAACCAGAAGAAACCCAGCTTACTGGGCCCAGTTCACTGTTGTTTTTGGAGTTGAGCCAACTGTAACGGATCTTAAATGGCTTCAAAGAAATAACTTTCTGTATCAAGGCATAAAAGCGAGGCATCCCATCATCATCATCGTATGCAGCCCATACCTGGTTCGGTTCAAAAGATCCTTCTGATCTATCCTTATCAAAATCATGAAAGTCTGGATCAGAAACACCAATGAATAGTGGTTCAGCAGCTTCTTTGTCTGGATCTGGACTAGCATCACCAGAAGAAACCTTCTTAGAAATTTTTTGTTTCTTCTCATTCATGGGTTCATCTGACTTGTTGTTATTACATGTATAAACTTTTACCGTTCCTTCGTTTTCTTTTCTTTTCTCTGAATTTTTGGCAGCAGCAGCTAATTTCAACTCAGCTAACTTCTTGGCTATTTCTAAACTAGCCTTCTGCATCAACATACTTCGAATCTCATGCTGTGACAAGTCCCTGAAGCCACTGTTCTGCCTAATACCACTTCTAGACTTACCAGAATCCATGGCCATGTTAAAATCCCGAGAAATACCATTAACCCTATCTATATCAGTTCTTCCATTTCCCATACCTGTTTGATCACCCTCATCTCTCTTGTGATCATTTCCACTAACATCATCTATGCCTCGTCTTTTCTTTAGAGGCCTTTCCCCCCTGGCAGCAGGACGCTCTCGATCAGGTGTACTACCACCAGGACCACTATTAGGGTTCTCTTGAAATGAGCCAGTTGCAGTCCTCCTAGAAGTATAGTGCTTCTTTCGAAAAGACTCCTCCCTTCTTGCAGTGGCCTGTGCCTCCTCACGCTCTCTCCTCACTTTCTCATAGGCATGGTGAACTACATTGGCAGCTTGAGCAGCAGCAGAAGACGAGGCTGTAGCACTTGCAACACCAGCTGTTCTAGAGAAAGGGCCCCACTGGAAGTTTGAATGATTAAAAGAATCATGACCTACTCCATGAGGATATCCTGCAGTGCCCACATTTGGAACAGAAGAGGCGTTTCTCCTGGAAATGTATGTGTTCTTTCTTGCCGCATTCTGGTTCACATTCTGCTGACGTGATTGGTGCACAGACCAAGGACTAGAAGCATTAGAACCATTTGCTGGAATCCCTGTCTCAACAGCCAAAAAAGGTTCATGGCAATTGGGACAAAGAAGGTTGTGATTGAGATACACTCGAAGATATTCATATTGCATCTTGCAGCGATGGCATGCAGTCCAGAATGTATTGGGTTTTGGCTGACGTGGTGGTACTGTAGCAGAACCTGGAGCAGGAGGGTGGGGTGATGGAGTGGAAGCTGCACGAGAACTACTCTTCTCACGTCTTGCATTTGAAGTGGTAGTGTTGACAAAATTATAAAAACCATTAGCAGTAGGCGCAGCCATTTCTCTGCTTGGTTGTGAAACCTTCTGTTGAAATCCTGTCACACCGCTCTTCTGGTCATATGCCAATCTCCTTCCCTTATCAGATAGTACACCCCATGCCTCAGAAAGAAGCTTAAATGCCCCATCAGCACCAATTGACTTGTTCTTATCGGGGTGAAGTATTAGAGCTAATTTTCTATATTGTTTTTTTACTGTCTCATCATCAGCTGTTGCATTCACATTAAGAATGGCATACCAATCTGTTTCGCCATTTATTTTTTTCTCTGCAGCAAGATAAACATCAAAAGTTGCTAGCATTTGGGGAATACCCTCAAGGCCAGGATACAAATTGTGGGCTTTCAAAGCAAACTTCTTGGCACTTGCAATGTCTTTTGCTGTGAACTTCCTCTCTGCAATTTCTTTTGCTCTACTAGCCTCATCTCTGTTGCACTCCATTTCCTATATCCCTGTAATTGTGACTTGCTTTTGTTTCCGTCCTTTTGCTTGTCCTCCTACAGTTTGGCCACCTCAAATCCAACAGAATTCAACCACCACGATCAGAAACTACAACCCAAGATCTTTCCATTCTTCCCGGCTCCGATAAATCATCTTTGTCCTAATCAACTTCATCCTATTCACATAAACAAAACGCAATCCAGAAACAAATTTAAAACGAATAAATTGCACCACGTAAAAAGTAAGACTAACCAACGCAAACTATACGGTATTCTTGTCAAATATCAACTTTAACGCTCAAACAACCATTCAAGAGGAACGGAAGACGAAAAGGTGAAAGTAGCATAAAAACAACTACGCGGGTCCTCAGATATTCAGAAAAAATGCATATACAACAACAGAAGATGAAACCTAAAATTGCCAACTCAGGATACAATTCCTCTCTTTTTTAGGCTGAAAAAGGGAAACAGGCAAATGTTTCTGGAAAATTGATACCCAGTTCAGAGGAAGTTGATAGAAGCATAAAAAGTTGACAAAATGAGAACCCACTATCTTAAATTACTTCAGGAACCTGACCGAACACATTATTATACGGATCTACAAGAATCAGGGCTTTAAATAACTCCAAACGGTTGGAATTTCCCTTTCAAGGATCTTAGTTTCAGTGCGTAGGACTGAAACCCTAGAATGTCTGATCTCTGTCCTCAGTCCACGGCAGGAGGTAAAACCAGATTCAGCAAAATGAGGGATAAAAAAGTAAAGAAAAGGAAATTACCCATTTAGAGAAAATCTCTAGAGATTGAGGAAGTCGAATCGCAGGGCCGCCATGGAAAGACCTTCGTCTCCGTTTTTTACCCCTTTTTCCCACTCAAATCCAGAAAAACAAAAACAGGACTGCCTTTTCCTCAAAACCCCACAAAAGCTAAACAAAAATTTCCCCAATACTAAAATTCTCAATGACAATGAAAAAAATGGGTGTATTGCTTTTCTTTGTTATTTAAGTATTTTCTTAACCTTAACCCACCAGTTGAAACCCTTACTAGGGTTAAATTTTAACTCATGTACTTGGTTAGGTTGTCACTTGCCTAAAATAGCAATTATATTTTTTAGGGTAAAGTTAGAAATGAAAATTGATTATGGTTTTTTATCTTTTTTTCCTTTTCAACACTTTATTCTTCTAATTTTATTTTATCTGAATTTTAGGGTTGCATGTGAAGGATTTTATTGCAATTATATACTGTAAAATAGCTTTAATATCTATGTGGACCCCACACGTGAGTGTTTTTTATAGTGTGGAACTTCTAAGTTTCTAACCCATGAAGTTAGGTTTGAACTAAGTAACCAAGGTATAGTGTTAAGGTGACCTGTGGTTAGATTAACTTGGGTATATGGTTAAAGTAGACCATCCAAAAAAGATACCCCACACTTTGAGGGGTGCCTTGTGTCTCAACTTCTTGTAAGATGGTATCCCACTACTTCCTCACTTCTTGAGTCATACATCTTCTTCACATCCATTTTAAAAAAAATACTTTGTAAATATTAGGGATGCATATTAAATAACATGTCCCCGTTGGAATTCATTTATTTAAAAATTGGTATAAATAATGTCATGTTGCAGTGATACACAACCTCTCATCCCATCATTTTAACCCACGAATGATTGGTTTCATATTGGAGACAGACTTCCTCAAGAGAATCAGTTCGTGCAATCATAACCAACAATGGACAAGAACTCATCTTAGTTTTGTTAGAGCATTCCAAGTAACTACTCCCCATTTGAGGGGAGAATAGTCTATAGAATTTCAGTGCATTTGTGTCAAGCTGGGGCAAATCATAATTAAGAAACCACGGTATATGCAAACAGTAACCTCTTAAGCTGTTGTCTGGGTTCTATGCTCTACCAACATTATGCTTTCTGTACTACAGAGTGGAAGTCATTTTCATGAATCCACTTTGATGTCAGTTTACTGAAGCAAGTTGTACTAAGAGCAAACAAGTTTTAGAGATGATAGATAGTAAGCCTCAAACAAAAATTGAAGCATACAACGTATGATGGATGCGCTTACCCTTTTAGGGCATGCTACTCTCTTCTAGGTTGGCATAAACTAATGATATTATCCTTCTATCTTATTTTTAGTTAGGAAACTTACTACTTTTTTCTAATATTGTATGTCCCAATAGGAACTCATACATGAATGAGTTGGTTCAGATTGAGGCACTAGTTTATGCAATGATAACCAACATTAAACTCAGTGATGAATGTCTTACCATGTTAGAGTAATCCAAATGAACAAGACCCTTTCCCTTTGACATGGGGGCTTAAGATTTCAAATATTGAAGTTTGATATATATATATATATATATATGTCTGCAGTCTTGTAGCCACCATGTATGGAACTTGCAAGCTTACCTGAATTATTTTTCTTTTTAGTTCTATGCTCACTTCTATCTTATGTTTTGATTACAGTAATACTTGTTCTAAGTCATTTTTACATATCTTACTTTGTGTTTGTCATTATTCTTATTTCTTTCTATTGATGTAAGTTGTAGCTAGATCAAACTAACACTCATAAATCACACAAAAGAAACATTGGAGAATAGAAGCATACAAAGTTGAGTGACATTACTCCCCTTCCATGGCATGTTGTTAATTTTCTATTTCTTTTATAAACATATGAATTTTTCAAAAATAACAAAAAAGGAGAGAAAAACTGACAATAGTATCACTTCCATTTGCTATAGTTGCCCTCTTTATTTTGTACTGATCTAGACAAATCTAGAAAACTTAGAAGTCAAAATAAAGAAAATAGTACCAAAATTAAAACAAGGAATGAGGATAAATTTTCTTTTTAATTGTGAAAAAGGCAAAAAAAATGCGTACTTTTGGTTTTTTGCCTTTGTATCTTGAACTTCCATTTCTAGCAGTTACACCCCCATTTTAGGTTCTAGTTTCAATATCACCCTAATTTGTGATAGTACTTGACACCATTATAGTTAGTGCTAAGTGACTTCCTTACCTAGCATTTGAGCTACTAACATGTTATTTGACTCAATGATGTGCCATTTTCAAATTAAGAAGGCAATTTTAGCTTATCTCTCTTGTTGCGTAATGATATTGCCACTCTTCTTTCTCCCCCAAGTTGATACTATTATGAAATTAGAGGTAGAAATCAAGGGTTTTAGTTTTGCAGGTAAGGACAAATAGGATACTTAAATTTTCCAAATTGATTAATCTATATTTTCATTGAAGACTACCCTTGAGGAAAAGTTTAAAGAAATGTGACACAAGATGTGAAGTGCCTCCTTATCCATTAACCTAGAATCTCCTTGAGCACCTATATAGAACAACAAGTCATTTCTCTCCTTCAAAACCAACCATATGTAATCTAACAAACTTTGGCTTGCTGGCTAGACAGATTATTTCCTCTATTCATCAATATCCATTTCGTTTTTTGGCTCACCATGTTGAAAATCCTCTTCCCATTGAATAGGCAAAGAAGAACTTGGGATCCTAGGTTGAACCCAAGAGACATTCTCTTGCCGTTGATTCTATAAAAGGAAGATATAGATATGAGAAAAATGAGACAAGAAGAGAGGTTGTGATGAGTTTGATATGAGAAATTCCATTAAATGGGGTTAGAGATTCCTCAAATATAATGATTTGAGCTAGGGCTAGTTAAATGAATGATGAGGATCGATTAAAAGAAGAACCGAGCATGTAAACTTGCAAAGAAGAAGGATGTTGTTACAGTTGATGTGATTTTAAATTAATCACAAGCGCAAAGGTCCACTATAGCATAGACAAGGCAAATATGGGCCATTCTCCTGAGGACTCTATTTTTAAATTTTCACAAAATTTCAATCAAAATCTATTTTAATCTACTTTAACCAAGCCAATCAATTTAAGCAATTAAATCAAATGTGCTTAAAAAACACTAAAGAGAGATAAAATTAACCAACTAACTAAATCTAGGGTTTATAATCTACCATATTAAACTTAAATATATTCTAATTCAAGTAACTTAGTTTTTATTATTAAAAAGCCCTAATGTCCATATTTTCTCAATTTGAAGGTTTTACACAATTAAGTTTATTATTCTCAACACAAATTTTTTTCTTAGGGCACAAATTGTCTAGGATTTCTAAATTTAATTAATTAACCTAACCTAACATAACTAGTATCTTATCCTTAAAAAATTACTAGTTATATAAGTTAATTTTCTTGACCTATAATTGATATTTAAGCCTTATTAAACTTAAGAATACTTAAATTGAACATGCCTAAACCTAAAGTGATTTAATCCTAAACCTAAGCTAAAAACTTAGTGGGTGTCTTAATAATTATTGCAAGTGTACGACTCTATTAAAGTATAGAAAAGCAAGTACGGGTAGATCCTATGAAGACTATTTGATAAACAGAGTTAATTAGAATTTTAGTTATCTTACTTTAACCTAGCCAAATGTTTAACAAATGACTATTTTTAACTAAAACTAAAGATAAGGAAAGTAATGAAAAATTAAAGACATAAAGCAAGTAAATGAAAGAAGAAAACAAGTAACTAACTAAAAGGAAACAACTAAATTAAAAAGGCAACTAGTCTAAGAAGTAACCATTAATCTAAGCAACTAAAATAAGCAACTAGCTAAGAAGGAAACAACTAAGCTAATTAAGCAACTAGAAAGTAAACAATAAATTTAAAAAAAAAAAGGCAATTAAAGAAAATAGAAAACTATCTAAATAAGCAAGGAAATAAACAAGAAACTTTTTAAAACTATAACTAACCAAAAGGCAAGAAAACTTTCTAAAATTACAACTAACTAGGAATTAAGGAAACTATCTAAACAACAACTTAGGAAACAATATAAAATTACAACTAAGTAAAAATTAAATTAAGAAACAAAGTAACTAAGAAAAGAAAAAAGAAGTCTTTCATTAACGGCCAAATTACAAGGAATTGTTACATAAGTAATGAAAAGAAAGCAAATAAAAGAAACAAAGGTCCTTCAGATTTAGGCTTGAATTTTGTTGTAGGGCCTATGTGTTGTGTCACTCAACATGAGTTTGTATACTTCCCTTTAACTCAAAATACACTAAATTTACCATAAGCTTTTCTCATTTCCTTAACCCGACATGCCACAAACTGGTAAATCCCATCCAATGATCTAAATAAGCAAGGAAATAAACAAGAAACTTTTTAAAACTATAACTAACCAAAAGGCTTGAATTTTGTTGTAGGGCCTATATGTTGTGTCACTTAGCATGAGCTTGTATACTTCCCTTTAACTCAAAATACACTAAATTTACCACAAGCTTTTCTCATTTCCTTAACCCGACATGCCACAAATTGGAAAATCCCATCCAATGATCCTTAGAAATGACACGTAATGCAACCAAGAAAAGAGAAGTCCTATCACTTTTTCCTAAACAATCATCACCCAAGAAAGAAAAAAAAAAATAATGAAAAAAGAATTAGAAGTCATTAATCTTTAAGGAAGTTGAACCATAGTGGAGGCTTCCTTCCTTAAACATGAATTAAAATAAAAGAAAAAAAATTGGAGACAAGGACTCTTGTTTTAGGACTCACCCATTCCTTATAGATACACAGTGTATCCTTACCCTCCAATATGAAGCCCTTAGTTAGGAACTTAGGTGGCTTATAGATGATTTGCCTATTTCCTCAACCTTAATTAAGAAATTAGAAAGTTTCTCTATTTTTAAGAATCCTTTTCTTTTCCTTAGTCGAACTCCATAAAAAGAAAATAGAAAGAGAGAAAGAGCAATGATACATGAACTAATTAACATGAATTATGCATGAATTTAAAATTGGAAAATGGGTGTATGAAACATAGAAATAGAAAGTGTATGGAATTAGAATGTGGATGAAATTAGAAACATGGTAAGAAGATGTGTGAGTGATGGAAAGTGAGATAATGATAGACTATGGGATGAGGATGAATGAGGAATGCAAGACCTAGCATGAAAGAACCATAAGTGTAACTAAGAAAGTGTGTGTGTGTGTGTGTGTGTGTGTGTGTGTGTGTGTGTGTGTGTGTGTGTTTCTAATTTTAAAAGTGATGATGCATATAATCTAAATGCATGAATTATGATGCTATGCTTGGAATTCTAATTTAAGAATGCTTTCTAAATCTAAGAAGCTAATATGCATGATGTTTTTAAACTAATCATTTGATGTATGCAAGGGGAAATAGAAAATCATACTAAGTCAAACATGCGTTTAAAAATTAGGAAAATGCTAGATTTAACAATCTACCTTGCAACTATTTTCTAAAATGGTACATTAATCCCAAAATATTCGTAATGTAAATGGAAAGAAAATTGAAAGTTTACCAAAGCTAAAAGTAAGAAAATCTAAGATCTAAACATGGAATTCAAAATTAAAAACTACCTGCTTTATAAAATAGAAAAATGCTTAAAACCTAAAGAGTAACAAGCTAAATAAAAAGTTATACTACAAACTACATCTACAAAGTAAAATACAACCTAAGGAAACAAATTTAACACATGAACCTAACATGAATGCAACCTAATTAAGCTAGAAAACTATCATGCATGTGAAATAGAAAATGACGCATCCACCAAATTTTGATGGAACGTGTTGAAAATTCTACAACTATATGCATGCAAATCTTAATAGAATGGAAGGGACATATTGTAACATCCAAAAAAAGAAAAGAAAAGAAAAGGAAATCAGCCTTAAACGAGGGGGCCGTATTTGATACAGGCACCCCACCCCATTTAAGTGACAATGAGAATAGACCTCGCACCCAACGAAGGAAGAGAGAGAGAGAGAGAGAGAGAGAGAGAGAGAGAGAGAGAGAGAGAGAGAGAGAGAGAGAGAGAGAGAGAGAGAGAGAGAGAGAGAGAGAGAGAGAGAGAGAGAATAGAGATGGCGTGAAAACTAGTGAAAAAAGGGAAAAAAATGCAGTTTTCAGGCAGCCATTTTCAAGGAGCCACTTAGAAAAATGATGATTCAGATAGGTGGTCTGAGCTAATCATTCTCTAAGAGAGAGAGAGAGAGAGAGAGAGAGAGAGAGACAATAGAGATGGGAGAAGAGGTCGTCGCCAACAATAGCATGGATGCTAGTGACTGCGTGAAAACTAGTGAAAAAAGGGGAAAAAATGCAGTTTTCAGGCAGCCATTTTCAAGGAGCCACCTAGAAAAATGATGATTTAGATAGGTGGTTTGAGCTGATCATTCTCTTCTCCATGATCTCACTATCAAAACACTTCAAGAATCATTGCGATCGAGTAAATAACGAGGGAGAATCAAGCCATTGAAGATGACGTTGGCAAGTGGTAGAAATCTAGCGACCGACAACTTTTCTTCAAATTTTTTGGCATCAAATGACATCGAATCACCACCAAATTTTAGGAGAGTGAAGGTGAGACTATGATAGGCAACCCATTTTGAGGAATTTTAGATCTAAAGAACTTTCTTGCTGCTAGACTTAATGTAGAAAAAACTGAGTCATAGTAGAAAAACCATATTAGGGATTGCTTAGATGGAAAATCTGAGCTATCCATTAGATTCAGAGACCCCTAAAACCTTAGGAGTGGTAAAAGTAGAGAAAAAAATTGGATCATCTAGATCGTACAACAAGCCAAAATAGAACAGACAGTCTAGGCACATCGTCCTCAATGGACGCGTTGTACTCCAGTGTAAATAGTCTGCCAGTGTAGTCTGGTGTAAAAGTCCCACCAGTGTAATTTGGTGTAAATGATCACCACCGATTTACTCTAGTGTAAATTATCCCCGTTGGTGTAGTTCAGTGTAAAAGGGCATCCAATCTGGATTTTGATCCAAACCGTCCAAAAATGAACTAAAATGTTCATTTTGAAATTCTAGGAGCTATATAAACCCAATTTTCAATCTGAAAGTTCCATTGGAATCATCTCGATGACAAGGACATGATTTTAAATTCTAACTCTTAATCTGAGCACATCTAGTTAGATCAAATCTATGAAATAGTACCCAATTACTTAGATTTGGCCTATCAGATGATGATTGGGCCTTAAAACTTGAATAATTAGACAATCTAAGGGATGAATTGATGGATCTAATGAATAGATTAGGTGCATCCATCCTATAAGTTGATCTAGACCATTGATCTGACCTAGGAATTTAGATTTGCTCTATCTAAGAACGATCAGACCGTCAAATCAAGACATAAATCATGGATATACACTGAAATGATTAGATGACATGAAATTGAATGATTTGTGATAATTAAGGTTAGAATTAATGACCTAATCATGAATAGAACCTTTAAAGACGATCCAACAGTTGGATCGCCTCAAATTCCATCGAGATGGAATAAATTAAATCTTTGGTGATCAAGAGACCTTAAATTAACAAATTTCAACTTGATTAATGATTGTATAAAGTAGATGAGTGTAGGATGTCATGGAAATTGATTAATAAAGATAAATCAGGCAATCTAGACCATTGATCTAGATGAAAAGTTAGATAAGAAGATCATTTGACAAATTGACTTATGAATTGACACAAGTAGAGAGTAAAAATTTATAATGGGGTATATAGATGGAAATGAATAGCACAAAAAGGTACTGTGGTACTGATAGGTACATCAAAGCATGGGATTTGAGAGGAGTACGTGCATGATCCAATATTTTTTTTCCTTTGTTGAGGTACGTGACGACATTTAATGTTGCATATTGATTTTCTAAAATTTAGAACTCTCATGGAATATTGATTGATTGGGATTATTATAACATAGATTCTTTCAAATGTGTACTTATGATTTTTGACTTATTTTGCTATCTTGACATGAGAATTTAATAGAGTATTGAGGACATTTGATGATCGATCTACCTTATTAGGTTTTGATACCATGGATCTAATATATTTATTATTAATAGATTATAAACATCCTTGAAAGGCTAACCCCGGGGTGAGGGGTTGTGACGACCCAGGTTTTTATATGATGCAATTTTGATAAAAAGGCGAGATCTCTTGTTTTATAAGTATGAAATGCATGAAAATCATTTTTGTTTTGGAAAACAAACTTTCATAAAAACCCTGAGTGTCAAAACACATTCTCAAATTATCTAGCCATGGCAAAGTTTTAAATCAACATTATTCCCAAGAAAGTGTTAGTCACAAATTTCTACTATAGAGAGTAACTACAATAAAGTAACATTGAAAGATAAGGTAGGGGTTTACTTACTTGCACTTAGTCTAGTTGTCTTTTGTCACAAGCGTTCCTTGCCCTTAAGTATTTACTTTGTGTTTGAAAAATTTTGAGGATTAGGTGAGTATATACTATACTCAGTAGGAGTTCATCACTACTAGTTTTATAATGCATGAGATGTTTAAAATCATATACTCTTTCAAAATATGTGCATGGTTGAACACTCATGTTCAAGATCGGAATTAAAAACCATTGTCAAACCGAAATACTAACGACTTAAAAGATCACATAATCCAAATCGAAAGTATCATATATATATATCATAACATTATGATATGCATAAGATGCTTCATTGAATCCAACTCATGGATATCTAGTATGGTATGGTCGACCAACCTCATATCATGCCATATGCAATGCAAATAAGTCCACGAAACCATAGGGTCCAACTATGCCCACGACCTCGCCGCTGTGTGGTCCTCGAGTACCTGAGGACACTCGGTCATAGCCTCAATGGGGCCTATGACACGTCGACCCAGTGCTGTGACACTAGTGGTAGCCCCCTGTACCACATGCAGTTGACATAGGGACGTTGCCCTTTTTGGGCATGGTACTCATCCACCTAATAGTGGTAGAGGCTGGAGGCCAACCCAAACCTCTCGGCATAGCGCCCACGAGCTTATCAGCCTAAATCATAATTAGATCAAACACGCGAAAACCTTCTTTTTCAAAACCTATCCTCTTTGGGTCCCTCACAACTGCCTGGCCCTCACAACTCCCTACCCATCGTCTTTTGGGCACTCCAGCGTCTTTTGGTAACCTCAAGGACATGCAGTCTTTCAAAAACTCAATGTTTCACAAATCATACAATGTATGCTATTGTTTGCAAAACATATCTATGTATAATGTATTTGCAATTATTTATAAAACATGTCTATGCATAAAGCATTTATCATATGTATGCTAAATTAAGCCATGCTAAATAAGTCATATAATTTATACTTAAATCATGCATTCAAAAGAGTCATGGCTTTTTTTAAAAGTCTAATAGCGATAGAGCACCTACCTGGCTAAGTTGTGCTAACCCCTTTGTCCTCATATGCTCTGAACATGGTTTGGGGAATCAAGGTTAGTTTGGCCTATCTTTTATAGGTTTTAGAGTGGTTGGTCTTATTACTTAGAAATTAAGGGTTCATTCCCATGCCTATGGGCGTCCTAAGGTCCTAATTGGGCCTTGGTATCATCAGTTTTCCAAAGGTCTAACAGCCACGTGTCACCATCGTATTCTAAGGGTCATGTCCACCTTTGATTGGGCCTTGATTAGGGATTTTATAGTTTGAGTGTGTCCGTGTCGTCGACACAGACACAACGCCTTTCACGACGCCTCAATCGGAGCTCTAGATCTCAAGTTATAGCCTTTTTTGTGCCGAGTGTACATAAAGGCCTTTAAGAGGTGGAATCCTAGAATGCTAGCGTACTGCATGTCAGTGGCATGCGCCCCAGTGGGACTCTAAGAGGTGGAAATCCCAGATTGCTAGTGCGTTGCAGATGCGCTGAATTTCACGCCCGTCTTTTTCTTTTGTGGGCAAGTCCATCTCTCGAACGCGGACGACGCATTTCGTCTAGGGGGGACTTTTTGTTCGTTGGGGGACCGGGGCGTCCTCAGGATGCCCTAGTTTGACCCTGTCAAACCAGTGCGGCCTAGGGATCTTCCCTGGGTCCTTTGTGACATTCTAGGGCCCATTTTTGCATGATTTTTCATGCAAAAACTTAAGGAAACTGAGCCTAGGACTACTATGAAGACGGGTTTTGAGGGATCTTGGGCTTACCTAGCTTGTTGCTGGGTTTTTCTCCATGTTTCTTCTCTTGGTTGCTTCTCCAAAATGGGTTTTTTTCAAGCTTTTGGGCTGCCATTAGAGGCACCCAAGAGCTCTATTTATAGAGCTATAAGAGGGTTCTAGAGGGGGCTCTCACCGCCCTTGAATGGCGGTGGAGAAACCTCCAGAATGGCGGTGATTTCTCCTCCAATCACCGTCGTTCTAGAACCCTCTAGGAGGTTGAAGATGAAGGGTGCCCGTATCAAAATGGACCCCTGTGTTTTGCAGGCTAAATCCGTTTTTTAGTGAAACTTATATTTTTACCCCTAAACATCAAAGGGCCATAACTTGCTCATTTTAACTCTGTTTTGGGTGATTTTAGTCTTGTTGGATTCCTTTTTCTGAGGTGCTCCTAATGGTACCATTTTTAGGACCAAATTTCTGGGTTCAGTCTAGGTAAATAGTGAAATGACCAAAATACCCTTATTTCCAAAAAGTGACTTTTCATTGCTAACTTGGGATTTTAATGTTACAAAATTGGAGTCATCACATTCTTACCCCCTTAGGGGAATTTTGGCCCTGAAATTCTACCATACAGTCAAAAGATTTCGGGGTTCTTTTCTCACATTTCTAACTTTGGTTCCCAAGTCTCTTCTTCCATGTGCACATTTCTCCACAAAACTTTGATTAAGGGTATGTCCTTGTTTCGTAGCTTCTTACTCTTACGATCTCGGATCTCAACTGGTCTTGTCTCTAGCTTGAGATACTCCATCAACTCTATGGGTACCTGGTTGATGACATGAGCAGGGTCAGGCACGTACCTCCTTACCATAGATACATGGAACACATTATGCACTTCAGATAGCTGAGGGGGTAGTGCGATCCTATAGGCCACTTTTCCCACTTTCTCCAGGATTTTTTAAGGTCCTATATAACACAGACTAAGCTTGCCTTTGATACCGAACCGCATAAGTCCTTTAGTGGGAGATATCTTCAGGAAAATGTGCTCTCCTATGTCGAATTCCAATGGTCTCCTCCTCCGATCAGCATAGCTCTTTTGGCGGCTTTGAGCTGTGAGGAGGCGTCTTCTTATGAGTTTGACATTCTCGGCACATTGCTCCACCAGCTCGGACTGGAGTACCCTGGACTCTCCAACTTCACTCCAACTGGTGGGTGATCGACAAGGTCTCCCATAGAGCGCCTCGTACGGAGGCATGCCAATGCTCGACTGAAAGCTATTGTTGTACGCAAATTCAACTAGTGGTAGGTTTTCATCCCAGCTCTGCTTCCAATCGAGGGCACAAGATCACAACATATCTTCAACTATCTGGATTGTGTGCTCTAACTGTCCATCGGTCTGTGGATGGAAGGTTGTGCTATAGTTCAAGGAAGATCCTAAGGATTTTTGGACGGACTTCCAGAGTTGTGAAGTGAAACGACTATCCCTATCTGAAGTGATACTAAGGGGTATGCCATGTAAACTTACTATCTCTTTGATGTATAGCTGAGATAGGCTGTCAGTGGATTGGGTATGGCGTATAGGAAGGAAATGGTCTGTCTTATTTAGTCTGTCAACAATTACCCAGATCATGTCATGACCCTTAGAGGTCCTGGGTAACCCTACGATGAAGTCCATGGTAATATGGTCCCATTTCCATTCGGGTAACTCAAGGGGTTGTAACAATCCCGCAAGTCTTTGATGTTCAGCCTTTACTTGTTGACATGTTAGACACTTTGCCACAAATTCCCCTATGTCTCTTTTCATACCATCCCACCAATATTGTCTCTTTAAGTCTTGATACATCTTAGTTCCTCCCGGGTGTATAGTATACTTAGACCGATGAGCCTCTTTTAAGATTTCTTGTCTTAACTCTTCATTAGCCGGTACCACTAATCTTCCTTGCACGTAAATGCTACCATCTTCCCTTTTTGTAAACCCTGGTTTTCCTATGAAAGCTTGTATGTCTGGATCTCCTTTCTGTTCTTGCTTAACCTTTTCATTAATAGTCGACTTTATTGTTAGACCTTCCATAACGATCTTGTGCTTTCTTATATCTGGTTTCCATGTGATTACTTCTTGTAATAGCTTCCATCTCTTAGTTAATAAACTTGCACTCATCCCTTGGGTTTTTCTGCTTAATGCATCAGCTACCACATTAGCTTTTCCAGGGTGATAATGAATGGAGAAGTCATAGTCTTTTAAGTATTCCATCCATCTTCTTTGTCGCATGTTTAAGTCTTGTTGGGAAAAGATATATTTAAGACCCTTGTGGTCTGTAAAAACTTCAAACTTTTCCCCATATAAATAATGTCTCCAAATTCGCAAGGCAAAGACTATGGCCGCTAATTCCAAGTCATGGGTTGGGTAATTGACTTCATGCTTCTTGAGTTGTCGAGAAGCATAAGCAATTACCTTCCTATGTTGCATAAGTATGCAGCCTAGTCCTTGTTGTGAGGCATCACTGTATATCTCAAATCCACCACTTCCTGAAGGTAAGGATAGGTGCTGTAGTTAACCTTCTTTTTAGTTCCTGAAAGCTTTCCTCACATTTATCAGTCCATTCAAATCTTGTGTCTTTCCTGGTTAGCTTAGTTAGAGGTAAAGCAATTTGTGAAAAACCCTCAATGAATCTCCTGTAATATCCGGCAAGTCCTAAGAAACTTCTTATTTCTGTGACTGTCTTAGGTCTTTCCCAGTTTTGTACTGATTCAACCTTAGTGGGGTCAACTGCTATGCCATCTTGGGAAATAATGTGTCCTAAGAAATTAACCTTTTCTAGCCAAAACTCACACTTACTGAATTTTGCATATAACTTGTGTGCTCGTAGGGTGCTTAATGTTATCCTTAGATGTTCCTTATGGTCTTCAGGAGTTTCAGAACATATTAAGATATCATCCACAAACACTATGATGAATTTATCTAAGTACTCCTTGAACACCCTATTCATGAGGTCCATAAACGCAGCTGGAGCATTAGTTAAACCAAAGGACATCACTCTGAATTCATAATGGCCGTATCGAGTCCTAAAGGCTGTCTTGGGGATATCTTCTTCTCTAACTCGAAGTTGATGGTACCCGGATCGTAGATCAATCTTAGAGAAGACTCTGGCTGACTGAAGTTGATTGAAAAGATCATCAATTCAGGGAAGGGGGTACTTATTCTTAATGGTGACCCTATTTAGCATCCGATAGTGTACACACAATCTCATGGAGCCAGCCTTTTTCTTCACAAAAAGGACTGGAGCTCCCCACGAAGATACGCTAGGTCGTATGAACCCTTTGTCAAGTAGTTCCTGTAACTAGGTCTTTAGTTCTTTTAGTTCTGTAGGAGCCATTTGGTAAGGAGCTTTGGAAATGGGGGAAGTACTGGGTATAAGGTCAATGATAAACTCAATTTCCCTTGGTGGAGGTAGACTTGGTAAGTCCTCAGGGAATACGTTAGGAAATTCTCGGACTACCTCGACATCCTCTAGCTTTGGTTGGGGACTCTCGATAGATTCAATCTTAGCTAAGAAGAAGGGGCATCCCTGAGCAATGTGCTTAACTGCTTTCATGGCAGAAATAACACACGCTCCAGAATAATCCTTTCTTCCTTGGAGGGTGAAAGTGTCTCCATTAGGTAGGGTAAAAGTGACACGTTTCTGGCGGCAATCAACAAAGGCTTGATGAGAGGCTAGCCAGTCCATACCTAGGATGATGTCGAAGCCATTCATATCTAAGTGGATAAGATTGGCATGTAGCAAATGGTCCTTAATCAAAATGGGGACATCCTGGAGATAAGAATGGGTGGGAAGTGCCTGGCCTACAGGAGTCATGACTTCTAGAGTGAAGTCTAGGTCCTGTGGTATAATGTCCAAGGATGATACAAATTCCCGGGATATGAAAGAATGAGTGGAGCCTGTATCAAATAGAACTTTAGCAGGTGTATCATAGATAGAAAGAATACCTTCAACGATTGCATTTGAAGCTTGGGCTTGACTGGAAGTGAGGGCAAAGACACGTCCTTGGCTTTTTGGAACTTGATCTTCTTCACGCTCTTGTACTTTCCTTTTTGGATAGTTACTAGCAAAATGTCCTAATTCTCCACAGCTATAGCAAGTGATGTTGAAAGTGGGACATGGTTTGCCTGAATGATTTTTGTTACACCTAGGGCATGCCTTCCAGTCTGGTCTTCTTCCTTTGTTTTCAAACGGCTTCTTGAAAGGTGGCCTGGGTCCAGATGACTGAAATGGTCTCTTTCCTTTATTTCTCATGGTGTTGATGTTCTTAGTTTCCTTTATTGCCTGGTTCCTTTGATAATCCTGTTCGTATAGGGAGGCCATCTCTACGGCTTTGGCTACTAAGGAAGGTTGGAAACCTAGAACTTTGTTCCTGAGTCCTGGGTTAAGCCCATCTACAAATCGTTCTGCCGCATCTTCCTCATCAGCACAAGCACGTGGTGCAAATCTTCGGACGCTGATGAATCTACTTTCATACTGTTGGATAGTCATATTTCCTTGTTCTAAGTTCATAAATTCCTTTTCCTTCTGTTTTCTTGTGTTTAGGATAATATTTGTCATTAAAGACCTTTTTAAACTCTTCCCATCCTATTGTTTCTCGCTGGTCAAAATAAGTCCTTTCTCCTGTTTCCCACCAAAAAGTAGCCTCTCCTCTAAACACAAATGTGGCCATGGGTACTTTTATTTCTTCAGCTATGTTCGTGGCTTTAAATATCTTTTCAATATCAATTAACCATTTTTCAGCTATAGATGCTTTATCTTCTCCTGTGAATGAGGGAGCTAATTTCTGGAACCTTTCTAATTGAACCTCAGTCCTATCTATTACTTTATCAGGGGAAGGATCTCGGGTGGTAGGAGTTTGGCTTTGACTACTCATGTATTGTCCCATATGTTGTAGAAATTGTTGGAATAACTCAGCCATCCCATTGCCCGACCCAGTGGAATCCACTGGTGGGGCTTCAGGTCTTGGAGCATTGCTTCCTTTCTTCGTAGGCATCTGTAATCACAAGGTAATTCACCAACCTTAGTTTGTGTTATCCTATTACCCTTACTCTTTCACGGATGAAACTTGATTATAAGTTATTCTCCTCATAACTGGGCTGTGAGTAACGTTAAACCGTGCTCTAATACCAACTGTGATGACCTGGGCTTTTATATGATGCAATTTTGATAAAAAGGTGAGATCTCTTGTTTTATAAGTATGAAATGCATGAAAATCTTTTTTGTTTTGGAAAAAAATCTTTCATAAAAACCTCGAGTGTCAAAACACATTCTCAAATTATCTAGCCATGGTAAAGTTTTAAATCAACATTATTCCCAAGAAAGTGTTAGTCACAGCCTCAGCTATAGAGAGTAACTACAATCAAGTAACATTGAAAGATAAGGTAGGGGTTTACTTACTTGCACATAGTCTGGTTGTCTTTTGTCACAAGCGTTCCTTGCCCTTAAGTATTTACTTTGTGTCTAAAAAATATTGAGGATTAGGTGAGTATATACTATACTCAGTAGGAGTCCATCACTACTAGTTTTATAATGCATGAGATGTTTAAAATCATATGTTCTTTCAAAATATGTGCATGGTTGAACACTCATGTTCAAGATCGAAATTAGAAACCATTGTCAAACTGAAATACTAACGACTTAAAGGATCACATAATCCAAATCGAAAGTATCATATATATATATATATCATAACATTATGATATGCATAAGATGCTTCATCGAATCCAACTCATGGATATCTAGTATGGTATGGTCAACCAACCTCATATCATGCCATATGCAATGCAAATAATTCCTCGAAACCATAGGGTCCAACTATGCCCACGACCTCGCCGCCGTGTGGTCCCCGGGTACCTAAGGACACTCGGTCATAGCCTCAAAAGGGCCTATGACACGTCGACCCAGTGCCATGACACCAGTGGTAGCCCCCTGAACGACATGTAGTTGACGTACGGACGGTGCCCTTTTTGGGCGTGGTACCCATCCACCTAATAGTGGTAGAGGCTGGAGGCCAACCCAAACCTCTCGGCATAGCGCCCACGAGCTTATCAGCCTAAATCATAATTAGATCAAACACGCGAAAACCTTCTTTTTCAAAACCTGTCCTCTTTGGGTCTCTCACAACTGCCTGGCCCTCACAACTGCCTACCCAGCGTCTTTTGGTAACCCTCAAGGACATGCAGTCTTTCAAAAACTCAATGTTTCACAAATCATACAATGTATGCAATTGTTTGCAAAACATATCTATGCATAATGTATATGTAATTATTTACAAAACATGTCTATGCATAAAGCATTAATCATATGTATGCTGAATTAAGCCATGCTAAATAAGTCATATAATTTATACTTAAATCATGCATTCAAAAGAGTCATGGCTCTTTTTAAAAGTCTATTAGCGCTAGAGCACCTACCTGACTAGGTCGCGCTAACCCCTTTGTCCTCGTATGCTCCTGAACATGGTTTGGGGAATCAAGGTTAGTTTGGCCTATATTTTATAGGTTTTAGAGTGGTTGGTCTTATTACTTAGGCATTAAGGGTTCATCCACATGCCTATGGGTGTCCTAAGGTCCTAATTGGGCCTTGGTATCATCAATTTTCCAAAGGTCTAGCGGCCACGCGCCACTATCCTATTCTAAGGGTCGTGCCCACCTTTGATTGGGCCTTGATTAGGGATTTTATAATTTTGGTGGTCTGTGTCGTCGACACGGATACAATGCCTTTCACGGCGCCTTAATCAGAGCTCTAGATCTCAAGTTATAACCTTTTTTGTGCCGAGTGTACATAAAGGCCTTTAAGAGGTGGAATCCCAGAATGCTAGCGCGCTGCACATCAGCGGCATGCGCTCCAGCGGGACTCTAAGAGGTGGAAATCCCAGAATTCTAGTGCGTTGTAGACGCGCTAGATTTCCAGCCCGTTTTTTTCTTTTGCGGGCGCATCCGTCTCTCAAACGTGGACGATGCGTTTCGTCCACGGGGGACGTTCTGTTTGTTAGGGGACCGGGGCGTCCTCAGGACACCCTGGTTCGACCCTGT
Organism: Warburgia ugandensis; assembly: GCA_035236585.1. Taxonomy (NCBI): domain Eukaryota; kingdom Viridiplantae; phylum Streptophyta; class Magnoliopsida; order Canellales; family Canellaceae; genus Warburgia; species Warburgia ugandensis. Next base: position 43,282,170 of record CP141134.1, read on the forward strand.
CGAACCAGTGTGGTCTAGGGATCGTCCCTGGGTCCTTTGTGATGTTCTAGGGCCCATTTTTGCATGATTTTTCATGCAAAAACTTAGGGAAACTGAGCCTATGACTACTGTGAAGACGAGTTTTGAGGGATCTTGGGCTTACCTAGCTCGTTGCTGGGTTTTTCTCCACGTTTCTCCTCTTGGTTGCTTATCCAAAATGGGTTTTTCTCAAGCTTTTAGGCTGCCATTTGAGGCACCCAAGAGCTTTATTTATAGAGCTATAAGAGGGTTTTAGAGGGGGCTCTCACTGCCCTTGAATGGCTGTGGAGAAACCTCCAGAATGGTGGTGATTTCTCCTCCAATCACCGCCGTTCTAGAATCCTCTAGGAGGTTGAAGATGAAGGGTGCCCGTATCAAAACGGGCCCCTATGTTTTGCAGGCTTAATCCGTTTTTTGAAAATTACATTTTTGCCCCTGAACTTCAAAGGGCCATAACTTGCTCATTTTAACTCTGTTTTGGGTGATTTTGGTCTTGTTGGATTTCTTTTTCTGAGACGCACCTAATGGTACCATTTTCAGGACCAAATTTCTGGGTTCAGTCAAGGTGAATAGTGAAATGACCAAAATACCCTTATTTCCAAAAAGTGACTTTTCATTGCTAACGTGGGATTTTAATGTTACAAAATTGGAGTCATTACAGGGGATGCCTTGGGATGGTGAGCCATGAGTGCTCCTGGTTTTTATGAGATCTGTGATTTCCAGGTTTTGTGATTTATGACAGGTTTTTTCACCTAGTGGATGTCATACTAGGAGGGATTAGGGCCAGCCACCCACCCTTTGAATTTATGAGATGATAAACAGCCACCCACAGATGGCACTCGGTAGGGGTTGGTATCATGGGTACTCCACAATACCAATCTAGGCTCACCCACGAGGACGGACAACGAGTCTCCCATTATAGTGTCGATGGGGAGTGGCAAACGGTAGACCAGGGATATATAATTACCACTGCAGCATGATGTTCTATACTCTTGTTCTATATGTGTGCATAATGAGCATTCACATATTATTATGTACTTGGGTGTGATAATACTCAGAGAATTGGTTTGAGTACTCGTGACCTGTTGTACGAGTGTATGGGATACGCATGGGACCCATGTACCTTGGTGTGCCCTGCCTGTTTATTGTATGCTCATTGAGATTGTATCATATCATGTTTTACATTCATGTGATCCATGTTTTATTGTACATGATGCTTTGCCACTTGTATTGATATGATTTATGGCATTTGTATTCTATGGCTATCATGCTTTACGCTCTTGTCAGCTCTTACTATTTGAGTTATTCTTTTTATGCTATTATTTCATTACATTAAATGTCTATATACCTACCAAGCATTGCTTGCTGAACCATTACGTTATTATTGCAATGGCTCAGATATTGAGAGAAAGATATGACTGATGAGGAGCCAGACGAATAGTGATAGAGATATATCATATCAAGGTATGTTTCTAATTCTACCTGGACTGTATATGTGCATCTAAATTATTTGGACTTGATTTGTTGGGAATGTGGCTATTAACTAGATGGGTCTTGAAGAAGTAAACTTGTTTTGAAAATGTTTATTTGAAAAATGAAAATTTTCTTTTAGTTTTGAGTCGATGGTTGACACTTGGGGTTTTTCTTAAAATGAAATTCATTGAAATTATTTTCCACTATTTTGGTTTAAAAAAAAAAAGAATTGGGGCCCAACCTTTTGAAATTTTAATTAAAAAGAGTTGAAAAGCCTAGGTCATCACACATATGGTATGCATTTACTCTCCTCTAAGATGAAAGCAACTAGTAGCTATACATGTGTTACAAGCAAAGAAAAGAAGAAAAAATAACATGCAAAATTAAGGGAAACTTACAACATTATTATGCATGCATTCTAAGTGTAGCATGAAGGACATGTGCAACTACATTAATCATCTAAGTAAGAAAAATCTAAATGAATGCATGTTAGAAGAAGGTGAATGGAAAAGATAGAAAATGAAAGAGAAAATAAAAAGGAAAAAATTAAGAAAAGGAAATGGAATGGTTGAGACCCTACCTTTATCTCCAAAGAATTGGAACATGGAAGCTTGAATGGAGCTTAGGTGAGGGTGATCTTCCTCCCTCTATTTCTCCTAGCTTTGGCCTTGAGCTCTAGGGAAAGTTGAAAGATCCTTAATGTATTCAAAACATCATTATTTATAGATTTCTAACATGGGAGTTAACAGATTCAATGGTGGAGATCAATCCATTTTAATTATAAATCAAGCATGGTTAGATGGGGGGTGGGAAATTCAAACATAGTAATGGGGGATGAGAATGGAAGGGAATAAGATGAGTAGGAAATGAAGTAAGAAGAGGAGAGTATAAGGGATGGAGAGAATGAATGAGGAAAGCAAAGAAATAGAAAGAAAGACTAAGGACATAACTTAAGAGAGAAGGGAAGAAGGTGTAACCAAAAAGGAAAGTGTCTATTATGATGGTGGGGGGGAATCTTTTTCTAAATAAGAGGTGGAAAAATAGGAGAAATGAAAAGGAAAAAGAAAGGAAAAAAAAGGAGAAAAGGAAATTAGTGGTGGAAGCATGAGAGGTGGAGAGGTATGCGTGGAGTTTCAAGGGTGAATGAAAGATGAAAGTGGATAGGGTGATGATGGTAAGATTGAGAGGAGGATGGGGAAGATGGGATGTGGAACAGATGAGTGGGAAGATGAGTGATTCTTCTACCTTGGATGCCCTCTTCCTCACCTTAGGATATGCTTATGTGATGCCATGGAGGAAGGGAGAAATCCTTCTTAACTTTCCTCTCTTTTCTCTTTCTCTTGGCTTTTTGTGTTTTCATGTTGAAGCACCTTAGGAGGTTGATGAATGATAGAATGGTAGACTATGATGAAGTACTCAAAGTGGGGAGGATTATGAAATGTTCATTGAACCTTCCTCCATTTGTACTGCACATGGGAACTTAGGGATGTGGAAGTTTCTTGAAGGAAACTCCCTCCTATTTCCTTCTTATCTCTTATCAATTTCTTTCCTTATCTCATTATCTCCCTTTCTTCTCATCCGCTTCTTTTAAATCCATTAATTTGTAAATGCACAAGGGTGTTTCATGTGATCTTCCTTGGTGTGGTGATTGGTTGATTGAGGAAGCTTCTTTCCTCCCTTCCTTTTATCCATAGGATCAAGCATAGATGGAATGGATTTCCTATCCAAAAATATTCTCCTCCATGATTCTCTCCTATCCCACCATCATTTTCTCCAACCCATAGTATCCAAGATGAAAAACATGTTTTCTTACTAGGAGAACACATTTTTCTCATAAAAAAATGTAGGCAGTCAATCAAAAAAATCTCCACCAATTGTCATGTAAGCTTCACTCATTTGCATTGATTTTTCTCATTGGTCTACCTTAGCTTAAATGTATTCTCATTGCATGCTTTAGTATATCCATGAATGCTTCAAAATTACAGATGAATGTCGATTGTAGATTTCTGTAAATTGTCTCTCTCCTCTCTACTTATTCTCCTCCTTTATTCTCTAATTTTAAAACATATTTATATGTTTCACACATCCTCTTTCGTGGAAAAATCATAGATTCCCTTGTGTGGTCCTTTCTTGGTTTTAAGTAAGAGAGAGAATGGGTGGAAGATGCTTTATGTGGGCCCTAATTTTTTTTACTTGTTTTGTTTAAGAAATAAGTTATACATATATGTATGTATGTATGTATATGCATGTGTGTGTTTGTGTGTGTGTAAGTGTGCATCCATTCTATGTGAATCTAGCTTCCCTTAGAATCACTCCAAGATGGAGGAATGCTTGCATGCATGCATGGGAAGTCTGCCATCCTTACTTTTGATAAAGACACTCTATTTAGTATAGATAAGGTTAAGTCAATGTTGTATAATTTCTGACTACTCTGAATATGATAATGATACCCCCATTGCATTCTAAACTTCTAGACTTCATGATGTATGGCATGTGGGCTCATGATATTGCTTAGATGGTAGAATTGCTCTCTTTTAGGTTTTTGAGTGCTAAAAATAGCAAATTTTCTATTGTACCCTAATCCTGCAAAGTGTAAAATAAATCCTAAGGTAATTTTAGGGTTAAAACTATTAAATATAGGGATATACATGTCATATTTCTATGTATCAAATATACCCCAACCTTATATTTTTCTAATCCTCGAGCAAAACTGCAAAAAGAATAGAAAAATCTAAGACTCCTAACCACTTTCGTAGGTGCTGTCATCTTCGTTTAGCATCTTCAGAAAACATTTAAACCCCTAAGTTACCCCTAGTGGATATAGTCTTGCAAGTGTTTCAAAAAATGACACCTATAAACATTTCAAAAGTATTCTCATGGAAATTTTTTTATTTATTATGGAAAATTTTCTTTTATTCATTTACTTATAAACACCTAATTGAACCTTGAAACCTTAAAAATTGAATTGTAAGCAGAAAAATGATTTCAACGACACAAAGAATGCTGAAATTGGAGTTAGGATGGAGAAGTTATGACCTCCTGAAGGAGAAGGGCATTTTAGTAAAAAAAACATAAAGGTAGAGGGGGACGATTTTGATATTGGCACCCCACCACACTTAAAATAGTTAACTTTTAACTCAAAGTACCAAGAGAGAGAGAGAGAGAGAGAGAGAGAGAGAGAGAGAGAGAGAGAAGAGGAGGATGGGCCCCATCCTCCACCATTCATTTGCCTCATCAACAATAGGAAATGGAGATTGATGGTGGGGAACATGCACTGATCGCTAGGAAAGACAGAGTGAACAGTAGCATTGATCGCAATCAAAGCCATTCACCATCATCTCCTAGCCACCACGAGCAAAACCCCTCTAGTAACATGTTGATAGGCCAAGAATTGACACAAGGATGGGGGAAGACATACAAGATGTGTTTGTGACTAGTTGGCAATGGGAAAATCTGCATCAAATCATCTTCTCTGGTGATCAATAATGAGTGAAGAATGACTCAGAGGTTGATCTATACTTAAAATCTTCATTTTTTTGCCCTTATCCATGTATGGAATTGGGGATGCATATAGATCTAGGGTTTTAATAGAGACCCAAAGATGATTTCTAATCTCACTGGTTATTGGAGACTGATCGAAACTTTGATAATCTATGTTTAAGTTCCAATCATCAATCCAAAACCAAATGCGGCAAACCCAAAACCTCATCAATGGTTGAATGTCAACCCAACCATTGTAAGGACATTAATTTACAAATTCAACCATCCATTTTTGTGAATCAATGACTGTAGACACTTATGTGTTGATCAAATCATAAATCAGAAACAAACGGTGCTAATCCTCCAATAATTAGCATACCAAATCTTGATCTGTTGGCTAAAAATGTTTGATAACATGCTGAGATTAAGATCAAACCAATTCTAGTCGTCAGATCACCAATCAGAGAGTTAATAATAGATTATAGGGTGATTTAATACTATTCTCACATATGATCAATGATAAGTTGTTGGTAAATGAGAAATGAAAATTCTAATGGCTCGCGATGAGTCCTGATCATCTGTCAGTAATCTAAAAATAACAATTAGACCACCATTCAACCGTCGAAATTTGAAAATACAAATCTAAATAATTGAATGATAATCAATGGCATAGATTTAGTAATCTCTGACTTGATAGAAGTTGGATCGGCAAGCCATGGATGGAAACACAGATCAATAGCCTAAACAGTTGAGATTGTGCAATTTTGATGGTCGATTAGTGATGGATTACTAAAACCTAATGCTTTCATGATTAACAAATGATTTGGATTGCCTGATCATGATTAAAATACTCTCTTGTAATTATTACCTTACAATTTGACATTGACAAGAAAAATTTGGAATATTAATACGTTGACTAAGTTGACTAATAAGTTAAGTTGAAGAAGGGACACAGTCGAACTAAGAATTTCACCTAAGAGGTAGGTAGTTTTAACTTCGATATGCTTTTGTTAAACATGAAAACTAATGACGACTATTTTATCATGTTTAAAAATAGTTAAAATAGAGACTTTTTAAGATTTCAGATTTATATAGTGAGTATACTTATATTTCATGCAATGTAAAACTTTGGAATGCCATGTTGATGTATTATTAAATTGAAAACTTGTACGTGAAAATGTATTTGAAATTACATGGAGTTTGTGATTTATAAAATGATGAGGAGTGAGGAATACTCGTACTCAACCCTTGTGAGGGTTGCTTTTACATGGCTAAATAGCATCATGAGATTCATTTGCATGATTTCACTAATGCATGGATTTTTATGGTTTTATATGTTAGGGAAGCATGTAATGATGCCTAGTATTATTATGTTATGGAGGGCATATGGTGGCTAGATGAATGCTATGCTAGGAGGGTTGAGGGCTAATCATCCCCCTAGAAAACTTTATATATATGATACCCAGCCGCAAAAGGCCGAATTCAGGTTGATGACATCATGGGTAGGTCCTGGCCTTGTGTATTGTGTTCTCCATGCACATGGTGCAAGGAGTCTATCCATCTCTGTATTGGCGTGATATCTATAGACTTGATTGGTTATTGTTCACTACATAGAGGGTTTATTATTTTGAGATTCATATGTATATAGCATGATAGCGCAGGTGCGTGGCACCTTGGGACATCAAAGGTATTTACAATATAGTTGATAATTTTCTGAGCTGATGTAATATTTTAACTTATACGACTTTTGCTTTATGGACAAGTGGACATGTAAATTGAAACTATGGTGATATGGTTGTGACTGGATTGATCCTGGTCTTGAATGCATCTTTCAAGTCAGTTAAAACTTGATTTCTTATACATGTTTATATATTGTATGTGTATGTGAATGGATAAAGATAGAGTCTCCTTTATTATTATTTGACTTAAACTGTGTTTATTAGGGACATTGCATTCACATGTGTAAAATACGTAGGTTCAAAAAACATAGGAGACTATCAGATTTTTGATAGAAATGTAGTGCTCATTTTTATGAAAATCCTAATTTTTAGAAAAGAAAGTAACACTTAGTATTTTATAAAGTTTTTTCATGTAAAATGTTTTCCCTTGTTGTTTTCCAAATAGTTTTCCAAACTCAGGGCCCCACATTTGTAAAATATTTGTGTAAAAGTGTTATAAAAACTTGGGATGTCATAGTGAATATAGATAATATATACATAATTATTAGTTTAGAAGTAAAATATAGCCTAAATTACCATCCAAAATTACTCTTTAACTTGAAATCTCACAGGATATAACTTACACTTAGAAAGGAGTCACTTAGAAGTGGGTTAATCTCCCATTAATATGTGAGCAGAATGATGTTCATCAAGCCAAATTACGTCATATATCTCATACCAAAGAATGATTACTTAAAAAAATATCTAATAATTGGTCTCATGTAAAGGATACCATGCTATTAAAATTCTGATACTTTCCCTACTAATTCATAACCATATCCTAGCCATACTAGTCCTAAGATCAAGTTAGGTCTTTCACTAGGATAGAACATAAGGCTTATAATAGGGTTATCAAAGAAATGGTATAAGGTTACACAAAGTTATTCTGAAGAACATGTAAGGGTCTTCTAACAAAGTATTCATAGTCTTCTTTTCACACATAAGAGTGTACATTCTTCTTTTATTGGCTATCTTTTTCATCTTTTCTTTTTCCACTTTTTGACTTAATAGCCATTTTACATTTTAGAATTTTCTTCTTTGAAGCATTTTGATGTTCACCTCCTTTAACTATATTACTCATACTTTTTCTTCAAAATGTCTTTTCACCCAACTCTACATATTTCCAAAATACACTAGGTAATGGACATAATATAGCGTTAAATATGGACAATTGTTAATTGGTTAATAAGAAAAGACAATACTATAAGGATGCAAAGGAGCTAACTAGTAGAAAATACCATAGGGGACAGTGAAGGCTCTGGGTTAAACAAAGATGACATCTATCATTTCTTAGGTTTCATATGGCTTAAACATATCCATAAACTCAAGAGATATATGATATAATCTTTCTTCTCAATAGATGACCAAAATGAAGAACAATGAGACCAACTATGAATTAATGTCTGTTGAAGAAAAATTAAAATTTATGTATAACCCTTAACAAGAAATAATAGCTCTAATCTCACATGGGTTATAAGTCTCTAATAATCTTCTTTAGGATCTCTAAGTTATATTTTCCTTCAACTTAAACTATATATATATATATATATGGCTATTTATGTAATAATTGTTCCGAGTTCAATTTATCATTAACAAACTCTAAAAAATGGATAATAAAATAACATAATTATCTAAAAATATATTAATAAGCTAAAGTCCAAAGATAACTTTGAATCTATAAAAAAATCTAAATTCTCATCCTTGTAAAGGAATATACCATAAAAATCTTGAAAAAACCTAAAAAAAATTTAAAATTAATTTTGACTAAGAAATTGATAAATCTACTTTTGAACACATCAACTATGAAAATGCCCCATCCCTAGATAAATTAAACAATTTTCTTGATGTTTAGAATTAAAAACCATGTAAAAAGGAAATAACAAAGTTGAGAGATAAGGTTGGAAGAACTATAGCTTGCACTATAGTAATGGAGTCTAATCTTGTTGATATGAACAATTAGATGTAAAACATTATATAAAGAATGCAAATTCAAACTATTGTATAAGAGACATTCTATGGACTCAATCTTAGTAAACATGATTTTTAAGAGGGAGTACCTCCTCCTCTTTAGGGTAACTAAGCTCTGAGAAAGGTTTTAACCTTTGATAATTTACCTTAGATATAACCCCATCTTTCTCAATCTCAATTGCCCCATGTGGATAAATAGTACGTATAATAAAAGGGCTAGTCCAATGAGAAATTAACTTGCCTGGAGAGAGATTTAGTCTAGAATTGTAGAGAATGACCTTTTGACCTAGAGTGAATGATTTTTTCAAGATATGTCGATCATGAACCTTTGTTATTCCATCCTTATATTGCTTAGTTGTATTGTAAGCATCTCTCCTAATTTCTCACAACTCTTGAAGTTGGAGTTTCTTGTGGGCACCTACCTTAGTGTAGTCATAATTAAGTTGTTTAATGGCCTATTACACTTTATACTTTGACTCAATTGGAAAATGAGAGGCCTTTCCATAAACTAGTTTGTAGGGTAACATGCTAATGGGAGTCTTAAATGTAGTATGATAATCCCAAGTTCATCACTAAGCCTTAAGGACCAATCCTTATGGTTAGGACTTATCATCTTTATTGGGATATGGTTTGATCTCCTTATTTGACACCTCTACTTGACCACTAATTTGTGGATGGTAGGGAATTTCAATCTCCATATCTCTTCATTAAACCTTCAAAGGCTCAGTTCAAAAGTATTTTCCACCATCACTAATAATAGTGCATGGATTACTGAAATGTGCAAAGATATTGTCTTTTAAAATTTGGACCGCCACCTAGTGGTCATTTGTCTTGCATGCTACAGCCTCTATCCATTTAAACACGTAGTCTACTCCCACAAGAATATATAGATATGCAAAAGAATTAGGAAATCGGCCCATAAAATCTTATTAATTGACGTCAAAAAGTTCCACAATCAAGATTGGTTTCATGGGCATCATATTTCTACATCCCATACTTATTAAGTTTTGGTGATGGTCACATGCTATAAAGTAAGCATGGGAATCCTTGAAAATTGCAAGCCCATAAAATCCACACTGCAAAAATGTTACAGTAATCTTTCTTGCACTAAAGTGAGCTCCACAAGTATGATCATGACACAAGGAGATGATATTATTACTATCACTATCATGTGCACATATCCTTACTATCTAGTCTGGATAGTACTTAAGTAAGTAAGGATTGTCCTAGAAAAAATACTTTGGATAAATTTTTTGACTTATCTTGTTTTGACAAGTTATTAGGCGTTTGACTCGTGACTAAAAATTGACAATATTAATGAACTAAGGTATCTAGGAAATCTGCACTAGTTGTTCATTTGGAAAATATTATATTACAGGTACAGATTCTCTAGGAGTCTTTATAATCAGCCTAAACAAATGGTTTGCTACAACGTTTTTAGAACTTTTTGTGTCTTGAATCTCTGTATCTAATTCCTTAAGCAATAAAATCCAGGCCAACATCTTTTTTCTGTAGTGGAGTAATTGAGTTGGGCATCATAATATATTACATGGGAAAGTTTAGTCATACACTACCCCAAAACAGCATCAGTCACGGAGTTGGAAGCGTCACACATTATTTCAAAAGGTGCACTCCAAACTAGTTATCTAATGATAGATGTAGGGGTGAGTTTAGCTTATAGACACTCTAATGCTTTCATTCAATTTTCATCAAAGTTAAATTTGTCTCATTTACAATTTACAAAGTGGTATAGAAATCTTGCTAAAGTCTTTGATGAATCATCTGTAAAACCTAACATGACCTAAAAATGAGTGGATCTCCTTTACCATCCTAGGAGGTGGAATATTAGAAATAAACTTTTGGCTTTTTCAACCTACATGCCATTGTGTGCTACTATGTGTCCTGAAATAATTCCACTTTTCACCATAAAATGGATTTTTTTTGCAATTCAGCACTAAATGTTTTTTGGCACCTCCCTAATACCAAGGTTAGGTGGGACAAGCACTCATTGAAATATGACCTAAATACTTAAAATTGGTCCATAAATACCTCTATGAACCTTTCTAACATATCCGAGAAAATACTCGTCGTACACCTTTGAAAAGTTGCATGTGCATTGCATAACTCAAAAGGCATGCATTTCCACACAAAGGTCCCAAAAGGACAAATGGGGGTGGTCATCTCTTGGTCCTCTAGTGCTATTGGAATCTAGTTACACCTAGAATACCCATCTAGCAAGAAATAGTACTCATGTCAAACTAACCTTTCCAACATCAGGTCAATAAAAGAAAGACGAAAGTGGTCTTTCCTCATGATCAAGTTTAATTTTCATTAATCAATACAAACTCTCTACCAAGTGGTCATGTAGGTGGGGATAAGTTCATTATCCTTTGTTTTGACTATTGTGACACTTGATTTCTTGGGTACAACTTGAACAGGATTGACTCAAGAACTACCGGAGATGGGACTACTTCATATTAGGGTTTAGCCTCCTTTGCATCTCCTTAGATGATTTAGAATTTTCTTCCAAATGAATTTGATGCATACAAATCATGGGGCTTATTCCCTTAATATATGCTATCAACCACCCTATAACCATCTTATGTTCTTGGAGAACATCAAGTAGCTTACCCTCCTATTTTTTATCTAAGTTAGAAACAATTACTATATGCAAAGTCTTAGATGGTCCTAAAATACATATTTTAAGCTTATCTGGTAATGGTTTTAAGTCTAAAGTAGGTCATTTCTTAGTAGATGGTGTGCTTTTAGGGCAAGGAAGTATCAAATATTCCTCTTTAGCCTTTCATCTAGAAGCATCTAAGATAGAAACTATATATATCTAAGAGTGCATTTACTTCATTGATGGAATCATCTATATCAAAATCTCCACTAATATAGGATAGGCATCTTCTAGTGGATCAGAGTGGGAGGCTGTAAGGAACATATCATGGACTAGACTCTCAATCATGTTAACTTCAAAAGTGTTAGTAGAGTCTATATGTTATCTAGCATTAAAGGCATTCAGCTTAATTTTCATATTGTTAAAGGATAATTTCATGATGGCATTCATACAGTTAATAATCACAATAGATGTGGATAAGTACGACCATCCCAAAATTACTAGTATCTAACTATCAGGATCAGCTATAGGTTGGTGTCTAAAACTAAAATGTCTACAGAGAATAGAAAATTTTCAACCTACACTAAAACATCTTCTATGATACCATGAGGAATTTTAACTAATCTATCTTCTAATTGTAATGTGGTGGTGGTAGGCTTCATCTCGCCCAACCCTAGTTGCACATATATTAATTATGGCAATAGGTTTATACTTTTCCTAAGTTAAGTAGTGCCCTATCAATAGTGTGTTACCCTATCACACATGATATAGTGGGACACCTAGGATCTCTATACTTTGGAAGGATGTTGTGTTGGTTTATAGAGCTGACCTGCTCTATGAGAAAACTTCATTTTGCACATTTAGCCTTCACTTCTATGGGTAAAGATTCTTTAAAAACTTGGAATATAAATGGATTTCTTTAATGGCATTTAATAATGGAATGTTAATAGTGACTTCTTTGAACACATCAATTATTTTGTGAAAATTTTCACTCTTCTTTGCCATGTTTAATTGTTAAGATAAAGTAGCCTTAGGAACATATGATGCATCTGGAAGAGGTTTAGAGGAAGGGAGATATGATTCAACCTTCTCTTTACACTTTTGAGCTTGTGTAGGCTTTTCTTTCTCCTCAACTATTGTGGAATCTTTAGTCAGTACTACCTTGTTATCTATTTTCTTTCCACTCCTAAGGGTAGTGATTGAATTGGCTTGTTCTTAAAAGTTTTGAACCTTAGAAGAGTTACAAATCTCATACTACCTATTAGGGTATGGTACTGGCCGACTAGGGAATTTTCCTTTCTCCCTTTCATTTAATGCAATAGACAATTGGCCCATTTAATATTCCAATTCTTCAATAGATTGCAAGTTGGCCTGTAGAGTTTGCTTAATGTTATTTTGGAATTCTAGGAGACTTGCATAAATAAATTTAGGGTTTCTTCAATTGACAATTTCCTTATTTGTTGCAAAAGCTATTGAGGAATTTTCTACTGAGGCATTGGAGCAAGCGGAAAGGATCGAAGATGGGGGAATTCCAAGTGGACCCACTTAAGTGTTATTCTTTGATCATGAAAATTTTTGATACCTATGCCATCTAAGATTTTAGGTCTCAAAATAAGGATTGTTAGTATTTGGGTTTTTAAATGCATTCATGGAATTCACTTTCTCTAAAAAATATTTAGCCAATGCATAGCTAGATGGACATGAAGTGGTTGAATATGCAAGACTTGAAGAAATTGAGAAAATCTCATATTGAGGTCACATCAAATATCTATTGAACAACACAAACACATTTAACCTTTGAGTAAGACTACTAATTTTATCAACCTTATGGGTGGGTCAACATGTTTATTTTTTTATACAAATTTAGAGGGGCTCCTATCTCATATAAACTAACCTTTTTGAGGCATTGAGTTTCTTTCCATTCTACTTGAATAATCCCATTGTTGGGAATTATTTGCAAGTGACTCAAAGAAAATCTAGGCCTCCACATCACTTTTTGTCATGAAGGCTCCACCACTTGTGGCATCAATAATACATCAATTTTATGGGGATAAGCCTTCATAAAGTATTGTACTTGCTGTCACTTCTTAAAGCCATGGTGAGGATACTTCAATAACAAGTTTTTCCATCTCTCCCAGTATTCATAGAAATCCTTATCTTCTTTCGGAAGTTTATTGTCTCCTTCCTATGGGCATTTGTTTTATGGTCTGGGAAAAACTTGTTCATGAATTTCCTGGATTGTTGATCCCATGATGTGATGGACCCCACCTCTAGTGAGTTGAGTCATGCCTTTGCTTTGTCTTTTTAAGAGAAAGGAAATAGTTTCAATTTGATGGACTCATCAGAAAAGTTACAGTATTTGAAGGTAGCACATGTCTAAGAACTCATTGACATGGTGATATGGGCTCCCTTTATCCAACCTATAGAAAGTTGGTAAAGTTGAATGACCCTTGGCTTTAACTCAAAATGTTCTACATTAGTCACATGTAAAACTATGCATGAAGGAGAGTTAAATTGTATAGGGGATGAGTAGTCTCTAAATAGCTTGACCTCTACTACTTCATTGGCCATGTTTAATGTAGGGTTATTGATGTCTACTAGATTCCTTAACCCTTGCCTTGTGGTCCATTCAATCTCTAGATCTAAGAACATTAAGTCTAGGTTCAATAATTGATGGCCTAATGATATAATTAAAAATATTACATACATACCTCTATATTAGTAAGTTTTATCCCATAATTACTTAATATTTCTAGTTAGGGTTAATTATACAATTTTATAGGTCCAAGGTACAAATGAAAAATGCATAAAATTACCAAAAATGGAGTTTTGGAGGTTCACAATGATTATTGGGTGCCAATGTTAAAATTAGAACAGTAAGAAACCCCATGCACAACTTCTAGTCAAATACATATGAATACATAGCAAATTTCCCATGCCTGAATGCATGCATGCATTTCACTACCTTAATAAGCTTATAGGTGAAGTTTAATTCATATACAATGGAAGCTTCTCTGAAATTAAAAAAGACTTGGACTAACATGAAGACTTTTTGTTTACTTTCTCTTTCCTACTCAACCAAAAGAAGAAGACCAACCAATGATTGGAAGTATTGTCCCTGCAAAGATGGTGAAGTCTACTTGGTCCTAAGTGAAATACATGAAGAAATCTTTAAGCAATCAAGGCCATTCATTCAATTTCACTTCAATCCAATGGTGGGGAGAAAATGAAGTTTAAGGACGATCTACACATCCTTAAAATATACCATCCATTCAAATAGGGTAAGCATGACCTAAGGACTAGGTATGAAGGATGGAAAATATCAAAACCCTAGCCACGCAACCCATATTGAAAAGTCAACCCAATACATAATGAAAGGAAGATCTCAACCACCATCTTGATCCAATGTCCATCTTGTCTAAGGGTTTTAGAAACACCATGCATACCCAAATGGAAATCACTCCCCCATTCTTGCACTTTCTAAATTTGGAAGTGCCCTAGATTTCCTCCACATTCCTTTAGAAACACCACGCTCATAAAGCATCACTAAGTCTCAAAGACCAGTCTTTCATATTTGGATTAACTATCTTCTTTAAGATTTGCTTTATCTCCCTATTAGACACTTCTACTTGTCCACTAGTTCGAGGATGATATGGGGTAACAATCCTATAGGTAACACCATATTTCTTCATTAAGTTCTCAAACACTCTATTATAAAAGATTTTACCCCCATCACTAATTATGGCTCTAGGAGTACCAAATCATGCAATTTTCTTTTAAAAACTTGACCACCACCCTATGGTCATTGGTCTTGCACGGCATGACCTCCACCCATTAGGACATGTAGTCTACTCCTACAAGGATGTACAGATAACTAAAGGAGTTAGGAATAGATCCCATAAAATCAATGCCCCAAACATCAAAAGGCTCTATGATAAGAATGGGCTTCAGAGGTATTATATTTCTTTTTCCTATACTTCCTAACTATTGATGTCTAAGACATGCTATATAGTAAGCATGTGAATCCCCAAAAATGGTAGGCCAATAAAACCTACACTACAAATCCTTGTAGCTATCTTTTTGGAACTTAAATGGCCTCTGAATGGATAGTCATGACAAATAGAAATGATTTTATGATGTTCATTATTGGGTATGCATCTCCTAATGACCTGATCAAGTTAGTACTTAAACAAGTATGGATCATACCATATAAAATGCTTGTCCTTAGTAATAAAACTTTCTCTATCTTGTTAAGATTAATAAGTAGGCATTTGATCTATGCCAATATAATTGACTATATCTGCATACCAAGGCAAATAGAAACTGTGCAACAATTGTTCATCTAGAAAGGTTTTTGCCATAGGCACATTTTCACTAATAGACTCCACAATTAACTTGAATAAATGGTCAGCTACAACATTTTTAGAACCTTTTTTGTCCTAAATTTTTAAATCAAACTCCTATAGCAATAATGTTCATCTGATTAGCTAGGTTTGGCATCCTTTTTTGAAAGAAGTTATTTCAATGCTCCACAGTCCAAATAGATAATGACTTTAGGTCCTCGCAAGGAAGATCTAAACTTATCAAACACAAATACAACTACCAACAACTCTTTTTTTTGTAGTGGAACAATTGAGTTGGGAATCTTTGAATGCCTTGCTAGCATAATATATCACACAGGAATGTTTATCAATACACTGCCCGAACACAACCCCGATTGCATAGTCTAAAGTATTACACATTATTTCAAATGGTGCACTCCAATTTGGTAGTTGAATAATAGGCACAGAAATTAATTTATCATTTGGCACTCAAATGCTTTCATACAATCATCACCAATGCCAAATTTGCCTCCTTTGTAAGTAAATTACATGGGGGCTTAGCAAGTTTACTAAAGTCCTTGATGAATAGTGCATGGAAATTAGCATGGCCTAAAAATGAGCAGGATTTCCTTCATCGTCCTCAGAGGAGGAATGTTAGAGATTAAATCGAATTTGGTTTTATCTACTTATTTGCCATTATGTGATCTGATGTGGCCTAAAACAATACATTTTGTATCATAAAAGGAAATTTCTCCCAATTTAGCACTCAGTTCTTTTCCTAACACCTAGTAAGGACTTGTTTTAAATGGTGTAAGCATTCAACAAATGAAGAATCAAACACTAAAAAATCATCCATAAATACCTCTCAAAACCTCTCCACCATATAAAAAAATATGCTCAACATACACATTTGAAAAGTACTTAGAGCATTACTGAGTCCGAAAGGCATATGATGGTAGGCAAACGTCCCAAAAGGGTAGGTGAAGGTAGTCTTCTCCTGGTCTTCAAGTGCTATGGGGATTTAATTACGGTTAGAGTATTTATAAAAAAAATAGTAATAACTATGATTAGTTAACCTTTTAGCCTTTGGTCTATAAATGGAAGGGGAAAGTGGTCTTCCCTCATGACTGAGTTCAGTTTTTGGTAATCTATTCAAACTCTCCACTTGTGGTCATGTGAGTGAGGAGTAACTTGTTATCCTCATTTTCAACTACCGTGACTCCAAACTTCTTGGGGACAACCTGAACTACACTAACCCAAGTGCTGTTAGATGTAGGGTAGATGACACCAACATTTAGGAGTTTAAGCACTTTATCTCTCACAACCTCTTTTGTATTAGGGTTTAGTCTCCTTTGTGTTTCCCTAGATGATTTAGTATTTTCATCTAGATGGATTTTATGCATACACATAGCAAGGCTAATCCCTTCGATGTCTACTATTGTCCAACCTAAGGTTGTCTTATGCTCCTTGAGAACATCAAGAAGCTCTCCTTCCTGGTCTTTATCTATATATGAAGCTAAAGTTAAAAAATATATTGAATATTTAGACAATTTAAATTCTCATCCTTGTAAAGGAACTTTTCATAAGTTTCTCTGTAAAATTTTGAAAATTTTAATTTTTAAAAAAAGACTTAAAAATAAAGAAATTATTAAAAAAAGAAAAAGAAGCAAAAATAAAGAAAAGACTAAAAAATAAAGATTTTGGTCACATCAAATTTGAAATACCTACAACTAGACTTGAACATTGTCCCCAACGTTTTGAAATAAAAGCATGGACACATGAAAATTAAGTAAAGAGAAGGGTTAAAATGATATTACTTGCACTCTCAGGATAGTGCATGGGTCTATTGATGTGGACAATTATATAATGCAGGCAAATGCAACCAACTAAACTAACTAATGTATTTCTAAGCCCTAAACACAATTAATTTGCTCTTCCCTAATCCTAACTAACCATGAAGGAGTGTCTAGAAAATTCACTCCATTTCAAAATCTCATGGTAATCAATGTACATTTTTCACCTAGAGATGTATGGTGATGATAACAATATAGTAAAATGATATTACTTGGCCCAAGTTCTGTCAAATTGAGGAAAGATAATGCTAACACTAAAGAGATGATAATAGTCATTCTCTTTGACCTTATCCTGATGGCTAGTGTTAAGTAGGCTCTCCATCTTCTATAATGGATGTTCATGTTCATCCAGATGTAAAGAAATAGAGGTCTTAAACCCGCACAATCCTCTATTGTACACGTTAGAGCCAGTTGATGTTGGGCTAGAACATCAAGTACCTCTCCTTCTTGTTCTATATCAGAGTCTGAGATATGGATGATAGGTAAGAGATTAGATGAACTAAAACTATCATGGTGCACACTTTCTAGGACACGAGTCATGTCCAAATTGGGTGAATTTTCATTATATGGTCAAATTGTATCTCAGACAATGGAAGGTGTCCTTTAAGAAGTATCCATTAATGGTAAGGTATCTAATAAATTATTGACTTCAATAATGGAGGTGTCTATATCAAAATTATTGACTCTCTATCTGTTGAGAATCTTTATAGTCTTATAATATTAATATCCTTGAATAGTTGTTGATGGGCTTCTTATAGTCCTCAACTTGGTTTGTTTTCTCTTATAAATTTAGTAGTTATTTGACTCTTTGGGTTCCATCTATGAAATAGATCATTGAGTCACTTCTATATATAACCTAAGGGTCTCTTTTAATGATTGATCCCTCTATCATAGAGAAACGATAGGTATGACTCATGTTGTTGTGGCATTGGGTACTTTGAAAGGGTTAAGTAGGGTGGAACCACAATTATTCTCCTCCTTGATATTCATGAGACCAAATTTGTTCAGGATGCCTAGCCCATCTAGGATAGCTAGTCTCATCATAGAAATAATTGCTAGGTTTTGTCAATGCATTGAGTGCATTCACTTGCTCTGAATAATATGCAGTGTATGTGAAGCTTGATGGCTATGTAGTTGACGTGTTGGGCTAGAATAAGTATAATAGTTCTCATACTGAGGCTGCTTGAATGACTTGGTAGCATACCTAAAAGCATTTAACCTATTCAATTCACTATCCATCCTATCAGACAATCTATCCAATGCATTAGATAGATTAGGAGTATCCCCAACCTCTGTCTCATATATATACTGATAGAGTAACTGTTGGGAAGTAAAATAATATGATAGTGGCCTTCTATCCGTTGCTTTGTGGGCCATTTCTTAGGCTAAGTTAATATGATTAATTTGATTGCTTCAACCCTCACCTTGTGGTCCATCTAATCTTAAGAGTCTAAGAGTGTGAGATATGGATTCTCAGAGTGATGGCCTAGCATACACCAGTACGTAACATATTGGACTCTACTTCATATACAATGAAAACAAGTCATTGTATATAAAGAAAGAGTACTTTTTTTTACCTAGTCTAAGAAAAGATAAACTAGATAATGCAACATTTATGATGTATGATGCAAACAAACAAAGGCACACAATAAATCTTCCCTATTTTAAACAAGCTCAAAGGTTGATTTTTCTTTATTGTCTTTGGGAGAGTGGCTTTTAGGTTATGTCTAACCTAGGTAACTCTTCCTCTCTTTCATACTTGCTCTAATGCTTACTAGTTAGATCCTACCTTGATTAATCACTTCACACCCCCCTCAATTAGCCATAGATGACATGAGTCATCCAATGTGTTAGTAGCACTAGTAGTATAAATACCAACGTAGTTGATCAAATAAGGGCCACTAGAGTGGCAAGAGGTTACTACCTTCCAAGAGGGTTTCTATGAGATTGTAAGCTACTATAGGCCTCTTCTAGATTGATTTTAATTGTTGAGGCTTGTAAGGTCATGCTTAACTTAGGTGGGCCAAGGGATGGTGATAAAATACACCCTTGATCTTACAAGGGTGAGTGCCCTTACTAATTCATTAAAAAATTACCATGTAATTCGATCAAAATGTATACACCCTGAGCATTTAAACATGCCCTATTATGCTATAAAAAGTGATATGCTAATGCAAACCTAGAATGAAACAAAGGAAATGCTTTCTATATGCTCTGTACCATCATCAAAATGCAACTAAATTAACACTGTAACTAATCTAGGAAATGGAAAGAAGGATAGAATGGCCTCACAATGGGGTCCTAGATTTAGTCTTCTTATACAAGTGTGGGTCCATGTACATACCACCTCCTCGTCTAGGTTAGGATGAACCACCCTTGACCTGTGTTATTAAAACCCTTTAATTTAAATTTAAGTGAATTGTTAACTGTTCAATTTTAGTTCAAATACCCTTAATTTTGCATTCAATTAGATCATCTAACGTTTTAAAGTTGTAATTTTTAGCTTGAGTTTGAATTTAGCTCTAATTGATCATCAAATTATTAAATTGTCAAAATCAATGGTCAGATGATCATTAAGAGCTAATATGTGGATTAAAGTATAATCAAGATGAATCTAATTACATTTTGTATAGTGCAAATCAACTAAATTGACCATTGGATGGCTTGGATCAAACCAGTGGACTAGATCATCATCAAGGAACAAAAGGCACGTGGGCAATTGACTAAGGAAGTGAAATGAAAAGTTGCACTTGTGGAGAAGTTTCTAGAGTAAAGGGGGAGAAACCAAATTTAGAAAGAGAGAGGGCTATGGTTGTCCCACTTTCCCAAGGCTTCTACACTCCTATTTTGGCAGGACACATAAGGGAAAACTTGTAAAAAAGCTTCTCTTTTTGGTTGGACAAAGGAGGAAACCGTCACCCCTCTTTATCCTCTCTCCCTCCTTCCCTCTCCCTCACTGTCTCTCTTCCCTTTTCATCCTTTAGGTTGGATCACCTTAGGAAGTAGACCCATCATCCCTTTCCCCTTCTTTCTCTCGTTTCTTTTCTCCCTCTGCTACACCTCCCAAGCTCTCTCTTTCTCTCTCAACCTCAATGCACCAAACCCATAACCAACCCTTCCTTTACTTCTCCATCTTCTATGTCTCTCTCTCTCTCTCTCTCTCTCTCTCTCTCTCTCTCTCTCTCTCTCTCTCTCTCTTACTCTTTTTCTATGACGACCTGGGCTTTTGTAACATGTTTTGTAATATATTTTGAAAGGCAGGGACCTTAATAGTAAAAAAATTTCGCAAAACAAAGCAGCCAAAATTCTTTTCTTTAGAACTTGTTTTGTAAAACCTAAGTCATCACTTCATACATAATATAAATATAACTTTGTACAAGATAAAATTCCATTGAAGGAATATATTTTCATTAAATTCCAGAATCCATCTAGTGCTTCATAGTACAGTCAAA
Source organism: Warburgia ugandensis (assembly GCA_035236585.1). Classification (NCBI taxonomy): domain Eukaryota; kingdom Viridiplantae; phylum Streptophyta; class Magnoliopsida; order Canellales; family Canellaceae; genus Warburgia; species Warburgia ugandensis. The sequence goes on from CP141134.1 coordinate 43,303,074, forward strand.
TCCATTACAATACTTGTCCAAATTACATAATCTAAACTCAAAGCTCACCATACAATGAAACTCTCATTACAATACAACACTCTCAAATAAAGAAAAATACATATCTTCAAGGGTATACCTTGAAGATTATTCTCTTTAAGTCTTCTATTATCTTGAGCTCCTAACTCTCCTTCCCTGTATCTGAGATATTGCAACATTTACAATATCTCAGCAAGCAATGCTTGGTAGGGGATTCAAGAAGCATAATAATTGACAATATAATGCTAATACATCATAATCCCATTATCCCTCAACATATTCATGTCTTTATGCTTTACTTTGTAACATATGTACTGTAACAACCCGAGGGCCCACACCCTGCAAGGATATTGTCCATGCTAAAGTACCCATACACCCCGCACAGTTTTGTTTTTCCCCAGTTGACTAAGGAAAAGGCCTCATTGCAAGGAAAGTCCTCATCACTCTTATCAAGAGCCCAGTAACTTTCCCCCTAGCGATGTGGGACTAACTCTTAGTCCCTCACCTTGCCTAGAAGCCTGGCAGCCCTCTTGGCCTGCCCTCATCGGCCAAGGCTTCATAACCTCTCCCCCTTAGGGGACACGCATCCCTGCGTGTCTTACCACACGCGAGCACCCACATGTGGCTAGCCACCCACACCGGGTTGGGGTCTGGCTCTGATACCACTTATAACAGCCCGAGGGCCCACACCCTACAATGATATTATCCGTGCTGAAGTGCCCATACACCCCACACGGTTTTGTTCTTCCCCAGTTGCCCAGGGAAAAGGCCTCGTTACAAGGGAAGTCATCATCACTCTTATCAAGAGCCTAGTAACTTTCCCCCTAGCGATGTGGGACTAATTCTGAGTCCCTCACCTTGCCTAGAAACCTGCCAGCCCACTTGGTCAGCCCTCATCAGCCAAGGCTTCACAACAATGAACCTAGATAATCCTAGTTAGTTGGGAAAGGATGAAGATAAGCATCTAATTAGAATAAGATATGGGATAAAATTGATAAGAAGATAAGAATAAATCTAGAGAATTAGGAAAAGATAGGATACTTAACAAATTAGATTGGATAGATAAGAGATAGGATAGGAAAGAAGGAAAGTCAAATGAAATTAGGATAAGAACAGGAGAAGAAGAAGGATGCGTGGAAAGGATAAGAGAAAAGAGAAAGAGAGAAAAAGAAAGAGAGAAAGGAGAGAGAAAGAAAGAGGAGAGAGAGAGAGAGAGAGAGAGGAAAAGGGAAGAAGCAGAGGAGAATCAGGCTACGTTATCCATTTTGCATTCTGGAAAAGAAGACTGTAGAAGAACAATCTCGTCTACGAGGTAGGGGTATAGGAATTTGTCTAATCTGGTTGGATTTTAAATAAAAATCTTATATTTTGTGATTGATCCCATGATTCTTTATTTTATGAAAATTTTTAAAGATCATTGTTATCGATATAAGAGCATGATCCATGTATATGTATGGGTCCTCTATTGTTTAGTTCTTGGTTAATTGACTTGTGCACTGATCATGCAAGCAATAGTTGAGATACGCATATAAGATGTGATCAAGACGTTGGTTGAATTGGAACACTTTGACATGTGAATAATCCATATCCTAATAATACTTTTCTATGCAATCTTAATATATATATATATTATAAGTATGAGTCTCTGCACATAGTTGTGTTGCTATCTTTGATTAGGATTTTAATGTTAATCTTATAGTTGATCGGCATGAGCGCATGCTTGATTTTGAAATATTTTATGCTTGTTTATCATCTAAAAATGTGCATTAGACAATAATATATTGAAATTGGATTATGGGTTATAGGTCTTATTATGCATGATGCATTACACATGGTGGAAGATTGTAGATGATGTTGATAACTTAAGAAGGTTATGATTGATTGATAATGATTTGGACGACTTTCAAACTTTCAATCATCATTCTTAAACAAATGTCAAAAGATATTCATAAATGGCTTTAAGCCATGCTAAGCCACATGAACATGACGTGGGACAATGCTAACTAATTGGTGGGAGCATGGTTTGGTTCATAAATAAACATGCCTTACAAGTATAGCACACGATAGGAAATTGCATCAATTTAAAACGTCATGTTTTCATTATAATATTGGAATTTGAACAATAGTTCTTACATGCTGGATTTCTGTTTTATGTTGGTTCCCTAATGATACTACAGGATCATAGTTCCTACTATAAAATCAACCACTGGATTTTTTTTTGTATTCCATTTTGGATCCAAGTAAAATATGGTTCACCAAATTACATAGTTCAAAGTCAAGCACAACTAGTGCATGGGTATTACGTACGGCACCTATCACTTGGGCAGCTCACAAAGCACCCAAACACTCACTCATGGCACACAATACCTAGTGCCTGGGCTGCATACACAACACTTGATATAAAGATAAATAATAATAATAATAATAAATATATTACATCTACAACTTGGACATCACCTTTAACATCTAGCATATGGGCAGCCTCCATGACATGCATTAGTTGGTTGGATAAAAATGTTTCATTATAATCAATCTTAAATTTTCGCATGATTTCCTTGGAAGAGCATGTTCAAGATAGAGGCACTCGTAAGATTTTACATGCTCAAGATCATGGTATTTGCATGATAAAACAATTGTATGGTTTAGATCCTTTCATGTTATTGCATGCGTATGGTCAAGTGTTTCTATGAGTTGGACATATCTTTTCATTATACATATGATTTTGAAAGTTTTATCCACGGATAAATGTTTGTGTGCATGTATAATCTTTGATTTATAGTAAGTTTGATTTGTAATCGAGATAATTATTAGTTGATGAATATTTGAAATAAAGCAATTATCATCAGCATGATGTGTAGTATGCATTATTGATAATTTATGCCAATCAAAATATGCTTGTGAATGGAAAAGTTGTGAATGCTTATTATGATATATTGAACGATGTAAAATGATTTGATAAATGAAAAATTAGGCGACTCTGGAGAGTTGTGCTTAGCCTAAAATTAGGCAACTCATGTGAGTTGAGCCTAGCCTAGGACAAAATATAAGCCCGCCTAGTTGCTATGCTAGGAAGTCCAGTTGGCCATTGGCTTCTGAAATTTGATACTTGCCCTAAGAGGCCTATTGATGAGAGTATTGTGTCATGGGGAGAGTACTCTCTTGTGATCTAGTGCCCCCATGAGGACTGGAGTAGCCCGTGTGGTATCCACGGGCGAACGTAGTTGGATGTGAGTCCTTTACGTGCATAGTACACCATACAGTTATTGGACATGGATTGACATGTCGGTCATCCTCGAGGATATTGACCATTGCCCAGATGGGTTTGTGGTAGGACGCTACCACTCAGTGATATAACCAATTGTGATAAGTCATTCTTTGATAAAAGTCCTAATGGGCTTATATGTATGAGAATTAAAGGATATATGGAAAATTGTTAGAAACATTAGATTTCTACAAAAGTATAATTGTTCATGATGTTTGTATCATAATTAGGATTGAGCATGTAATTGTTTTCACTATTTAATTTATGCTAATACTCTTGTCGCGTTTTTCAAACGGCTGGTTTAGGCTTGTTCTGATAGAGTCATTGTACTCACCCCTACAAAACATTTCAGGTGAAGCACAGAAGGACTAAGCAATCAACTAGACCAGATTAAATAAGGAGAATAAGAAGAGAAGTAGTTAGATATTTTATTTATTATCTTTTATTTTGAAATAATGAACACTTGAGGATGAATGTAATAAGATAGGCGACTTTGATATATTCAATCTAAACCTTGATTTGAACCTAAATTACTAATTGTTTAAGCTGTGACCAGGGAGATCCTACAATGGTATATTTTATTCTGCTATTATATGTGAAGGTTTTACTGTGACACTGGGTTGAAGGCGGAATTGAGAAAAATAAATATGTATTATATATATTTCAAATGTTTTGAAAAAAAAATATTTCCTGCAGGAGAGTTTAATTTTTGAAATTATATTTCAAAAATCCTTTTTAAAACCTGGGTTGCCACATGTACATCTAAATACATACATGCTATACATGGGTAAGTCAATTAAATTTATGAAAGTAGTCAAATATCATTCCCAACTAAGCTGATCAATTCTCTTCATTATGAGAATTCAGTATTTCAGCTAATCTTACATTGGAAATTTCCCTTCTTAGAAAATATTGGTAACATATAATTACCTAGCATTTCGTCATGCTAAAATGTAAAGCATTTCACTATGCCTACTCTCATATGCATCATAGTGCAAAATAATCAAAGGTCTACCATGCTGCAGTCTTATCTGTACTAGCGTGCTCGGATAACTGCCCTGTTCACCACTGATACCACGGTGGAAAATATTATGTCATTGCCCATATAAGGAGACGGGACTTTCACAGTGGTGGCCTTCCCATAATTGCCCCACCCGACTTTTAGCCTCTCATAGGGCAAGGTATCATCAAATCATCAAATTTCAAGAAGCGGGTGGCCAAACCCTTATAACTCCTCTAGCATAGCATCCTCCTAGGCTTATGCCTATTAAAACAAAATCATAAGCGTCCAAGCTTGTATGTAAAATAGATTTCATACATATCAGATCATCTGTCTGTTTACTTAGGGCTAAAATATCTTCTAGTTTCCTATTCACTTATAGTCTAGTCCTTAACCATCTTCTATGTGTTTGGTTGGATCGTAAGGGTTTCAAGGGATTTAATACAATATTAACATTAATCTTGTCAACATAAGGTCATGGGTTCAATCATGTATATCCCATGTAAATGCATTCATCAAATCCTCCTACCTTTAAGTAGTGATCCCTTTTCCCAGATCTTCCATGATCTTGACTGATGTATGTAATCTTTACATCCATACATACTGTCAATATATATAAATTATGAACAATCCTATTGATCACTAGATCTAATGTTTAGAATGATCTTTAAATCATTCTTATCTAAGTATTTTCTATCTTTAAGTCTTTGTGTGTCCATCTCCTTGATCTTGATCTTTCATAGATCCTTTGATTGACAATCTATACTTGTTGATAAAGATCAAGGTCCTAGATCTTTTATCATCTAGTTCTTCTTTGATCTAAGTTCAGTTATTAGATCATCCCTAAGGAGGATGATCTTGGTTTTCTTCCTTGAATCATCTTTGATCAAGGGTTTGGATTATTAACTCTAATGAACTAGATTTGATCTATAACCTGCATACTAATAAACATGTATACTAGCTACAATACAATATTCTTATTCTTATTGTTCTTGATCATTCAAGATCTAATGGATCTTGTTTGATCATCCTTATCTTACTTATAGTTTTTATTAGGGTTAGATAATTTACTAACCTTTTATGCTCTTACTATTATCATTCAACTAGTTAATGTTTTGCTGGTTGAAGGTAACTTATTTCAGTCTTAGTCTAAACTGCTCCTCTTATTTCCAATTGGCTAAAGGCTTACTAGCTGAATGGGTGAACATAAAGTGGTTACTTCAATGCTCATGTAAGGAGGTGTTTAGACCTCACAAATGTCAACGGAAGGTAGGGGAAGAGTGAGGCTCTATTAGATAACCCTCTTAACCACTATGTTCAACCTTTACTAGAGTGACCTTAGCTCAACCTTTCATAAGGTTCCTTTAAGCATGTTGACCCTAAGTACTCTTTCTAATTGATTTTAATTAAGTCCATGAACATTTGTAATGTCATTCATGGGGTTTATTATTCTCCTAGTTTGGACCAAGGATTTGATAATCCTTATATTGTCCTACTAACTATAGCCCTTACTAATTAAGTCCAAAATAATCCACTCTTATTTGTGTCATGAAACTCTACTTTCTCATTAGATTCTATTTTTGGTATTTTATGCTCTTCATAACAAGTAAATCTACTAATGAAATTTAACCATAATTGAATTATAAATTCAAAGCATAAAACTACACAATTGAACAACTTAATGATAATGATACAAGGTACTTAAGATTACACTAGCATGATTTTCAACTAATATACCTTAATAACTCAATTTAAATTAACATGGACCTAAGGTACAATCTCATACTATAGTATAATCTTACATGAAATTCTATCATGGTCCTAAGTTACAATGGCATGAAATCATACTAACTTGGTCTTAAGTTACACTTGCATAAAATCACACTAACATGCCCCTAAGATAATTAAATCTAGCAACCTATGATAACAATCTAATCACATATCATGTTTAAGTCTAAAAGTTACACTAGCATGCTTTATAACATAAATCACATTTAAAATGCTATTATCAATTAATAAAAAATGAAACTAATTACATTAATATTTTTAGAAACCTTCACATATGATCCAACCATTAGATCTTAGATCTTTTCCTTTTGATCAAAGGTTTTAGTTATATTTAGGGGTTTTTCTTTATTAAGGTCCAAAGATCATAGTGCTTTGTTTTTATCATAATCAATCCATGATCTCCCTGGATTTCATCATATTAGCATCCATTCCATCCATCCCAAGGATCTGATCACACTTGATCTCATTGATCAAGTGGGTCCCTTTGTATTTTTAGGGTTTTTCTTTATTAAGGCCCAAAGATCATATTGCTTTGTTTTTGTCATATTCAATCCATGATCTCCCTGGATTTCATCATATCAACATCCATTCCATCCATCCCAAGGATCTGATCACACTTGATCTTATTGCTCAAGTGGGTCCGTTTGTAATTTTTAGGGTTTTTCTACCATATTGGGTAGATCCCTTAATATATCTCAGATATGTCCAAATAAACCATATATATCACTTTATTTCCATAGTATATCATTATTAAAATAGATTTCCAAGATCTGATCACCTCAGATTTTAAAGATCTTGGAAATTGGAAACTTATTTCCTAAATATTGAAAGTTTCATAAGGTATTTTCTCCATTTTAACTTTTTATAAGAAACTAGAGGTTATAATCTTTCCATAGCTTCTTTCCGATCTCAATTTGGATTTCATATGACTCATGAATTGAATTTGAAAGTTCATAGGCCATTCCTAGTGCCTAGATCTGATCTAGGCCTATCGGAATGGATGGCCCAGATCATTTAGGCAGAAACAGGCCGGGCAGAACATCGGCATCACGCGCTTGTCACTGGGACGCACGCGTGACGTGCCTGCTCGGGACCATCGTCTTTGTGCGGTCGTCCTGTTCGAGACGACGTGCACGCGCAACGCGGGCAGAAATGCTTCCGAGTGTGGTGTTTCTGTACAACATCTCGTGTGCCGTTCTGGGGGCTCTGGTCCAATCGAGAGATCAGATAGTCTGTTTTGGACCGTCCAATCAATCCCCTCTCAATTGAGGGCCCAAAACTCAGTAGAATTTTGTAAAACTTTTTCCGTAGGGGTTTTGGACCATTCTGAATCGATTGGCAGGGTTAGATTTTCCATCTAAGCCCTCAATAATAGTGAATTGAAGGCTCTGGTATTTACTTTATTTTTACCTTTTTTCACGCAAATAAAATTACAAAAAAATAAAATTTTTTCAAATAATAATAATTATGTCCATAAAGTTGGTCCACCAACCTGATTGGAGAAAAATGTTGGTTATATGGTCCAATTTAGGAGAATACTGGTTTTGATGATAAGATTGCCCAAGATCCACTTAACTTGTGATATCCGTTATTTGAATCGTTGGATCTCGAAATTTCTTTGGGTGTTTTGTAGTTAAGGTATGGTAGGAAATTTTAGACAGTGAGATTTGTGATATTTGATCTGGAATAGAGTGCCTAATTGAATTTAGGTCTCTTGTTCCAATCTAGAGAGAGGAGAGAGAAAATGAAAGAGAGAGATCTTTTGGGAGTTTTGGGTTTTTGGGAATGGATCTAGGTCTAGTTTTGTAGGAGAAATCAAGATAATTTTGAGGGATTTTTATGCACATTTTTAGAGGATTTTTGGGGGTGTATTTATAGGCATTTTGGTTCCTTTTTCATAATTATGTGTAATGATGATGGTTTATTTTTTATTATTATTTATTAGCATTGGATTCTCTCATCTCCACCTTTTTCTCCAAGACCAGCTGGTATGGGTTTGACCAATGATTTCACGTGGACTGGCCATAGGATTCATTTTTGGGTCCCTTGTGGGCCCCATGTGGGACCCACATAGCGTAAAAAGACCATTTTGCCCTTTATGCATAAAAAATAGGGTTTTATTTCCATGATCTCATAATTGAGCATACTTAGTGGCGTTGGATTCCTATTTCTTAGGAAATTCTAAAATTTGATGTCTTAGATTTTGATTTTTGGGTAAAATTACTATTTTTCCCTTTTGTCCACAAAATGAAGAAAATTAAGGATTTTTCATCCAAAATCAGAATTTGTCGTGCTTATAGTCATTCTGAAGGATTTGTTGAGTTCAATTTTAATTATACATGTATTATCCCTTGATTATACTTTTATAAGAAGTACATTCTAAATAACCCTAATATTCCAACCTAGAATTTCTAAAATTCAAACTTTATTGATTTTCTCAATCAATTACAAAAATTGGAGTTATTACATTTTCTCTGCCTCACCTCCCTCTACCTCTTCCTTATCACTGCCCTCATGCACAACTCTCCCTCTCTTAACCCGTATCTCTCCCTCCCTCTCATCTATCTTGTCTCTTGGATTCTAGCAGACCACCACTCCCCTTCTCCTTCACTCTCCCTCTTCTTCTCATTCTCCCTTCTTCTTGGTCCATCTTAACCCCCTCTCCTTCTCCTTCATTCCCCAATCTCTCTCTTAGGTCCTTCCTTTCTCCGGCATCAACCTCTGTTGCTTGCCACCCCCACCTTGGTTTTCCTCTTTTTTCTCTCTTCGTCCAGCCCTTTGGTTTCCAATTCTCCCTCTCCCGTGGTACCCTTCTCCAACTTCTCTCTCTCGGTTCCCAACTCACTTCCTCTCTCCCTCTCTGCACACTTGTTCACTGCCCATCTCACCACTTCACTGTTCTGAGCAGTACCCCTCTTCCAATCGATTGCTCGATGCTAGAAAATTCCACTAGAAACGTTGCATAAGACCACACTGGCCTCTGCATCACCGGCAACCTCTGCTTGCTCCAGCATCAATCACAAGCACCGGCTTCTCCCTGCATCACTAGCCTATCCCACTCTTCTGCCCAGTTCGATCTCCTCCTTTCGGTAATTCTCCCCCTCTCTCTGGTCTCCATTCTTTCCATTTTCTATCACTCCAGCTCCTCCTTTCCTCTTCCTTCTTCGTCAGGTTTCTTGGTTTTCATTTAATTCTAAATTTTTTTTCAAAAATTCCATTTTTTTTCAAAAATTCCATTTTTTCCCTTCCCAAATTTGAGTTAATCCTATAAGTGTCCTCTTTTAATTCCCTTTGTGTCCTGTTATATTCTAGTTATATTTTTTTTTGTGTTTTTCTTATCAAGGAACAATCCAATCCATACTAGATCAATTAAGGCTTAAACCAATCAACGGGTTAGCCTTAACAACAAAAAATCCTCAATTTCTCCTCTGTTTCTTATTTGTTTTTCAATTAACTTTCCAATTTCATTCTTAGGACATCCTTGGACTTAATCAATGCCTTTGATCTTTAATATGAAATCAGTAACTTGATTAGACTGTCCAAAACCTAAAATCACAATTTAGCCCAGATCTTTATAATTTTGAGGAATCTGACAAATCCAACTGGCAGGTCTCTAATCAAGGATATTTTGAAGATGCTTATGAAGGCCGATCAACTCCAAGAATACTAGATTTGAGATATTGATAGTGATTAAGCTAGGAAAGTGGTTTTTTCTTGTTATTTAGCTCAATTTTCTTTATTTTGGAACTAAAAATTTATAACTTTTAAAAGTTGATTTGATCTGAATTATGATTCTAATTCCAGTAATTTTTTATATTTAGTTTAAATTTTTATCAATTAAATTTTGTTTAAACACCCATTTTTTAAGTCAAGTTCATGTGGGATCAACCCATACTTGCATTAACTATACTACGATAGCTTGTGCACTTGTGAAAAACATCAACAAGTTTTTGGCGTCATTGTTGGGGACCTACAAAGGAGTTTTCATAAAATTTAATTAAAAATCCAAAAATAAAAAAAATTAAGAACTGCGTTTTTTTTAACATTTTAAGCATTTTTAGTGCATTGTTTTTAGTCCATAATCACCTTGTTTCCTGAATTTGGTACTTATTTCTATTTTTCTTTTTCAAGTAAGTGGAAAGTGGAGGAAATTGGCAAGTGGATCTTCACCAAAATAGGAATTTCCTTGCTTTCCTGGATTAGGATAGTGAGGCCCCTTTGTAATTTATAATTTTAATTTTTAAGGGATTGTATAATACAAGGCAAGTGTGGGATAAGGTGGCTTACACTTGATCTTCATCAGAAACCCCATTGTAAGTTCCCTCACTCATTTATTTTTTAGATTAGGGTTTTGCATTAGGTTATTGCATTAGGGTGGTATAATTGCATACAAAAGCATATTTTATAATTGTTGCATTTTAGGGTTTTGCATTAGGTTATTACTTTTAATTCAATGCTTCGGACACGATTAATGCTTTAAAGTAAGAGAGAGAGAGAGAGAGAGAGAGAGAGAGAGAGAGAGAGAGAGAGAGAGAGAGAGAGAGAGAGAGAGAGAGAGAGAGGGAGAGTGGGGATGGAGTTAATGATGAAATCAGCTTAAAATGCTAATTTTAAATAATCATTAAATGCCATAAATGTTGGTGATTATTGCATTTTAATGTGTGAGAAATTAGTCTAGCATTTATGGCTCATGTATCTAGTTCATGTTGTGTGTCACATCACATGGTCCCATTTAAAGTTAATTTACTATTTTACCCTTTTTAAATTTAAATTAAATACTTGAAATTGAAATAATTACAAATTTTCATCCAAACTCCGATTTTAGCAATCTTAGGATCATTGAGTTCCAATTGTTGAGTACAATCTAAATATTAAGGCTTTGCCCTTGATTTAGCTTCTATGAAAATGCTCATTTCTTAAAATACATTTCCTCATTTTTATGAAATCATCGATTGCATGTGAAATTGTACAAATTTGGAGTGTTACATAATAGCCCTTATCGAAAATTTTATCTGCAAAATTTCAATACATCTTTATGCAAATAACTTAGGATGTGTCTTACTCATCTTGTCTTCGGTCTCCTAAGTGGCTTCTTCAAGTAAATAATGTTCCGATAACACCTTGATTAGAGGAATAGTCTTGGTCCTCAATTTCTGTCACTCTTAGTCTAAAATCTATATTTCTTGTTTCTCAAAAGTCAGGTCAGGTGTCAATTCGACCAACACCTTTTCAAGTACATGGGTGGGGTTTGGTATGAACTTTAGCAGTATGAAGACATGAAAAACATTGTGTACGTTGGCTATCCATGGCGGTAGAGATAACCTATAGGTAGCTATCCAATCCTCTTCGAGATCTCAAAAGGGTCGATGAATCTAGGACTAAGCTTTCTTTTCACTCCAAACCTCATAATCGCCTTAATAGGTGAGGTCTTCAGGAACACATGATCTCCTACTATGAACTCCAGATACCTTCTATTTGCATAACTCTTTTGAAGGCTATGAGTGGTTAACATCCTATTCTTAATTAGTCTAACCTTTTTTGTGCACTACTCTATGAGTTTTAACTTCATCAACCTTCCTTCTCCCACATCACTCCAACAAGTTGGTGATCAACAAGGTCATCCATATAATATTTCATATGGCACCATGCTAACACTTGATTGAAAGCTATTGTTGTATATGAATTCAACCAGTGGAAGCTACTCATCCCAGTTCCCTTTTTCAGTCTAATGTACATTCTCTCAACATGTCCTTCAAGGTCTAGATGGTCCTTTCTGACTAACCATCTATCTAGGGTTGGAATGCCATACTAAATCTAAACAAAGTATGCAATGCTTCCTATATTCTCTTCTAACATCAGGAAGTAAATCTACCATTTTATCAGAAATGATGGAGAATGGAAATCCATGAAGACTCATGATTTCCTTCACATCTAGCTTGGCTAAGCTATCTATTATTTAATTATGCTTGACCAGAAGAAATGTGATGACTTAGTCAATCTTTCCACTATCACCAAACCATATTATGGCCAATCTGTGTTTTAGGCAGCCTTGTCACAAAGTCCATAGTGATATGGTCCCACTTCCACTCAGGGAGTTTTAAAGCCTACAACATCCCCGAGCCTCTTATGTTCCAGTTTCACCTGTTGATAAGTCAAGCATCTGACAACGTAGTCACCAATGTCTCTTCTCATTCTATCCACTAGAAGCTTCTCTTCAAGTCCTGATACATCTTCGTACATCCATGGTGAATGGAAAATAATGATTGGTGTGATTCATGTAATAGTTCTCTCCTCAAATTTGCAATTGTTGGGATCACTAGTCTACCCTGAAAATGGACTCCTCTATTTGTGCCCTTGCTGAAACCAATCTTCCCACACAACTCCTGAGTTGTTACATCATCTACATGAACTCTTAGTACTTGAACAACAAATTTTGATCTGATGGTGATGTTTGCAAGTACATCACTGAATTTCTTGCTCAGTGCATCCGCCACTTGCTTCGCCTTCCCTGGAAGATAATGGATGCTGAAATCTTAATCCTTAGGGTACTCCATCCATCTTCATTACCTCATATTTGGTTGGCTTATTTTAAGATGCACTTCAGGCTCTTATGATTGGTGAAGACTTCAAACTTCTCCTTGTACGAGTAATGTTGCCAAATCTTTAAGGCAAACACCACTGCAGTAAGTTCTAGATCATGTACAAGGTAGTTTACTTCATGCTTCTTTAGTTGTTGAGATGCATAAGCAATGACTTTCTCATGATGTATTAATACACATCCCAAGCCTGTGCATGAAGCATCACAATAAAACACATAACCTTTGCTACCTAATAGAAGAGTCAAAACTGGTGTTGTAGTTAGCCTCTTCTTCAACTCGTAAAAACTTGTCTCACTAGCATCACTCCAAATGAATTTCATTCCCTTCTTGGTCAATGTAGTCAAAGGTAGAGTAGTACTAGAAAATCCTTCATCAAACCTATGTCAATATCCTGTAAGATCGAGAAAGCTGTGAATGTCGGTAGATGACTTAGGCTTTTCCTAATTCATCAATACTTTGACTTTTGTAGGGTTAATTGCAACATTGTCCTTAGAAGCACCATAACCCGAAAATTTGACTTTTTCTAGCTAGAAGTCACACTTAATGAATTTGACAAACAATTGATGAGTCTAGAGAGTGTTCAGTACAATATGCAAGTGCTCCTGGTGTTCCTTGATGTTGGCAGAGTAAACTAGTATGGCATCAATGAACATAATCACAAGTTTATCTAGATAGGCTTAGAAGAATCAGTTCATCAAATCCATGAACACGATAGGTGTGGTCATCAAACTAAATGGCATAACTAAGAACTCTTAGTGCCCATACTCATTCTTGAATGTTGTGTTGGAGACATCCTCATCTCCCATTCATAGCTAGTGGCTTCCTGATCTTAAGTCAATTTTAGAAAAGGCCTTAGCTTACTGGAGTTGATCAAATAGGTCATCCATGCATGACAGAGGGTACTCATTCTTTATATTGATGGTATTCAACACCCTATAGTCAATACAAAATTGCATCGATCCATCCTTTTTCTTGACAAAAAGGACAGGAACTCCCCAGGGCGAGCTACTCTGTCAAAATGATATCGAAGTCTGTCATGTCAAGTAGAATGAGCTCAATATCCATCCTCTTCCCCACAACCTTGATGGGTACTTCGTGAAGGAACTCTTGTGCTAAGACTAACTCACTAAACAGGGTCATGACATCTAACTTAAACCCCAACTTAAGTACTAGCTACTTGCATCTATGCAAATACATAGGAAATGAAGGAACATGTAAACCTTGAGTCAAATAGAACTTTGGCATATCTACTAGAAGTAAGTAATGTACCTTCTATCACATTGTTGAAAGCTTATGCTTAACCATCTGTAATGGCAAACAATCTTCCTAATGTTGAGGAATGTTCTTTGTTTTGGCCCCACTAGTTACCTGTCACTTGGGGCACCTGCTGGCTGTATGCCCTAGCTTCCCACGACTATAACATCAAATAGGAGACCTTTACTGCTACTACTGCTATTACTGTGAATGCTATGATACCTCTTGCATATTGGACAATGCCTCTTGTTCTAATTCATCTATTGTTGTCTATGGTATTTTTGAGATTGAAGTGCTAAAAAGGGTCTATTACCCTTTTTGAAGGGCCCAGTGCTAGTGCCTCATGTATTCTCATGTCTCGTAGCTTGATTCTTCTTATTTTCCTGGTTAAAACTAGATTCCATCTCCACACAATCTACTAAGGATGTAGGTCTTGTGCCTTAGAACTTACTCCTCAACCCAGGTCTCAGACCCTCATCGACCAACTATCTGCCTATCAATAGCATAGATATTTGGTGCAAACCTCTTCAATTGCACAAACTTATTCTTGTACTCCAATACAGTGAGATACACCTATTGTAAGCTCAAAAACTCCCTTTCCTTCATCACTCATACATCGAGTAAGAAGTACTTGTCATTGAACACCTCTTTGATCTCTTCCCATGTAATGTCCTCATAGTAGTGAAAATAGGTTTGCTGCCCTGACCTCCACTAGAATGCCACATCCTATCTCAAAACACAAGTAGCAATCCTTACCTTCATTTTTGTAGGGGCCCATATAATGCTGAATGTCTTCTCCACCTCGAACATCCACTTCTCACTAACTTTTGCATCACCCTTCCTAGTAAATCAGGGACCATCCTTTGGAACCTCTCCCCTACCTCCAACTTCTCATCTGTGCTCTTCGACTACCTACCACTGCACTAGGTGAGGGTGAGGGCTGATCTCATATTGGTGTTGGTCTGTTCAATGGTGCACTAGCATGCTAGGTACTATCTTAGGTTGTGCCTAGGTTGGAGTGCTTTGTGTTGCTATAGGATGTAATGGGGCCTGTATGGGTTGTAAGTAAGGTAAAATGCCCCACAACACTTGTGCAACTACCTCTGCTACTTGACTCCCCTATCATGTACTCTCTACATTGAAATTAATAGCCCTTTGAGTTGATCTGCTGGTTGCTCTCTTAGGCAACATCTACTCATAGTTCAATATAGTTGACATGAGTTAACTACTTAACTCATGTTATTCCAGTTTACACTTGGATTGTCATCTCTACTTTGAACAACTGGGACTGGATGTGACTGGTTATGTTACCAACTATGCCAAGTTGGGTTTTTCTAACATTTTTTGATATTTATTTTTGAAAAGGTAGGGCCCTAAGTTTGGAAAAAGAAATTTAGAAATCAAATAGTGAAAACCAAATTTGATGATTTTTTTTCCAAAATGCATGGTTGCCATCCTTCTACCATTATCTATCTAGCATAATAGCATACACATAGTTTTTAGAATTGGAAATAAAACTTTTATTTTTGGAGTAAATAATAAGAGATGAATTATTGAAAGCAAGATCCATCCAATCATCTCACATAGTCCTTGTATTAATTACATAAAATGTCCAGATTTTACAAACTCTAGTACATGTATATAAAATCCATGATTTCAATAAGGGCAACTTTCAAAATGTCACTAAGTGTGTACCATCAATTAGTAAGAGTGGTGTTGTATCCTTGTATGGTATCCTATTAATATCGTCTATTTGAATATGATATATTTAAACATCCAAACATTTACAATATCTCAGCAAACTATGCTTGGTAGGGGAATTAAGATGCATATGGAGAATAAAATGTAAGATGCAATCTAATCAGTTTTTTATCACATCTATGACTCAAGCATATGTAGGTTGAAATATGAAAATCTAATTTACATGATCTACTCAAAATAAATGCAGGCTTATGACAAAATTTATTGAAAGTATCCTCTCATAACATCATGCACAATCCTATAATGAAATCACGGATACAAATCATGCTCATATTCTCAAAAGAACTATAAGAACATCATATGATTAAATGACATCAACATGTAAAAGTAGTGAATATAATCAATTTGGGTAGACCACTAACCATATAGGACCCATGACCATCCTGTCAAGACTAGGTATACATAGTGGTCATCAAGCTATATGCATGTCCACTAAAAATTCATGAAAATAATAAATCATATGCATAGCTAGTATCCTGTACCAAAGATCTAGCCACCTGGCTTTCAAATCAAATTATGTGGATAACTAAAACATGGAGGACATTCTTAGATCATGCTTTTTAAATAAATGGCATGCATTTGTAGTTATGAAATCATCATCATATTGTAACATTACTATCATATTGTCACATATGTGTCCTAAGATTTGGGTAAAAAGGTAATTAACTCATTGATTCTAAAAAAAAAATTGTGAAACAACGCAAGTAAGGTTGGATTGAGTAGTGGGCCCCATATGAGTCAAGGTCTCCATAGGGCTCAAAATCACGTAAATTGAAAACCCTAACCTTGTTGAATTATGTATCCTACTACTAATTTAATGATTTGAAACTCCACCCTAGATTCATAGCTAATTTTGAACAATTAAATTGAAATTTTTTATTAGAAATTAAGAAACGTAGGCTTCACTCGAACCAATTGTTATTGCTTGATTATGTTAAACCATGGCCTCGGGAATTGGGGTTGGGACAACTTAGTGTTCGAGCAATGTGTAGGTCACTTGGGGAAAATCTTATTTTCCTGGCTTAGAATTTCCTTTTATAGAGGAGATGTTTGTGCTTGATGTCTTAGGACATACCAAGATTGATTCTTGTTGACTATCAACTTCCTTGATAAGTTGATTAACTGTAACTATTTGATATTCTGAAAAGGCACATGCATGGTTGAGACTAGAAGTGATGGTTCTAGTCCTAGAGGATGTACGTTGTGTGCACTTGATCCTCTATTTGAAGTTGTTGGACATATGGTGCCATCTACGAAGGGTATTGGACTAGATGAGGATTGGACTTGGGAAGTCTCACTCACATAGTAGCAAGGACAAGAGGAGGAAGGGATATCCTCCTCAGATGCAAAGTGCTTAGGTACTTTCTCTACTTTTTGGAATAGTTGGTAAGACTTGTTTTAATTGTGGCTAATAAGGCCATTTTATGATGGATTCCCCTAGGCTGTGAGTATCAAAGGGTAGTGTGAAGAGTAGTGGCAGGCCACGTGTTTAAGGATGTCCATTAGCATAGAGATCAGGTACACCACTCAAAGGTGTGCAACCCACCTTTGAGCAGAGGACACATGGAAGAGTTTATGCATTGATACATTTAGACACCCAACTAGACCTTAATTTCATACAAGGTACATTCTTACTATTAACATGATAGGTCATATGATGACACTTGATTTGGTGGTGAGGGATATTACTTCTTATGATGTAATCATGGGGATGGATTTCTAGTTTGAGTATCGTGCTATTATCTATTGTAGTTGAAAGAGAGTTACTTTTGTCGTGCCTAGTGGAGTTCATTTCTATTTCTTTGACAAGAGGATTATGGTTTCCCATAAGTCCATGTTGGCTACAAATGTTAGAAAGACTATAGCAGTTGGATGGCGACCATGGTGGGTTGTGATGATGTTGATACTAGCATTGAATCGATTTCAGTAGTAAGGGAATTTGCAAATGCTTTCCATGATGAATTTTCGAGCTTACCCCTAAGGAGGGAAGTCGACTTTACTATTGAACTTTATCCTGTCATTTCTCCAATTTCAGTTGCTCCACACCAAATGACACGTATTGAATTAAAAGACCTAAAGGTGCAGTTGGAGGAGTTTCAAGGTAAGGGTTTCATTTGCCCTAGTGTTTTTCCATGGGGAGCTCCAGTGTTGTTTACAAGGAAGAAAGATGGAACACTAAGGTTATGTATTGATTGTCGACAATTGAATAGGGTGATGATCAATAACACATACCCATTGCCTTGGATTGGTGATCTATTTGATTAGCTGAGGGGATCTACATGTTTTTCTAGGATTGGCATGTGATCTTGATACCATCAGTTATGAGCATGGGACAAAGATACCCCAAGACATCATTTATGACTCGATATGGTCATTTCAAGTTAGTAATGATGCTTTTTGTGTTGATAAAGGCTCCAGTAGCATTTATGAGTTTGATGAATCGATTCTTCCTCCTTTATTTGGATCAAGTCATTGTTGTGTTTGTGGACGACATGTTGATATACTTGAGGCCTAAGGAGGAGCATGAACAACATTTGTCTATTGCATTGTAGTTGTTGAGGAAACACAAACTGTATGACTTAGCAAATTTGAGTAATTTGTAATAAAAGTAAATTTCCTTGGTCATGTAGTTTCTGGTGTTGGGATTTCAGTTGACCTGTCAAAGATTGAAGTTGTGCTGAGTTAGGAAA
Source organism: Warburgia ugandensis (assembly GCA_035236585.1). NCBI lineage: Eukaryota > Viridiplantae > Streptophyta > Magnoliopsida > Canellales > Canellaceae > Warburgia > Warburgia ugandensis. The sequence goes on from CP141134.1 coordinate 43,321,446, forward strand.
GACCGAGGAGCATGATCAAGATCAGGAGTTTCCTTAGGTTTGCATGTTATTATATGAGGTTTGTGAAGGACTTCTCATGCACCACAACATCCATGACAGGGCTTACGAAATTGTGTGTGGTATTTGAATAGGATGTTTCATGTGAGAAATCATTTCAGGAGCTAAAGAAGTAATTGACATTGGCACTTGTGCTTATCATTCCTTAGTGAGGTGTGGCTTATGTTGTGTTGTGATGTCTCACACTTAGGATTGAGATGTGTCTTAATGCAAGAAGGGAGAGTAGTGGCATATGGTTTTCATTAGTTGAAGCCAAATGAGAAGAAATACCCCACTCATGACTGAAAGCTGGTAGCAGTGGTGTTTGCATTGAAACTTTAGAAGCATTATTTGTATGGTGAAAGGTTTGATGTATTAACTAACTACAAAAGTTTGAAGTTCATTTTACTTAGAAAGATATAAATCTAAGGGCGGTTAGATGGGTTGAATACTTAGAGAACTTTGATTTCACACTTCAGGATCACCCAAGAAAGGTAAACATTGTTGCAGATGAATTGAGTGGAAAGTCTAGAGGTTTGATGGTAGGACTTTGAGGTTTCATAGGGAAGGCACATAAGTCATTGATCGAGTATGACTTGCACGTTGGCTCATCTGAAAGTTGTGCATTTTTATGTCAAATGATTGCCCAATCTTCTATACTATAAAAAGTTTTGTAGGCTTAAATAGATGATAATGTAGCTAAGAGTATCAAAACTCAACTAGAAGATGGTGAGAGTAATGAGCATTGGACCGTAGACTCTTCTAGTGGGTTAAGATATTTGAGTAGATTTTTGCTACTGCCAATTGATGAGGTCAAGAGAGAATTGTTTAGTGAGGCACACAGGTCTAAATTTTTTATACATCCTAGTGGCACAAAGATGTATCATGACCTTAGGAGACACTTTTGGTGGAAAGGCATAAAGAAGGACATTGCTGAGTTTATTGCTTGATGTTTGACATGTTAGTAGCTTAAAGCAGACATCAAAAACCTATTGGATTACTACACGCTTTTCCAATGGTAGAATGGAAGTGGGAGCACATCACCATGAATTTTGTGGTAGGTCTTCCACGTAGTAGGTGAAGTGGAACAACATATGGGTGATTGTTGATAGATTGACTAAGTTAGTGCACTTCTTGTATGTGAAGGTTACTGATTCACTTGAGACAATGAGTCAACTATACATATGTGAGATTGTAAGATTACATGGGGTACTTGTATCCATTGTGTTAGATAGATATTTGAGGTTTACTTCCCTATTTTGGAAGGGTTTAAGGAAGCAATGGGTACAAGGTTGACTTTTAACTATGTATTTCATCCTAGTTTAGAAGAGTGATTTAGGTGCTCGAAGGCATGTTGAGAGCTTGCACATTAGACTTTCAAGGAAAGTGGGATGAACATCTACCATTGGTGGAATTCTCATACAAAAACAATTTTTAGGCCCGTATTGGGATGGCTCTATTTAAGGCAGTGTATGTCTCCAGTTTGTTAGGCAAAGGTTAGCGAGACATCGTTGTTAGGCTTGAAGGGGGTCATAGAGACCACAAAGAAAGTGAAATGGATTAGACAATGGTTGTTGATAGCTCAAAGTAGAACAAAGAGCCATGTTGACTGTAGGTGATGGCTGTTTTAATTTAAGGTAGGAGATCATGTGTTCTTAAAAGCTTAGCCAAGACTAAGAGTGACATGCTTTGGCAAGAGTGGGAGGCGATCTCCTCAATTCATTGGATCGTTCAAGGTTGTGGAATAGGCTAGAGAAGATGCTTATTGGTTGGCCTTGCCTCCATAATTATCATAGATTCATGACATTTTTCACAAAGGATGCTGTAGAAGTATCAGCCAGATCCTTCTCTTGTTTTGAACTGGACTGATCTTGCTGTCCAAGAGAATGTTTTATATGACAAAAAGGCAATACAAGTAATTGATTGAAGGGAACAAGTTTTACACTTAAAAGTGATACCACTTGTAAAGGTAGTGTGGTAACATCATGGAATAGAAGAAGCCACATAGGAGATAGGGTTGAGATCTAGCAAAGGTGCCCTGAACTATTTGAGGACTCAGGTATTTCCTTAAATTTTGCGGAATTTTTTTTTTTAAGGAGGCAAGTGTTGTCAAATCCTTGTCTTGAGATTAGGATAAAAAGGTAATTAACTCATTGATTCTAAAAAAATTGTGAAATAGGGGCAAGTAAGGTTGGATTGAGCAGTGTGTCCTGAATGAGTCAAGGTCTCCATCGGGCTTGAATTCAGGTAAATTGAAAACCCAAACCTTATTGAATCATGTAGCCTACTAGGAATTTGATGATTTGAAACTCCATTTTAGATTCATTACAAATTTTTCTTTAAATTGAATTTTTTTATTAAAAATAAGAAATTTTAAAATAAATAAAAAACATTGAAATTAGGCTATAAGAGGTTAATTTCTAGATTATGCTAAAAAAAGGCTTTCCAACGACACTAAGAATGCATAAATTGGAGGTCGGGAGCTGAAAATCTAAAAAATTTACAAATGAAAGGGGGTTCAAATTGATATTGGCACCCCCTATGCTAACTCTTCTGGATAGTGTCATAGGGAAGCAAGTCGATACGTGGGAGTCAGACTCGCCATGTGGACTTAGTCTCCTCCATGCATAGGAGACGAAAAACAAAGGAAAAGCCACAGACAACTTTCCACCCCATTTCTCTTCTCCCCTATATGATCATCACTCTCTCCAATCTCTCTTTCTCTAGAAAAAGGAAATTGATGCCGACAACACTACCCACTCACCCCACTATTGTTCTTCTTCCTTCCTTTTGCTTCTCCTCTTAGATAGTTATCTAGCAAAAGAAAAAATAAAATAAAATGAAAGGACGACCACCTGAGGCAATCTTTGGTTGATCAGGTTAGTCCTCATCCCTTCCTATTTTTCTTTTCCTTCTTCTTTCTCTCACAATCCAGCTAACCACAGTTTCTATTACTATCACCATTTTTCAGTGACAGGAATGGCGAACAAATGAGGAAATTGACTATTGAAAAACACAGTCGATGGAATAGTGTTGGATCAATAATCAAAAGCATTCATCTCATTCCTCATGTAATTATAATTGAAATCTTTTTGGTTTCATGAGGATCCATCAAGTAACAATGCCTAAAATTTAGAAAAACATCAAATCTGGTCACTTTAAAAAATGTTGAAAAATCAGCAAAAAACCTAAGTTGAAGATGAAAAACACTAAAAAATTAAAATCTGGTCGCTTTGAGCATTTCCATGTAAAAATTTATAAAAAAATGGGTATTGTTTGTCTTGCTGGTGATGAATGAAATTCGGTCACCTTCTCCAAGGATGGTGAACTTTTTCATTGAACCCCTAAAAATTGAAATTTTTGAATTATTATTATTTGCATAAATCATGCCTGATCTTTTCATCCATGAAGATGGATCATTGATTAGGAATCAATAATCCTTGAATTTTTTTTTATCAAAAACTTAATAGTGTGTAGGAAAAAATTTTGATCTTAGCATTTGATAGTTAAGAACACGATTAGAAGGTAGATCTATGAAAAATGGGGCTTCAATTACACTCTACCAAAATTTTGATGGAATTAAGTAGTTAAAAATTCTATTATCTAAACTATGACTTGCATAGGACAAGAGCATTTAGCTCTTTCGGTACTTCAACTACAATAAAAAAAAAAGGCATGTAGGCTTCACTTGAACCAATCATTGTTGCTTGATTACGTTAAACCGCGGCCTTGGGGATTGAAATTGCCACACATATATCATAATTACTACATGTATAATTACTCATAGTAATTTTAGAAAAGTTCATGCTACGTAAAATATCATGCTAGTATTAAATCACATCAAACTTTGGCAAAGATCATGTAAGTTAGAAATTTGCATCTTATGCAAAGTCCACCACCTTTGCATGGGTTTCACTTTACCCACTAAGCCATGAAGAAGATGACAAGTTAAGGAGCGAAGCTAACCATTAAAGCCAAGGAATTGAGCCATCAAGTGAAACCATGAGAGCCATCTAAATTAGCATGAAGCCAAGCCAATGGAGTCCTAAATGTTAGCCACCTAGGCCACATGTAAATGGGAGGCTACAATTGGTGGAGAATTTGAAGAATTATCCTTGGGATTTATGGGGATATTTTGAAGAGAATTAAGGGAAAATTCATTAGGATATGGCGGCATGTGGACCAATAGGAAGAGATCCTTCTATTTTTCATTTTTTGCCACTTTTTTTCTTCTCACTTTCCACCTCACCCCTATGGTGCACCATGAATTTCACTTTCCATTCAAGAGTCATACCATTCCAAGACTCCTCCACCTTCCTAAACTCCCATCACAGCCAACAAACCAATCCCCACTTCCTAAGAAATCACTTAGCCAATCAATCTTTTCCATCTCAAGTCTCTTTCCTAAAATTTTTCCTACCCATCTCTTTTCTCCCACATTCTTACCTTTTTCCTACCTCATCCATCCACCAACTTTCCATGCTTTTAGGGTAACATCCTTTCATAGAAAAGTGGCATCTCCCACTATATGCTTTCCATCATTGATCTCTTATTTTCAATTCAATAACAATTGATTGTGAATGATTGTCTTGATTGATGAATGCTAGCAAGGTTGATTTATTTATATGCTATTTCCATGGTTTAATGGTTAACATAAGATTGTGGTTTCAACTTTCCAACCAAGTCAACCAGAAGACCTATGAAACCACAATCCAAAAGTGGAACACATGATTTTGAAGGACTTAAGGGTTGAAGCTTGTATGATATTGTCAACTTGATAGTCCCTTCATAGTTTATTAGTTTCATTGCTCATTCAATAAAGCATGGAAAACAATTCTCAACTCAAGATGAAATCATGCGTGCTACCCAAAAGTGGTGTGCATGGTTTTGAATGATTTGGAGGATAGAAATCCAAGTTAGTTGCTTTCATTCATGTAAGGAAAAGTAGTTTAGTCAGTGGATGATTGTTAATCTTAATTACTTTGATAGCATGTTGTTGATTTGTTGTTAGTTGTCAAAGTTTTCATTCTCATGAATTTAATTGCTTTCTTTAGAATTTGCATGATTAGGAAAGTAGTTGATTAATTCATGTTTTCTTAATTTATTTTCTAAATTTCATGCTTAGGAAACTTGATTTAGGAAAATTGTTAAGAATTCCATTTTTGGAAAGTCATAAATTTAGAAAGTTTCATTTTGGAAAGTGTTATTTTTTAGAAAGTGTGTTTTTGAAAAGCTTTTAAATTTAGCATGTTTTTAATTTTTGCATAATTTCCATTTCCATGTGTTAATCTGCATTCTTATTTTAGGTTAAAGATCTCTTGAATTGGTTGTGTTAGATAAGTTAAAGTGGAGACTACTAGTATCACATCTATTCGATTCCTCATGGAATTGACCTTGTCATGTGATAATGCTACAATTGATTTGTGTTCTTACAAGTTTAACTTAAAATCACAACAATTATATTTTGAACTACTTTAAAAACACATGGAAATAAGCTTGAAGAGCTTGATTCAACAACCATGATAAGAAGGATTCAAGGGATTTAAAGCAATTGAAATATCCATGAATAGTGCACATAATTCAAGAACATTAAGCATGGAACAAACTTGATTTTGTTTAATGTAAACTTTACAAGTTTGGTGCTTATGAATCATAAACACATAAATAAGACATTTTGATCTTTAATCTCAATTTTTATACTATCTAGCAAGGGCCATGCATGTGACCCAAGAGAGAGGATTGCATTAGAGAATGAAAGATAAGATGGGAAACAAAACAAAGGGAAAAAATGTGGAAGAACAAGCAATCAAAGTAAACACAAACAAGTACCAAATTCAAAGTACAACTAACTTTATCCTAAGGTTACCATCTCTTGGCTATCACTACAAGAGACTGATGGTCTTAGGATACAAGAATCTAAAGCTCAAAACTATAACAAAATAATAAGGAAAATCTTAAGAAAAAGTGTACATAAACCTAGGAACAAGACATGCCATAAAGAAAAGAACCATGCTTGGAGAACTTACATGATGTGTGGAATACCATGGAAAGAAGGCATATAAAGCTATTGAAGATGGCATGCAAAACATCAAAGGAAGATACATTAAGAAGCTTAGAGTGAGGTGTAGTGGAGCTGGAAATAGGAACGAAGAACTAGCCTCCAAGGAGGGAGGTGTGGAACTCCTTAATGAGGAGATGATGAAGATGGTGTTCTATATATAGTTGATATCCTCCTTAAGTTATAAGATTCTATCCTAAGAAGATAAGAATGAAAAAGTGACAAGATGGGATAAGGGAAGTAGAAGTAGGACTCTAAGAAGGTAGGAAACTAGAAAGGTAAGGGGAAGGGAATTGGAAGGAGAGAGAAAAGGAAAATCTAAGGAATGTGGTCTCTTCTCTAATTGGTTTACATGTGCATGCCACTTGCCCTTGCTGACAAGTTAACCTTTCTTCATGTTTTTTCTCTTCAAAGCTTATTTTCTTCAAATGGAAAATTGTTTAGGAAGTTTCCCAGACATGTGGTCCCATGTTGACTTGGCTTAAATGGCTTCCATTGATACCTTCTAACTTGGTGGCTTCATGCCTTGCTTGTTTGACTTCATAGCTTATTTGGCTTAATTTCTCCTAGCATGACTTGATTTCTCCTCTAAAAGAAATCTTGGCCTTTGGATTGGTCTTTTAATGCGTATAAAATATAAAAAGCCTAACTAATACTTAAAAAATTATAATAAATCACATACTTACTCTTGATAGCTTTTGAACCTACAAAATCAAACTTTGGGATCATTAGATACAAAATGCATGTGTTATTAATTTTTAAAAATCCTAGAATAATGACTATAATATTTGACACTTGTGCTACTAATTGAATATTTTTTTATACACAATTAATTACTTATCAACCACTGATCAGTGCTCTAACCTATTGACATGTGATTAGATTAGCGGTTTGTGCATCGATGCATGGATGATGGTCAGATCCTAATTTATCAGTCGATCAGGCTGTTACAACTTAATTTAATACTTAGTTTTAATTTACACATGCTTGGATTTAGTTTTTAATTTGGAAATTTGCAGGAAATTTTATTGATGAAACTTGGATCGACTTTGATTCAATGATTCATACTCATCCAAATTAAATTAAGATGAATATTGAAGAATTTGAGTAAGATCTTACCTCTAATTTCTAATTCCCTATACGGATCATTACTAGGACTGTCAAATTGACATAGATAGACATGATTTGGCCATACATCACATGCACATGGATCTCCATTGGATCCATTTCAATCATTGAATCACTTGTTGGGTTTTGTCCATGACATTGAGTGGAATAAGATGAACAACAGATCGTCCAAATTGTCCTTATATATTTTTTAAGTAAAATCACCTACATGTATCACCTTCTCTCTTTGACTTTTGTGAAGTTTGGTTAGATTATTTCTGTTTTTGAGGGTTTTTAATCCTCTCTTGATGATCAATTGATGAACGGCTCGGATCATAAAAAATGACCCTCTCTTTCATAGTCCAAAGTCAAACCCAATTTGTAGCTCCCCACTATTTTCAACATTTTATTTTGTTAAACATGGATGGATTGAAAAATGAACCAATGGGTCTTGATTGCCTCATCATGATGAACAAGATGGTTAGCACAGATCATCGATTTGAGCTGCTAATTTCTTTGGTGAATAGCATCTCCCTTATGTGCCATCTCCCTCAATTTTCTCCTAGTTGCTAGCATCAATGGCTGCTTTTTGATGGTCATCACTCTCCCATGATATCTATTCCTTTCTCTTGCTTCCTTCTTGCCACTTTTCTTCTTTCCTTCCTTCTTCTTCTTCTTCTTCTTCTTCTTCTTCTCGTTTTCTTCTTTCTCCTCCTATTTCTTTTCTTTGTCTGGTAAAAGACAATCAACGTAGACTTTCTTAAAGAGTAAGGGGTGCCAATATCAAATTGATCCCTCTTTTATTAAATATCTAATATATATTATATACTATTGATAAGTCCAAATTTGTTAAAAATGACCCAACAAGTTGTGCATGTGGTATAACTTATAGTGTTAAATTAGGGTTTTTGGCTACAAATTATAACACATGCATTTCTGACCTAATAAACCAAATACTTGATAATTTGTAGGTTCAGAGGATAATCTAAGCTAAGCATATGAATAATTATATTTTTTTAGGATTTAATTAGAGTTTTTGACTTTTTGTAGAAGTGAGATGATGATCTGACAGTCGAGATTGATTGAGATTAAAATTGAAGACCAAGATCAAAGGATAGAGTCAAGGACTAAATGTCATTTATCCAAGTGAGAACAAGGATCAAGATCTTATGGCAAGAAAAGGATGAAATTTGGAGAAGTTAGAGGTAACTAAAGTGGGCCCATGCACAAGCCATGCAAAGTCCACCACCTTTGCAAGGGATGCACTTAGGTCACTGCTTTCTGCCCCAATTGAGATATCCTCTATTTCACCCAAGAAGGATTGAATCATCAATAGTTCAATTAAGAGTGTGTAGTGTGATTAAATTAGATCAATTTATTTGTTGGTTGGGGGATCAAATATTATCCATTAGTAAGCCAGAAGGAGAGGCCAAGTTAAGAATCCTAGCCAGACATCAAAGCCAAAGGGTTGAGCTACCAAGGCAAGTTAAAAGAGCTCCTAAAACTAACCATGAAGCTATGCCAAATGAGCTCTGAAAGCAAGCCATCAAGCCTCATGATCCAAGCTACATGGATGGCCACAATTGGAGGAAAATGTAAAGAAATATGCTTGGGATTTTAAGGGTTATTTTGAAGATATTTGAGAAAAAATCCAATTGGGTAAGGTAGCATATGGACCAATAGGAAGAATCCCCTCCATTTTGGTTATTTTTCTCATTTTTTTTCTCACTTTCCACCTCACCATACAGAACCACTACAAATTTTGCACTTTCCCACCAAGGAGTCCCACCTTTATAAAACCCTCCCTCCTTGCTGAACTCCCATTTCAACTAGCCGATAAATCTTGGCATGCCATCTAACATATCCAACCAATCCCCACCTTCTCAGGAAGTCACCTGGCCACCCACCTCACCATCCTTGTCTTTTCCCTCTTTTCTTCTTCTCTTTCCATCTCTCCACATGAACTACACTGAAGGAAGGAAGTTCCACTTGAAAAACTCACAAAATAAGAGCATTCTCCCTTTCTAATCCCATTCATTCCACCTCAGTCAACCATCTTCCTAAAACACTGCCCATTGACCTCTTTCCACCTCACCATTCTTTATCATCTCTTTTCTACTTTCTCCAACTCTCCTTTCCAAATCTTATATTTCCAAAGACCTCTCCATGATGTTCAATGATTTTACTTGATTCTTACCTCTCACTTTGTTCCTTATATCCTTGACCCTAGAGTCTACAACTCTCTTGTAGTAACAACTAAAGGATAATAGCCATTAGATCAAGTCCTTGCACATCTTTTGTCATTAAGTTGCTTGCCTATTCCATTATTTATTCTCCACCGCCCCCTATTTTTCATTAGATCTTACTTGATTTCCATGCAAGCTTAATTACTATTGATGTTAGAGATTGAGGAATTGTTTTAGGTTGCTTTTGGGATTCAGGAAGGGTTTGAACACCTCTTGGAGAGTGTGCAACACACATGTATACAAGCTACTTCAATCAATAAATTTTTTTTTACAATATCGATTGTGCAATGTTTGATGGATGTTTTATGTGCTAAACTTTGGATTCCCATGGCTGTTAAGATGCCCATTCCATGATTAAATTCCTTGTTCTTCAATGCTTAGACTCCATGTGATTGGTTTTAGGTTTAATTTCAATAAAAAATCTAATAAATCACACATTTGAATCTTATGCATAACCCCATGGCTCATGTGGATGATCTTGATGTGTGATCCCTTAGATTTGTTGGTTGTTTCTTAAGTTTACATGCCTTAGTTAAAGTTTCATTCATGTTGCCCATGTTTGATTAATTTATATATTAGTTTATGAATATTTTCATGTTCATTCATGTATCTTAATTATATAGTTTCATGATTCTTCATAGCTTATTTTTACAGATATCACTTGTTTTGCTATTTCCATAAGCATCACATGATTTTATTTCTTAGTTTAGATCATTTTTAGGTTTAATTTACATATTAGGTAAGTTTTATATTAATTCTTTTAGTTTTTAGAAAGTACTTAATTTGAAAACTTATTAATTCCATGCATTTTAATTTCCATATTTAGTCTAGTTTAAAATCTAAACCATGTTGGCTAGGTTAAATAGTTTAAGTAACGACCCACTAATCTGACAAATTAATTCGATTCATCATGGGATTGACTTCCATCACATGAATCTACTACAATAAATTCATGTGCGTGTGAGTTTAACTTAAAAACACAACAAGTTTTTGATAGTATTACTAAGGAATCACAATAGAATTGTGTAGTGAACCTCACTTAGATTATTCACCTCTAGTCTAGGTTTAGGGTGCATTAGTTTAGGATTTTCATCATTTTTGCATTTTATTGCCATTTTTCCCTTACTGGCCATATTTGTTTTATGTTTATGTTAGATAAATCAACGAAGGAGTGGTGGAATCTTGTGGGCCAAGGCTTCATCAACATATATTAGATTTTTATTATTTCCTAGATTAGGATTTGAGTGAAATTATTGTGAGGCCCATTTTAATTTTAATTTTATTTAAATTTTTAAATGGATTGTAATAATACAGGACAAGTGTGGGGTACAGTGGCCCATACTTGATCATCATTGAAACTCTCACTCTAAGCAAATTTCACCCCTTTATTAAATAGCATATAGGTAGCCATTACTTTGGTTTTTGTACCGCATTGCACGTTTAATTGCATTATGGTGGAATGTATCACATTGACAGTAAGGGTCCCACAGGAACCTTCATAAGATAATGACTGGATTACATCACTAGATCCATAGACTACTTAGGTAAGTAAATCAAATCCTTATATTTTTGCAATCCCAGTACCTGAATGTAATTTAAAATCAAATAGAAAGAGACTTAGGGTTTTCAAGCACGTAGGAACCTTTGGTTAGGTTTATTGTCACTCTCGTGGCTTCTAAGCATTTGGTTATAGTGGGTGTCTAAAAATCTAAGTAATTTTTCCATGTCTTCCATTGATGTTGGTTGAGGTCTAAATGCCTCCTGACATGAGGATTGCATTAACCACTTTAGAACAGAACCTCACTAGTAAGTAGTAGTCTAGCTTGGGTAAAAGGAGCTGTCTAGATTTAGGTCTAAACTTTACCACCCTTTACATTAATCATAAAACATCTCATGAGCTCATTAGCAAGCTATTAGGATTGGTTTTGAATCATTTAGATTTTAGACTAGCATTTAGGTTGCATTATATAGTTATGGTTGCCCATTAGAAAAATAAAAAAGTACTCATTTTCTGCATACGATGATTTGTTTCATTGTATATAAAGTTGAGAATGAAGGCCGATCAAGAAGTGGATCGAGTTGATGGATTAGATACAAAAATGGATAGAAGAAATAGTATGGAAAGTGAATTGCTTAGGATGATGGCATCAAGGCAAGTCGCCTAGTAGCTTCAGTACCATAATGACAATACCTATTCTGAACCTCGATATTTCACTTCTTCATGGCCATCAAGCTCCACATGCATTGAATACTATGACGATATAGTGGATGCACCCAATGCCTTCACATACCCTAGCAATAACTACTATCCTATGGTAGACTATCAAAATGGATGAGCTAGGCATAAAAAAAAACCATGGTCTCAAGATTATCAACCATACCAAGAGGAACAAACATGCAACCCTAACATGATTATCAAGAATATCACGGACAACAATCATGGGTTCAACTTGCCCAGTCCTTTCTTAGCACCCCAATGCCACAGCAATACCAAACCAATGTTGTTTCTTCTACAACATGAAAAACAATCATTAGAAGAGAATATGCAGTGACTTAGTGAATTAATGGATCAAAATTTTGTTGCACTTAAAAATGGAACTAAGGAAATGAAATAAATTAGGGAGGAGAGTGAAAAATAACTTGAAAGAATTTTAAGGTAGGAATTGCTAATTCTTGTTGAATTTTAGAGTTTTTCACCAACCTTGACTATTGATATTGATGATAAAATGGAAATATCCTATGATTATTCTGAGCCACAAAGTCCACATTCATCCATAGAAACCTCCAAGTCATATCTACTTCAGCAATATTCTACTTCTTGTTACAATTTTGATGAAGGGACTTCCATTCATGAAGAGAATGAAGCCATAAGAACATCCAACCTTGATCCTTTAGAATCATGTCCTTCTTATTTTTATGAATTTGATGAAGATATATCAATTGAGGGGGTGAATGAGTTTTTGGATATTGTGCCTTTGATGGACACTTCTCAATGGCAAGCTAGAGTAGAAACCCCTATAGAGCTTGGAATATAAATTGAGCCTTGAAATGTAAAAGACGTACTTGATTGGGACCTACTGAACTTATTTGACCAATCCCAAGATAGTAATATGGGGCCACCTAAAACCCTACTTATGCTAGCTGAATAGGAAGAAGAAGAGTCAGGTTATGTACTGGTCCCACATGAACCAACTCTAGAGTACACCTTAGAAGATAACCACTATTTAAGCCAAACCATGTCCCTACCTTTAGTAACATGAGAAAAAACTTTTAGGGAAATGCAAAGTTCACTTATACCCCTATTTCTAAACAATGTAAGGGAAATGGAGGAAAAAGATGGATTTAACATAATGGTCAATGTTATTCCTAAATTTGGTCTAGATTGGGCAATTCATCTTGAATTAATCATAAGAAAGTTAAATTCATGTTAGATTAAGATGTGATTGAGTTACTAACACCTAAATTTTCTAGGTGGAGAAATTACATTGGCTACTATGAAATACTAAAAATTGGGGATCATGAATGTGCCACACTAAATATAAAATCATGGTGATCTCCTATTTCATATTGTTACCACCACCATAATTTTCAAGTTGGAGGAAATATATAGACTACCACAAGATTCTAAAATAGCCTGAGAAATCTTGCTGATTTCATTGTTAGGTTAGGAAAAATTAGATTTATTGGTTAGATCTAGAATGAGGGTTGGGTAGAGTAGTTATAAGATATGTCTGATTGAAGAAGTTAAACTTAGCGCTCACTAGGAGGCAACCCAGGATGATTTTTTTAGAAAATCTTAGTGTTCTACTTCATCCATTCAATTTTTAGGTGTCCTATATCTAATATATATTATTATTGAGAGGTATCCAAACTTGTATAAAAATCACACAATTAGTTGCCCATATATTGTAACTTATAGTGATAAATTAGGGTTTTTGGCCAAAAATGATAACACATGCATTTTTGACTTAATAAGTCAAATATTTGATAATTTGTAGGTTCAGAGGCTAACCTAAGGTAAGTATGTGAATAATCATATTTTTTTAGATTTATTTAGATTTTTTGTAGGAAGCAAGATGATGATCCGACAGTCAAGATCGATTGAGATGAAAATTGGATATCAAGATCAAAAGATCAAGTCAAGGCCTAAATGTCATTAATCCAAGTGAGATTAAGGATCAAGATCACCTTAAAGCAATCAAAGGATGGAATTTGAGAAGTCAAAGGTGATTAAAGTGGGCCCATGCACAAGCCATGCAAAGTCCACTACCTTTGCAAGGGATGCACTTAAGCCACCCAAGCCATCTAGGCCAGGAGGGAGAGGACAAGCTAAGGAGTCAAGCTAGATATCGAAGCTAAAGGGTTGACCGACCAAGCCAAGCCAAATGAGCTCTTAAATCAAGACATCAAACCACTTGAGCAAAGCTACATGGAAGGCCATGATTGGAGGAAAATCTAAATAAATATCCATAGGATTTTAAGGGTTATTTTGAAGATATTTGAGGGAAAATCTAATTAGGTAAGTTAGCATATGGACCAATAGGAAGAACCCCTTTCATTTTTCTTATTTTTATATGGTTTTCTCATTTTTTTCTCACTTTCCACTACACCATACAAAACAATTATGAATTTTTCACTTCCCACCAAGGAGTCCCACCTTTGTAAAATTCTCCTAGCTTCCCAAACTTTCATTTCAACCACCCAACCAATCCTAGAGTGCCACCTAAATTATCCAAGTAAACCCCATGATCTAAGGAAACCACCTCGGCCCCCACATCACTCCACCTGAACTACACTCAAGGAAGGGAGTTCCATGTGGAACACCTACAAATAGGAGCTTTCTCACTTCTAATCCCATTCATTCCACCTAAGTCAACCATCTTCCTAAACCACTACCCAGACACCTCTTTTGACCTCACCCTTGTTTATTATCTCTTTTCTAATCTCTCCAACTCTCCTTCCCACTTCTTTCTATTTCCAAAGACCCCTCCACAATTTTTAGAAGGGAAATTTGGCCGTCATAAAAAATGGGGTCTCCCACCTTATCCCCCACTCAAGTGTCACATGATTACCCTATATCTAGAGATGATCTTAACCCTTAGATCTTCCCTCTTATTCTCTAACTTAGGCAAGTTAGGGAGGCCCAAAATACATAAAAGAGTGTACACTTTCCATGTGAAAAAAAGTTGGAGAAGGGGAGATGGCCTCCTCCTAAGAAGGAGGTGTCTCCACCCTTCCCACCTTCTTAAAGTTGCAATGTGATTCTCCATTGTTGCAGCCTATTCCTCGAAGAATTCCATGCCTCTGCCTTTGGTTTTTCTCTCCTTGTTTTCTTCTTCTAAGATCAGATTAGATGATTCCTTTAATCCTTGCTTCACTGTCATTGTTTTATTGCTTTTTTTGTTCTTGATTCTGTGCTTAGTTTCCTAGGATTCTTGTCTTATTTTACTTGATTCTTACCTCTTACTTTTTTCCTTAGATCCTTGATTCAAAAGTCTAAAACTCTCTTAGAATGATAGCCAAGAGAGAATAGCCATTAGATAAAGTCCTTGCTCATCTTTGTCCTTAAGCTTCTTTCCCATGTTGTGCTTTCTTCTTCAATTTTTCACGTTGTTTTTCCTTAGATCTTCCTTGATTTCCATGCAAGCTCATTGATGATTGATGTTAGATATTGAAGAATTATTTTAGGTTGTCTTTGGAATTTTAGAAGGGTGCACACATCTCTTGGCGTGTGCGCATCGCACATGTATACAAACTACTTCAATCAATGAAAGCTTTATTTTAATACCAATTGTGCAATGTTTGATGGCTGTTTTATGTGCTTTAAGTTTAGTTTTTCATGGCTCCTAAGACATCCATTCCATGCTTAAATTCCATGTTGTTCCATGCTTAGACTCCACATGATTTTTTTATGGTTTAATTGCAATGGAAAATCTAATGAATCACACACTTGAATCATGTGCATAACCCCATGGTTCGTGCACATGATCTTGATGTGTGATCCCTTAGATTTGTTGGTTTTTTTTCTCTTAAGTTTACTTGCTTAGTTAAAGTTTCATTCATGCTTCCCATGTAAGATAAATTTACATATTATTTTATGCATATTTTCATGTTCATTCATGCATCTTAATTATATTGTTTCATGCACTCTTTATAGCTTAATTTCATGGATATCACTTGTTTAGTTGCTTCAATAAGTTTCACATGCTTGCATTTATTAGTTTAGATCATTGTTAGGTTTATTTTGCATATTAGGTTAGTTTTAGATTAATTCCAATATTAGTTTTTAGAAAGTTCTAAATTTAAAAACTTATTAATTCCATCCATTTTAATTCCCATCTATAGTCCACTTTAAGTAATGACCCACTAATCTGACAAATTTATTCGATTCTTTGTGTGATCGACCTCCTTTGTGTGAATTTACTATAGTTAATTTGTGCGCTTGAGAGTTTAACTTAAAATTCATAATAAGTGCTTGTCACCATTGCCGAAGAATTGCAACAGAGCTATGTAGTGAACCTCACTTAGATTATATACCTCTGGTCTAGGTTTAGGGTGCATTACTTTAGGATTTTCATAATTTTTTTGTATTTTGTTGCCATTTTTCCTTATCGGCCATAATTTTTGTTTTTTGAATGAGAGAAATCGGTGAATGAGTAGCAACAATCTTGTGTGCTAAGGCTTGATAAACATAGATTAGGTTTTATTGCTTTCCTAGATTAGGATTTGAGAAAAATTGTAGGGAGGCCCATTGTAATTTTCATTTTACTTAAATGGGTTGTAATAGTATAGGACAAGTATGAGGTATGGTTGCCCACACTATCATCAACAAAACCCTCACTGTAAGCAATTTTCACTCCTTTTAAATTTTCTAGTATAAAGTGTATTTAAAATTTCATTTATGATGGTAGTGTAAATCATATAGATTATGGTCATGCATTGATATATGTTGCATAATATTTAGGGTTATTGCATTAGTAAGAACCTATGTAAGAGAGGTTAGCCTGAGCTCAACTATAACAAAAGCATAGGTTGCATGGTTATAGTGTCCTATCTGTTAAAGTGCTTGACCCTTTCTTAAATAACATATAAGTAGGTATTAGTTTGGTTTTGTACCACATTGCATGTTTAATTGCTTTATGGTGGAATGTATCACATTGATAGTATGGGCCCCACAGGAACCCTCATAAGATAAGGATTGGATTTCAGCACCAGATCCTTAGCCTACCTAGGTAATTAAATCAAATTCTCACATGTTTGTAATAGCAGCCCTTGAACATAGTTGAAAATCAATTAGAAAGAGACTTAAGCTTTTCAAGCTCGTAGGAACCTTTTTGAAAGGTTAGGTCGATTATCACTCTAGTGGCTTCTCAGCATCATGGTTATAGTTGGTGTTTAAAAATCCAAATGATTTTCCCTCACCTTCTATTGATGTTGGTTGAGGTCTAAATGGTTCCTGACATGAGGATTGTACTAACAACTTTAGAGCATAACCTAACTGATACGTAGTAGTCTAGCTTAGATGAGTAGAGGAGCTATCTAGATTTAGGCCTAAACACTATCATCCTACACATTAATCTAATAACATCTCATGATCTGGTTAGCAAGTTATTAAAATTGGTTGTGCATCATTTAGATTTAGGAAAATTATTTAGGTTGCATCATATAGTTGTCCACTAGAAAAAAGTATTCATTTATTGTATACAATGATTTGTTTCATTGTATATAAAGTTGAGAACGAAGGCCTATCAAGAAGGGGATAGAGTTGATAGATTAGATACATCAATGGATAGGATAGATAGTATGAAAAGTCAATTGATTAGGATGATTGCATTTAGGAAAGTTTCTTAGTAGCTTCAATATCATAATTACTATACCGATTCTAAACCTCCATATTCCACTTCTTCATGGTCATCAGGCTCCACATACAATGAATACTATTCGGAGACAATGGATGCACCCAATGCTTTCATATACCCTATCAATAACTACTACTTGAGATAGACTATCAAAATACATGGGCTAAGCATAATGAGCAATTGTGTTCTATAGATTATCAACCATACGAAGAAGAACCAAAATGATACCACTCCTAATAACCTTACCATGATTATCAACAATATCATTGTCAACCATCAAGGGTTTCAACACCCTATGCCACAGCAATACCAACCCAATGAATTTTTTCCTTTATAATATGAAAAATCATCATTAGAAGAGAATATGCAATGACTTAGTGAACTGATAGATCAAAATTTTGCTGCATGTAAAAATGGGCTTGAGGGAATAGAATAAATTAGGGAAGAGAGTGAGAAAACACTTGAAAGAATTTCAAGGTGGGACTTGCTAATACCTATTTAATCTTAGAGTTTTTCACTAACCTTAACTATTGATAGGATTGAAATATCCTAAGATTATTCTAAGCCACGAAGTCTACAACCATCCATAGAAACTTCCAACTCATATCTACTTGAGCAATATCCTACTCCTTATTACAATTATGATGAAGAGACTTCCATTGCTGAAGAGAATGAGGCTAAGGGAACATCCAATCCTGATACTCTAAAATTGTTTCTTGATTATTTTATAAATATGATGAAGACACATCAATTGAGGAGGTGAATGAGTTGTTGGATACTGTGCCTTTGATGGACACTTCTCAATGGCAAGTTAGAGCAGAAATCCCTATAGAGCTTGGAATATAAATTGAGCCTTGAAATGTAAAAGGCATAGTTGATTGGGACTTATAGACCTTATTTGAACAATCCCAAGAAAGTAATATAAGGCCATATGAAACCCTACTTTGCCAATTGAACAGGAAGAAGGAGAGTCAGTTATAGTGGTCCTATATCAACCAACTTGAGGGTACACCTTAGAAGATAACCACGGTTTAAGCCAAACCATGTCCTTGCCTCCAATAATACAAGAATAGCCTTTTAAGGAAGTGTAAAGTCAACTTATAACCCTATTTTAGGACCATGCAAGGGAAATGGAAGGAAAACCTGAATTTACTATAATGGTCAAAGTTGTTCCCAAATTTGGTCCAGATTGGGACAATTCATCTCGAATTAGTCCTAAGAAAGTTAAATTCATGGCAGTTCAAGATGTCATTGAGTTACCACTGCCTAAATTTTTGAGGTGGAGAAATTATATTGATTGAAATTAAATACTAAAGATTGGGGATCATCAATGTGTCCCACTTAAATTAAAATTGTGGCAATATACTATGTAGTATTGTTACCACCACCAAAACTTTCAAGGAGGAGGAAATATATAGACTATGATGAGATTCTGAATGGCATGAGAAATCCTGCCCATTCCATTGTTAGGTTATAAAAATTAAGTTAACTAGTTAGATTTGGAACTAGGCCAAGGTGGAGTAGTTATAAGATATGTCTAGCTGAAGATATTAAACTTAGCGCTCACTAAGAGGCAACCTAGGGTTTTTTAAAGAAAATCTCAGTCTTCTACTTCACCCATTCATCATTTAGGTGTTCAATATATAATATATATTATTGATAAGTATCCAAACTTGTATGAAAATCACCCAATTTGTCACCCATGTGTTGTAACTTATAGTGTTAAATTAGAAGTTTTGGCCAAAAAATATAACCCATGCATTTCTGACCTAAGAAACCATATATTTGATAATTTGTAGGTTTAAAGGGTAATATGATGTAAGTATGTGAATAATCATATTTTTATAGGATTTTATTATTTTTTTTGAATTTTTGTAGGAAGTAAGATGATGATCTGAAGATGAGATCGATTAAGATGAAAATTGGAGATCATGATCAAAATATTAAGTTAGGGCCTAAATGTCATCAATCCAAGTGAGATCAAGGAACAAGATCACCTTAAAGGCATGCAATAGATGGAATTTCAAAAGTCAAAAGTGACTAAAGTGGGCCCATGCACAAGCCAAAGTCCACCACCATTTCTTGGGATGCACTTATGTCACGCAAGCCAAGTAGGCCAAGAAGGAGAGCATAAGCTAAGGAGCCTATTCAGACATCAAAGAAAGGATTGATTGACCAAACCAAGTCAAATGAGCTCTCAAAGTAAGCAAGTAGGCCACATGAGCTAAGCTACATGGAAGGCCATGATTGGAGGAAAATTTAATAAAATATCCATGGAAATTTAGGGGTTAATTTGAAGATATTTGACGAGAAATCCAATTGGGTAAGGCAGCATATGGACCAATAGGAAGAACCCCATTAATTCTTCTTATTTTTCTATGTTTTTCTTAATTTTTTCTCACTTTCCACCTCATCATATAAAACCATTACGAATTTTGTACTTTCTCACCAAGGAGTCCCACCTTTATAAAATTCTACCACCTTCCTCAACTCCCATTTCAACAAGCCAACCAATCCTAGAGTTCCACCTAACCTATCTAAATAATCCCCACCTTCTTAGGAAACCACCTTGCCACCTACCTTACTCCACCTGACCATCTCTATCTTTTATCTCTCTTCTTCTTCTCTTTCCACCTCTCCTTGTAAACTACACTCATGGAAGGTAGTTCCATGTGAAAATCCTACAAAATAGGAGTTTTTTTCCCCTTTTAATATGATTCATTCCACCTAAGTCAACCATCTTCCTAAACCACTACCCTATCACCTCTTTTCACCTCTCATTTCTTTTATTATCTCTTTCTTTCTCTCTCCAGCTCTTCTTCCCACTTCTTTCTATTCCCAAAGACCCCTCTAGGACTTTTATAAAGGGAGATGCCCCCTCCTAAAAAATGTCGTCTCGCACATTATCCCCCTCTTAAGTGTCACATGTTTACCCTAGATCTAGAGATGACCATAATCTTTAGATCTTCCTTCTAATTCTCCACCTTAGGTAAGTTAGGGACGGCCCAAAATACATAAAAGAGGGCACACTTTTGACAGGAAAAAAAATTGGAGAAGGGAAGATCACCCTCTTCTAAGAAGGAGCTATCTCTACCTTCCCCTCCTTATTAAAGCCCCATCATGA
This sequence comes from Warburgia ugandensis, assembly GCA_035236585.1. Taxonomy (NCBI): domain Eukaryota; kingdom Viridiplantae; phylum Streptophyta; class Magnoliopsida; order Canellales; family Canellaceae; genus Warburgia; species Warburgia ugandensis. The sequence continues at coordinate 43,341,876 of CP141134.1, forward strand.
ATCTCCATTATTGTAGCCTCTTCGTCTAAGCCCTCCTCATAGAATCCACTAATTTTTTTGGCATTTTCTATTGTGAAATGAGGTTATATTGAGAAATGAACCAATGGGACCTGATTGCCTCATTATGATCAATAAGATGGTCGGCATGATCATCGATTTGAGCCACCACTTTCTCCGGTGAATAGCATCTCCCCTACATGCCATATCCCTCCATTTTCTCCTACTCGCTAGCATTAAATCTAAGGTAAGTATATGTAATCATAATTTTTGAAATTTAATTAGAGTTTTTGACTTTTGTATGAAGAAAGATAAATGATTTGATAGCAGAGATCGATTGCTATGAAAATTGAAGACCAAGATCAAAAGATCGAGTCAAGGCCTAAATTTCATCAATCCAAGTGAGACCAAGGATCAAGATTACCTTGAGGCAAGGAAAAGATGGAATTGAAGAAGTCAAAGGTGACTAAAGTGGGCCCATGCACACGCCATGCAAAGTCCACCACCTTTGCATGGGATGCAATTAAGTCACCCAAGCCATGTAAGCCAAGAAGGAGAGGACAAGCTAAGAAGCCTAGCTAGACATCAAAGCCATAGGTTTGAGCCACCAAGCCAAGCAAAAAGTTCTTCTAAAGCTAGCTATGAAGTCAAGCCAAATGAGCTCTCAAAGCAAGTCATGAAGCCACATGAGCCAAGCTACATGGAAGGTCATGATTGGGGGAAAATCTAAAGAAATATCCTTGGGGTTTTAAGGCCCAATGTCATTCTCCATCATTGTAGCCTCTTCCTCCCAGCATTTCATGACTCTTCCTTTAGCTTTTCTGACCTTTTTTTCTTATTCAAAGATGAAGTTGGATGATTTCCTTTAATCCTTGATTTGTTGTCATTGTTTTATTGCTTGTTTTGCTCTTGATTCCATGCCTTAGTTTCCTAGCTTTCTTGTCCTGTTTTCCTTGATTCTTACCTCTTACTTTGTCCCTTAGATCCTTGATTCTAAAGGTTACAACATTGCAGTGACAGCCAAGAGAGCATGGCCATTAGATCAAGTCCTTGCTCATCTTTTGTCCATAAGTTTCATGCCCATTCCATGCTTTCTTCAACAATTTTCCCCCTTATTTTTCCTTAGATCTTCCTTGAGTTCCATGAAAGTTTACTTAAGATTGATGTTAGAGATTGAAGAATTAGCTTAGGTTATTTTTGGGATTCAAGAAGGGTGCACATACCTCTTGGAGAGTGACAACAACACGTGATCAATTGTTCAATGTTTGATGGCTGTTTTATGTGCTTTAAATTTGGTTTCCCATGGCTGTTAAGATGTCTATTTCATTTTCAAATTCTGTGTCATTGCATGCTTAGACTCTATGTGATTGATTTTAGGTTTAACTGCAATTGAAAATCTAATGAATTACACACTTGAATCATGTGCATAACCCCATGGTTCATGCTCATGATCTTGATGTGTGGTCCCTTAGGTTTGTAACTTGTTTTGCTTATGTTTACATGCCTTAGTTAAAGTTCATTCATGCTGCCCGTGTTAGATTAATTTAATATTAGTTCATGCATATTTTCATGTCCATTCATTCATCTTAATTATATTGTTTCATGCATTCTTTACAGCTTAATTATATTGTGTAGTGAACCTCACTTAGATTATTTACCTCTAGTCTAGGTTTAGGGTGCATTAGTTTAGGATTTTCATCATTTTTTACATTTTATTGCCATTTTTCCTTATTGAGAGAAATCAACAAAGGAGTAGCAATCGTATGGGCCAAGGCTTTATCAATATAGATTAGGTTTTTATTGCTTTGCTAAATTTTGATTTGAGTGAAATTGTAGCAAGGCACATTATAATTTTTAAATAGGTTGTAATAATATAGGACAAATATGGAGTATGGTGGTCCACACCCCATACTTGATCATCATTGAAACCCTCCCCATAAGTAATTTTCACCCCTTTTTAATTTTCTAGTATAAAGTGCATTTAGTATAAAATTGCATTTGTGATTATAGTATAAAACATTAGATTAGGCTTATGCATTGATATATGTTGCATACCATTTAGGGTTATTGCATTAGTAAGCACCTAATTAACAAAGGTTAGCTTGAGCTCAGCTATAACCAAAGCATAGGTTACATGGTTATAGTTTGGTTTTCGTATTGTGTTACACATTCAATTGCTTTATTGTGGAATGTGTCACATTGATAGTAAGGTCCTTACAAGAACCCCCGTGAGATAAGGACTAGATTTCATGACTAGATCCTTGGACTACCTATATATTTAAATAAAATCCTCATATGTTTGCAATCCTAGCCTTTGAATGTAGTTTAAAATGAAGTAGAAAGAGACTTAGGTTTTTTAAGCTTGTAGAAACCTTTTTGAAAGGCTAAACCTATTGTCACTCTAAGGGCTTCTATGCATCGTGATTATAATGGTGTTTAAAATTCCAACTGATTTTCCCCCACTTTTTGTTGATGTTAGTTGAGATCTAAATACCTCTTGACATGAGGATTATAGTAACCACTTTAGAGCATAACCTAACTGGTAAGCAGTAATCTATCTTGGATAAGAGAATGAGCTATCTCAATTCAGGTCTAAACCACTACTAGATAGGGAACTTTTAATGTCGATTAAAAAGGATAATCAAAGTCACTTACTAAGCAACTTCTATTGAGGTGACTTGGAAAGTCAAAAACTTTTAAAGTTGTTTAGGTAAATGACTTTAAAAATAAAGTAGATTTTAAGTCACATAAACAAATGACTTTAAAATTCACAAATCTTAAAGTCGTTTAGTCTAAGCTACTTCAAATGTATTTAAAATTTGAAGTTGCTTAGCCTAAACGACTTCAAAAGCCCAACCTTTTTGATGGAATTTTGAAGTCGCTTAGCCTAAATGACTTCTAAAGTTGGTGACTTTTGAAGTTGTTTTTATATAAGCGACTTCAAAAGCCCAACCTTTTTTATGGACTTTTGAAATTGCATACCCTAAACTACTTCAAAATTTAGGACTTTTGAAGTCACTTAGCACTAAACAACTTCAAAACATGGTGACTTTTGAAGTTAGTTTTACCTAAGTGACTTCAAAAGCCCAACATTTTTTATGAAATTTTGAAGTTGCTTAGCCCAAATGACTTCAAAAGCCCAGGCTTTTGAAGTTGCTTATCCCTAAACAACTTGAAAAGTTTAGACTTTTGAAGTCACTTATCCCTAAACAACTTTAAAAGTGGATACTTTTGAATTCATTTAGGTCTAAACAACTTTAAAAGTGAAAAGTTGCTTAGGATAAATGACTTCAAAAGTTTTTTTTTTCAATTTCATATCTGAGCACTACCACTTGTATGCAATTGAATGACGCACATCATATGTCTACCTGATACTCAAACAATCTTTATAAACATTCAAAACCTATTCCAATACAACATGCTTCCACTTCTTGATACCCTACCTCCTATAGGCATTGGATAACAAACATTATATACAACTAATACTTCAATCTCCACAAACATGTAGAACCAACATCCACTACAATGCATCCACATCTTTCTTGATACACTACCACTTGTGTATACATTGAATAACAAATATTCTATAGACTTGATACTTGAAACAATCTTTATAAACATGAAAAACGAAACATCATATACACTTAATACTTCATTCTCCACAAACATGAAAAACTGACATCCGCTATAATGCATCCACAGCTTTCTTAATTACTACCACCTGTGTATACATTCAATAACAAACATTCTATACACTTGATACTTCAAACAATCTTTATAAACATGACAAACCAAACATCCAATACAACACCATCCACATCTTTCTTGATACATCGAATTGTTCTTACAATGTAACACCTAATACATCTATAATGGGTACAAAACATCCAAACTTATCATTAACAATTTATAAAAGAAACTACAACACATGCATTCTCTATAACATCCACATTCACTTCATTTATAAATCCATACACATTCACATTTACTTTCCCACTATGAGTAACCCTCTTATTCTTCATCTCATAAAAGTTATATAATTCAATGAACATATTGAACACTAACTGCCACATATTTACTTCATATACAAGTTCCAAATTCACTTCATCCATACTCATTTATTCTCACACTCCAAATTTCTACTCATTCATCGCTTAAAATATATACAAACTTATATATATATATATATATATTTCAAAGAAAATAATAAAATCTAAATGAACACATACAAGTGAATGAAAAAATTACTTTATTATGTTTTTTAGGTTCATGTAGTTACTCCAAGTGATCTAATTGAAACTCATTACATACTTAGCACATTCAGTTTGTATTTCATTGAGATTTATGTTAGAGTAACTCTTCTTGTTTGCCCACTTAGAAAGCATAGCAGCTTGAAATACGACATATTAAATTAAGCTCCAACTTTTTAGCTAGATCTGTAAAAACTATAGAAAGATATAAAATTATGAGGAGTAAAAAGTGTTCTTCCTTTCTTAAATGGGAGACAAGAATACTATCGAATATGAGGGTCCTCATATATCTCAGGACATAGTACCTACACTCTTAATCAAATTGTTGTTTATGGCACTGCGCAATAAGGAAGACAAAAAAGAACCCATAAATATCATTTATAATAATGTAGGTTTAATTAGTGGTAACTTAAAGTAATTAACTATTTCATATACCTTGACATTCTTCTAAGTGACTTTTGATGGTTGTACAGTATTTGTGATATTAGCCCATTCAAACCAAAGTCTACAAATTTAAATTTCAAATGCATTATAAATGAATAACAAATTACTTATCTACACATAACATATGAAAAAAATAAATGCTTAATTATTTATAATTTCTATAATGGCGGTACAGATGTGAGATCCACAAGAACAAAAAAAGAAAGCATGCCCATCGTGCACTTCCAAAATGAGCAGCATCCAATGAGAGCTACATAGATAGTCATATGAATGGAAGTTGATAATCTCTAAGTACAAAATAAGTTGGCAAGAAAACAAGAAAATTAAAACTTACCCACTATTGTAGGGAATCATTAAGCCCTGTCCCTAAGAGAAGCAAAAGAAGCCTGGTAAATATTCCAAATACACCTCTCTATCGGCCGTTGCTTCGCCACCTCAGAAATGATACTAGGGTCAAGGAATTGGTAAAGTGTACCTTCACACTCAAAAAGCTTAGTCGCATCATTCAAGAAGCTGTATAAAAGAAATAATTATTACCTATGCCATGAAAATATAACATTTAAATATCAAATATTTTATATGAAAGTATGTGCAATACCCCATGTAGGAGACAATATGAGGGTGCTCGAGTTGATCCCATAGGCAAACTCATAATAGGTCCTCTGCCATAAGTGCCACCTCAACAATGTCCTCGGCGAGCACTCCCTGCTTGATTCATATAGGGTTGATTGTCATATTATCATTGATGAGACCATACGATTATGATCAACACTTGCCCTAAGTGTGAACTCTATGAAATTTTCTATTCCCTCCTCATATTCTTTTGATATTCTTTTCACTATCATCTAGTCATACTTATCCATTATCACAAGAAATTTAAAAAAAATCTATGTGGATACTTGTTAGACATGAAAAGATTATGTTAGGCATTTTTACAAAACATTAGTTATACAAGAATTAGAAGTATTTGAAATAACTATATTTCATGGAAATTCTCAATTAACAATGCAAAAAAGGAAAAATATGATAGACACATTCAAGAATGAAATTAACTTTAAAATGAAAAATTCCTAACCCATAACCTTGTAAAAATTCTTCAAATATGCATAATACATATGAGACAAAAAAAGAGAAACTAATCAACACTCAAAAATTGATATTAACCTCAAATTTATGAATGGCATTCCAATTCATCGGTAGGATTTGGTTTAGAGTAGTGAAACAAAAATTTGGCTTAGTTTTTGTGCATGGATCATAAACACAGACCGAAAAGGCATGGTAAAAGTCGACGAAATAACTCTTAAAACAAGTGTACAATTGAAGTCGTTTGCTACAAATGACTTGAAAAGACATCACTTATAAAGTCATTTAGCTGTAAACAACTTTAAAAGTAAGGACTTCTAAAGTTGTTTAGCTATAAACAACTTTACAAGTATGTACTTCTAAAGTTGTTTAGCTATAAACAACTTTAAAAGTATGGACTTTTAAAGTTGTTTACAAAAAACGAGTTAAAATTTTTAAAATTTTCCCATTAAATGTATATTTATTTAATTTTTGTACATTACAATACATTACATAAATTCACAATGAAATCAATTTTACAAACACAAACATATAATATATATATATATATATATACACACACACATAAACAAACACGTCAACAAGGAAATCAAATTATTTTTTGATTACATCCAATGTTACATATTATTAGATTTTATTAATATAAGATCAAAGAGTGAATATTCTCTTTTTCATCAAAATCTGGCCTAGTATTTAGGTGACACCCATTCTATCGAGAGAGAGTGTGTGTGCTTCAATTTTCTTGGCCAAAAGTTGATGCTATAACCACCACTCTTCATCAAACCCTAATTTTGGGTGAGATCCACAAATTGTAATGTTCTCCCTTTCTCCAATAGTGAGAGTTAGAGAGAGAACAATTGTCATTTGCAATGAAATCATATGTCTTTTCAAAATTAGGATGATTTAATAGACTTCTTAACCCCATCATTTGTAGTGAGAAAACCCACATGATTTACAAAATGAAAATAGAGAGAGTTAGTAACAACAAAGAAATTCATGATCAAAAGAAGTTATGGTTTACTTACAATTTCTTTTTTCATGACACAAACATTCAAAATATCCAAAATGGAAACCAAGAAGAGAAAGAGAAAAGCAAAAGGACAAAGGAGGAAGCTATCATGCCACCCATGAGAAGAAGAGGATATAGAAAAAAATGATATGCGGTTGGCTATTTATAAATGAACAAGGACTTTAGAATTCATTTAGAACTAAAGAACATTAAAAAAATATATACTTTTGAAGTTATTTAATACTAAATGACTTTAAAAGTACACATGGGAATGGACTTTCAAAGTTGTTTGACTTAAGCGACTTCAAAAGTAACTAACTTGTTCAAAAGTTTTTAACATTTGAAGTCATTTAGAATTAAATGACTTTAAAAGTTCATTCCCACATAATATAATCTTCCCACCAAATTTATTGGCATACTTTTGAAGTCACTTGTGATAAAAGACTTCAAAAGTTGTTGACTTTTAAAATTGCTTAGGTCCAAACAACTTGAAAAGTTATCAACTTTTGAAGTCATTTAATTGTAAATGATTTTAAAAGTCTTCCCTACAAAAATTTTCCACTTTGCAACATTTTTTGAAAATAAATTATAATTAAACAACTTATTAAGTCTATATTTTTAAATTCTTTTATCTCTAACCAACTTGTAAAATATTTACAAAGTCGGTAGTCAAATAAGTGATTACTTTATGCCTACTTTAAAAGCCTCGTGTGTAGTAGTGAATGCAACCACCCTACACATTAATCAAAAAGCATCTCATGAGCACATTGGCAAACTGTTAGGATTGGTTGGTCATCATTTTGATTTAGGATAGATAGTATCGAAAGTCAATAGCTTAGTATGATAGCTTCTAGGCAAGTTGCTTAATAGCCTCAGTACCATAATGATTATACCTATACTAAACCTCAATATTACACTTCTTAATGGCCATCAAACTCCTCATACAATGAATATTATCATGATTTAGTGGGTGCACCCAACGCCTTCACATACCCTAGCAATAACTACTATCTTGAGTCAGACTATCAAAATGGATGAGCTAGGAATTATAAACAACCATGGTCTCAAGATTATCAACCATACTAAGAAGAACCAACATGGTACTAACCTAAACAATCCTACCATGATTATCAAGAATATCACCATCAACCATCAAGGGTTCAACCTATCTAATCCTTTTTCAGCACCCCAATGCCACCGCAATACCAACCCAATAAGTCATTTCCTTTATAATATGAAGAACCATCAATAGAAGAGAATATGCATCGACTTAGTGAATTAATGGATCAAAATTTTGTTACACTTAAAAATGTAGCCAAGAAAATGAAATAAATTAGGGAGGAGAGTGAAAAAACACTTGAATGAGTTTAAAGGTAAGAATTGCGAGTTCTTATTGAATCTCAGAGTTTTTCACCCACCATGAATATTGATATTGTGATAAGATGGAAATATCTTATGATTATTTTGAGAAACAAATCCACAACCATCCATAGAAACCTCCAAATCATATCTACTTGAGCAATATCATGCTCCTTGTTACAATTAGAAACTTCCATTAATGAAGAGAGTGAAGCCATAGAAACATCAAACCATGATCCTCTAAAATAGTATCTTGTTTATTTTTATGAATTTGATGAAGACACATCAATTGTGGAGGTGAATGAGTTGTTGGATATTGTGCCTTTGATGGACACTTCTCAATGGCAAGTTAGAGTAGAAACCCCTGCAGAGCTTGGAATACAAATTGAGTCTTGAAATGTAGAAGACATACCTGAATGGGACCTATAGACCTTATTTGAACAACCCTAAGAATAAATTCATGGTAGTTTAGGATGTAATTGAGTTACCATGTCTAAATTTTTGAGGTAGAGAAATTATATTGAGTAGTGTGAAATACTAAAGATTGGGGAACATCAATGTGGTCCCCCTGAATTTAAAATCATGGAGATCTATTGTGTCATATTGTCATCACCACCAGAAATTTCAAGGTGGAGGAAATAAATAGACTACCACAAGGTTTTGAAATACCGTGAGAAATCTTGACCATTTCATTCTTAGGTTAGGAAAAATTAGGTTGATTGGTTAGGAAAAAAAATAGGGTAGGATAGAGTAGTTATAGGGTATGTCTAGCTAATGTTGTTAAACTTAGTGCTCATTGGGAGGTAACCCATAGCTTTTTTAGAAAATCTTAGTGTTTTGCATTACCAATTCATTGTTTATGTGTCCTTTATTTCAAAACATAAGGACAATATTTAATTTAGGTTGGGGGTGTAGAAATGAGATTTTTAAGTTTTTCTTGCATTTTAAAATTTTTAGTTTATTAATAGAGTTGCATAAAATTAGTTCAATCTTTTATATATATTTTTTAAGTGTATTATGAAAAAAAAAACTTGAAATATTGATTGCAGTGCTATTTTTGAACTTTAGCTTGTTAATAGAGTTGCATACAATTAGTTCAATCTTTTATCCTTTTTGTAAAGTGTTTCATGAAAACTTAAACTTGAATATGAATGGCACAGAATAGCTATATATATATATATAGTTTATGTTGAAGAGAAAATATAACTGAAAAATCCTAAAGAAGATATGCGGAGACTTATAACCCAATTGAGTTTTGAGCCATTCTTCCTTTTTTGAGGGTTATACATAAATTCAAAATGTTCTTCAGCAAACATTAATTCTTAGTTAGTCTAATTATTCTTCATCTTGGTCCTTAGTTAACCAGAGCCTTTAGCTTTCTCTAAGTTATTTTTCACTAGCTAAACCCACTAAGCCTTTAAAATATAAGCCTTTTTCTTTCTTAGCCAAACAACCTTTACCTATATTGAACTCCTATAATTTATCCATTAACCAATTGTTTTGAAAATATGTATTGAAGATTGTAGAACATCTTGAGAAAAAACATGAACAATATAATTCAAGCGATGAACATTAAAAAGGTGAAAAATAATAAGAAATTTCAAAAAGGGTATATCTAAAGTCAAGTGGAAAAGGAAATAAAAAGATAGCCAAATAAAAACAAGGATGGTCATGTGAGGAAAAATGGATAAGTTGTGAGTATATAGAAGACCTTTACATATTTTCCAAACAACCTTTGTTTGCCTTTATACTCATTCTTTTAATAACACTTACCTATGCCTATGTTTTGTCCTAATAGAAGTTCTAACTTGATCTTAGGAGAAGTATTGCTTGGATATGGTTATGAATGAGCAGGGAATTTGGTAGAGTGTAATATTTTTAATAGTTGATATCCTTTAGTGAGACCATTATCATTTTTATATGTTATCATTCTTTTGTATGAAACATGTGACATTGTTGGACTTGATAAACAATATTCTACTCACATATTAATGAGAGATTAAAACCTTTTTGAGTGACTTCTTTCAAGTATCAAGTATATCCTATGAGAATTGAAGCCAAAGGATACATTTAGATGGTAATTTAGGTTATATTTGACCTGTAGACTATCATTATATATTAGCAATAACACACACCCACCTTCTGAAGTTTAATATAATAATGGGATATCTTTAGCATAAGGGTAAGATTTTGAACCTTTTTATTCATCTTTATTACCAGGCTAAAGTTAGGCACTTAATAGAAGCTAAACAAAAGAAAATGTTCTTAGATGAATAAAGGATTTTCATAAAAAAAATTGAGAATTTTGTATGTATATTCATTACAAACCCACACAAAGCATAACTTGTCCACTAGGGGTTTAAGGGCTTGTTGCATAAGATTAATACAATTGTGAGTACCTACGAAAATAGCAACCATTTTGTTTTTCATGATTTTTTTCATGTTTTTCTTAGGACTAGCAAAATGCTGATTGGTTGGATGTGTGTGATAAGTGTCCAAATTTGTATAAAAATCTTCCAATTAGATTCCCATGTGTTGTAACTTATACCATTAAATTTGGTTTTTTGGCCAAAAATTATAACACATGCATTTCCTACCTAATAGATCTCAGAGGCTAAGCTGAGGTCAGTATGTGAATAATCATACTTTTCTATGATTTATTATAGTTTTTGATTTTTTGTAGTAAGCGGGATGATGATTCGACAGCTGAGATCGATTGAGACGAAAATTGAAGATTAAGATCAAAAGATAGAGTCAAGAACTAAATGTCATCAATCCAAGTGAGATCAAGGATTAATATTGCCTTAAGGCAAGCAAAGTATGGAATTGGAGTTGTCAAAGTTGACTAAAGTGGGCCCACGCACAAGCGACACAAAGTCCACCACCTTTACATGGGATGCACTTAAGCCACCCAAGCCATGTATGCCATGAAGGAGAGAACAAGCTAAGGAGCCTAGTCAGCCATCAAAACCTAAGGGTTGAGCCACCAAGCACAACCAAATGGGTCGCTAAAGCCATCCATGAAGCCAAGCCAAATGAGCTCTCAAAGCAAGCCATCAAGCCACATGAGCCAACCTACATAGAGGGCCATGATTGGAGGAAAATTTCTAGAAATATCCATGAGAATTTAAGCACTATTTTGAAGATATCTGAGAGAAAATCCAATTGGGTAAGGTAGCATATAGACCATTAGGAAGAACCCCTTAATTTTTCTTATTTATCTATGTTTTTCTCATTTTCCTCCTCACCATACAAAACCATTACAAATTTTCACTTTCCCACCAAGGAGTGTGACAACCCGAATTTTTGTAACACATTTTGTAATACATTTTTCAAAGGCAGGGCGCCCTTGGTGGTAAAACAATTTTCACAAACAATGCAACGAAATTGTTTTTCTTTTAAATTCATTTGTAACAAAACCTAAGCCTCACCTCAATGTACATAATACACATAGACATTTCGTATATAATAAAATTTTATTGAATACCAGGAATCATCTAGTAGTTCACTTTACATAGTCCCTGTATTACAATTACAATCCATTATCCAAATACAATCCAAATTACAAAGGATGTAGCCTGATTACACAATCTTCAAGGGAAATACCCTAATCAGTCTTACAACTTTGGAGTCTTCAAGCTTTACATCCTTAAGTCTCCTTTCCTGTATTTGAGATATTGTAAACATTCAAACATTTACAATATCTCAGCAAGCTATGCTTGGTAGGGGATACAAAAATATACTACTTCACTAATATAAGAGTACATACCTCAATCATCATTCTATCATGTATATCCACTCATGGATCATCTCATCATAGAGTATATACATCATTTATGTAGTATAGGGTAAACCCATTAAAATGGTGAAAATACTCAAAATTTGTTCCTTCCCATGGCTATACTCCCACTTAAATGATCAATATTTAACCAAATCTCATATGGGGATTTTCTCTCCAAGAACTCATGTAATTTTATCATATTTAGAATCTCATAATGGCATGGCATTTCACTATGCCTATCATATAATGCAAAATACTCAATGACTATTATGCAACAGTGTAAATCCATATAGTGCGCCTGGATAACTGCATAATAATCCACTAATACCAACTATGAAAATAACAAAATCCATGTCTGCGTGAGCAAGGACCATGGCTGTCACAAGGGCGCCCTTCTCATGATTGCCCCACCCAACCTTTAACCTCTCTTTGGGCATGGTATCCATCATATCATACATTTTAGGAAGCAGGTGGCTAAACCCTCATAACTTCCCTAGCATAGCATCCTTAGGCCTATGCTTGTATAAAATAAAATCACAAGCCACCATGCTTGTATGTAAAATACATTATACATATGAGACAATGTGTCTGTTTAACTTAAGCTAAAATATTTTCTTTGCCCTATTCTTAGGGTTTCTTAGTCCACACATGTCATTAATTTCTCATTGTTTGATTCAATCATTAGATTGGATTAGTTGGATGGATGATGGGGTTGGATCATTTGATTGGATCATTATTGTTCTAAGGTACCAGGTATACTTATATCATGAAGGTCTATAATTCTAGATAGAAGATCATGTATATATATATACATATGAATCTTTAATACATTCTTGTACATCCACCTACCTCAAAGTGGTATTCACTTTACATTGTCCATCATGGTCTTGATTTATACATCTCAAGTGGTATTCACACCATATTGTCCATTATGGTCTTGATTCATACACCTATCAAACCATACGTATAAAGTTATTCCTTTATACATGTATTCTTTCTACATGTATTTGGGTTATCCTATGAGGGATACCCTAATTTTCCTTGAATCATATATGATCAAGGTTTCAAACCTTCTAAGTTCACAATCTACACTATAAGTAAAATCATAGAACAATATTATACTCTACATTATATTTCTTTTCTTTTTGTTTATGATCCTTCAAGATCTCTCTTGGATCTTGTTTGATCTTCCTTATCTTATTTAAAATTTTATTATTATTAGGGTTAGATAATTTGCTAACCTTTTATAATCTTATTATTATTTCTCAACTAGTTACTATTTTACTAAATTGAGGATAATTTATTCATCTCTAAATCTAGATAGCTCCTCTTATTTCCAATTGGCCAAGGTTTACCAAATGCATGCCATTCCCAATGTGGTTAATTCAATCCTAATGTAAGGAGGTGTTTAGACCTCACAAACATCAACAGAAGGTGGAGGGACAGTGTGGCTCATTAGAAACCCCCTTAACTATGATGAATAACATGAAATGGTATAGCCTTGGCCCATCCTTCAATAAGGTCCTATGAGCTCATAACCCTAAGTTTTATTTATACTTGATTTTAATTAATTCCATGAACATTACTATGTCATTCATGGAGGTTTATTATGCTCCTAAGATGGGCCAAGGAAATGGAAAATCTACCCCTTACTATAATTATACTTCAAGATGTATAAGTATTTAGTGAAGTCCATCTATATGTCATCAATTACCCCTTTTAAGATATTTTTCATAATTCTATGACTAAAAGAAATTACTCCAATAATTCTAAGAAATTTAAAGATAATCATACTAAAATTGAAAGTATTGACCTAAATTTAAATTTGCTATTAAAATAAATTAACTAATAATATTACAACATCTTATTCTATGAAATTAAAGATAATTGCACTAAAATTGGAAAATAGACATGGATCATAATTAAATCAAATTTATTGTAAAAGACAATTAATTAAGCATTTGATCAAGTTGTCCTTATGATCCAACCATCCGATTTGTCCATCTTCTAAATCTAGGGTTGATATTCCATTAAGAATGCAACCCTTGATCCTTTATGTTTCTATTTGATCCAACATCATAATAACATGATCCTAACCTTAGATTATTCAATTTATAGGTCCAATTGTCATGAGCATTCTTGATCCATCTGATCAAGGACATCCATTGAGATTTTCCCTGGTCATTTTCTCATTTAAGGGCCTACACCTTGATTTATTTCATATCAATCTAATCCAACCATCCCCATGCTATTTTATCATCATTAGATCCTTAGTGGATCTTCATTTTACACTCGATCTACTTGATCAAGGGTGTAAGTCAGAGTATTTTTTATTAACAAAAAGTTTTGATGCTTCAAATCTTATTTTTATGAGTTTAGTATGTTCCCCTCATCAAGATCTATTCACAGCATCTTACATAATGAAAATCAGACTTAAATTGAGTGAGTAATTGCATTTTGAATGTTTCATCCATTTTCAATGGCTAATTTTAGTCTATATGTTTTTTATCAAATAAACCTATACAAAGGATTAGAAATCCTACTATGATCATCAACATTAGGGTATTGACACCTTCTGGATCCATCCATTGGATTTGATTTTCATTTTAAGATCATCTTAGGCATGATCTAAGATTGTTATAATGGATTTTAGCAATTATCTCACCCCTCTAGAACCATCTTGTAGCTTTATAAATAGAGCTCTTGGGCGCCTCTAATGGCAGCCCAAAAGCTTGGGAAAAACCCGTTTTGGAGAAGCAACCAAGAGGAGAAATGTGGAGAAAAACCCAGCAACGAGCCAGGTATGCCCAAGATCCCTCAAAACCTGTCTTCACATTAGTCTTAGGCTCAATTTCCCTAAGTTTTTGCATGAAAAATCATGCAAAAACGGGCCCTGGAGAGTCACCAAGGACTGAGAGACAATCCCTAGGCTGCACTGGTTCGATAGGGTCGAACCAGGGCGTCCAGAGGACGCCTCGGTCGCCTAATGAATGAAACGTTCCAGACGGAATGAAACACGTCATCCGCGTTTGAGAAAAACCACGGACACGCCCGCAAAAGAAAAAGACGGGCGGGAAATCCAGTGCGTCTGCAGACGCGCCCGCTGGGGCACATGCCGCTGACGTGCAGCGCGCTAGCATTCTGGGATTTCCACCTCTTAAAGGCCCTTATATACATGTGATACTAAAAAGCTTATAACTTGAGATCTAGAGCTCTGATTGAGGCACCGCGAAAGGCGTTGTGTCTGTGTCGACGACGCGAACACACCCAAACTATAAAATCCCTGATCAAGGCCCAATCAAAGGTGAGCACGACCCTTAGAATAGGATGGTGGCGTGTGACCGTTAGACCTTTGGAAAACTGATGATACCAAGGCCCAATTAGGACCTTAGGATACCCATAGGCATGGGGATGAACCCTTAATGCCTAAGTAATAAGACCAACCACTCTAAAACCTATAAAAGATAGGCCAAACTAACCTTGATTCCCCAAACCATGTTCAGGAGCATACGAGGATGAAGGGGTTAGCGTGACCTAGCCAGGTAGGTGTTCTATCGCTACTAGACTTTTTAAAAGAGCCATGATTGTTTTAAGAATACATGTTTTAAGTATATGACTTGTTTAGCATGACTTAATTCAGCATATGATAATTGTTTTATGCATAGATATGTTTTGTAAATAATTGCATATACATTATGCATAGATATGTTTTGCAAACAATTGCATACATTGTATGATTTGTGAAGCATTGAGTTTTTGAAAGACTACATGTCCTTGAGGGTTACCAAAAGACGCTGGAGTGCCCAAAAGATGCTAGGTAGGCAGTTGTGAGGGACCCAAAGAGGACAGGTTTTGAAAAAGAGGTTTTTGCTTGTTTGATCTGATTATGATTTGGGCTGATAAGCTCGTGGGCGCTATGCCGAGAGGTTTGGATTGGCCTCCAACCTCTACCACTATTAGGTGGATGGGTATCACGCCAAAAAGGGCAATGTCCCTACATTGACTGCATGTGGTACAGGGGGTTACCACTGGTGTCACGGCACTGGGTCGACGTGTCATAAGCCCCGTTGAGGCTATGACCGAGTGTCCTCGGGTACCCGGGGACCACACGGCAGCGAGGTCGTTGGCATAGTTAGACCCTATGGTTTCGTGGACTTATTTGCATTGCATATGACATGATATGAGGTTGGTCGACCATACCATACTAGATATCCATGAGTTGGATTCAATAAAGCATCTTATGCATATCATTAGATTTATGATATCTTTCGACTTGGTTTGTGCGATTCTTTAAGTCGTTAGTATTTCAATTTGACAATGGATTTTGATATCGATATTGAACTTGAGTGTTCAGACATGCACATGTTTTGAAAGAGCATATGATTTTAAACATCTCATGCATTCTAAAACTAGTAGTGATGGACTCCTACTGAGTATAGTATATACTCACCCAATCCTCAACATTTTTTAGACACAAAGTGAACACTTAAGGATAAGGAACGCTTGTGATAGAAGACACCCAGACTAAGTGCTAGTAAGTAAACCCCTACCTTAACTTTCAATGTTACTTGATTGTAGTTACTCTCTATAGCTGAGGCTGTGACTAACACTTTCTTGGGAATAATGCTGATTTAAAACTTTGCCATGGCTAGACAATTTGAAAATGTGTTTTGACACTAGGGGTTTTTAAGAAAGATTGTTTTCCAAAACAAACAGATTTTCATGCATTTCATATTTATAAAACAAGAGATCTCACCTTTTTATCAAAATTTCATCATATAAAAACCCAGGTCGTCACACATGTATACAAACTACTTCAATCAATGAAAGCTTGATTTCAATATCAATTGTGCAATGTTTGATGGAAGTTTTATGTGCTTTAAGTTTGGTTTTCCATGGCGGTTAAGATGTCCATTCCATGCTTAAATTCCATGTTATTCCATGGTAGACTCTGTGTGATTGATTTTAGATTTAATTGCAATTTAAAATATAATGAATTACACACTTGAATCATGCGCATAACCCCATTGTTCATGCACATGAACTTGATGTGTGATCCCTTAAATTTGTTGGTTCTTTTGCTTATGTTTACATGCCTCAGTTAAAGTTTCATTTATGCTACCCATGTTAGATTAATTTATATATTAGTTCACGCATATTTTCATGTTCATTCATGCATCTTAATTAAAATTTTCATGCATCCCTTATACCTTAATTTCATGCATATCACGTGTTTGGTCATTTCCATAAGTATCACATGTTTTGATTTCTTAGTTTATATCATTGTTAGGTTTAGTTTGCATATTAGGTTAGTTTTTGATTAATTCAAAATTTAGTTTTTAGAAAGTTACTAAATTTTAAAAGTTACTAATTCCATGCATTTCAATTTCCATCTTTTGTCTAGGTTAAAATGTAAATCTTATTGGCTAGGTTAAATAGCTTAAGTGAGGACCCACTAATCTCACTAATCTATTCAATTCCTCATAAGATCGACCTCCATTGTTTGAATTTACTATAATAGATTCATGCACTTACAAGTTTAACTTAAAAATCACAACAATTATCATATAAGATATTTTCTTATTAAAATAATTTGATTATTTATATATATTCAAAGCTTACTTTTGGGGAACACATCAACATCCTGATGTCTAATAAAAAAATCACAAGTGGGGCCTACATGCGAATTTACTAACATGCCTTTTGCTTGTAAAATTTATTGCTTTTCTAGCCGAACTTTGATTTCAGTGTTCTTTATGTCAATGAAATTTGTTTCCAAGTGTAATCAAATTATTGAAGTTTAAGGAGTCAATTAGATGTCCTTAAGAAGTCAATTCCATGGATCTTAAAACATGGATATTCAATTTTGCATTTCCTTCAAAATTAATACCACAAATTATATAAAATGCAAATTTATAAAAGTAGGGTTGTTAGACCAACTACTAATGTCTCACAACTCGGCTTATACTAGCCTCACCAATAAAATCAAGGAAACCCTTCTCCACACCCATACCAACACCAACAAACTCAAGGACCTCCTGTTCCTGGACCTTACTTACCCCATCCAAAAGGCCTATGGAGGATAATCTTCTTCAACTTATCCAAAACTAGGAGAAGAAAACTTCTTAGTTAGAAATTCAATTAAAACAAGCCACACAATTTATGTATGAAGTAAAAAAAAATGATGAGTCAAGTGATGCAAACTATGAAAAAAGAAAAGTTTCTATCTCAATCACAAGCAAACCCTAAGGGTGTGCACGCAATAGGCAATAATGCATCTAACATGTCTTCATGCTCTACAATGAAACAAACTAAGGCTATTACCATTCTTAAGAGTGGAATAAGATTTGACAAAGATGGACCACAAAAGACTGATTAGGTAGAAAGGCCCACTAAAGATAAAGAAAAATGTAAAGAGAGGAGACCCACTCCACCTATTGAACCATGTCCCATCCCCACCCCATTCCCTCAAATGTTGTGTCAAGTCACAAGGAGTACCATCAATGATGAGATTATGGAGATATTCAAGCAAGTCAAGATCAACATACTAATCATATATGTAATAAAACAAATACCATTGCATGCCAAATTACTAAAGGATCTACACACAATCAAGAGGAAATTGAATGTGCAAATAAGAAATTTTTGGTTGAACAAATAAGTTTAATTCTTTAGCACCATACACCCCAAAAATATAAGGATCCAAGTTTCCCTACCCTCACCTGTATCATTTAGAACCATATGCTTAACCAAGCCCACATAGATTTAGGATCTAGTGTCAATCTGTAATGTACTTAGTCTTTGTTAAGCTAGGACTAGGAGAACTCAAGATAACATTCACCACACTCTAGTTAGCTAATAGATTAGTGGTAATTCTAAGGGGGCATAATAGAAGATGTGTCATTCCAAATAGAATAACTCTTTTTTTGAGTGGATTTTTTAGTCATAGACACACAACTAGCACTGAATGAGCAGGAGGAAATCCTTGTCACCCTTGGACATCCATTTTGGCTACATTCAATGGCTTAATAAACTATAGAAATGGTGCCATGAAGCTTTCATTTGGAAACACAACATTAGAATTGAACATATTTAATATCCATAAGAGACCAAGAAAAAACTCTTATGACTTTGTAACACCTGAGCAATTTACGCTATTTTTATAAAAAATTGGACATTTTATGGGAAATAAACTGTGTTAAATGTTTCACTTTATTTAAAATATTAAATGAAGGAATTTGTGAGGAAACTTAGTACCATTAGATTCTACTCAAAAAATGGAATCCAACGCCTCAAAGAAAACCAAAAACGAAGTTCGTATGAAGAAGTTATGGCCATTTAAAGATCAGGGGCAATTCTGTAAATTAAACAGAAAACAGGGGGCCATTTTGATAACGGCACCCCCTGTTGTCTTCCACCTCCAGACTTCTCCAGAAACCCTCCTCTCCCAATTTTTCCAGAGAGATCTTCCACCGCCAAGGTCGGCATTGCCATTGGCAGCATCGCCATAGCAGAGTTATAAAAGCCCTATCTCCCCCTCTCTAAAAAAACACGATTTCCCATCCATTTTGAGATTGGGGTTTCTGGAAAAATCGGAAAGCCGTCTTACGCTCGACTTCTCTGCTTTTTCTGGCAACGGTGAGGCCCAAAGTTAGGCCGGCCATTGCCATCTCCCCATTTCCCCTCTTCTCTTCTTTCCAGTCTTGGTAATGGGGTTTCCCCCTTCTTTGAGTTTTCCGATGAGCAGGCACACCCATCGGGAAAAGGGCGTCCCCAGGATAACTAGGTAAGCCATTTTTCCCTTGTTTCTATCTGTTTTGGTTCCCCTAGGCCAAGATCCATGCCGGATCTGGTCTGTCCCAGCCGGTTTTTCCAGCCGGCCATGAATGAACCAGGCGTCCCACGGACGCCATGTTGCACGTGCACCTGGGACGGGTTCTAAGCATACGGCAGTGCGTACATTGTCCCAGGTACGCCCTTTGGGTGTGCGCGCGACATGGGGCATGGATCCTAGCTCGACCAGGATGCACAAGGTGCCCTAGGAGCTGAGACGCGCCATGCTACACCAAAGGTCCGTCTGTGCAATGCCATCCAGGA
This sequence comes from Warburgia ugandensis, assembly GCA_035236585.1. Lineage (NCBI taxonomy): Eukaryota > Viridiplantae > Streptophyta > Magnoliopsida > Canellales > Canellaceae > Warburgia > Warburgia ugandensis. The sequence goes on from CP141134.1 coordinate 43,361,896, forward strand.
TACGCATCATAGCGCATCGCTTGAGCTTGCATGTGCGTGTGCAAAATGCGGTCCTTAGCACAGCCTTTGGGTGCGCACACACGTGAGGCTGTCGCGATTCAACCAGGATACACGGGTGTCCTGGGAACTGGGACACGCGGACCTAATGAGACTTTAAAGTTAGAATCAGAGGACAATTTATAGAGTTTAACTATTGAATAGTAGATCCATATCATAGGATCTAGCCTTACAATAAATTAGGCAAGGACCATGGACCCTAAAGGCAAATCTAACAATCAAATGTCTAAATAGATTGAAATTAATAAGGACTCCTTGTGTTCATTCATACCTAGGTGTTTATAAATGAGACCTAGGGATGGGTTGAGTGATAAAGGACGCGACTCCAGGAGACTTTGAGGTAGGTGCTCTATCGCTACTAAACTTTTTAAAAAGAACCTATGATTGTTTTGAGAACGCATGTTTTAAGTTTAAGTTATATGACTTGTTTAGCATGACTTAATCTTATAAATGAATTCAGCATGCATATGACAAATACATTATGCATAGATATGTTTTGCAAACAATTGCATATATTGGATGATTTGTGAGCATTGAGTTCTTGAAAAATTGCATGTCCTTGAGTGTTACCAAAAGACGTTGGAGTGCCCAAAAGATGCTGGGTAGGCAGTTGTGACGGTCAGGCAGTTGTGAGGGACCCAAAGAGGAGAGGTTTTGAAAAGGAGGTTTTTGTCTGCATGATAAGTGTAGCCTTGGCTGATGAGGGCGGGCTAATGAGGGCGGGCCGATGAGAGAGCTGACAGGCTTCTAGGTTGGCAAGTTTCTAGGCTGTTAGGCTTCTAGGCAAGGTTATGACTTTGACTGTGATACTAGCATGAGCAGATTTTATGCACTGCATGCATGTTTTGCAACCAATTTCCTAAATTGCATGATTTACGATGAATATGTGTCATATGTCCCGTGGAGGCATATGACCTTGTGTCCCTAGGTACCCGGGGACCACACGGTGGCGAGGTAGTGGGCATAGTTGGACCCTATGGTTTGAGGATTTACTTGCATTACATATGGCATGACATGAGGTTGGTCGACCATATCATATGTCCATGAGTTGGACTCAGTTGAGCATCTTATGCATATCATTATGTTTATGATATATATATACTTTCAACTCGAATTATGCTATTCTTTAAGTCGTCAGTATTCCAATTCCATAGTGGTTTTTAATATCGATATTGAACATGAGTGTTCAAACATGCACATGTTTTGAAAGTGCATATGATTTTAAATATAGCATGCATTGTAAAACTAGTAGTGATAGACTCCTACTAAGTATAGTATATACTCACCCTATCCTTAACATTTTTCAGGATAGTTCCATTCAGGAGTAGAAAACGCCTCAGGAAATGTTAGTGCTACGAGCAAGAAAAATCAAAAGGAGACAATTATACATGTAAGTAAACACTCTACCCTTTGGACATGTATTTGTATTTATTTACAGTTGGGCTGTGAACTGTGACTGGATAGACTTGGGAAAATATTTATGATTTCTAAATTTTTTCAAAAACTACTTTCGTGATTGTGAAAGCAAATGACACTCGGGGTTTTCAAAATGAGTTTTAAAACTAAAGATTTTCTGCTCCATTACATGGGTTTTTATAAAATAGGTTTCAAATAGGGATGCATCCCGCCTTAGGAAATTTAGATCTTGCATTTAAAATGCATGGGAAAACCCTGGTCATCATAGTTGGTATCAAAGCCCAGGTTTTATCCTTTCACAGCCAGTCCAGCATGTGCAAGGGTCATAGACAATAGAGAAAATCAAGAAGAAGTAGTATAAATTGAAGTAGTAGAGATGATTACGTCTATTTGAGGATTACAATATTAATGCTCAAGGCATTTCACCATAAATAAATAGGTGAAACACAGCTTGGTTTAACAAGTAATTAGGTAGAGGATAGTGCAACCCTTATCCAAAAACTAGTCTAAGATGACTTAAGGATTAAGAATTGTTGTGTGGTGCAAATACGAAAACTCATATATGGATCATATTATGATAAGAATGATGAAGGAAGATGTTAGTGAACTTATTGGTAGATAGTTCTAACGTATAAGAGATCAATCTCACCAAAGATGAGAACATCGAAGAACCTAGATGACTATCTTACCATCATAAAGAATATCAGAATATGAGCACACTATCACAAGGGATATGGTATGAGTATGATAAGGGATGTAAAAGACAGACTTTGAGAAGATTTTGATGATAACTAAGAGGGATGAGAATGCAAGATAATATTAGAAAATAACTGTGACTCGTACTAGATCACAAAGGTATGGATCCTGAAAGACTTAGCTCAATTTTGGATACCTTCATTGGAGTCTCATGAAGAGTGAAGTGATATCGAATAATAACTACCTAAGTATTATGGAGCAAATTAGAAGATGTATATAAGTGACATATGATGTGATTAAGAGAAACATAACACGAATATGATAGGGAACTATATTCGATCGAGTTATTAAAAGATTTTGATAATAATACTAAGGATGATAATAGATCGATCCTAACATGAACTTGTAAGAGGATTATAGCATAATCAAAACATCAATGCCATTATTAAGACATTGTATGAATTTTATTGAGGCTATAGGCAATTGAGGATTTCAATGAGCTTAAGACAGTTTAGAATTTCTGAAAAGCATTCAGTTGATCATATCTGTTAAGTAAAGGAGTAGATGTAGTATCGATTATATGCAACAAAGCACATGAAGACATTGATCTAGGAAGACAAAAGTGAGGATTTTGAAGAAAAGAGAGAAAGAGATAGAGATGTAACTATAAGTATTCGATGAATATTGAATATTCAAAAGAAGAAGATCATGACTTTATGGAGATACATACAATTCCATCATCTTGAATCCTAAAGGAAGGTAGATCAAACAAATGCAAAGGAATAATACTAGTGGAGTTGGTGATTTTATTGTAAAAGAGTATAAAAGAGAGAAAGCATATGGGGTTTAAGACTTTGAGTAGAGTATCGAATTTCAGGAGATTATGCGACAAAATTTTTTTGAAAAGGAATGGTGACCAACTAGAAATTAAAATTCTACAAATGGTTTGATATCAATTAGATTCTTATCGGATCCATTAGCTTATGGGGAACACCAATGGATATAATCCATAAAAAGGAAAAAATTTGGTGATATCGCACCTTGCTAATAAAATATATTGAAAAAGGAATTAAGTTGGGACAGTGACTTGTCCATTTAGAAAGTAGGGTACCATCAAGGATCAAATTGAGGTCTTACTATCATAGATTGAAAGACCAAAAATCTTAAGACCATTATTTAGTCATCACTTTTAGAGTACTGTTGACTAAATAAAGGTATCCCACCCTAATTAAATACTCAAAGGGATATTATAAGTATTTGAACATGAGTTTTACCTAAAAGAAGTTACTTGTTAGACTAAGTCTTTTGAGGGTATGAGGTTAGTTGATTAGGCCACATCATGGAGGAGCTACAAGTACAATAAATATAGTAACAATTGAGACAGTTGCAAAGATAAGAAGTGATCTAAACCAATGTGAAAGATTTTTCAAACCTTAGTGGCTACCATGACAAGGTAACGAAATTACTTTGGGTCTGAAAGATGCTACTGACTTGGATTGAAAATAAATGTAGATAAGTACTCATCAATTTAAAGACCCTTGAGCTTTTGACATAGATATATCTGGAAAGAGATCAACAGGTAATCAAATAAAGTCTTTCTATATGTCTACGAAAATGTTCCATGCTTACTTGAGTGTTTTTTTTCAAATTTGGTGATTTAACAGCTTCATCATAACTTGATATAGTAGCTATTGAACAAGAACTGCTATTATAAGCTAAGTATGAGGAGGCACTTGAAGGATAAAATTTGAGGAATTGAGAAAATCACTACTTATAAGGATACCTCCTGACAATACAGACAGAATAGTTGACGATAAAGCATTAATAAAAGATTGAACAATATATTGATATAGGGAATGGAAGGAGAAAGTTGAGGTGGCAAGCACATTATAAGGTGAGATTTAATATTACATTGCCTTTAGATAAAAAGATAGTTGTTATGTGCATATACCAAGTACAAAAATCAATTGAAGGAATTTCCTAAGGACTAACCCTACTGGATTGAGTATAGAACTTTTGGACTAAAAGGTTATGAAGAAAACCATCAAGCAAAGAAGGGACAAAGAGGATTATGACAAAAGATTCAACCATGACCTAGTAAGGGTACTCGGTTATGAATAAAAGACTTTTTGCTTTGCATAAATGGGAACATTATTAAAAAGTCCTAATGACAAATTGATGTGAATAGTGAGATAGGCCTCTGGACGAGAACATTTGACCCATGATGATGAATCGACCATTAACATTTGACATGAGTTTGGATGAAATCTTCACGAAGAAAAGCGTTTAATGAATTCAATAATTATGAAACTAGATATAGAGTTAGGACATTTTACTTTCAGTATATGATAAGGTCCTCGATGGAAGATGCTACAAATTGGCTTTCATTTTTTAATGTAACTTCGGTCGAGGAATAAAGTCACATATGGAAAACGACAGACAGTTGAAATTCGAAGTTAATCAAGGGTTTAGCTGTAGAGCACATGATACCATGTCAGTTATTGAAGTATCTTGGGGACAAATATAAAAGGCAAGAAGCAAAGTTAGACACAATAGAAAGAAGGTAACCTTTTTTTGGACTTGTGGATGATGAAAGAGATCACTAGATGAAAGGGATTATCCTATGATATTCAAAATAGGAGAAATAAGATAATAAGATCTTGAAAGAAGTATGGAGTATTTTATACTTGAATAAAGAAGCATGATCCTAGGAGGAGACTATCCTATACACGATGAGAAAAGTATAGGCATCTAAGGATTGCGAGATAGATGAATTATAGGTAGAAACTAGTATTGTTAAACTGGCATGTATAGGAGTATGCATCAGAGTATGCAGCGAAAGCAACCCTTACAGGTAAGGCCTTGTTGCGGGAACAATAAAAATGATAAATTGAGGATGAGCCTAAATTTGATTCCTAAGGGGAGAATGCATTCACCAAGAAGTTATTTAAGAAACAAAATACCTTGAAGATGATAATTTATGGAATTTCGAGGATGAAATTCTTTTAAGGATGTAATAATGTAAAACCCGAGCAATTGGCACTATTTTTAACAAAAAATGGACATTTTATGGGAAATAAACTGTGTTAAATGTTTTACTTTATTTAAAATAGTAAACAAAGGAATTTGTGAGGAAACTTGATACCATTAGATTCTACTCAAAAAATGGAATCTAACACCTCAAAGAACGTCGAAAACGGAGTTCATATGAAGAACTTATGGCCATTTAAAGATCAGGGCAGTTCTGTAAATTAAACAGAAAATGAAAAACGAAAAACGCAGGGGGCCGTTTTGATAATGGCACCCCCTATCCTCTTCCATCTTTAGACTTCTCAAGAAACCCTCTTCTCCTGATTTTTCCAGAGAGATCTACCACCGCCAAGGGCGGCACCGCCATTGGCAACACCGCTATAGCAAGGCTATAAAAGCCCCATCTCCCCCTCTAAAAAAAAACACGATTTCCCGGCCGTCTTGAGACTGGGGTTTCCGGCAAAATTGGAAACCCGTCTCATGCTTGACTTCTCTGAGTTTTCCAGCAACGGCCAGGCCCAAAGTCAGGCCAGCCATTGCCATCTCCCCATTTCCCCTCTTCTCTTCTTTCCAGTCTTGGCAATGGGGTTTCCCCTTCTTCGAGTTTTCCGGCGAGCAGGCACACCCATCGGGAAAAGGGCGTCCCCAGGCTAACCAAGTAAGCCATTTTTCCCTTGTTTCTCTCTGTTTTGGTTCCCCCAGGCCAAGATCCAGGCTGGATCTGGTCTGTCCCAGCCAGTTTTTCCAGCTGGAGAAGACAAAGCTGGTTCTAGCCAGCCATGAATGAACCAGGCGTCCCAGGGACGCCATGCTGCACGTGCACTTGGGACAGGGTCCCTGGGATGGGTTCTAGGCATACGGCAGTGCGTACACTATCCCAAGTACGGCCTTTGGGTGTGCGCGTGACATGGGGCACGGGTCTTGGATTGACCAGGATGCACGAGGTGCCCTGGGAGCTAAGACAAGGCATGCTACACCAAAGGTGTGTCCGTGTAATGCCATCTAGGATGCGTGTCATAACGCATCGCTTGAGCTTGCATGTGCGTGCGCAAAACGCCGTCCCTGGCACAGTCTTTGGGCACGCATGCATGTGAGGCGGTCGCGGTTCAACTAGGATACACCAGTGTCCTGGGAACTGGGACACGTGGACCTAATGAGACTTTAAAGTTAGGATCAAAGGACAATTTACAGAGTTTAACTATTGAATAGTAGATCCATATCATAGGATCTAGCCTGACAATAAATTAGGCAAGGACCATGGACCCTAAAGGCAAATCTAATGATCTAATGTCTAAATAGATTGAAATTAATAAGGACTCCTTGTATTCATTCATACCCAGTAGCCTATAAATGAGACCCAGGGATGGGTTGAGTGATAAAGGACGCGACTCCAGGAGACTTTGAGGTAGGTGCTCTATCGCTACTAGACTTTTTTAAAAGAACCTATGATTGTTTTGAGAATGCATATTTTAAGTTTAAGTTATATGACCTGTTTAGCATGACTTAATCTTATAAACGAATTCAGCATGACTTAATCTTATAAACAAATTCAGCATGCATATGACAAATACATTATGCATAGATATGTTTTGCAAACAATTGCATATATTGGATGATTTGTGAGCATTGAGTTCTTGAAAAATTGCATGTCCTTGAGGGTTACCAAAAGACGCTGGAGTGCCCAAAAGACACTGGGTAGCAGTTGTGAGGGCCAGGCAGTTGTGAGGGACCCAAAGAGGACAGGTTTTGAAAAAGAGGTTTTTGTCTGCATGATAAGTGTAGCCTTGGCCGATGAGGGCGGGCCGATGACGGCAGGCCAGAGAGAACTGACAGGCTTCTAGGCTAGCAGGCTTCTATCCTATCAGGCTCCTAGGCAAGGTTATGACTTTGTATGCGATACTAGCATGAGCAGATTTTATGCACTGCATGCATGTTTTGCAACCAATTTCCTAAATTGCATGATTTATGATGAATATGTGTCATATGTCCCATGGAGGCATATGATCCTATGTCCCTAGGTACCCGGGGACCACACGGCAGTGAGGTCGTGGGCATAGTTGGACCCTATGGTTTGAGGATTTACTTGCATTGCTTATGGCATGACATGAGGTTGGTCGACCATACCATATATCCATGAGTTAGATTCAGTTGAGCATCTTATGCATATCATTATGTTTATGATATATATATAAATACTTTTGACTTGAATTATGCTATTCATTAAGTCGTCAGTATTCCAATTCCACAGTGGTTTTTAATATCGATATTGAACATGAGTGTTCAAACATGCACATGTTTTGGAAGAGCATATGATTTTAAACATAGCATGTATTGTAAAACTAGTAGTGATAGACTCCTACTAAGTATAGTATATACTCACCCTATCCTTAACATTTTTTAGGATAGTTCCATTCACGAGTAGAAGACGCCTTAGGAAATGTTAATGCTACGAGCAAGAAAAATCAAAAGGAGACAATTATACATGTAAGTAAACACTCTATGCTTTGGACATGTATTTGTATTTATTCTGATTGAAATTTGTGAACTGTGACTGGATAGACCTGGGAAAATATTTATGATTTCTAAAGTTTTTCAAAAAGTACTTTGGTGGTTGTGAAAGCAAATGACACTCGGGGTTTTCAAAATGAGTTTAAAACTAAAGATTTTCCACTGCATTGCATGGTTTTCATAAAATGGTTTTCAAATAGCTATGCATCCCGCCTTAGGAATTAGATATTGCATTTAAACATGCATGGGAAAACCCGGGTCGTCACAGACTTGCATAGTGTCAACATGATAAATTCAGTTGTGTAAAATCATTTCATAATCTCTTCCTAGTAGGACCCACTTGGGCACTGTTTAGCCCACTTCAATGAATTTAATGAGGATCCATTAATTGAGGAAGTTAATGCCATCCTAGATTTTGTGCTTAATATGAGTATAAAAGAATGGAAACCTCATTTTGAGGAACTTTCATTGAGGGAGTTTACTCCCATTCCATCCTCTATAAAAGATTCTAAGCTTGATTTGAAACCTCTACCTTCTAAACTAAAATATGCCTACTTATGAGAGAAAGAAACTATTTCTGTCATAATTGCCTCTCAATTGGAAACATTTTAAGGGGAATAATTTCTCAAAACCCCAAGGAACATAAAGGTGCAATAGGATGTATCTTAGCAAACATTAAAGGTATTACTCCCTTCATATGCACCCATCAAATCTACTTAGAGGATGATGCTAAACCATGTCATCAATTTCATTGAAGGTTAAATCCTAATGTGAACGACGTGGTTCGAGCAGAAGACATTAAGTTGCTTTATGCGAGGATCATTTACCCCATAAGTGATAGCAAATGGGCAAGTCCTACACAAGCAGTACCTAAGAAATTAGGAGTGACAATGGTAACCAATGCTAAAATAAATTCATACCTATAAGGGTTACTACTCGTTAGCATATGTGCATAGATCATAGGAAACTAAATACTATCATTAGGAAGGATCATTTCCTATTGCCATTTGTGGACTAAATGTTAGAATGGGTAGCTGGTCATTAGTTATATTGTTTTCTAGATGGCTACTTAGGGTATAACCAGATAGAGATATCACTAGAGGACCAAGAAAAGATAACCTTTACATGTCTATTTGGCACATTTTCTTACAAAAGAATGCCATTTGGATTACGTAATGCTCATGCCACATTTTAGCACTGCATGTCGAGCATCTTTAATGATATGGTATAAAGAATTTTAGAGATTTTTATGGATGACATTTTTGTGTTTGGGATTCATTTGAAACATGTCTTAATTGCCTAAGAAAAGTCTTTAGTTGATGCAAAGAAAAGAATCTAGTGCTTAATTTGAAGAAGTTCCATTTCATGGTTCCTAAGGGAATTATCCTTGGCCATATAGTGTCCTCCAAAAGAATAGAGGTGGATAGACCCAAAGTTGACCTAATTTCCAATCTACCCATCTCCAAATCTATTAGGGACATTCATACATTCTTATGTCATGCAGGGTCTTATAGGAGGTTCATAAGAGATTTTAGTGCAATATCTAGATTGTTGTGTCACCTCCTCACAAAGGACACTTCTTTCGAGTGGATGGAAAGCTGGCCCCATTATGCAACCACCTGATTGGAGCCCACCCTTTGAAATCATGCAAGATGCTAGTAATCATGATATTGGAGCGGTACTCAGATAGAGAAAGGACAAAAAGCCATTTGTTTCCTCAATAGCACTCAAAAGAACTATTCCACTATGGAAGTTGTTTGCGCTTTGGATAAGCTCAAGTTTTTTTTGGTTGGTCATATGATATTCATATTCATTCATCACTTAGCCTTAAATAACTTCTATCTAAGAAGGATGCTAAACCTAGACTACTTAGATGGATTCTTCTATTCTAAGAGTTTGACATTGAGATAAAAGACCAGAAGGGAGTAAAGAATGTCATAGCTGACCACTTGTCTCACCTAGTCCTTGGAAAACCAATGGATTAATTACCAATTCTAGACACTTTCCCTAATGAGCATCTCTTTTATGTCTCGCATCCTCCCTGATTTGCTACTATTACAAATTATTTAGTTATTGGAAAGATTCCTAAACACTAGAACAAATTAGAAAAGCAAAAATTCTTTTCCAATGTCAAGCAATAGTTTTGGGATGATCCATCCTGTATAAATACTACCTATATTAAATAATTAGGAGATGTGTACCAGACTTAGGGAAAAATAGTGTCATCTCATTTTGTCATTCAAAAGCATGTGAAAAACATTTTGTATACAGAACTACCACAAAGATTTTACAGTGTGGTTTGTACTAGTCCTCATTGTTTAAAGACACACATATGTTCTATAAATCATGTGAGCATTGTCTAAAGTTAGGAGAAATAACAAGGAGGAATATGATGTCTCTTAACCTTATCCTTCGTATCGATGTTTTTGATTGATAGGGCATCAATTTCATAGGGTCGTTCCCACCTTCGTTTGGCTACCTTTATGTCTTATTGGCTATAGACTATGTGTTCAAATGGAATGAAGCTATCATTTGTAGAAATAATGACAACAAAGTAGTTGTCAATTTTTAAAAGAATATATTTTTTCTAGATTTAGGATGCCTAAAGTAATTATAAGTGATAATGGTACCCACTTTTGCAACAAGGCCTTTGCAGTGCTCATGAAAAAGTATAATATCACACATAAAGTTGTAACGCTGTATCACCTACAAACGAGTAGACGGGTCAAAGTATCTAATTGGGCTATAAAAAAATCTTGCAAAAGACTTAATCTCGATTGTAAGGATAGGTCTATTTGACTATCTAATGTACTTTGAGCTTACAGGACTACACACAAGACCTCGATTAGTATGTCTCCATATCGTATCATATATGGTAAGGCTTGCCATTTGTTAGTGGAATTTGAACATTAAGCCTAATGGGGAATCCAGAGCTTTAATTTTAACATGGATATAGCAGACTCATATAGAAAAATTTAGCTCAATGAATTGGAGGAGATCAGCTAGGAAGCATATGAGAGTAATAGGATATACAAAGAAAAGATAAAAGTCTTTCATGACAACAACATCCTTAGGAAATCTATTACACCAACCTAGACAGTTCTTCTTTACAATTCTAGGCTTCACCTTTTTCCTGGTGTCACGGGCTTAGCTTCTTAGACTACCATGTGGCATTTAGCTTGGCTTCTCACTTTGTACCAAATAAGTAAGCCTGATTAAAATCTTTAAGGAGAAGAACAATTGAATGGGACTTAGAGAGAACTCTAGCTTTATTACTTTGAAGATTCTTACAACTCTTAGATGCCTTGCAAATGGAGGAGCTCCCCCTATTTATAGGTTCTTTCCCCCTTTCACCTCCTCAATGGATAGTGGAGATCTTTACATGTGTTAATCACTTAGCAGTTGAGGACTATTCTAGAATCCTCTCTAGAAGTGTCTACACAAATATCTAGTTCTACCAAATTCCATGATGTTCTTGGAGTATTCTAAAGACAAGATATTTACATGATGTATTTAGAGCTTCTAAATTGTGGGTTTCAATGTGTAAGAATTGGGTTAAGGTTCGTGAAGCAAACATTGACTAGACTCATAGTCTTGGGCTAATTTACGTCAGCCCATGCCATAAAGAAGCTTAGATCTTGATGGACTAGTCGATATATAGTCAAAGGAGTTTTTTCATGTGGGACCATTGAGATTGAGGTTGTTAGGATTGACCACACTTTTAAAGTGAATAGTCAATATTTAAAACCTCTAATATGAGAATCCAAAAGTTGAGTCCACAACTTTGGATTATCCTGTTTATCAAGATTGAGTGGATCTGATCCCTTTGTACCAATTTCTTTTATCTTTAAGAATTTATATTTTCTGCATCACTAATATTCATTTTTGGTCCTATACTTCCAACATTGGGGACAATGTTTCCTTCAGGTTGGCAAGTGTAGAATTCTAGAAAATTCTATTTTTATAGTTGATTTCCTTAATTAAAAAAAAAATTTGAAATTTTTTGAGTTTTTACGTTAATTCCTACACTATGATGAGAATTGAATTTTCTAAAGTATAGTCTAGGTAACTTTAGCTTATCAATGGAATTATATATGATTATTTTATTATTTTACTCATTTTCTAAAGTATTCCATGAAAACTAAGTCTTATATCACATTTGTAGACATCATTGCACTTACATAGACTAAATTGATAAGTAGCTATAACTTAGAGGTCTTGAAAAAATTTAGTGGAGACCTATAACCTAAGAGAGTTTTAGAGCCATTCAATTATTTTGAGGGGTTATAAATGTGTTCCAAAATTTTCTTTAGTGTGCTTCATTTAAATTTCATCCCACCAATTCTTAAATTTGGCTAATTACCTGAATTATTTGAATGTTACCTTTAAAATTTTAGAAGTTCATTAAATTTGATAGGTTATACAAAACATATGAAATGGTCTAGGCCATCTTTGTTATAAATCTAAAGACATAAAGCCTACCTAGAAAGACTTTTATCACTAGTTAGCCATTTGGAACCTTATATAAGCCTTTTCTTTTGTTAACTTTTACCTATATCACCTGACATAATATCTATAACCCATTCTTCTAAAATAAGTTAGAGAGGATTGAAGAAATATTTCTAAGTTACAATAACATCAAAAAACAAGTGAATATGATGAAAAAGCTCTTCAAAAGTGCTGAAAAGAAAAGAAATGAAGAATATAGAAAGATGATGGAATATTCACTTTCGTATAAAATAAAGAAAATTGTTAACTAGTTAGAAGACCTTTACTTATTTTGAAGACATCAAATTCTTTATATCCTTTCTTTTGTACCTTGTCCCAAGCCAATGTTTAGTCTTCATATAAGACCTATTGACTTTAGGATGAGTATAGTCTTAGTGAGGATATTAATGGATATGGGTTAAAGAGTAATATGTCTAAATGTTCAAAAGGTTGTGACATCCTTTCTAAAAGGATCAAATTAAATTCCTTAATTAATCCCACTCCTTCATGAGTATATGTGAGATAAATTTGTTGTCAAAGAGAGATATGATTTTAACCATTTATCTGAGAGTTTTATATTTATAACTATATGTCATTAGTGAGAATTGAGGTCAAAACATTTTAAATGGAGTTCAAAAGTTATATTCTACTTAGAGAAAAAGATTATTGTATACGTATTCATACACTTTGAGATTTCAGTTCAATTGAAATGCATTTAGCATATGAGTAAGATTTAAAAAAAATTTAATCAATGTTATTAGTATGGTAAAGTTGATAGATTTATTGATGATAATTTTCTAAGACAAAATGAGAATCGACTTGAAAATATTTTTGGAACTTTTTGAGTAGTTACAAACGTGGCAATTGATTTTTTGAATGTTTTTCTTGGGAGTAACAAAATTCTTGTTAGGGGTGTGTTGAGTGTTCATTTTTAGTTAAAAAACTTCTTAAATTATCATCAAGATAGATCATTTAACCAATTACTTTTGCATTATAGATCCAATTGATCATCTAATCATTATTTGGAAAAATTTATGGCTAGATGATCATCAAATCTAATTAGATGAATAAATCATGGTTAAGATGACTCTAATTATGTTTTATGTTTTAAGGATTAATCAGAGCTGGCTTAGATAATTCGAATCAAGTTAATTGGAACAAGATCATTCTCATGGATCAAAAGTCTACATGGTCTCACAATGCCAAATGGAAATGGCCAATGGGAATAAAGTGCACATGGATAGAAGGAAAGAAATGGGAATGACAAAGAAAATCCAAGGAGATAAGTAAGAATGGAAAGAAATAGGAGGCTGTGAATCTTTAAGATGATTGGAGGAGCTTATTTAGGATCTAATAGATGAGGATTAGAAACTTAATTACTAGAAAGAGAGATTCTCTCTTATCTTTTGGTAAAGAGATTAAGAGTGAAAAATAAAATATTAAGCTGGGGACGATTTATTAGAAAGGAGCTTCAATGCACATAGGTGGGGAACTGAAGAAAAAACAGAACCAAAGGAGAGAAGAGAATGAAGAGAGGAAGATTGGATCGAAGCAATCCCCCACTCAGCTTTATTCTCTCCTTCTCCTCCTTCAGTTTGCTCCAATGAAAACCCCATCCAATCCAATCCAATCCACTCCACTCCATCTCCTTTTTCTCCCTTCCAATCATCTCCCTATTTCCCTCACTGTATTTCTTCATTTTTTCCTTCATTTTTAGCCTCTATCTTTAATTGTGTTTTTTCCCACTATTTTAACCCTTTTCTTTTTCTCTTTCATCACTTGTTTTTACTATTTCACCATCGTTTTCTCCCTTGTTTCTTATGTCTTCATTGTTCCAGTCCCATCTCCATTCTAGTCATGTTTCTCTTCTAGCCACACGACTATTCCAGTCCACACTATATTCCTTGTTTCCTCATTGTTTCATTCCTTTGTCTTCAACTGTATTTTCCTTGTTTCTTCTACAATTGTCCATTCTATCCATCATCGTTCCATTCCCTATTTCATAGTCATGATTTTACTAATTTTATTCCCTGTTTCACTCCCAGTTTCATAGTATTTTAGTCACTGTTTCTTTGCCATTTTTTTGCTTCTATTTCTCAGTATTTTTTCTACTATTTTCTTTCCATTTTGCAATTTTCTTTGTTTCAATCTAACCCATTTTCACTACACCACAAGCCTACTTGTCTCCTCTTTGTTTCTCGCCTATTTCAAGTAGCTCCTTGTAGTTGTTTGAAACAACTCCCTATGTTTTTCTCCTTCTTTTGGTTAAACCAGAAAAACACAAGAAATTCCAATTTTACCCATAGACCTCCTACTTAAATTCCTTCTATATCTTAGCTTTGTCCCCTTCTAAATAGCTCCCTAAACTTTGCAAATTAGTCCATTTTCAATTATAGCTTAACCAAATCAATGGTTTAGCCTTAACTGAAGGACCATCATAATTACACCTTCATTTTTCCCATTATCTCAAGGCCACCATTATATCTTCACTTAAATTCAATTCCTAGATGACCATTAGCTCTAATCTTGCATCTTGAGTTTATGCAATCTATCACATCTATCCAATTTATAGATTCATCTGTTGATCCATATCATCATTTTTTGAAAAATTTGCATCATCCAACCATGGAATCAGTGATTGATTGGTGTGGGTTTATCTACTTGGAGGAGATCTAATATATAGAATTTTGCTGTGTGATGCCATGATCAAGTTAGGGAAGTGAAATTTAGTTTTTATTTTGTTTAATTTATTGTCATTTAGATTCAAATTTGGGTGCTTTTCAGTTGAGTAATAAGTACAAGTTTTTTAATGCATTGCTATTTACTTGTTTTAATCTTTATTAATTTAAATTTTATTAAAAATCCCACTTTCCAAGTGGAGTCCCCATGGAATTGACCTGTACTTCTACACACTATACTACAATATTTCATGAACTTGCAAAAAACACAACATCTTTAAAAAGATAACTAATGCTTGATGGTTGAACTTGAATGATGCAACAACTAACAAGTTCAAAGCACTTGTTAGGTGCACACTACTCACAAATCACAATGTTATATTATAAAATATTCTAATTTTATCTCACTGTGTCTCTTCTTTTATATATGCTAGTATACCAGTATATGTTGTATATATTCATTACTAATTTCTAAAATGTCACATGATTACATCTACAGTGTAGGGATCAAGTGGAGGTTCCACCTAACACACCTCCATTCCTAAGGGTACTGTACAGACTGGCAAATGAAGACACAGCAATGAACCCTGTAAGGATAGAGGTAGGTGTGCTTTCAAACGATGTGGTTGAGGTTCCACTCTTCAAGGATGACCTCTTAGCCATATGTAATCTAATTGAATTGGAGTACATGCACATCGTAGTCTATATAGGGTACGTTGTGTAACTGCTCTATTAGAGTTAAGACTTATGAATCAATGTAACATTACTTAATACTTGCTTTTTTAATAACACTTAATAATTATTTGACGTTAACCCAAATTCCTAATGCAGGTCTTTGCATGATAGCTTGCAAAGACTAAAGGTCAAGGACATTTACAAGTTCCTTGACCCTTCTCTTGTCTTTCAATTGGACTATTTGCCTACAGACAAACAAAGTAAAGATATCATTCCTGATCTCATGAGTTGTTGGAAGGGACAAGCCTTACTGATTCCCTACAATAACAGGTATATTATAACATATGTTTCTTAATTATGCCATTTTAATTTCACAATTCATACACATGAATACTATATCAGTTAAGATTAGAGAAAATTCAATTGAATTGTTATTTTTATAGGTCCCATTGGATGCTGCTAGCTTTGGATGTGCATGGTGGCCAAATAATTTTTTTTATTCATGTGGAGCACACATTCGGGAACACCTGATGGAAATTATAAACCAGTAAGTCTTTATTATTCCTTTTATTATAATATAACTACTCACCTAACAACATCATAATATTCATAATCTAATGCTTTTCAATTATATGTGTGTAGAGCATGGTATAAATGGTCTGAGAGGGAAGACATTCACCACCCACCAAAACTCAATTAGAAGAAGGCCAAGGTACGGTTTACTAATTACTGATCTTTAGACTCTTTGATATAATTTTAAACCTGAACTTATTGGAAATTATATTTTGAACCTTTTCTGTTGTTTTGGTGGCATTGTTTCGTAGTGCCCTAAATAAAAATCAGATTGGGAGTGTGGATATTATGTTCTTAGATACATGAGAACCCTCATTCGCAATGGAGTTACAGTCTCACAATTGAGAAAGGTAACACTTAGACTTACTGACCAATGTTACACTTTTGATTTGTATATTTCCTAACTGAATCCAAGATTACATGTCTGATCTCTGAATTAAGTTATTATATGTTTCTTGCAGGCGAATTTGGGAACCAAGAGTTACTCCCAGTTGGATCTAGATGATATTAGAATGGAATGGATAGATCATATTATGAATTTTAATCTGTAGTTCAGTGATGTAAATGAATGTATATTATCATTCATGTATAGACATTTTACTCAAATATGATACAAAGATCAGTTCATTTTAATGGATGTGTTCTATTTTTCTTTTGATTGAAGAACATTGTTTCAATGTATGTGCTATCTTTGTTTCAATACTGATCTGCCCCCTCTGTGCAAAAGAGTCCAAGTGGTTCCTAACAAAGATCCAAAGATTATTATATTACTTGGGAGTCACATGTCCATCAAATTATGAGAAAGCAACGAAGAAAAAGTGATGTCCGGTTCCTGGCTACAAAGAAACTCTGACATTTTCAAACACAATAAGATGTAGAGATTGCACCATAGACCATTGTTTGAAGCATCGCTTTTGTTGTAAACTAACCACAAGTATCCTATATTACTTATAGAATATAAGACAATTCTAGAAGAACCGTCCTATATTACTGACTGAATATAGGAAGGCTCCAAAAGAACCGTCCTATATTACTTGCTGAAACATTAATATAGGACGGTTCTAGAAGAACCGTCCTATATTACTTGCTGAAACTTGAATATAGGACGGTTCCATATGAACCATCCTATATTGCATCAGTAATATAGGACGGTTCCAGATGAACCATCCTATATTACTAAAGCAATATATGATAGTTACAAATGAACCAGAACCGTCCTATTTTCAACCATAGGTTAGATGGATCAAGCATCAAGGTGATAAATAAATAGGTCGCGTGTCAAACAAGTCGACATGACAGGTCACATTAATTAACCCGAACATGACACAATTTTTGGCGTGTCAATTTCGAGTTAACTCGAAAATGACACGAACACGATAAGACTCGACCCAAACCCACTAAATTCGTGTCGGGTTCGAGTCGTGTTATCGTGTCGTGTCATATTTTGCCACCCCTAGGGATGGTAGTCTTCTAGTATACAAATAGTTTACATGTACTATGTATAATTATTTTATTATTATTTTACAAGTAAGACTTGCAAAGCAAATTACTCACACACACCTCAACCCTAGTCCCCAATCAAAGGGGAAAGCAATGGTGGATAAAGGATATCATAATAATAAACGTTTTTACTGGTGATCCAATTTCTATCAAGTTTGTGTTTCTTCCCCAACTTATCTACAGAAAAATATTTAAAATAAAATAATATTAACTAGCATGGGTGCATTTGTTGTCTAGTCCATCTTCCACCGCTGATGTCCACATCATCTAACTTAATTTGTATAATGCAAAGAAAAGGATGTATTTAGGTTTAGAAAAAAAGTTAACTTAAAGCTGATGAAACATTAGAATATAACAACTAACGCGCTTTTGCATAGTGCACTTACTTTATTTATATTAATGTAGAAAATGATGATAATGCAATGATATTTATTGAATTTTCTATATAGAAAAGTAGTATATGGATGGTGACAGATTGGCCTTACCATCTAAGCCAGGTCCAACTTATTTGTGGTGCTTCACCAAATTGAAAATGAACGGTGCTCCACTTCTACCATCAAGCAATTGAAGCACAGGGTCCACTTGGGGGACCAAACATAGATTGCACCAACAAGAGCAAAAGATGCAACTGAATGGTACCTAGAGAATCCCCAAAAGGAATCCCTTGTCAAGATACAACTTCTATCATGAAGATCTCATCGGTTGCAATCCCATTTCCATTCCTGTTTCATTTTCAAAAGAGGAACTTACTCACCCGACCGTTCTGGAAAAGAAGTAATGTTATGGCCGGGTCCACAGCCACAATATTGGCGTGGGATCCAGGCGTTAGATTTAGCCTTGGTGCATCCTGTTATAAGACAATCCTGGCCATTTATTAAACATTCAGCTGATAAATGGAGAAAGATGAAAAGGAAATAAGACAATGGTCAATACTCAACAGCAAAATGGTACTCAGATTTTATTGGCTTATGGGACACCAACCATGATGGGGCCCACAATACAAATGATCCAAGCCGTTTATATTTTCTTGGTGGGCCCATCAAGAGGGTTTCAAAGATGAATGTTATCTTATCCATATTTATGAATAAAAAAAGGACGGAGAAGAATTGGAATTTGGGGATGGACTTTCGTTCCCGTGGGGCTCCTTCCTCTGCGCGAAACGTGGTAACTACGTCAATTTTTTGACCCGCTATTTCGACACGTGTCAGTGCATGAATCCCGGGGAGGACACATGAAAAGCAGCAATTGGCAAGTGGGAGAACCGGTGGTGATCACGTGGCAGGTCACAGTCAAAGTTTGGGGAGATGAGCGAGTGGCTAGTGATGGGCTAATCATATCACATGACAAGTTCTTTGGATTTAGGCACATCTTACCATACTGCCATTTCTTTTCTCTCTATTTGCACGATTACCATCTTCCCTTTTAAACTTGACTGAATCCGCACCATGACCATCACAGGAAAAATAATTAACTGTCCAAAGTGTCATGACTACATTGAAAATCCAGTACATGTTATTTTCATCTAGCCAACATCTCGGCCACTTTGGAATAGATTGTTTCCTGAATTCGATTACACTCCTAGTCATCACATTTGCACCAAAGACTACGCTGACTTCTGGTTTCATAAGGCTCCTGCTAAACGTAGAATTTATGATTTGTTTTTAAATATTGCTTTCATCTTGCTTGGCTTATATGAAAAGAGAGAAATGAATTGGTATTTAAAAATGTGAGAACAAACGCTAATATGCCTATTATCTTTGCGAGGGAAACGATCTACGTAATAGGCCGAACTATAAAGCCAAGGAGCAGGATATCCTTAACAGGTGAAATCAAAGAAACCTAAAAGAGCAACCGAAGATTATCAAAAACATTAGATGAAATCTCCCACTGCTTGGGCATTATCTGCCCAATTTTGATGGGGCAGCTATTGCAATCCTAAAGGAGCAGGTGTAGGAGTTATCATAGACCACAGAGGGAATTTCATTGCCGGATATTGCATCTACCTCTACGAGCAAACCAACAGCATTGCTGAATGGTCTGCAATGATAGAGAGGCCTTTTACTTGCCAACCGACTAATGTTGCCAAATCTTTTGGTGTAGGGAGACTCGATGATGGTAGTGTCATCGAGAAGGAAGAGCTTCGTCACCATTAGTTTTTACGAAGAAAATGCTAATGGAGGTTAATCATCTGCTGATGAATTGGGGAGGAACAACAGTTAGTCATGTGTGCTGAAAAGGGAACCGAACTACGATACTTCTGCAAACTATGCTGTTACATTAAAGACTGGTACTTTCAAGATAGGCAATATGACTGATTTTGTTATTGACTTAATTGAGTAAGACCATAATGGTAAACTATATGTAGGACTTGCTCTTAAGTCTGCTGTTTGAATTGCCTCTACTAACAAAAAAATATTTAGGCACCACGACATGCTTAAGTTCTCTCATCGATCATCTTTGGTAGATCTAGCTTTGCAACCGTTCTTTTCCCATGATCAAAGTAGAACTTTACACAAGTTAGAAACCTTAAATCCATACCCTTTTTAAATTAGAGAGATCAATGGAAAGGGCACGTCAACAAAAGGAAGGGTCCATCATGTAAAACTAGGTCCCCACATGGCCCCTACTGTAGCATTCTCATGAATGATAGATGGATAATTTCTTTCTCCGCAACTTACGTGAAATAAATACTAAATATTTATTCCGTCGATTGTTTGTTTGTAGGGATATCAAGAGACATCTCTTTGGTTGTTACACTTGCCAAGAATCAGGCAACAAAGCAAGTGAGACACGTTCAAGATCAAGCAAAAGGGGTTAAAATATTGATTTTCCATTATACTGTAATTGGGCCTTGGCTTTTGGTCATCTAGATTGTTTGTCTTATTGTTAGTACCATCTTCATTGCCGCAAGCAGTGACTCAAACAACTTTTGAGCTGTATAAATTCAACAAACTAAATCTCATCCATATGTGATGGGGATCGAGCGGATGAATGGTTTTATCATCCGTTATCTTCTTAATTTTGTATTTATTATACTATAATCTTCCCTTGTGTATCATGCCTAACAGGGTGGGCCACACGGGCACCTCTTTGTTTAGTCCATATAATACAATGCGCATATAAGAGCAAGAGACTTGAAGGCTTTGATTAATCAATCAAATCATGGTTTGAGTTATTAAAAATTATATATTCCATCACCCAACACATAAACAATCAATAAGAAAACAAAATCTTCTCTTTCAATCAACATCAAACCGCAATATTTCTAAATTCCTTATTCTGATGATTTACTAAACTACATAACCCAAAACTTAAACGTTATTCAAAAAATCAAAGACTCCAAGATGGATCCACTTCCTCATTGCTGATGGGCCCCACTATGGTGCTTATGATATTTTAGAGATTAGTAAGGGTAGTTTTGTTAGAGTAAGTAGATGCAGGGGCCACAAAGCAAAGTGCTAGCGTGTTGAGGTTGTGCACTCTATAAGATGTGATGCGAACTCAAAAAGTATTGGCTTCTTCTGAGTGGAAGGATGCCCCTTTTGGCCTTTATCTTTTGTTTCCATGTGATAAAATAATTTAATTTTTTGTATTTATTTTACGTTGGGTAGATAATGACTTCTGTTAGAACAACATATTCCAAGCTCTCTTGCACAGATCTTTACCTTCACAGAGCCCATGAATCCAGACTGCTTTATTTCTTCTTCTTCTTCTTCTGTTTTTCCCTTTTTTCTACCTCGATCTCAACACTGCTTCATACTTGAGAGTCAACCTCTAATGTCCACATGCTTGATTTTCTTCTTGTTTGATTTTAGGAATTTAAAGCTCAGAGACTAGATTTTCTGACGGATTCTTTTTTGGATTTTTTTTTTTTTTTTCTTGACCCTTTCGTTTGGAGATTGATAACTTGAAACTGAATCTTGTTGGTGGTCTTCCTTTTTTTTCTTTTTGTCTTTATTTATTTTGGCTGTTGGTGGGAGTCATAGCATGAATTTTATAATTCTGTAAACTTCTAGAGGTCCTTGAATTCTGGGTTGTTTAGCTCTATTCCTTCCGGGTCTTTTGTTGGATGGAATTTGATTTGGAGGTATAGATCGGTGATCTGTTGATGGGCTTTCCTTTTTTGCTTTTTCGGGATTATGTGTGCTTTGGTTTTCATCTAAGATTAGTTAGAAACTTCTAGATGGGGTTTTCTTGTTCTGAGTGTTTTTGGGCTCTGATTTGTGGTTAACCGGCTCTTGATCAAATGGTGAGTTTCTTTTGCTATTGAAAGCAGGGGCTGGTAGACCCACCTCTGTTTCTACTGTTTTTGTTAACTTGTGTTGGACTTCCTGAGTCAAGCAGGCTTCGTGCTGTTGATTTCTTATTTTCATGTATTTGGTTTTTGTATGAAGGTGGTGTATCTGGTTTTGATGATATGCTGTTGGATTTTCTCTGAGATACCTATGAGTTGGTTTGTTGATGGTGAATCCATGGTGCAAAGCAGTGGTCTTCTTAGTGAAAGAGGGAAGAAATGGTTCAAATTTTGGGAGAAATTCTCTGGGAGGGGTTGGAGGGTCTATCATTACTATCAGTATATTGGGTCGAAACAGGTTCGACAAACATGGTGCAGGAAGCTTCTGGTTACCTGGGTACTTGGTTCTATCTTGGGATCTTTGTCGATTTTTAGTTATATGAATTCTCAGACGATTGAAAGGAGGAAAGAGACGCTCACGAGCATGTGCGATGAACGCGCCAGGATGTTGCAGGACCAGTTTAATGTGAGCATGAATCACGTTCAGGCCTTATCCATCCTTGTTTCAACTTTTCATCATGCGAAGAACCCTTCTGCAATAGATCAGGTGCTTTTAGTTTTCTTTCATTTACATGCATTCATTCTTGATTAAATGGAACCATTTTAGTTCTTTAGGGAAAATATTGCAAATTATCTGCTTGGATTGGGCTTTTTCTGTGGGCAACGTTGGATAATTGATTGGCATGCTCCTCCCGTTGTTTACTAAAATCCATTTCCAAATTCCAATTGTGTTGAGTTTCAAAGCTTACATAACGGACATCAATTAGCTAAGTCCTTGTTTGTTCTCAAAACACCATTCTTACACCAACTTGCCCATTGTACAGATGACTTTTGCAAGGTATACAGAAAGAACTGCTTTCGAGAGGCCATTGACAAGCGGTGTAGCATATGCTGTCAGGGTACTTCATTCTGAAAGAGAGCAATTTGAGAAGCAACAAGGGTGGACGATAAAGAAGATGGATACCCAAGAACAATCGCCTGTTCGGGAGGATGAGTATGCTGCTGAGACCCATCAGACATCTCCTGTCCAAGAGGAATATGCTCCTGTTATCTTTGCACAAGATACTGTGGCACATGTCGTGTCTCTTGATATGCTGTCTGGAAAGGTGAAAGTCTAATCTCATTTCTCCATTTTTCTTAATTACCACTAGTTTCGAGCCATTTGTCAGAAGATTTCATGCGTTTATTTTTATGATAATATATTTTACCTGGATGTATCAATAGCTAGGAATCCAAATGTGATATGTCCAACTTCTAGAAGATGTAATCAACCTTGCAATTTGCAACTGAATTTGATTCAATTTGGATGTATGATAATGTAGCTGTATCCTACTTGTCTCAAGCTAAGAACAGTCTTATGTGTAATTATTATCATTATTTTCTAACAACTGGTAACTTTATAAACCATGAAATGCCAACCTTGATTTTCATAGATCATAGTTAGTCTTTCCAGTGTTCTGAGCAAATTCTAGTAATTTTGTTGTCCCTTTCTATCAGTATTACCAACAGAAATTGTGAATCCGAAATTCATAATTCTAATGCTGTGTGCATTCTTCATACTATAAGTTTTGCTGTCTGGGTCTTTATGTTTGTATAATACTGAGTATGTGTTTATCGGGCCTCAATTCTAAGAAGCCTTCCTCCTGCAGGAGGATTGTGAGAATGTTTTGCGAGCCAGGACATCTGGAAAAGGAGTTCTCACAGCACCTTTCAGGCTTCTCAAATCGAAACGTCTTGGGGTAATTTTGACGTTTGCTGTTTATAAATCAGAACTTCCATCAAATGCAACGCCAAAAGAGCGCATTGAAGCAACTGATGGGTGAGTATGTTGCTAAGTAAGTAGTAGTTTGAAACTATCTTTGGGTGAATCTCTGGAAGAAGAAGAATCACTGGTTGATGCAACAATTCCCATTTTTATACATACCAAGTGTCATTTCTCCTGTGCAGGTACCTGGGTGGAATTTTTGATATAGAATCATTGGTGGAGAAGCTACTTCACCAACTAGCAAGCAAACAAACCATTGTTGTGAATGTGTATGATACCACTAATGCTTCCAATCCAATTAGCATGTACGGTTCAAATGCAACAGATAATGGGATATTCCATGTCAGCTCCCTTAATTTTGGAGACCCATTCAGGAAGCATGAGATGCATTGCAGGTAAGAAATAAACAAACATCTTTATTATTTGCTATCATCTCCTGTAGTTGTCATTAAGTCTGGCTTGCATGGTCTGGTCTGGTGAGAAAGGAGCTGAGGCTGTCAGTTGGTTGTTTTTCAACAGATTTAAGCAGAAACCACCTTTGCCATTGCTGGAAATAACAGCATCATTTGGAATCCTTGTGATTGCCTTGCTACTTGGGTATATATTCCACGCAACAATGAATCGCATAGCCAGAGTGGAGGATGATTGCCGTGAGATGATGAAACTCAAAAAGCGTGCAGAAGCAGCAGATGTTGCTAAATCTCAGGTAGTCTCATATTTGCTTTTATAGATCAGCTACAGTATGGCTAACAAAGGGTTAGTTGTTATGGAATGGCTTTTAGTATCATATTCGCCTACACTCTATTCTCTCCTTAGGTCCATAGTAGTATTTAATTGAGCTATTTCATTTTCTCTAGTTCCTGGCAACGGTTTCACATGAGATCAGGACTCCAATGAATGGGGTATTAGGTGAGTGATTTAATATTTGTACAGATTCTGCCATTTTGTTTTATGCATCCAGGTAGCATTAGTCGTGAGGTTATAACAGAGAAGTGAAACTTGTTCAACTTTCAGGGATGCTACAGATGCTTATGGACACAGAACTGGATATAACACAGCAGGATTATGTCAGGACTGCACAGGCAAGTGGAAAAGCTCTGGTATCACTCATAAATGAGGTTTTGGATCAGGCTAAGATTGAATCTGGTAAGCTTGAGCTTGAGGCTGTCAGATTCAACTTGCGAGCTGTTTTGGATGATGTCTTGTCACTTTTTTCTGGAAAGTCTCAAGAGAAAGGAATTGAGGTAATTTGTACTTCTCTATAGCCAACATAATTTCAATACTGTTCTGTTTCATCTTCCATTTCTCTTGCTGATTCCCTAGTCGGCACTTTTAATCAATTTGGGGTAGTTGGCGGTGTACATCTCTGATCGGGTTCCTGAAATTCTGATTGGTGATCCGGGGAGATTTCGGCAAATCATAACAAATCTCATGGGAAATTCAATTAAAGTAAGTTTGCATTTACTTAACCATTATGTATAATAGTGCTATGTATTATAACAAGAATGATGGTGGATTCTCCTACACCAATTTGCATAAACATCCTCATAATTTTTTGTTCTGCAGTTCACTGAGAAAGGACATATCTTTGTCACTGTCCATCTTGTTGAGGAGGTAATGAAATCAATAGAAGTTGAAACAGAGGTAGCATCGACAAATACCTTGAGTGGCTTCCCCGTGGCAGATAAACGGCACAGT
This sequence comes from Warburgia ugandensis, assembly GCA_035236585.1. NCBI lineage: Eukaryota > Viridiplantae > Streptophyta > Magnoliopsida > Canellales > Canellaceae > Warburgia > Warburgia ugandensis. Next base: position 43,387,274 of record CP141134.1, read on the forward strand.
TGGGAAAACTTTAAGGCATTCAATCAAGAAGGACCTTTGTTTCAGCAGACTTTCTCATCAACTTATTCTGATCTTATCAATCTAATTATATCAGTTGAGGATACAGGTGTTGGGATCCCTCTGGAAGCACATTCTCGTGTTTTCACCCCTTTTATGCAAGTTGGTCCTTCCATTTCTCGCATTCATGGTGGCACAGGTATAGGTTTGAGTATCAGCAAATGTTTGGTTGGTCTTATGAAAGGGGAGATAGGATTTGTCAGTGAACCGCAGATTGGTTCCACTTTCACTTTCACTGCTGTCTTTACCAATGCTTGTGCCAGTTCAAATGATTACAAAATTCAGCATCATCAGCAAATAAACAACCAAGCTGAGTCAGTATCCTCGGAATGTGATGGGATGACAGCACTGGTTGTCGATCCTAGGAATATCCGTGCAAAGGTGACAAAATATCATCTTCAAAGAATTGGAATTCAAGTGGAATTAGCTGCCAATCTAAATCAAGTTTCCTCTTGCTTAACCAGTGGAACAGCAGTCATTAACATGGTGTTGGTTGACAAGGAAGTATGGTTCAAGGATAGTGAGCTATCACTTTTTCTTATTAACACATTGAGGAAGGATGGTCAATCAGATGTTGTTAAGCTATTTGTTCTGGCGAATTCCATCACCTCAACTAAAGTGCACACTAACAAGTATCCTGGATATGTACCAACAGTAATCATGAAGCCCCTAAGAGCAAGTATGCTAGCAGCATCTCTGCAACGAGCCATGGGTGTTGGGAAAAAGGGGAACTGCTGGAACGGTGGTCTTCCTGTTATTTCTCTACAGAATCTTCTTCATGGAAAGCAGATTCTGGTTGTTGATGACAATATGGTGAACCTAAAAGTGGCTGCTGGTGCTTTGAAGAAATATGGGGCTCAAGTAGCTTGTGCTGAAAGTGGAAAGAAGGCAATAGTAATGCTTAAGCCTCCCCACAACTTCGACGCTTGCTTCATGGATATTCAGATGCCAGAAATGGATGGGTATGCTTCACACACAAGTAATATATAATCTTGGATATACAAGTTTCTGATTTTTTTCTTTTCTCAGGTTTGAAGCTACTAAAAGAATCCGAGATATGGAGCGCACTATCAATGATCATATTCAGCATGGAGAAGTCTCAGTTGAAGCATACAGGAATATTTCAAATTGGCACATACCTATATTGGCTATGACAGCAGATGTAATTCAGGCCACACATGAGGAATGTCTGAAATGTGGAATGGATGGATATGTTTCGAAACCATTTGAAGGAGAGCAACTGTACAGAGAAGTAGCACGCTTTTTCAAATTGACTGCAACAAAATCTGAATAGTGGACACAGGCATTCCTGGGGATGCAAAAGGAGAATATTTGCACAAGCAGTCATTCTCAGTCCAGCATTCAGATGATTAACTGATTTTTCACTGGCAGAGAGTAAGTTCCTTGTTAACCGTATAAAAATGTTTTCATTCATTCAGAGTGCAATAGATATAAAACTGAGTACATAACATATCATATCTTCTATATGCATCTATACAATCTAAAACAAGCAAACATAATGTCGCATGCTTTTGTTAGATGCATCTTTCCTTCTCTACACACACTACTGTGAGTCTACAGATGTGCTGGTATAGATTGTGGACACATACTGAGTATCTAGCCTGATCATGTTTGCATACTAGTTCATGTTTATATAGTGTTTATATAGTCAGTCATGGATTTACATGTACAGATATGAGAGATTCTAACCTTTTTGCATCTGCTGTATAGGTTTGTCAGTGGAATTGCCCACATTTGATGGAAAAATAAGCCATTAGATAATTTGTATTTAAAAGAAGGGGAGCTTTGGAGCAACGGTTGAGTTGTCGCCATGGGACTTGGAGGTCACGGGTTTGAGGTGTGGAAACAGCCTCTTGCAAAAAAGCAAGGCAAGGCTGTGTACTATAGATCCCTTGTGGTTTGCCCCTTCCCTGAACCCTGCATATGCGGGAGCATCATGCACTGGGCTGCCCTTTCTTTCTATATTTTGTATTTAAAGAGGAGATTGTGACGGCAACATGTTGCCCTATTGTCCATTAGAAGAATGGGAGGTTTAGATGGGTTTCTTATATTCATGGACAATCTGAAAGTAAACAAAAAACCTGGCACAAAGTTGAAAAAATAATACTTTTTAAAGGTAAAAAAGTGCAGTTCACCTGCTGTGAAGGTGGTAATTAGGAGCCTCCATACAGATCTAAGCATAGGTAACCACTTTCACATTCTTGTCAATTGTCTATGTGAGAGCTTGTACGACTACACATGCAAACATGATACCAATGACATACGCATTTCTACATAATTAATGATGATCAATTTTCTTTCTATGATACCCGTCAACTTAATGGAGACTGCATCTGTTGTTTTAGATTTTGGCAAAGCTAGCACTCTCAGTATCTAAATGTTTTCCATTAAATAATCTCGCAGGTTCAATTCTTGGTTCAAAAGCTTTGCCTCTATCATGCTTTACTGGTGAGGTCTTATCCATCCTGTGATTTCGAGAAGATGAGATGAACCGTATACCAATTCTTATGTTTTTTTTAGCTTGCTTACAATTGATTCAAAAGATGAGATCTGTACGTTTGAACCAGAGAAGCATTGTCCAGATCGGGAGGAGGGGACCATTGACTTATCTTGTAGATGCTCCTGCCAGTGTCTTCAGTCCTGTGAAATGTAATTGGGACTCAGGAGTAATCATTTTCAGAGTTTTGAGTGTATAGAAATCATTGTCAAATTCCTTGTTTATTTATTGTGGCTGATAATGCATGTGTTCTGCTGTAATAAAGTGGAACATGAATGTACATATTGAATTTAATAAAGATGATTGATAACTTGAATTGCTGATCCCATCGGTGTTTTATATCCCAGCTTGTTAGCTCAGAAATGTTTCATCAGAGACTGGTTTGGTTTCTGCAATCCTTTGTATTCTTTGGACTTAGCTAATTGCGTTTAAATTTCTAAAACAAGCAAAACGTTGTTAATATCTTGATATGGCTGCTGCAGATTTGCACCTCTGAAATCCTTGTCTAAAATTCATTACTTTCCAAAACTCCTAAGTCGAGAAACTGTATGTATTGGGCAATTGGGAAGATTCATATGGCATTGGAGACAAAAGAACTGGGGCTACTGCTTTTGATTTCCACGAAGTGGTGGGCTCACTATGAGTCCGTTCATGACGATTGGAAGTATGCTCTGCCCGTGGTTTTTAACCTTGCAATATTCTCCAGATGAACTTCCCTAATCTGGTTAAGGATTTAAACTTGTACTTTTCCATGAAAACTGTCCGCAAATTATTTGTCTCGTCAGCTGCAGATGGTTTTTCAACATCTTTTCCAAGGAGTGTAATTGCAGTGGAAAACTGTAATGGGCTGCATTATTAAGAAATAAAGAAATTACGTTTTTTTATGTTATTTTATTAATTAATTTTTATTTATTACGATTTTGTTTGCCATGTGGAGAAAACTGTTACAAATGGCTAAACATGATAATTTGACAGTTATAGAAAAAGGGAGTAAATACACCATTAAAAAATTGAAGAGTTACAAATATGTAATAAATTGGGAAAAACAGTTACAAGGAAAGTATGTATAAAAAGAAACAAAGAAAATGGAAAGAAAAGTTTAGGAATGTGAAACAGTTGGGATGGAAGAAGAGGAGTGTGTGAGACAAAAAGAAAAGAGAAAAGGAAAGAAAAAGGAAGAAAAAAAAGAGAGAGGAAAAGAAGATCAAGAGGAAAAGCAGAGATCTGAAATTGGCGTCAAATCGATTAGAAGCAGAGAAATTTGCATTTGAGGAAATCGCATTTTGAGGTAGGGGATCTAGAACTAGACCACGTTTTTCTTTATTAAAAAAAAAAAAAAAAAAAACTAAGTTTTGTCGATTGATTTTGGATGAACTTTGCATTCTAATATTCGTAGAAACTAAACGTGTGTATCTTTGTTATTGTTTGAATAGTTGAGAGATAATCATGTTGTTTATGTTTTAATTGATGTTTTTTTTTTTTTTCTATGTAAAAAGAAAGAAAGAAAGAAGAAGAAGCATGATTTACAATAATGATTTGATGCACGATTCATATAATGTGAAGTGTTTTTAATATACATCTATATGTTTGTTTATGATTCCTATATTGGTAGTGACGCATAACATGGGATGAAATTTTATTTAATAGAACCATGTTATGGGATAAATTAGAGTAGACTCTAACTATTTCAAATATGATTAGGTAGTTGAAATCTGTAAAACAGTTCAAATAACAATTAAGATGTTATAGGTGTATGATTTTAGTATAATCACTGTTGCCGAGTCATGCTTAGAACATGGTACATTGGATTTCACCAATGACACAGTGCGTGAAGTGTTGCTTAGGCACAAGATGTTTAGACAGTGAGCGCAGGATGTTTAGACAGTGACCAGTTACATAATACAATAAGTGTTGCTTAGGCACATGATGTTTAGACAGTGGGCGCAGGATGTTTAGACAATGACCAGTTACATAATACAGTAAGTGTTGCTTAGGAGCAAGATGTTTAGACAGTGACCAGTTACATAAGACAGTAAGTGTTGCCTAGGTGCAGGATGTTTAGACAGTGACTAGTTACGCAATACAGTAAGTGTTGCCTAGGCGCATAGCATACCAAGCAGTAAGTAGATGTATACATCAGGTAGTGATCAGGCAGATTGTGCATTGAGTGAGGCTTGGGCATAAAAGTGTTTTGTATATTCCAACTGCTTCAAACAACAAATGAGGTTCATACACGGGCAAGCAGACAATACTCCAATGCATAAAATACTAGACAAACTCAGGAACAAGTATACCATGAATTTATTGAAATTCAGACATATTGATACCGTGCAAGCACATGAACTCCTAATCATGCACAAGCCAAAATTATCAAAAGTTAAAATGTTAGGTTCCATGCATGCATAATCGTTACCTAAGATTATGTCACATGGATGGTTGGAAGTTCTTACGAAGTAAATCAAAGGCTTAAAAACTTTCATTTAAGAGGAATATGAAAAAATAAAAATAAAAATAAATAATATACTAGCTGAACAAATTAGGAGTCTTCACCACTAGGTACTTTAAGTTGTTTGAACCCAAATTTTTGTAGAGATTAGCATCAACCATCTGCTAGACCATGTTGTTGATGAATTATGTACCTAAGATGGAACTAAACAGAGATTTCATCTTATGGCCTTGTTGTAAAATGAATGGGTTAGATGCCTTAAAACGTACCTGACAAGCCTAGCGAATAAGTAGTTTAATTTCTGTTTTATTATTTTTATCCACCTATATTTAATAGTCAAAGTCATGCTTTTTGCATTAGGTGGCCTACGTTCAGATGATTATAACCGTTGATCCAATGAACAGTACTTTCTTAAATGATGCCTTGGGTTGTACATATCATAGGTATGAGATTGAAAACTTTCAAATGCAATAAAGGGTCACATGGTCTTGATCTTAGTGGGTCCACATGGTTAAACGTGTATACCATGTGAATCTCTATGAAGTTGCAATTAAGACATTTGGCTTTTCATTTGGCTGATTTTATCCAAACAGAAATGCAGCCGGATTGATTAATTGGGATTGATTAATAACTCTAAACCATTTGGTGAAATAGCCCAACAAATGATTTTGACTGGGCGAGTAATAATTATCTGAGAGGTGGACTGGATATTTGATGGTATAGACCGACCACCATCTTAGCTGGGTAGTGTCTTTGATCATAGAAAGAATTTAAAGAAATATAGGATCCTATGTGTTAATTGATCATTGGGCAGGTATATGAAATTAGGACTGCCCATATTGGGCTTTTCCTGTTGTTTGAACCTGCGTTTTTCAACAAGCTCTACCTAACCTGAAATTTGCATACATAGGTGATACAAGGTTATGCAACAAACTCATTACATTTAAAACACCATAGGTGATCAAATCTATAAGAGGATGGGTGATGTACACCAGCACAAACCCAATTGCATCATGCAATGGACGGTTTGCATGGGTGTAGTTATTGGACTTGGCAGTTGCATCATGCATAAAATAATAATAATAATCTTTATGTTTCTAAATAATTATAAATCATATACTTTGATTTTGTGATTTGTTTAAGAGTTGGTATCATTGATAAACACATGAGTACATAGAATTACATTGGAATTTCTTTAGTTCTCCTTTTATGAAGGTATAGTAATGGCATTTCAATTGCTTAATTATCAAAGAAAATAGTGTATATGTACATTTTGGTTTGATTAGAAAGTAATTTTTGGGTACCATATATGGATCCATTGGCATTCTTTTATTAATCTGAAGGGACATACACATGATTTGGTATTAATAAGAACGATATATCTGTATTGCTGGTTAGTATACCTTTTATATGATTTCAAACTCTTGTGCAATGAAATTTGAATAAGAAATTAGGAGACTTTTAAGAGTTGATCCTGGCTCAGGGACGTTATATCAAATCGCATGGTTGCTATACTAGGGAGTCAGTTGGCCACTGACTTCCAAACAGGTACCAGCCTATAATAGGCATGTTTGGCGAGGGTATGTTACATGGGAGGACTACCCTTGTATTGGATTGATCCGACTATCCCATGTAGTCAGTGTAGTTAGTGTGGTACCCACTAACGAACGCAGTTTGAAACTTTGGTTTTTGCTGCGCGTATAGTCAACCTTATATTTTGTTTGGATATGTCGATGCTTGTGACATGATGCTAAGTTCCATCCAGATATATATTTATTATTAATTGTATTTACTTATGAATTAATCATTCAATAAATATGGATTGAATTTAACTCAGATCTTTATATGCATGGATATTACTTGTATTATCCAATATGATGTCATTATGATTATTACATAACTGGTTGATATGAATTGAGAGCTTACGATGTGTCAATGACATGCTTGGTAGTACATGCATGCATTTTAAAAAAAAACTTGCATGGCAAGATTTTCAGAGTTTTTGGCTAGGTTTAGATTTTCTATTGGGTAATTCAAATTACTCACCAAACCACTCTACAGGTGAAGAGCAAAAGAAAAAGCTTGAAATTGACACGAAGGAGATTGAGTAAACTCGGAGTTTCAAAGTATGAGGAGCTAGAAATAGTGTTGATTTATTTGAAGACTTTAGTCAATTTGTAATAAATTAAATATTTGAACTTTATATTGTGATTTAACTTAGTAGTGTTTGGGCTGTGACTAGTAGGTCTTGACTGGCTAAAAAAGATGAACTTTTATTTTGAATATATTGTCGATATTTATTTGATGTACTTGGGTTAGAAGAAGTAATTTTAATATATTATTATATATAAAGTTGAAAAGTAATTTTTTTATAAGGATCGATCCTGACAAGATATTTCAAAAATACAAAGAAAATCTCTTTATAAAACCCAGGACATCACAAAAACTGAAGTAAATGGTTGTCTCTGTCCATGTTTTGCTGGTTGATTTGGTCATATCATGGTGACATTTATAGTGACTGGCACGATTGGGCAGCCCTTTGTACTACAACAGCAATGGATCAATCGCAGAGTTGCTGTTGTTTTTTGTTGTTGCTCTTGGGCTTTTCTCTTCTGTCTCTCTCACCCTCTCTTGTTATTTGTCACCATGCTGCAGCAGGGACAGCGACAGGGACCAAAAGGACAGATTTCCCATCCAGACAGATGTAGTGTTCCAGCAGTGAATTTATTTTTCTTGTCTTTTCTGTTAAAGATTGGGTTGATTGTCTTTCTCATCAATAAATTGGTATTACAAGTACAGAACATCTTCTTCTTTTTTTACAGTTGGGCAATTTCATCCATTACATGGCAACTTTTGTCACTGGTTTTGTGGTGGGATTTACAACAATTTGGTAATTAGCTCTTGTCATACTTGCAGTTGTTCCTCTCATTTCCTTGATTGGAGCAATTCATACTACTGCACTAGCCAAACTTTCTTCCAAAAGCAAGGGAGCTCTTTCCACAGTAAGAAACATAGCAGAACAAGTAAAAGAAAAACAGACTAAATTGTATAAGAAAAATGAGCCTCTTATATGTTTGATGTAATATTTTGTATCATTCCTATGGGTATTTTTTATTCCTTTTGCTGGATTACAAATTAGTACAAATTTGAACACTTTTATCATTTGTGTTAGAATCAAGGGCATTACAGCCCAACTCTTTTGCATCGAAAGTTGCTAAAAATATTTGGAACCATAGTGGATTGGCAAAAGTAATTGGATTGGGAGCTACATATTTTACTGTTATGATGTTATGCCTTCTGTTATGTTATGGTAGCTACCTTATTCAAGCATGGAATCCACCTTCAAATTCAGGGAGAGAGAAAGACGTCTGGTACCTGGTCGAAGTCGAACAAGGGAGTCAGAGAGAGAGAGAGAGAGTCAGAAAAAGCCTTAGAAACTCCAACGTTCTAGCAGAAAGGAAGAGAACAAGAGAATTGATTTTAGGTCTTTTCATTCTCTCTATTGAGTTTGATGAAGAAACTGCCCAGTTCTATCACTTGAGAACTCATGCTATTGGGTTTGGAACATGAAGAACATATGAGTTTCCAAAGTCTACCTACTCAAGTTAGAACTTGTAAGTTTAAGTACTAGAAATGACCAGTTTCAAAAATCTACAGCTGTCTAAGAATTAATAAATATAATAATAAAATGCTGAAACTCTAATCAACATTTATTAGTGGAATTGAAAAATGCATAAGAACTGAGAAATGTTGAAACTCTCCCCTAGCTTTAGAGCGAAACCAACAGCGGGGAAGTACGAAAGCAACAGTTGATCCAAAGAAAGTATCCATCACCAACCATCATGGACCACATGTACCTTTAGCCACTCTTTTACTCCACCACGTTATATCTTAGTATACAAAAATATTATCATTGGATTATCTTAACCGTCAATTGGTTGGATTAACCATATCACGAACTTTTTGAGCTGCTCGCCATCAAATATGGTGGTTGCTGGCCTATGCTTTGATTGTAGGACCCAATTAGACCATATTTTCCTGTTGCTTTTTCTGTTTTCCTGAAAGATGACCCAATTAATAAATCAGCAACTGAACTAGAAAGGTGAAAGAGATTCCAATACCTTCTCACTAATGGCATCTTCTACTAAGACAACATCACTATTAATGGCAAAAATGATATCAGAAAATTTGAATGAGAAAGAAATGTAAGTTCAGGTCTATGTGCAGCATGGCCCCTTTAAGAAGGAAAATTAATGTGAATTGGAATGGTTCTTTACATGAAGCATGAGCCATGTTGTACAAAATAGATTCGCCATAAAACTTGTTGAGATAATCTTAACCATCAAGACTAGAATTTTTTATTTAGAAGAAATTTCACTTATGTGGCTTGAAGCTCGCACATGTTCTCACTTAAGAACAAAACTTTGAAAAACCTCACATTGGTGCCTTGAATTTAGCACAAGTGACCCACTTAAGACCTTTTATCTCTTTCTCATAAATGTTTCATATGGAATGCCTTCACATGCACGTAACGTGAGAAAACTCAAGGGCAAAATAGCCATCTTACTTTTTGCCTACTTCTTCTTCTTCGACAAATTAAGTAAGAGAATGTTGGCTTGTATGTTCAACACGTGAACAAACAGAAAAAGTTAATATTAATTTTCTTGTTTGATAGGATGAGACAATGAGATTCTGCAAATTAAGCATAACAAGTTTATATTAAGTTTCCTCTTTGATTTTACAAAAGAATGGGATTTTGCAAATTAAGCAGGAAAATTTTATATTGGTTTCTGCAAACATTCACTATTACTTCTTCTGCCAATTTATACCATTCACTAATGTCATGGTTAGCATATCTGCAAATTTTGGTATCTTGTCAAAGTCTTTTGAACATCATGGTTATAGTATAAGCACTATGTTAATGAAGTTTCACATTATAACTTCACTAATTTCCCCCTTGGGTACCCTATGATTTTAGTAAAAATTGATAAGTGTCATTAAAGAAATACTATTTCTATATTGTCACCCTATAATTCTAATAGATAGAAAGTTATGTGCAATTGTTTTGCATATGCTACTCTTTTCTACTTCACAAGTCCCTATTCTTTATGAAATAGCTACTAGGCTAGCTTTATGCAATTGAAAGAGAGTTTGAATTTGATGACAAAATTGTAGGGCTAGAGTATTATCCAATTTCATTACAAATCACACCCGTCTCTACTATCTTTAGATGATAGGAAAGACCCCTTGGTTCTGGCAAATGGATCACAATTACAGGCACTTAGGAGCATACCGATGGAATGAACGAAATATGAACAGTTAATATAATATGGTCATAGATCTTAGGTTGTAACTTGATCATGAGTGAAATTGATCATGAGTGAATTTGATGGAAACAGTTTTATTAGTTATATAGCATTTTACTTTGTCTTTATTAACCTAGTTTGTTGCCCCTTTATAATCTCTGTGTGCTTGATTATCTCTGTGCATGCTTGCATATGAGCATGTGGATTAGTATCACTAGACAATGGTTGTCTCTGTATTTGTTTAACTAAAAATCTCATAATTCCGTTGTGTTTCTGGCATTTTGAGATAATAGAAAAAACACAATTGTATCGTTCACTCTACTCAACAAAACATTGTGTGTAATGACTTAAATTTATATTTATGAAATGTATATAGAACTCAAGGTAATTTTGTCAATTACCAATTAGAATTATCTAATAAACACATACCAAAGATCTATTAAGCAAAATGACACGTTTTTTTTATAAAAATGTGAGACACTTAACTAACAAGTTAATTGATTTAGTTAGCTAATTGAAAACTCCCCATGTAAATAAGTATAAGTGAGTATAATAATTGAGAAACTAAGTTCATTCAACATGAGTATGTTCATAAGTTTATTTAAGAGAAACAACTAGTACTCAATTAAGTAGATGTTATATATTGAATACAAGTCATAACTTATGGGACTACACTCTGAATTGATGTTCATTGTAAGTTTCAAATCTAAAAACATACCAATTCAATTCTCATTCAATGCTAGATCTGAAAACGTTTTTGACATAAATTACACTCATTCACTTAAGTTTTGAAAATGTTTTTAACATGAATTACACTTAGTCACTCTAGACCTGAAAGCATTCATAATTGAATTACACCCACTCAATTAATATTTGAAAACATTCTCAATTGAATTACACTCATTCAATTTTAGCTAAGAAAATGTTTATATATAATTCAATTTTGATCTAAAAACATTATTAAATCCAAATTTGAATGATCAATCACATTCAATATTAGATTTGCATGTTTAGTTTCATTTAATAATGGATCTAAATGTTCAAATTACAATTATTCCAAAGCATGCCAAAAAATCAAAGTAGAACATTAGAAGCCTATTGGTACATTAGATCCATTGCCGATTCTAGAATAGAAATGAGAACACATCATGATGGACTTTGTCGTTGTATCATCGAGAATCTAAAACAATAATAATAGTATTTGAGTTATTGTAGATAGATTGACTAAGTCATCTCACTTTTTGGCTATTCAAATGAACGATTCATTAGATTGCTTATCCAAACTCCATATTCAAGAAATAGTGAGGTTAGATGGAATGATAGTGATAGAGATTCAAGCTTCACTTTTTGATTATGAAGAAGCTTAGAAGAAGCCATGGGTACATGACTAAACTTCAACACAACATTTCATCCCCAAACTAATGGGCAATCAAAAAGAACGATCTAAATATTGGAGCATATGTTGAGGGCTTATGTCTTGGATTTGAAAGGTAACTGAGATGATCACTTACCGTTAGTGGAGGTTACTTACAATAACAATTAATAGTCTAGCATTTAGATGACACCTTTAAAAGTCTTGTTTGGAAGGAAATGTACATCATCAACATGATGGGATAAAATTGGAAAAAGGAAATTGTTTGGTTTGAAAATAGTTGAGCAAATGACCAAAAAAATTAAACTGATTCACAAATGGCTCATGATAGCACAGAGTAGATAGAAGAATTATGTGGATAGTCCACAGAAAGAACTAAAATTCGATGTAGGTGATCACGTATTTCTTAAAGTATCTCCAACCAAAGGTGTAATAAAGTTTGAAAAGGAGGAAAACTTAGTCCAAGACTTATTGGACTTTTCAAAATCTTAGAAAGGATAGAAAATGTAGCGTACTTATAGCCTTACCTCCAAGGCTATCAACAATTCATAACGTGTTCCATGTATCAATGTTTAGAAAGCGTGAACCAGATCCATCACATGTTTTTGGACTTTGAGCTTATCCAAATCAAAGATGGCCTATCATACATCAAATAATCTATTCATATTCTAGAAAGGAAAGAAAGAGATGTTGAGGATGAAAATAATTCCAATGGTGACACCACTTTATCAAGGAAGCCACCTGGGAATGTGAAAAGAAACTAAAGAGAAATATCCACACTTTATTTAATTATAAGGTACACAAGTTTAGAGGACTAAATTTTCCTTTTTAGTTGGGGGGGGGGGGGGAGGGGGGGAATAGATGTGATGACCTTAATTTATACATCAGGAATCTATATAGAACTCAAGGGCAATTTTGTTAATTACTAATTACAATTATCTAATAAAAACATCCTTAAGATCTATTAAGTAACATGACATGTTTCTATATAAAAACATGAGAAAGTAAACTAACAACTTAGTTGAGTGAAAATGCCCTACAAATGAGTGATAGTTGAGAAGCTAAGTTCATTTGATATGAGTATTTACAAACTAAGTTCATTTAAGAGAAACAACTGGTACTTAATTAGATGTTAAATATTGAATGCAGTAATAACTAATGAGAGTTACACTCTGAATTAATGTCCATGATAAGTTTCAAATCTAAAAGCATACCAATTCAATTCTCATTCAATGCTAGAACTGAAAATGTTTTTGACATGAATTACACTCATTCACTCCATATCTAAAAACATTTAGAATTGAATTACACCCCATTTAATTTTAGATCTAAAAATGTTCAAATATAATTTGATTCACATGTGAAAACATCATTGAATCCAAATCTGAATGATCAATCACATCAATTTCATTTAATAATAGATCTAAACATTTAAATTATAATCAATCATGGATCTCAATGTTCACTTGGTAATCCCCCAAAATCACATCCTAGATTTAAGCATTCCTCACCATATATCCTTCCTTTAACCCATATGATCCCCACCCTCCATTCCCTAGGGCTTCGAGTCTAAAAATCTAAATATAGGAGATTATTCATTCCATTTTGGACTTCTTCATTCACTTGTTCCATAGCTTATTAAAGAGGAATAAATAGGGGAGAACTAAGAGGATTTCTCAACCCTAGAGGATTGCACAAAGTGATCAAACACCAAGAGAGACTATCCTAAAGGGAGAAATATCTAAGGAGAAAAAGAGGTAAGAATGGCTTGTTTCATTCTTCCATAGTACCTCAAGCCATTCCATCTTTTTATTTTACATTTTTTACACCTCCTCTCATGTTCAAAATCATGCCCATATCCATAAATTGTATCCTCTATCACTCACTACAATATCCACCTTAAACTCATTTCTTAACCTTTAATTTTTCATCCCTTTCATACTTTATATTCAGTCTATTCTACCTAATTATTTGACCTTTCTCCACCATTTTATTTTTAATTTTTTATATAATTATATTTTTACCTAAATTTTATAGATTAATCTATATAATACATAAAAAAAATTTAAAAAAAATTCTAAAATAAATCCATCTCTAAGCCCTTCTTCCATTCGCCCCTTTTTGCATCAAATTTCAGTTTTATTATCATGCCTTAATATTTTTCCATTTTGTTTTATGTTTATAAATTTTTTTCTTCATCTTTTGGATCTGAAATTCATGCCCCTACACTTCCACCATATCCTCTATCATTCCTTCAATTCATTTCTCCAATATTTTTCTGTGTACATGCCTTTCCTAATCTCTTTGTCTCTTGGTATTACACGTATAAAGCAAATTTTTGGCTATAAACACTTCTCTTAATGGTTGGGGCATTAGTGGTTGATGATACATGGATATGTTGAGTGACACAACATGAGTTATATCACAAGTAGACAATGGGAAGGAAAGGTGGTAGTGTGCAGGTTAACTGGATTCATTGGAAGCTCTCTTGAATGACGCATCGAAAATTCTAGGTGAATGCATTCTAACTCATAAGATGAGTTTTTATTTTTTTTATTTCTTTCCTCATAATTAATTGATATAATTTATTTTTCAATAGAATAGAATTTCTTTTCTCTTTGCTTTAAGTGTTATTTCCTTTATGTTATGTTTACTTTCTTTTGTAGTTGTTAGAAGTTAGTTTAATATTACCTATGATTGTTTATGTAATTAGTTTTCCTAGGTATTAAGATGAGAAATATGTTAAAATAAAATAGTTTCAAGATTAAGTTATTCTAGGTTAAAAAGTACTTAATATTAATATTGGCCTCATAGGACTCTAAGTTTACATACTAGGTGATTGATTGAAAGAAATGGATATCGAATATAGTAAGAAAGAGAGTGACTATAAGAGAATCTTTGATGGTTGGTGTCTTAATAAGAATAACTATACTTTGAATGAGTATAGTGCCATGCTAATAAACTAGCATTAAAAAAATATTTAAAGAGAGCTTAAAAAGAATTATTTTTCATGTTTTTAGAGTTATCATAACTTTATTAAAATGTGTAGAAAAATCTAGATAGCTTAATCCTTAAAGTATTTAATTTCTAATATATTGGAATTTTAGTTCCTAGGCTTAGGTTTGATTTCTAAAAATTTTATATGTTTCTATTATTTTTTGCATATTTAGATTATTAGTTTAGTTTAATAAATCATTTGGCTAGGTTAAGGTAGTTAAACTAGGCTTTAATTAATTAATTTTTTATTAATAAAGTCTTTATAGATGAACCATACTTGCTATGTCCATGCTATAATGGGCCCATTCACTTGCTATTATTTTTAAGACACATTAGGTAGTTAAAGTGTAGATTCAAACCAATGATAATACCAACACATATAGAATGGTAGGAATTTTTTTTGGGACTATATTTAGATATGCAAGTACTAAGGTTTTTTAGGTGAGTTCCCTACAGGTGTCACTAGTAATGTGAGTGAGTATGGTCAATTTTTTATTTGATTTCAATGTCCAATTAGTAACATCTTTTAAGTGTGTTGTCCATAGGTCATTGTAGGTGTGTCAGTGAAGTATGGGCAAGTTTTAATATATGATTTATATGTTGTTTACATTTCACTATGGGTGTGCTAGTGAAATATGGACAAATTTTGTAGGTTCAGAGGCTCATCCCCACAACACCTCTAACTTAGGTCACCATAGAAAATATAGGAGAGAAAAATATAAAAGACATCAAAAACCAAAGTTTAGAGGCATCTCTCCTATGAAGAAAAAGACACCTCCTTCCCTTTGAGGAGGGTATCCTTTTCCTTCCCATTCTTCTTTCATCTTTTGCCTTGAATCTCCTTCTCCTTTTGGGTTGCTGCTATCTTTCCAAAGTGGGCTACTACTTTCTCCAAGTGTTTCATGCCTAAGCCTTGGTTTTGTGGTTCTCTTTGAAAGGTTGGTTGGGTCTCTTGATCTTTCTTCTCTTTGCTTCCAATGTTGCTGTGTTTGCCCTTGGTTTCATGCTTAGTTGTTAGTTTGATCTCTTCAGTTTCTTTGATTGCTAGCCTTTTAGTTTAAGTTCATAATCTATTGATTTAAAATATATAACTCTTTGGTTGTGACAACCAAAAGAGTCTAGGTATTATATCAAAGTCTTTGTCATTTTCCTTCCTTGAACTCTTGTGGATCTTTGTTTCTTGTTGGAATGTTCCCTTGAGTCTTCGTGATAGTTGGGGTAAGAGAGGATAGTGAGAATTTAATTTGATCTTTGATGTTGTAAAGGATGATGCACACTAATCAATATTAGACACACCATCATTTTGATCTCTTGGTTTCAATTTAATAATATTTGATTCTTTTATATGGATGAATGTTGGCAACTTTGGATTGATTTGTATTTTGATTCCATGATTGGATGCTTAATATAAGATTGTTGTGCTTTTAAACAAATCAACCCAGAAACCATTGAAACCATGCGTGCAATACAAAAGGTTGAACACATGATTTTAAAGGATTTTAGGGTTGAAGCTTGAGTGAAAAAGTAACTCTCTTGGCCATTCATGTTCCATTAGTATAATATCTCATCTCAATAAGCATGAAGGATACTTTCCAAAATCATGTTGATACCATGCATGCTATCCATAAGTGGTGTGCATGGTTTTGAATCATTTGATGATTGATTGAATTTCAAATTAGTTGCATCCATTCATGATAGGAAAAGGTAGTTTAATTAGTGTTGAATATTAGTTTTGGTTAGATTACTTAGCATGTTATTGATTAGTTGTTAATTGTTAAAGTTTTCATTCCCATGAATTCCAATGCATTCTTTAGGATTTTCATAACTAGGAAAGTAGTTGTTTAGTTACCCGTTTCCTTAGATTAATTGCTAAATT
Source organism: Warburgia ugandensis (assembly GCA_035236585.1). Classification (NCBI taxonomy): domain Eukaryota; kingdom Viridiplantae; phylum Streptophyta; class Magnoliopsida; order Canellales; family Canellaceae; genus Warburgia; species Warburgia ugandensis. The sequence goes on from CP141134.1 coordinate 43,403,846, forward strand.
TTGTGCTTAGAAAGTTAGATTTAGGAAAGTTGCTAAGTTGCATTTTTAGAAAGTTATAATTTAGGAAACTTTTATTTTTAGAAAGTGTGTGTTTTAGGAATTTGTAGAATTTGGCATGTGTTAAGTTGTAGCATAATTTCCATCTTTATATGTTAATTTGTATTCTGAGTTTAGGAAAGATCTATTGAATTTGGCTAGGTTAGATAATTTAAAGTAGGGACCACTAATCATGCATCCATTCGATTTGCCATGGGATCGACCTCCTCTCATGAATTACTATATTTGATTCATGTGCTTGTGAGTTTAAACTTAAAATCCAAATCATAGCAAGTCTTTGGCGCTGTTGCCAAGGAGTTGCAATGTTTTGTGATGTGGACCATACCTTAGATTATTTACCTCTAGGCTAGGTTTAGGTTGCATTAATTTAGGATTTTCATTATTTTTTCATTTATTTGTAATTTTCCTCAATTGACCAATTTCTTTGATTTTTGTGAGAGGGAAATCGACAAAGGAGTGGTACGATCCTATGGGCCATGGCTTCATCAACATAAATTAGGTTTTCATTGCTTTCCTAGATTAGGATTTGAGTGAAATTGTGGTGAGGCCCATTGTAATTTTAATTTCAATTTTATTTAATTTTTAAATGGGTTATAATAATACAATGCAAGTGTGGGGTATGGTAGCAAACATTTGATGATCATCAAACCCCTCACTATGAGCAATCCTCACCCAAATTTTTATTTTTAGGATAAAGTGCATTTAGGACAATTTTGCACTTGTGATGATATTATAATTCATATAGACTAGGGTCGTGCATTAATAATTGTTGCATAATACTTAGGATTGTTGTATTAGTTCAAGCACCTATTTAACAAAGGTTAGCCTGAGGGCAGTTATAACCAAAGCATAAGCTACATTGTTATAGTATCCCATCTGTTAAGGTGGTTGACCCTTTGTTAAGTAACATATAGGTAGGCATTTGTTTGATTTTTGTTTTACATTGGATGTTTATACCTTTATGGTGGAATGAAACTAATGCTCGTAAGGGTCCCTCAAAAATCCTTATAAGATAAGAACTAGATTTTATCACTGGCCCCTTAGCCCACCTAGGAATTAATCAACATCTATACATTTCGCAATCCCAACCCTTAAACAATAATTTAAAATTAAGTAGAAAGAGACTTAGGGTGTCTAGCTCACAAGATCCTTTTAGAAGGATGTGATCTATTGTCACTCCAGTGGCTTCTGAGCATTGTGGTTATAGTGGGTGTCTTAAGATCCAAGTTATTTTCCCACTCCTTCTATTAATGTCAGTTGAGGTCTAAATGCCTCCTAACACGAGGATTGTACTCACTACTTTTGAGGAAAACCAAACTAGTAAACAATAGTCAAATCTAGATAAAAAAGGAGTTGACTAGATCTGGGTCTAAGAAGCTACCACTTATGTAGTAAGAAAAGATAATCAAGACAGTGCTCGATTAGGGAATACTAGAATTTGATTGTGCATCACGTAGAGTTAGAGTCAGTATATAGTTAGGACATTTAAATTAGGATAGTTTATGCAAGGGTATGGATCTAAGAACCTAGAGTTAGAACTTTTCAACCCAGAGATTCAACGCAACCTTAGATGAGGGGAAAGAAATCAAGTTCCTATACCCATGGCCGAACCACCAGTAGAAGTTGAACCCAAAGCTATTAAAGACTTTTATGTGCCACTCCAGCTCAAGATCCCATCTTACATAGATCTAACGCCAACAAACGTAGACCATTTCAAGTTAAAGCTGGGAGCCCCCACTTTTTATTATTGAGATCGAGAAGATCCATACTTACACATTTGGAGTTCCTTGATATTTGCGCCACATTTAGGCTCCAAATTTTTTTGAATGATGTTATTAGGCTTAGGTTATTCCCATTCTCATTCAAGGATAAAGCAAAGTCATGGCTCAACTCCTTGGAGGTAAGTTCCATTAATACTTGGGACAGATTGTCTGAGGAGTTTTGAACAAATTCTTCCTCGTTCACAAAACAAATGTCCTTCATAAGAAATTATCCATTTCCAACAAAGGGATGATGTACAATATTACAAATGTTGGGAGCGATGAAATGAATTACCATAGAAATGCCCTCATCATGGATTTGAGAAATGGCAGCAGGTCCAATACTTCTATGAGGCATTGACACTTTAGAATAGATAAATAGTAGATGCAATGAGTGAGGGGACCTCATGCTCAAAGATGAGAGAGAGGCCTAGGAGTGCTTTCAAACATTGGTTGATGATTCCCAGTAATGGGTTACTCCAATAGAAGAGAGAGAAACAACTAGTATCCAAAGAAAGGGGATCTATATGAGATTGGAATGCATACATATCTATCATGTAAGCTCAATTCTGTACTTGAAAGAATGGATAAGTATGAAGGTAGAGTAGACAAACTTGAAACTATGTTTCAATCCCTCATGACCACCACATCTATTTAACCTCCATAAGAGGTTTGTGCTCGGTGTTCCAATTTAACCCATGTCATTGCTACTTGTCCATCAAATGGAGTGCTTAATGGCTATCTTATTAAATAAGTGAATGCATTAAATGCATATCCCAATCCTAGCAACAACCCATATTCTGAGACCTACAACCGTCGATGGGCTAGGAATCCAAACATTTCCTGGTCAAAGAATAACTTCTAGAAGGGACCATATGTGAACCCCCTAATAAAAAATTTCCTAGAGCTATAGTTCTTCAGCAACCACGTAGCTTCTAACAACCTCAACACCCAAAGAAACCATCTTTTGAGGAAAAGATTCAAAACATGATTGAAAAACAAAATGAAGACACAAAATGGGCTTTGAACCAAATGCAAAAATGTCAATTCTCAAGCCGTAGCCATGCTAGAGATGTAGGTTAGCCAATTGTCAACTACTTTATAAGATAGAGGAAATTGTCAATTCCCCTAGTCAACCCATCCCTAACCTTAAGGGCCAATTTAAGATACTGTCAAGTTCTTGAAACCTTAACCCTCATAAGCATGCCAAATCCATAACCACCCTTAGGGGTGGCTATCACGTAGATAACAAAGTTAGGCAAGGTGAGGAAATTGCAGAGGAAAAGGAGGTAACTAAAACACAAAAGAAAGAGAAGAGATAGAAATCTCATGTAGAACCTATAGTGGAGGCACCCTATGTGCCCAAAGCCCTATTTCTTCAATTATTGAATAAAGCTAAAAAGGGTACAAACTTCAACTAGTTAATGGATGTATTTAAGCATGTCCAAATTAACATTTCATTGCTCAATGCAATAGAAGATGTCCCTACCTATGCTAAGTTCTTCAAAGAGCTCTGCACTAGAAAAAGAAAGCTAAATATAAATAATAAAAAAAGCTTTCCTCACCGAGAAAGTGAGCTCTTTGATATAACACAAGACCCAACCATAGAATGGAGACCTAGGGTATCCTACAATTTCCAGTATTATTGGAGACCATGTCATAGATAGGGCACTGATTGACCTAGGGATGTGTTAACTTGTTGCCATACTCTGTCTATAAGTAACTAAGGCTCGGTGAGTTGAAACCAACAACTACCATGTTATAATTAGCAAATTGATAAGTGAAAATGCCCCATGGTTTGGTTGAAGATGTGTTGATACAGGTGGACTAGTTTTATTACTCAGTTGATTTTATTGTACTATACAGCCAACCTATATCTGATACTAACAGTTAGATTTCAGTTATACTTATATGTCCGATGCCATTATTAATCGTAGAATGGTCTAATGAAATTGTCGTTCTGCAACATGAAAGTTAAGCTTAATATCTTTAACACTGACTAGTAACATCTAAATATCAATGATTCTTGTGAAGTGAATTTATTCAAGAGTCTAATTCACAACATTCATCTACCATCTATAATCTTTGACCCACTAAGGGCTTGTCTCATGCATTTTAATGAAGATTTTGATTTAACAAGTCTATTAAGGAGGTGAACAAACTTTTAGAGGTTGCTCGAATCATGGATACATCCAAGTAGGGCCCTTATGTGGTGCCACTCCCTCCTTCAGAGTCTGCTCCCATACCCTCTATAGAGCAACCACCTTCTCTGGCCCTAAAACCCTTGCCTGACAATCTCAATTATTCTTACTTAGGACTAGATGAAACCTTACTTGTTATACTAGCATTAGATTTAGATAATGAATAGGAGGGTAAGCTTTTAGATGTTCTTAGGGAACATAAAACAACTTTAGGGTGGACCATAGTAGACATAAAAGGGATTAGTCCATCTGTATATATGGAAGAAAATGCTAAACCCTCCAGGGAAGCTCAAAGATCATTGAATCCCCACATGAAGGATATGGTTAGAGATGAAGTCCTTAAGCTTCTAGATGTTGGCATCAAATATCCTATCTCTAACAGCACTTGGGTCAACCTCATTCAGGTTATACCCAAGAGATCTAGGTTCTTGGTAGTCGAAAATGAGGAGAACGAGTTAATACCCACCTGCATGACCATTGGGTGGAGAGTCTGCATAGATTACCAAAAATTGAACGGGGTCATGAGGAAAGACCACTTTCCTCTACCTTTTATTGATGAAATGCTTGAGAGGTTGAGCGGACATAATTATTTCTATTTTTTGGACAGTTATTCTGCTTACAACCAGATTTCTATAGCACTTAAGGACTAAGAGAAGACCACCTTCACCTATCCTTTTGGAACCTTTGCTTATTGCCATATGCCTTTTGGACTTTCTAATGCTCTTCCTACTTTTCAAAGGTGTATGCTGAACTTTTTTTTTTTATATGGTAGAAAGGTTTCTAGAGGTGTTCATGGGTGACTTCTCAGTATTTGGGTCATCTTTTAATGAGTGCTTACACCATTTGAAATTAGTTCTTGCAAGGTATCAGGAGAAGAATCTAGTATTGAATAGGAAAAAGTGCTATTTTATAGGCTACATAATGTCACACAATGGGATAGAGGTAGATAAGGCTAAAGTGGATTTAATAGCCAACCTTCCTCAACTAAGGATGGTGAAAGAAATCCACTCCTTTTTAGGTTATGCTGGCTTTTGCAGAAGATTCATCAAGGATTTCAACAAAATTGCAAAGCCCCTATGTAATTTACTTACAAAGGAAGCCCTTCGACTTTGATGAAACTATAAGAAAGCATATGAGCAGCTATAGGCCAAGTTGAGCACTGCACCCATTATTCGACCACCTGATTAGAGCGCTCCATTTGAGATAATGTGTGATGTGTCAAATTATGCTATTTAAGCTGTTTTGGGATCGTGCATTGATAAAATTACCCACGTGATATATTGTACTAGTAAAACACTAAATGACATGCAACTCAACTATTCAACCATAGAAAAGAGTTGATAGTTGTAGTGTTTGCTTTGGATAAGTTTAGATCTTACCCATTAGGGTCTAAAGTTATAATCTACTCTGATCATGTGGCTTTAAAGTACCTCTTTTCTAAAAAGGACGCAAAACCTAAGTTGATCTAATCAATACTACTGCGACAAGAATTTGATTTAGAAATACGGGACAAGAAGGGCCCCAAAAATGTAATAGCAAACCACTTATCTAAATTGGTTGTGGAGCACAATAGCGATAATGTGCTTACAACTGAATCCTTTCTAGATGAATAGCTACATATTTCCCAGCTACCTTGATATGTTGATATTACAGTACAAATGCTCAATCATTGGCCAAACAAGATAGGAAGATATTTTTGACCAAGGTTAGATACTTTACCTGAGATAACCTGTACTTATTCAAGTATTAACCCAATCAAGTGATAAGGAGATGCATACCAGATAGTGAGAGTAAGATCATGTCCTTTGTCATGATCATGAGTGTGGAGGCCATTTTTTTTATAGAAAGATAGCTGTGAAAATTTTGCAATGTGGTTTTTATTGGTCCATCATTTTTAAAGATTCACATGCTTACTGTACAACATGTGTGAGGGTCAAAGGTTATGAAGTTTAGGGAGGAGACACATGATACCCTTAAACCTAATCCTTGCCATATAGCCACATGATGTTTGGGGCACAAATTTCATGGGACCCTTTCCTGATTCTTTTGGTAATTTATACATCTTAGTGGGGGTGCACTACGTGTCCAAGTGGGTGGAGATTACACCATGCAAAACTAATGACTACAAGGCAATGGTAAGATTTTTAAAGGAGAATATCTTTACACATTTTGGTACTCCATGTGCCATAATAAGTGATGGGGGAAAGCACTTTTGTAATAAAATGTTTGAGAATCTAATGAAAAAGTATGGTGTCAACCATAGGATAGCTACCCCATACCATGCTTAGACTAGTGTCCAAGTAGAGGTCTTGAATAGGGAAATTAGGCATATCCTACAAAAGACAACTAATCCAAGTAGGAAAGATTGGTCTATGAGACTAAACAATGATTTGTGGGCCTATCATATGGCCTATTAAACCCCAATAGGCATGTCACCCTACTATCTGGTCTATGGAAGGGCCTGCCACTTACTAATAGAGCTAGAACACAAGGCATATTGGGCTATCAAAAAGCTTAATTTTGAATTAAATGATGTTGGGACCCACAAAATCTCCAACTCAATGAGTTGGAAGAATTGAGAAAGGATGCATATAATACATGATAATGACTTTGCTGATTACTTGTTAAATGATAATGAATGTTTTGTGATTGAACATGTGACACCTCGGGTTTTTCATGAAATTTTTTTGCATTTATTTCAAAAGATGGCACTCCTCTAAATTTTAAATTACAAAAACAACAGAAGATTTTTCTTTGAAATTTATTTTTCCAAAAACCTGGATGTCACCTTTATGCCCACACTATACATACATATATATATATAGTTTTCTAGAAGATAGAAATTTATTTCTTAAAATAGGACCCAACCAGCGGTTCACTTGTATAACCCCTATAACATTATATTAAATGTCTAATATCACAATTTAAATGACTAACTACACAATACAAAATCTTTAAATAAAATGTATGCCTGAGCGCAAAAGTATGGTTGCTGGATTCCTCTTCTTGTGTACATTTCTCTTGTCTATTTGTATCAGAGATATTGTAAACATAAAACATTTACAATATCTCAGTAAGCTATGCTTGGTAGGGGAGTTTAAGAAGTATGCTAAATCTTAAGATACATTAATTATTCCATAGTAATTAGAATATTCATCTTCATGGTAATTATATTGAATTGGATTTACTGTATGTTTCACATTTCAATAATCCATTTATAAACCAAACATCGACATGTTTCATAATCATTAACAATCCATTGATAAAGCAATTATTAATATATTTTATAATTATTGATATCTACATGTTTCATACTTATAAGTAATCCATTGATTTATCAAACAACTTTAATTGTTATTTTTTATCTATATAAACTAATCAAATTCTGTGAACCATACTCTGCATAACAGTTCTACCCATTCATATACACATATGGAACTTATACAAAACTACACCCTCAATCATATACACATAGCATACGTACACATATATGGAAATTGTTAAAAGACGTACAAAATTATGAATATAATCAATATCATCTAATTTACATTCCCAGACTATATTAGGTTTCAGAATCATACCACTCATCATGTGGGGTTCATAATCATCCAGCCTCTGTGGGTATATCAATATAATCCTCATGCCCCTTACTATACGGGGTTCACAATCCTCCAACCATTGTTGGAAAAACAATATAAGGCATATCATCATGCCATATCATATAAGGCATCTCATCATGCCATGGCATTATACTATGCCTATCATATGTGTATAATAATGCAAAATACACAAGGACTATTATATCGCAGTCTAAATCCGTATAGCATGCCCTGATAACTGCATAATAATCCACTGATACCCAACTGTGGAAATAACAAAATCCATGATCATATGGGGGGACCATGGCTATCATAGTGGCGGCCTTCCCATGATTGCCCCACCCAACGTTTAGCCTCTCATTGGGCATGGTATCCATCATATAAATTTTAGGAAGCAAGTGGCTAAACCCTCATAACTTCCCTAGTATAGCATCAACAGTCCTAAGCTGTGGAAAACAAAATCACAAGTCACCATGCTTGTATGTAAAATGCTAATATACAGGTGTCTTGCCTGTCCATAATATATATATATATATATATATATATACCTCCTAATAATAATAACATCCTCACTAATTAGGTGATCGCCTTCTAAGGATGTAATGTAAATCCTAAACTCATACATCATCAATACTAACATGGTGCCCATGTACCACAAACAAAATTTCACAATTCACATACATGATGTACAAGGCATATGCATCAATTATAACATGCAATTCTTTTAATTAACATTATTTTCATCATTACAATTTAAAGCATGTTGAATATAAATCATTTCATTTTAGTTTCATAACATCCATAATTGGAAATAAGGTCATGTTTAGAACATGCATCTTATTATTTAGATATGTTGTCTTAAATTTTCACCCAACTTGTGTGACGCGTTCATCAGATTCCGCTAGCTTTAATCGCCCTCTTCTTCACGATCGACCATGTGCTTCAATATTATTTAGGTAATTCAATTGAGTTAGAATGCACACAACTACTATAGCAACAAAAAGAACAAAACATGTTTTAGGATAAGCAACTTGCCTTATTCCCTCTATTGCAAGCTTTCTGGCAATACCAATGGCTTTTATGCTGACAACTATTAGTGAATCCATCAAAGAACTGATGTCCAAGTAAACTAATATGTGTCTTACCATAATAAGGTTCGAAGTGCAGAACCATTGCTAAGACCATTGATAATGAAGCTACTGCATAAAACATAATTTTGAGTAGAGTAGTCAGAGTCGAAGTCAATTTCTACTTCTAATTCCAAATCTTATACGTACAATTCCGAAGATTGAAATTTCACGGAATTAGAGAATTCTATATTTTACACCTACAGTATTGGGACTTGGAATTTTGAGAAACTCATGAATTCCAACTTTACACATTCTGAGGACTGGAATTCCGACGAACCCATGCAGTCCAACTTTACACATGCAATTCTGAGGACTAGAATTCCAAGGAACTCACAAATTTTAACTTTACACAGTTTTGAGGATTGAAGATCCAAGGAGCTCGCAAATTTCAACTTTACCCGTACAATTCTGAGAACTAGAATTTAGTGGAACTCGTGAATTCCAACTTTACACATCCAATTCTAAGGACTGAAATTTAGTAGAACTCGCAAATTTCAGTCATCTTCTCCCTAACCCACAGGTACAGTGATGGGAGATGGTGGGGTTCTGGCACACAGGTTGCCCAACAGATTGGCAGTACCGGGTATAGGCAAAACATGGGAAGGGACTACGGTGGTGGCCGGCCGGTGAAACCCACATGGGGTGACTGTGAATACCGCCAGCTGCTGGTCTGGTCACTGTCGGAGGAGATTTGGGCATGCTCCTGCACTGCGCCACGAGGGGCATCATGCCTTAAGCGTGCTTGCGAGAAACCCTAAAAGGGGTTGCAGGAAAATGGTTGAGGGAGAGTGGAAAATGGATGGATCATGGCCTATGCGCATGCACATGCCAGGCCGGCTGCTAAGAAAACCCCCATCTAGGATGTCGGATCAAGAGGGAGGGGAGGTGATCACTAGCCGGTGAAAACCCATTTTGGGTTTTTGTCTGCACTGGAGAGAGAGAAGAAAACAGGGGGAGGAAATAGGGTCGTCGATCCTTGAAGGAAACCCAATCCGGGTTCCATCATTGTCGGAGAAAAAGGGGCTTCGAGAAGATGGCAGCGCAACCAGAAGGAAAACCCGATCTGGGTTTCTCGTCACCGGTGCACCCTGATCCAGCAGATCTAGGCACCAGCGGTGCCACCGGGAAAAACCCAAATCATGGAATTCGGGGGTTTTTGGCTTGCCGGCCACCCTTGGCTTGCTGAACTGGCGACGAAGAAGGAGATGGGACACAGGCAGTCCTGATCGCGCCGGGGAAACTAGAGATCTACCCGGGAAGGGTCACCGACCATGGGGAAAGAGATCGGAGGGAAGGGCGTGGCCGGTGACCTGGCTCTAGCCACCGCACCAGGGGCGGCAGGTCGGGGAGAGAGACAGAGAGCAGACCCGACATTTTGTAGGGTTGGCAATGTGAGGGGGTGCAACTATTAATTATGGCCCCTTCTTTTATTATTTTCTTTTCTTTTCTTTTTATATATTAAACATAAAATGATTGTGTTTTTTCCTCGTCATTCCACTCAACCGAAGTTCAGTCAATGCATATAATTGTTACATGCCTAACACCTCATCACTATCAAACCCGCATTTCTGCAAGTGGAACATGCTAGTGAAATTATAAAAATACTCTTTTATAAGAAAATTACCGTTTATTCGTCCAACCTCTAATTTCAGTAAACTTAGTATCGTTGGATTCGTATCAACGAGGAGAATTTAGATTTAGTAATTTCAATTCTCAAGTTCTAAGTTTTTTTTTTTTTTTTTTTTTTTTTTAACTTTTAATTACCAAATAACCCTAACTTCGAAGTCTTATAACTTCCTCATTTAGACTTCGTTTTTAGCATTTGTTGAGTCGTTGGATTTCATTTTCTGAGTACTATCTAATGATTTTAGTTTAGTTCCAAATTATGCTTCTATAAAAATATATACCCCTTGAAAACTCATAACTGATCATGGAATAGTGAATTTTTGGGGTGAAATTCATTCGTAATCCAATTTCTGTGTTCTTTATATCGTTGGACTAAAATTTTCGAGTACATTTCAAACATTCATATTTCCACTCTAAATTCTATTTCTATAAAATTTTATTTTCTCTGAGTAAAAAATTCCAATTATATTCTAAAATTCTAATTTCACAAAATAACACCCATAATAGAATTTACAAATTTAGGATTGTTACAGAACATGGACGTGGATTTGAGTTAGGCTCAATAAGAATGGTAGGATATGCACGTGTTTAGTTCTTTTTTCCTTACTAGGCTTTGTAACTCATATTATCATTTTTCAAGAACAAATCAAGCTAACAAAGGGAAGGTACTTGTTAAGAATGAGTGAAGCTTGACTAATTGATATTATCATGCTTTGTACTGTTTATGCATGTGTGGTAATGAATATGAGATGTACCTTTATCATGTGATGAGTAAACCTATGCTTATGTCTTTAACTTTCAATATCTTTAAGTTCATTATGTGTGTATGACATTCACTTAGAACTCCAAGTTAGTAAATAGGAGTTATTTATTGTTGTAAAATGTATGGAGACTGAGTCTCCTATAGACATTTTAAAACTATGCTATTGGTTATTATGTGAACCACATCACATGTGTTAAATCTGTAAGTTTAAAAAACAAAGGACACTTTGCCAAAAATTTTGTAGGATTAAGTGTTTAAAATTCTATCATGTAAACCATGCCTTGCATAGGACATAAGCATCTAGCTCTGTCATCACTTTTGCAGTGACACATATTAGAAAAAGAGAAAGGCCACATAGCCTTACTTGAGCCAATCACTATTTTTAAATACACTAAATTGTAACCTTAGGGTGTGGGGTCTCAATTTCTTGGTGTCAAGAGCTAGGTGGTAGGTCATTGAAAAGACTTATTTAATGACTTAGAATTGCTATAGATAGTGGAAATGTTGTGTTTTGTGTCTTTTTAAATTGCAAGGATTCATAGTTGATGACTTTCTCCTTGATTAATTGGTTGATTAGCTCTAACTAATTGACATTGAGATAGGTGCAATCATGGTTGAGACTCTGAACAATCACTCTAGTTCTAGAGGATTGGCATTGAATGCATGTGATCTAGTCTAGGATGTATAAGACAGATGGCTCAGGCAATTGCTGAGGCCATAAATAGACGTGTGAGATTTTAAACCCACAACACCACCAGCCCCAAGAGAGTGTGCATGCAAGGAAACACTGACCCTGCAAGAGTTTAGAATGTTGGGACCATAAGTTCAATGAGATGTTGGATCCCACTAAGGCATAGGATTGGACTAAAGAGATCCATAGGATCTTTGATGCTCAGAAGATTGCCAAATATTTGAAGGTAGGGATGACCACTTTTCTGGTCATAGGAGAGGCCATTGATTGGTGGAAAGCAGCAAAGGGTATTAGATTAGATGAAGAGTGGAGTTGGGAGCTCTTTAAGGAAGCTTTTCTAAGAAAATATTTTCTCAGTGCTTAGAAGGATGCTAAAGGGGCAAAATTTTTGAGGTTCTTTTCCTTGATGCTGCTAGATTTGATTGATTGTAATGGTTCTTTTCCTTGATGATTCGTACTCTTAGAGATAAGGCATATCAATTTATCCAAGGGCTAAGACACTATATTCGATGAAGTCTGCTACCCTTTAAATTGGAATGCAAAGGTTGTAGGTAGGGGTCAACTGATTGAGTAAGACTAAATTAGTGAAAGAGGAGTGTAGTAGCCTAAGAGGAGGGGGTTTGGGAGGTCTTACTCCTAGGGTAGCAAATGTAAGCAAAATAAGGGATATCCTCCTCGGGCTTAGGGCAACCAGGCAAACTCTTCACCTTTTGGACAAACCTGCAAGACTTGTTTTGATTGTGACCAAGAAGGCCATTTCAACAGAGGTTGTCCTAGGCTAGGAGCATTACTAGGTAGTGTGTAGAGTAGCAATAGGCCATGTTCTTAGGGATGGCTGCTAGCACAGAGGTCAAATGCACTAGTCAGAGGTGTATGCTTACCTCTGGGCGAAGGACACAAAGAAGTGTTTATGCACTGACACAATCAAACACCCAGACAAATCGTACCATCATATAAGTTGAATTTTTACTATTCCATACTTGGGTTAGAGTTTTGTTTGATTTTGGTGCTATGCATTCTTTTATTTCATCTTCATTTGTCTATGACTTGAACTCGGACATTAGACCACTGGACTCAAGATTGCAAGTTGAGTTGCCAATAAAGTTGAGTATTTCCTCAAGTAGGTTTTGTCAAGGTTGTGACATTGATGTGGCAGGTGTTTGAGTGACACTAGATTTGGTAGTGATGGATATCATTGCTTATGATGTAATCACGAAGATGTATTTCTTGCTTAAGTATCATGCTATTATTGATTATAGTTGAGAGAGTGTGACTTTCTTCTTACCAAATGGAGTTCATTTTTATTTCTTTACCATGAAGGGTTACAATTGCACACAAGTCCTTGTTAGCTATAGTCATCAGAAAGACTATATTAGGTGCATGACTAGCATGGTGGGTCATGATGATGTTGACACCAGTATTGAATTGATTCCAGTTGTAAGGTAATTTGCAGATATTTTTCGTGAGGAATTATTGGATTACCTTTGAGGTGGGAAGTCAACTATGCTATTGAGCCTTATCCTCGTGTTTTTTCAATTTTAGTTGCTCCACATTGAATGGCACTAGCTGAATTAAAGGAGGTAACAGTGCAATTAGAGCAGTTGTAACATTAGGGTTTCATTCACTCTAGCACTTTGCCATGGGGAGCACCAATGTTATTTGCAAGGAAGAAGAATGGCACATTAAGGTTATGTGTGGACTACTAGCAACTGAATAGAATGATTAAGAATAAATACACATAATCAAGGATTGATAATTTCTTTGATCATGTGAGGGGATCTGTGTTTTTTCCAAGATCAGCTTGCAATTTGGATGCCATCAACTATGAGCAAGGACAAGGATATCCCTAAGACAACATTTAGGACTCGATATTGTCATTTTGACTTCGTAGTGGGTTAACAACTGCTCCAGGGATGTTTATGAGCTTGATGGATTGAACCTTCCTCCCATATTTGGATCAATTCATTGTTGTGTTTGCTGATGACATGTTGATATACTCAAGGCCTAAGAAGCATGAACATCATTTGTCTATTGCATTACAATTGTTAAGGGAAAACTAATTGTATGCAAAACTTAGCAAGTGTGAGTTTTGGACAACAAAGGCAAATTTCCATGGTCATTTAGTTTCTAGTGGTGGGATTTAAGTTGACTCATCAAAGATTGAAGCGGTGCTATGTTGGGAAAGACCACAGAATGTGACCAAGATTAGGAGTTTCCTTGGGTTGGCTAGTTATTATAGGAGGTTTGTGAAGGTTCTCACGTATTGCAACATCCATGATACGGCCTACTAAAAAGGGTGTGGTATTTGATTAGAATGACTCATGTGAGCAAGCATTACAAGAGTTAAAGAGAAGTTAATGTTAGTGATAGGTATAGAATTTTTACGTAGAATACCTCTATATTTAGCAAGTATTAGCCCTTGTTTTATCATAAAAGATCACTAATTAGGGTTATTTTTACATTTTATAAAATTAGGGTACAATTATAAAAAAGGATATTTTTGGCATTCCAAGCCCAAAAGATGAATAATTCAGAGTTTGAGCATCAACATGGGTCCACCTACCAAATTTCATGAACTTTGAAAGTTCGTAATGTAGAATGGATGTCATTATCATTTTCAACGTAGTTAGAAACCCAAGAAGCATTGTCAAACCTTATCCGTGAAAAAGAGAATGTAAATATCATAAGATAAGGTGGCAGAACTTTCACTCACTCATGCATGCATGCATTCCACCACCTTTGAGGTGCCTATAAGTGAAGCTTAAGAATCACACACATCAAAGGAAACAAGTATGTGAAGTACACTTAAGCCAAGGCTCGTTGGAGGCTTAAATCTTCCATTTTTTATCTTTGTACTTCAGCATGGGGACCACCTACATGTGTCCCATGAATTTTTCATGCAAAGGTGGTGCATCCCACTTAATTCCACATGAAAGACAAGTATGAATTAGTATGATTGGTGAAGAAAAATAATGAGGTGACGAGAGAGACAAAGGGGGAAATTTGCAACAATTTTCATTCGAGAATTTTAAGAAAGAGTGGTTGAGATTAATTTATATATAAGACCATTATAAAGTAACCAATGAGAATCCATTTGAGTTAGGATTCACCAATGGAAAGAATCCACGCATGAGAGAAAAGACTGAGCTGTGACTAGTAGAGAAAATTTTGGTGGGCTGCTTAGCATTTATTGCAGAGGAGAAAACATGTTCCCCTTAGGAGACAAAGATAAAAATGGTGGAATGAGGAGAAAATAAAAGAGAAAATTCAATTTGGATAAGAAAATCTCTACGGAATCCTAGATGTTCACCTGAAAGTATACTAATTTGATAGATGAGAAGGAATTAGCTATAAAACAATGCATTTTTAGATAGGAGACTTCGAAGAAATCTCAATCATCCATCTTAGGTTGAAACATGATCCAAGGGAAGGGAATGAAGGAGGAAAATCATATAAACCCTAGCCACCACTCCATATCATCTCAGTATACAATCCAATAATAGAACTTGATCTAACCATTTAATTAAGAATGAATCTCAATATATTATACAAGGTGCTATATGATTTTTCCAAGGGGAGTTAGGGTGAAAAGAAAATGAGATAAAGGAAAAGAGGAGATAAGGGCTAAGGAAGGATTATGATGGAAGGGAGTTTCCATTAGGAAACCTCAAACTGTCATCTAGACAATACTATCAAATCTCGGTGATGAATGCCCAACACAAATCCTCAAAAACCCCATTGAGGAATCATATAAAACAAAATAATCAAAATACATTAAAATCTTGAGAACTTAGAAGCTTGTCAATGCCACACTGCACCCACCCTCCTAGGCTACTCTCAATAGTGGAAAAATTGGGGTCTTATAACTCACCCTAGGCTAGGCCAACTTTGGAAAGTCGCTTAATTTTAATAATATCAGTAAATTAGCATCTGTGAATGGGTTTAGATGAACTCTTATGAGTCGCCTAATTTTCACCATATCTATGAACACATAGAACATAGTCTTTAGATGAACCAAGACCAACTCTTACAAGTCGCCTGATTTTAATCATATTAGTGCACAAAGATTGTACATGGACTAGACCAACTCATAAAAGTAGTCTAATTTTAACTATATCTATGATCACATAGATCATAGTTCTTAGATGGACTAGGACAAACTCTTATGAGTTGTCTGATTTTTACCATATCAACATAACATAGTTCGTACATGAACTAGGTCCAATTATCACAAGTCACCTACTTTTAACTGTATCAACATAACAGTCTATACACATACCAAGACCATCTCTCACAAGTCTCCTAATTTTAACCATATCAACATAACATAGTGTGTACATGAATTAGGCCCCACTCTTGTGAGTCACCTTATTTTAATTGGATCTATGTATTACAGTCTATAGAAGGGCTAGACCAACTCACACAAGTCGTTTGATTTTAATCCTATGTATGATCACATATATATCATTCTTTATAATAAAATCTTAATGAAAAATGCTCAAAACAAATCATCAAACTTTATTAATATCATCTAAAATAAATTTGTGGAAAACGCATACACAATTATGGGTAATCATATACCCAAGTATTGCAAACAATCTTGTAGCTTTTCCTTGCAAGATAAATAGTAAATAACATGTATCTTTGCATGAATATTTAAATTTTCATTATAAACACAACATGCATATTTAACTCCATTCATCACATATTTTAACAAAACTCATCATAAAATCAAAATGCAAATATATTGAAAAACATAGCAATTTTATTCCCACCTACTTGGTGTGATGTTTGTCTTTTTCATTAGCTTCATAACCATCAAATCTACTTAATGATCAACGATTAAGATTGATTGTTCATGCTTTCATCCTTGACTACTTGCAATTCTATGAAACATACAAACATTAGTATTAAAATTCTTCATCATTTTCAACCTAGGTCTTCTCTCATGCTCATCCACTGCACTGATCACATGTCATTAAGTAGTGATCATTAATTGAGTTATCAATGGTTATCGAACTACCAAATCCACACCATTGATCATTGATTGGCTAACTACATCTTGCTTAAGTGCCTAGAATTTCTAACCTGCAATGTTACCTGGATTGGTGGCCATAAACTCTTGATCCATGACTAGATCAGGTTGGATCCAGGGTTCACGCACTCCTAATACTCATAAATTTTTAAATTTTAGGTTTCTAGTCAATCCAACTATTGGATTGAGTTTTCTAACATGATAATGTTGATTACCTAATTCAATATATGTGTATCTAATAGAAATATGATAATTCATAGCCATTGAGATTTCTAAGTGGTGAATTAACTGTTAGATCTAAGGTTACATGGATAAATTGGTTGATCAGATAACCTAAGGAATTAAATTTAACCTACAGGACATCAATTATGCCCAATTATCCATATAATTTATGGGAATTATAGGGTATATAGTGCATGTTATACTAAAATTGAGATATGTGATAAGTTAGAGAAGATCGGTAATGATCTTACTTGCAATTGTGTTAATCCTCATCTAACTAATCATTAGGATGTTAGATCAAGGTTGGATGGTGGCAGATCGATGCTTTCGTGGTCGTGCGATGTTCTTGCATTTGGAGCTCCATCGGATCAACTTTGATAAATGATCTTCTTAAGGGGTTTTGCTCAAAATGTTGAGAGGAACATGATGAATGGCTTGGATAACCAATTTGAGTTGTTTTCACCCCTATGTGCATAGTATGTACGACTATTCATTGTCGTTGGTGATGAAAAAAAGGAAACTGAGAGCAAGGGAGGAGGAAGAGGGATAATGGAAGAAGGTGGGAGGGAGACCAAAGCATCATTGAAGGTTGAACCCAAGCTACACAGATTGTCACCTCAAGTGATGTACGGCAGCCACCTCGTGCAGAGCTCTAGGAAGGAGGGAAATGAGAAGGGATGAGGAGGGGGGTATTGGCATTGCCAGCAAATTGGTCGAGTGTTGGTGATTGTTGCGAGTGAGTGATTCGATCAGAGAGGGAAATAGAGGGGGAAATGGGAAGGGAAGATTGAAACCACGAAGTCTAACCTAATTTAGCTAGAGGGGGAGGAGATAGGAATGAGAGGAGGTGTGCGCACTCGGGCTCTGATGTCTTGATCTCAATTGGTGGTGGAGCTCAGTGGCTGGCAGTGGAGAAGAAGGCATAGAGAAAAAGATAGAGAGTGTTCTATTGGGTTTTGGCTTAAAGGAGGGGTTGTCGTTATAAAAAACAACACCTTTGTTTTAGGCTTTCTTCTTCTCTTTTATCTTATTTTTGAAAATGCGCTCCATATTCAAAACATCATAACTTCTTCATTCAAACTCCAATTTTAGTGTTCTTAATGTTATTGGAATCATTATTCCAAGTACAACCCAATTATTGAAGTTTCAAGGGTCACTCAAGTGTCCTACAAATTGTCAATTCCCTGAAAACTCAAAACACAAAAGTTCCAACTCAAATTTTTTAAAAATAACTAAAAAATAACTAAAAATGCAATTTAAAAATTGGGGTTGTTAAATTCTTCGCCCCTTATACTTCAATTCCATCTAACCACTTTTACTAATTGATCCCTAAATGAGAGTTTCAATCAAAGTGGTTTCTTTGTTCATTTGTCACATTCTGAAATTTATAACTCTCAGATAAATGAAATCCTTGAAATTTTATGATTCCAACTTTAATATCATCACTTACTAGCATATCTTTTCTGTTCATTTGAACTATAAGGAGCCACTTCTATTGCGTACTCTGTTACCCATCCTTAATTTTGTTGATATAGCAACTTCATTTCACAAATTCTTTTCATATCTTACATTGTATTCTTAAAAATTCAAAATAAAAGATAATTTCCCCTTGGTTTGTCTCAATAATTTCTCTATTTGTGATCATACCTTCTAATCTATACTCAAATAATTTCATGCATATGAAAATAACTCATAGACCAATCAACTCATAATTAGGTTCATCCAATTATAACTCATATATTTATATAGACTAGACTTCAAGTCATTCAATAATTAGTTTGAGTTCATGGTTTAGGGTTGAATACAGATCATATATCAAATACACTTATTTAGAGTAGCAATTAGTCTTTCATTAATAATATTGTCATAATATCCTTCCAACATCACAAGAATCACTTGGATTCAGTCACTACATAGTTTGTACTCAAGCTACAATGCTCTACTTATATACATGATGTCATTTTTAATTTCTTGTGATTCGTGGAATGACATTTTATAGGCAGTCATTAATTAGGATCTTTCTTTTCTTACACTCATCAGAACTGTACTTCTAAACAATCTCTTAATAGAAGAGGCATAAAGTGATATCAATCACTTCTTTAAGTCACCCAGATGAACCATGGTATGGTAATAGCCATCAAAGGCTATGTGCAAAGCTCTGCATGTTAGTAGGGAAATCCTATAGTGAACCTCATAGTGGATCCAGAGGATTGTCAACAATAACACCCATAATGGGCAATCTCAATACAAAAGTATTTGACCAGTAAAGTTCACTTCATCAAGACAGAAAGCTTATCTCTGCATCACTAATGAACTCACATTCTATACCTTAATAAAGGGTTATAAAAAATTCTGAACATAATTGTCAACATTGCTATCTTTTACATACCCTGGAAACTGTTTTTCTTATGTATGGATTTGAATCTCCTACCAAAATCATCACCAGCTAACCCTCTATGGATGCCACTTGGAAATGACTCTTCCTTATTTAAGTAGTAGTTTCTTGTAAAATTATATAAATCTTCATCATGCACACTTGTGGTCTACCGTATGCAATTTCAAATTCAAAATAACTTCGATCATTTTTAGTTTGCCACTAATTCAAACTCAAACTACTTTCTCCTTCCAAAGGAGTTTGTGTTTCAAATGGTCTACCTTCCAACTTGTAAGAACTATCTTATCATGTGATGAATTTGTTTCTTCAAAATGTATTGTTATCCTTAGTTCTTACTCTCTCTCATGTCGCACTCGAGGACCTCACTTGTCTTTATTCACATGCTCTTTGTTTTAATAGAGTTATGTGTCACATCTTCCCTATTACCATCATTTTCAACAATGTTAAATCCAACTTAGATATCTTGTTTGGGTAAAGAAACTTTGTTCTTTTGCTTAAGGACAATAGTCCTCTTTCTTTATATCATTTTTGCTTAGTCATTTTACTCAAGTAGATTACATAATTTCATTGAAATATCATTCTTTGAAGCATTATCCTCCTAGTTATCTAAAACCTATTTTTCCTTTCTCATTGTCTTGGTATACATATACTAATTATCCAATTGGGTCTCATCTAGGGACCCTACAAATTCATGTTCATTCATTCAAACTCCTCATGTCATCCTTATTTTCCTTCAAAAATCAAATGTTTTCCCAAATATTTAGGCTCTTCATGAGCTCTCAGTGGAAAGGTTGATAGATCTAAGTCTATCATCTTGAACAACTTACAATTCAATTTCAATAACATTCTACTTATGAGTCATCTCTATCACTCATACTTGGTTAACCAACTCTCACTTGTTAGTTGTATATGATTTTCGTACGTGTAAGACTAGCTATGAGTGGATTAATCTAGGCTTTGATGACACTTGTGATGACCCAGGTTTTAAATGACTTTTTAACAATTATTTTTGAAAACCCAGGCCTCTAGTTGAAAATTTCATTTTGCAAAAACAATTTTTTTTATGAAAATATTTTTACAGAAACCCCTAGTGTCATTACTACTTTACAAATAGGGATCTAACGATAAAATGATCATTTCATTTTTACCAAAAATTTGACAGAGTTTCATCCATTTCTTGGATATTACATAGTTTTGCTTGAGATACGATATCCTTGATAGACATCAAATCATACAAATAGGTAATAAAGGAGATTGTCTTCATTCAATTCTATCCAAATATATCATAAGTTTGAAAAAGAAAATATTTTTACTTTTAAGGAGATAATTTGAAAATAAGTTTTATCATAGCCAGAATCTATCAATTCATAACCATCATTCCATACATTTCTCATATATGTCCCATGTCCACAAACTATAAGTTCATAATATGACAATCTAATATATAAATTTTAAAATGAACATTCATGTGTTATTTTACTTGCTTTGGTGTCACTATCACTGGTTTCTTTTGCAGTTCCTTGTTCTATCTTTTGCTTTCCTTCTTTTGATCTATTTCATCAAATTTGAGATATTATAAATAGATACAATATCTCAACAAGTTGGTGCTTGTGTTGGAACAAGATGCATAAACAATAAAACATAATTTATGATTTACAAAAATCACTGCTTTTAACAATACTTCATATATATATATATATATATATATATATATAAACGTGATGCTTATGTCAATTCTAAAATTTACAAAACATACATTTCAGGTCAAAACTATTCAATCATTAATTCAAATTCTCGGTAAGGACCAAGCTCAATCTCATTGGATCACAATACCAATATGAAATATAGTTTTTAGAAATCACAAATACATGTCCAAAACATGCATGTCTTTCAGATTTGCATTAGTCAAAAATCAATGTCAAATATCATAACTTCAATAACACATTCATATAGTAATATTCAATCAAAATTGAATTTTAGTATGTAAAATGAAGGTATGAAATCGTAGTGTGTTAATGTTCATATATTTCATTCAAATCACAATTCTTAAATCTATATTAGATTCTCAACTCAGCAAGAAAACTCAAAACATACTGAAATATGCACAAAACTTGAAATTGTCAACCAAACAATCCTATCAAATCTCGATGATAAATGCCTAACACAAATTCTCAAAAACTCCATTGAGAAATCATATAAAACAAATAATCAAAATACATCAAAATCCTAAGCACCTAGAAGCTTGCCAATGCCACATTGCACCCGCTTTCATCAGCTACTCTCACCATTAGAACAATAGAAGTCTTATCACTCACCCTAGGCTAGGCCAACTTTGACAAGTTGCTTGATTTTAACCACATCAATAAATTTTTATCTGTGAATAAGCTAGGATCAACTCTCATAGGTCACCTGATTTTAACCATATCTGTGAACACATAGAACATAGTCTTTAGATGAACCAGGACCAACTCTAACAAGTTGCATGATTTTACCAATATAACATAGATTATACACGAACTAGACCAACTAACATGAGCCGCCTGACTTTAACCCTATCATGATCACATAGATCGCAATCCTTAGATGGATCAAGACCCACTCTTATGATTTGCCTAGTTTTAACCATATTAACATAAAATAGTTTGTGCACAAAAAGGATCAACTCTCGCGAGTCTCCTAATTATAACTGTATCAACATAACATAGTCTATACATGGACCAAGACCAATTATCATGAGTCTCTTGATTTTAACCATATCAACATAACACAGTCTGTACACGAACCAAGACCAACTCTCACAAGTCTCCTGATTTTAATCGTATCAACATAACATAGTCTATACATGGACCAGAATAACTCTCGCGAGTCTTCTAATTTTAACCGTATCAACATAACATAGTCTGTACATACCCTAGGAACCAACTCTCACGAGTCACTTGATTTTAAACGTATCTATGAATTATAGTCTACAGACAAGCTCGACCAACTCACATGAGTCATTTGATTTTAACTGCATGTGTGATGACATAGATCATAGTCTTTCACAATAGAAACTCATGCAAAATGGTCAAAACAAATCATCAAACTTTATTAATGTCTTCTAAAATAAATTTATAAAAAATACATACACAATTATGATTAATCATATACCCAAGTACCACCAAACAATTGTGTTGACTTTTCTTACAAGTTAAACAATAAATAACATGTATCTTTGCATGGATACTTAAATTTTTGTTCAAAACACAACATACATATTTAACTTCATTCATCACTTATTCTACTAAAACTCAGTATAAAATCAAAATGCAAATATACTGAAAAACATATCAATCTTAATTTCACCTACTTGGTATGACATTTATCTGTTTCACAAGCTTTATAACCATCAAATCTACTTATTGATCAATGATTAAGATTGACAGTTCATGATTTCATCCTTGACTACTTGTAAATTTATGAAACATACACACATTCCTATTAAAAGTATTCATCATTTGCAGTCTAGGACTTTGCTTAGCTTTCTATGGTCCAGAATTTTCTCTAAGTTAGTCCCTGGCACTATGTTTCATTAGGTATTGATTGTTAATTGAGTTATCAATGGTTACCTAATTACCAAATCCACACTATTGATCATTGATTGGATGTCTACATCTCTCCTTAAGCACCCTGAGTTTCTAACCCACAATGTTGCAAGTTACCTTCGTGGATTAGCAACCATAAACTCTTGATCCATGATTAGATCTAATCTTGGACGGTTGAATCTAGGGTTTGTTCACTCTTGATAGTTATAAGTGTTTAAATTTTAGGTTTCCAATTGATCCATGTACTCCTTGGTGATTATATGATTCAATGTATGTGTATCTATTAGAAATCTAATAGTTCACAACCATTGAGATTCTAGTGACCATTAGATCTAAGGTTATAGGTCTAAATTGGTTAACCAGACAATCCAAGGTAATAGACTTAACCTACATGAAATTAATTATATCCAATTATCTATCAAAATTATAGAAATTGTAGGGTATGGAGTGCTTGTTATACTAGAATTCAGATCTATGATAAGTTAGAGAAGATCAGTAATGATATTATGCGCAATTGCAGTAATCCTCATTTGATCAACTATTAGGAATGTTAGATAAATGTTGGATGGTCATGGATCGATGTGATTGTGGCTGTGCAATGATGTTACGTTCAGCTCTCCATCAGATCAACCAAATCATCGATCTTGTTGAGGGGATGTTGAGTGGAACATGATAAATGGCTCAGATCACCAATGTAAGTCATGTTCACCCCTGTGTGTGTAGTAATGTATGACTGTTCTCTGTAATCAATGGTGAAAAAAGGGAAAGTGAGAG